>CM076578.1:613270654-613970654 GCA_034641835.2 Pinus albicaulis | reverse complement strand
GATGTTGTTGAAGATGTTAAAAGAGATTCAAATGAAGAAGAAGTTGAAACCCCTCACCACACACACACACACACACATATCATGAATTATTGAAATTATACATATTTACTAGTTTCAATTTCATTATTTATTTTTTAATTTAATCATTTAATGTATATTTACACTCATTTACATTAAATTGTCACATGCACAAATGAAAAAAATATTGATGATATGTTAGAAAATGTCGACACAGGGACATATGGAGATTAAAAATTTGACCATGTTATACGATATCATGTTAAGCTTATTACTGATAAGTTCTTAAAAGATGAAAATGTCACAATTTTTGCTCAAATTTTGAGAGGTATATTAACATCGAAGAAATCAAAAGAAGCTACAAAACTATTGGGCATTCGAAAATCAACAAAAGATAAAAAGGTGCAGGAGAATGTGATTCAAAATATAAGTAGTGTTCAAAGAACCCCCGGACAAGGAAGAACACAAATTTCCAATGAATCAAATCAACATGGAGATAGATGGATCAAAGGAGGATTTGAGTACAAAGGAACAAGTGCTGAAGAGGTTTTTGATTGAATGGACAAATCTGGATGAGAGATTCATACCAAAATATCAAAAGGAGTTGTATAGGGAAACATTTCAACAATACCAAGACAAGAAAAGCCAACAACTTCCAAATCCACCTAACCCACATGGCTCCCATATGGGCAGTAGCATGGATCAAGGAGGAAAAATCAAAGGAGGTAATAAACGGGGCCAAAATAATTTACAGGAGTCAATGCAGATGGTTGGAGTCCTACTAGTGCACTCAGTATAGGTGGTGCCACTCTCAGCGTATTTCCACCAAATCAAAAAATATTCTCAATGATTGTAATATCCTGGAAAGTAAGAGACCTCGACAACCGAGGAAAATAGAGATACTTGAAGAAATTTTTAAAGAAGGAATAGCCAATAATTATGATGCTTTAATAAATTAAGTTGTATGAAGTGAGGCTAAAGGAAATCATAAGCATCACGTAGCCCCAGTACAATGTGATGGCCTTAGACGCATGGGGAAGCATGCCTTTAATTATTTTGGGAATATTTAGACACATTGACACACAAGACTAGCATTGCTTTCGGCTATGTATGACCCTCACATTCCAGAGAAATTTTCTTTCCTTTATAATATAAGAAAGGTAAGGAATATATTCCCGAATGAATTATGGATCATCGGGGAGACTTTAACCTCATCCCATCGATTGAGCAGACAAAGGAGGGATCAGGAGACAAGAGCTGAAGCTTCAGACTTTTTGAGATATGATTTCATATATTAAATTAGTAGATATACCTAATATTAATGGATTTTACACCTATAATAATAATTTGGGGGGACCACAACAAGTAGCCTCGCGATTGGACATATTCCTAGTGTCAGAAAATATTATAAGAAGAGATATTTTCTTTGACAAATCAATTCTTCCAAGCCTTAGGTCAAATCACTCGTTGATCCGGTTGGAGATGGATCTAAAATTGGTTCCCATAAACATAGTATTTAGATTCAAGTCTTTCTGGCATCACAACCCCTCCTTTATTTGTAAAATAGAGAGTTGGTTGAAATCTAGCTCGGTGCAAGGAAGGAATTGCATGCATACCTTCCAATAGAGACAAAAGGAGCTTAAGCAATGGATAAAAAGGTGGAAACACATGGAATTTGGCCACATTGTGGAATATTAGAACCACCTCTATGAGTGAATGCAAAATATTTAACATCAGATGATTACTGCAGGATGCTCTAGGACCCTAGCAATCGAGGAAGGACAGATCATAACCGAGATAGAAGGAAGACAAAAGAAATATGAAATCCTCTAGAAACAAAAATTTTGGCTCCAGTGACTCACAGAAGGGGAGATAAACTCTATTTTATTTCTCAAAGCCATGATTCAACATCGTCAACACAATAGGATCTTCTCGTTGATAGACTCTTCAAGGAATCTTCTAGTTCACCATGATGAAATGAAAAACCTATTCACAACCTTCTTTCTGAGCCATGTCCAGATACATCAAAATATATACAGAGAATAACCAGACACATTCCCCAACTGGTCAACAAGGATCATAACCGGGTACTAATGCAAGCTATCACCCTGGAGGAAGTAGAGGGGGTTATCAAAGGGATGGCTAAAAATAAATCACCAGGGCGAGATAGTTTCACAATAGATTTCTTATAGGGAACCTGACCCTTTTTGGGATAAGAAATCCTAGAGGTGGTGGAGGAATCACATAGATCTCAATAGGTACATCCTGCTCTCAATTCCACTTTTATCACTTTAATTCCTAAATCTACTCATTCTGAGGATCCTCGGGGTTTCCTCCCTATTTCTCTATGTAATTTTATTTACAAAATCCTATCCACCATCATGGAAAGGAGATAAAAGCCTCTTTTTCCTTTTTTTATTTTCCCTGAATAAACCAGTTTTGTTAAAGGTCACCAAATCCTCTACAGCATTATAACATCCCAAGATTTTATTCATTCTCTTAATCATCTCAAATCCAAGGGAATGCTAATCAAACTGGACCTTTCTAAAGTCTATGATCTCCCTAACTAGCCATTTTTACTGAATATAATGAAGGCCTTCGATACTGGTGGATCAATTCGGTCTCCTCTCTTATCTCTTCCCCGATGTTCCCAATTTTAATCTATGGTGTTATGCGAGATTTACGACTATGGACAAAATTATCTCCCCTAGGTTTGGTGGAATGACCTAGAGCAACAAAGAGACAAGGAACCCCATGTTTTCATTAAAGTAAATAGATGATGGGATGAAGACTACCTGGAATATGTTGCATGATTTTCTCCTTATTCAGCTTGAATGCTCCAATCCTAACTTTGATTTCCAAAATTAAAACTTGCATAATCAGAAAACATAAGCCAAGAAACTACAGGATCTATGAATCATAATTTTATCAATTTATTCAATAAATCATCATGGTATCAAAATACATGAAATAATAACATCATATATAGGAAAAAAATACCTCTTTGCATTAATAGAAATGGAGTGAGTTACAACCAAAAGTAGGTGTTGATCTTGTAGAAGAGCTCCGTCAATTTTAATTATCATTTCCTTGTCACAAATTTCACCTCCAATCACCCTAAATGTAGGAAATGATGTCTCTCATGGCAGCAACATAAGGGTAGAATCACTCTCCAAAATCCAACCCCTTTCCTCTACAAGGCTGTAAATATATAGAGAAGTGAGGTAAGTTAGGATTTCTTATCCTTTTACCAATCTAGGAATTGATATATTCTCTTAATGGTATGATGAGATCTAAGTACAAGGGATGGAAACTCCAAGGTATGATAGGATAGGAATTGAGATTTTTATCTGAGGTAAATGGTTACAACAAATCTAGAAGCTTCTAGAAATGGAGGATTTGGGATTCACTCTCTTTTTCTTGAATTTTTAAAACCAACAAAGGTGCAAATGGGAGCAACATGTAGGTGATCAACGTAGGCCAGAATGGAGAAAAATGTAGGTGAACATAGTCCAACAAGAGGCCAGGGAGCATTGATCCTAAAATCGGCTCAGATGATGCAGTTTCAGGCATAAAATATGGGAATGAAAGAGGCATGCTTATGGATTTGTGCAATGATGATGATAAAGGGATAAAGGATGTTGATTGATCCCATTAGGAGGAATATTAACCAGATGTGACAAAATGGCCTATAAAAAATTCCCCCCTAAAGTGAAAATTTAGAAATGGTGACTGATGACTGAAGTGCTTTAGCTTGTCACAAGTCAAGATCAAGAACAACTGACGAGATTCATATTTTACTATGCATTTATATCATGAAATATTTTTTGAGGGAGGCATACCCATATTCAGCACATAAGCTAACATCACATGTACAATGATCAAAAGACGTGTCCACAGATCAAATTGATGGACCCATGATTGGATGATTACCTATATGATGATGGCCATCATACATTTTTATCTCTGTATAACTCCTGAAATCACAGCCCAAGTGGATGAAAATAGATCTAGGGTATTTTATCTCGTTCACACGACCAACCAATGTACGATTCTAATCATGTCAAACAATGAGCTAAGGTTGAACATGGTAGAGACCTTCTAATTACTGGCCAATGATGTATGCAATTAACAGATGCAAGAGAAACCAATGATGATGTTAATTGATCTCAAGGTACTATACTACACTCTGTATGGTTTTAATAAATTATTTGATGTCGAACACCACACATAATCTTTCAGTCGAAGTCCATTGATGTAAATGTTCAAATGCATAACATGTACAACATTTGTTTTGTAATTTCAATTTCAATCTAAATTCATTTTAAATAACAAGTGACAAAAAAAATTGATTTTTACAAACAAAATATAATCTACGATTGTCTAAGCTAACATTATAACAGCATGTGATCATGTATGCAAATTTTAACAGTTAAATGAAATGTACTTCAATCAGTGTTACATATTAATGAACTTACATATATAAAACCATCTATGATTGTTTTAAATGACACATGATCATGGAAAATCTACCTAAATATCACCTTTAATAGACATCCTAATTATATAACTTTCACACATGTTCAAATGCATAACATGTACCACATGTGTTTTGTAATTTGAAATTTCAATCTAGATTCATTTTAAATAAAAAATGACAAAACAACTTGAGTTTAAAAAAAAAACATATAATCTAAGATCATCTAAGTTAGTTCATTATAACAGCATGTGATCATTTATGGAAAATGTAACAACTAAATGCAAATGTACTTCAATCATTGTTACATATTCATGAACTTAAATATGTAAAATCATCTATGATTTTTTTAAATGACAAGAAATCATGCAAAATGTACCTAAGTATCAAATTTAATAGACATCCTATTTATATAACATTCAGACATGTTCAAATGCATAACATGTACCACGTGTTTTGTAATTTGCAATTTCAATATAGATTCATTTTAAATAACAAGTGACAAAACAACAAGTTTTAAAAACAAAACATAATCTAGGATCATCTAAGTTAAAATTATATAACAACATGTGATCACATGCCAAATGTAACAACTGCCCAAAATTTAAAATCATTCAATAAAAGTAAATGTAGTTCAACTATCCAAAATGTAAAATATGTCCAAATTTTATATCATGAACAATAAAAGTAAATATAAAAATGTATAGTGTTACAAGTATCAAGTTATATAGAAAAGTAAATATGACACATGTTTAAGTTATAAAAATACTATCTATTAAATAAAATGTTGCATGTGCATCAATCAAATATAGAATTTGGCTACAATGTATTTTCCAATAGCCTCTTGAGCCTCCCTGTGC
Source organism: Pinus albicaulis (assembly GCA_034641835.2). NCBI lineage: Eukaryota > Viridiplantae > Streptophyta > Pinopsida > Pinales > Pinaceae > Pinus > Pinus albicaulis. Next base: position 613,965,299 of record CM076578.1, on the reverse strand, counting down.
TATCATCTAAAGAATGGGGAACCTACACAACGTGTAAACATTAAAAATTAATGTTTTAAAACTGAATGAGAATGTAAAAATTCATAAAAAAACAAAATAAAATAAAATAAAAAACAAAAAAACATGCAATACCTCATGTACTTCCCCCTCGATTGTCTTGTGTTGGCCTTAATTTCATGTATACATATACATGTACACATGTATAAGAAATTTATATTACATGTATTTAAATTAAAATTTAATGTTTTAAAATTGAATGATTATGTGTGTACACAATTATTTCTTTTAAAAATATGTCATCATGATACCGATATAATAATAGAATAATATTTGTACATAAAAATCATGAACTCTTAAAAAACACTAACATTTCCCAACATATCATCTTGATTGCAAGAACCTGAACCTTCGACCATGATATTATCAAAAATTTTGTTCATCATGCTTTTAATTGAAAATGGTGAACATGTGATACATTCTTGTTAGATTAACATATACAAATAAACATGTATATGTAAATTACAAATTATATTAAAATATTCACTCTAACCATTAACACATATTGATCCCATGGCCTCTTCCTCATAATTAATTGATTCATGCCAACCATTGTGACAATGCTTTGCATATGTTCTAAGCTCTTCAATACTCATGTTGTCTATCTCATCATTTGTACTATACACAAAATTAGCACGTGCATTATATCGTGCTCTTTGTCGATTCAGAAAAATATCAATTCCACCAAGTCCAGTTTAAACATTGTTTATGATGGCATCCCTTGCTTCTAGACTACTTATAGAAGTGGAATCCATCTCTGACCGCAAATTTTTGACATGAAGAGGTCAGCTTACCAATGGTGGGTCAGGGTGTGGCAACTCAACATCACACTTAGCGCCCCTATGATCACATAATCAACCTTTCCCAGGACTGAAAAATTTAGAAGGAAGGTCATTATAATTGGGTTTCATTCCAAAAAGGAACTCCACATAAAATAATTTTTCAAAATATACAAAAACCTCATCATTCCATGGTATTCTTCCATAGGCTGCAAGGTTCCTATCATACAAATGACAAGCTATATTAGGGTGCTTGAAATATTTCACCTTTAGAATCTTTCCTTTCGACCCTTCTTTGAAATTAAACATAGATTTTTCAAATTTTCTTTTGTAACTCTCTTTTTAACATCGTCACGTGTATTGGGATCCATTATTGTTTCCTTTATTTTCCTCATTACTTCTACAAAAGTATTAGTGGTTGGCCCAAGATTTTTGTAAACATTTACAAGTTTGCTTAAAGAGTGCATAAATATTTCTAAGCTTTCTCGACTCTCAGTAGGGAGTTTCAAAGACAAAATATCTTTCTTCAATTTTGAATAAAGATGTTCACACCTTTTTAATGTGCAATGTTGGATGTTTGTTTCACAAGGTAAATCGGGAATTTTAGAAGGATAATTCATGGTTGGTGTACAACCTTCTTCTTGAATAACATAGTCTAGCCTACATCTTTTTCGAGCAACATTTTCACCCTCTGCATCAATATATAAAATTATGTATAAATAAAAAAACATGTGAACAAATTTGTACAAATTTTATTTTTAACCACAAAAAAATTATATAAATAATTTAACAAATTAATAATTGAATGAAAACAATAATCAAATTGATGGCCACTTCAAGATGGCTAAGCAACATCATGCCCACCCTGAGATGGTTGAGAACCAACATGACCACCCATTGATTTTCCACCACCCATTGGTTGAGAACCAATATGACCACTCATTGATTAGCCACTAGGGGAATGCGTACCACCACCATCATGTGATTGACCACCACATATTGATTGGCCACCAGGGGAATGTGTACCACCACCACCCTCATACGATCAGAGGGGAGCTTCTTAAAAAAATATGAATTTCTAATCAATTCAAAAATACATACATATGATTGAGTAGATTGCGTGAACCATACCACGATTGCGTTAACTATGGCCAGGTTCCATTGATTGAGTAGATATTCATTTCCTCCGAACTCCTAAAAAATGAAAATTATTAAAAATTAATTTAACTCACAAAATTGATAAAAAAACAATTCCATATATATACATGTATGTACATGGGGATAAAATTATATATTCAATAAAAAATCAATTCCACATGTATACCTATATGTATGGAGATAATATTATATATTCAAATTTCATTTAAAAACATGCACATTTAATATAAATACCATGAACATCCCCCAGTCCATGATCCCCCTCTCTCGTAGAGGCATGGGATTCTATTGATGTTCGCCTCAAAGAATCACTTGCCAAATGATCATCCTCCATGATATGTGTGTGTGTGTGTGTGTGTGTGTGTGTGTGTGTGTGTGTGGATATCTACATTCGACATTTACAATTATTTTTAAAATTACTATTTAAAAAAATTCAAAAGAATTCAAAAAATTGATGTAATTTAGTACATAAATGTTGAGAAAAAACACAAATTAGGTAAAATAAAAAAATTTCAAAGCACAAATTAATGTGTAAAACTCACTATAAACAAAAATTTATTGAAGTCCTACACATTTTAATTTTATAAAAATTGAATTTCACCAATTTATGCTTATATGGTGGGATAACACTTTGTATATAATTGAAAAAAACACATGGTCATTAAAAATGATGCTTTTATAAGTAAAAAACACACACATATCAATGATATGTTAAAATTTCCATCAATAAATTTTGGAGGAGAGTGTATCAACACTAATTCATCTTTGAGAGATTAATCTTGAATTGGCATTGCCCATACAATAGTAATTCATCTTTGACAAATGAATTTTGAATTGGCATTTCCCCACACAATAGATCACCAGACATCTTATTAACATTTGCATGATGTATTATACTAAAATATTGAAATTGTCTAACAATATTGTTTGCTTTTCCATGTAGTTGTTTTAGCCTCTCCTTCTTAACTTGGTACATGTCTTTCATCTAATTGCACACAAGTTAAGAATTGGTGAAAACTGCAATTCCATTTGATCCATACTCCCTAGCTATTCCCAAGCCTTCTATCAATGCAATATAATATGCTTCATTGTTTGTTGTTCTTCTAGGTATATTCATTTTCCTTTGGAGGACTTTTTTAGTCGCAATATTGCATAGCACATATGTAATCATTGCTTTCCCTAGATTTGGATAACAAGAAACATCTATGCATAATGTCCATTTTTCAACCATGTTTAGTGGCCTTTTTGATCCCTATAAAAAACAAACTCAATAGAATATATTAAATGAGCATTTATTTCAAATTCCTTATTGTTTATGGGAGAAAAGGCATGTACATGGTTTCCAAAAACACTAGGACCGCAATAAAATATTAAATGAACATTTATTGAAAATGCCTTAAATTTTATAGGAGAAATGGCATGTACATGATTTCCAAAAAAACTAGCAAATGCCTTAAATTTTATGGGAGAAATGACATGTAAATGGTTTCCAAAAATACTAGAAAATGCCTTAAATTTTATGGGAGAAATGACTTGTACATGATTCGCCTTAAATGTTATGGGAGAAATGACATGTACATGGTTCACCTTAAAGTTATGGGAGAAATGACATGTACATGGTTAAATTTTATGGGAGAAATGGCATGTACATGGTTTCCAAAAACACTAGCAAATACCTTAAAGTTTATGGAAGAAATTACATGTACATGGTTAAGTTTATGGGAGAAATGACATGTACATGGTTTCCAAAAACACTAAAAAGTGGCTTAAAGTTTATGGGATAAATGGCATGTACATAGTTTCCAAAAACACTATAAAATGCCTTAAAGTTTATGGGAGAAATGACATGTACATGGTTTCCAAAAACACTATAAAATGCCTTAAATTTTATGGGAGAAATGACATGTACATGGTTAAAGTTTATGGGGTAAATTAAATGTACAAGGTTTCCAAAAACACTAGAAAATGCCTAAAATTTTATGGGAGAAATGACATGTACATGGTTAATTTTATGGGAGAAATTACATGTACATGGTTTCCAAAAACACTAGCAAATGCCTTAACATTTAAGGGAGAAATGACATGTACATGGTTAAGTTAATTTTATGGGAGAAATTACATGTACATGGTTAAGTTTATGGGAGAAATGACATATACATGGTTTCCAAAAACACTAGAAAATGAGTTTAAAGTCTATGGGAGAAATGACATGTACATGGTTAAGTTCTTGGGATACATGACATGCACATGGTTTCCAAAAACTCTAGAAAATTCCTTAAAGTGTATGGGGAAAATGACATGTACATGGTTTCCAAAAACACTAAAAAATGCCTTAAATTTTATGGGAGAAATGACATGTACATGGATAAGTTTATGGGAGAAATGACATGTACATGGCTAAGTTTATGGTAGAAATAACATATACATGGTTTCCAAAAACACTAGAAAATGCCTTAAATTTTACGAGAGAAATGACATGTACATGGTTTCCAAAAACACTAGAAATTTCCTTAAAGTTTATGGGAAAAATGACATGTACATGGTTTCCAAAAACACTATAAAATGCCTTAAAATTTATGGGAGAAATAACATGTACATGGTTAAGTTTATGGGAGAAATGACACATGTACATGGTTAAGTTTATGGGAGAAATGACATGTACATGGTTTCCAAAAAGACTTTCCAAAAATAAGTTAGCAAATGCCTTAAAGTTTATGGGAGAAATGACATGTACATGGTTTCCAAAAATAGTAGCAAATGTCTTTAAGTTTATGGGATAAATGACATGTACATGGTTAAATTTTATGGGAGAAATGACATGTACATGGTTTCCAAAAACACTAGCAAATTCCTTAAAGTTTATGGGAGAAATTACATGTACATGGTTTTCAAAAACAATAGAAAATGCCTAAAAGTTTATGGGAGAAATGACATATACATGGTTAAGTTTATGGGAAAAATGGCATGTACATGGTTTCCAAAAAAACTAGCAAATGCATTAAATTTTATGGCAGAAATGACATGTACATGGTTTCTAAAAACACTAGAAAATTCCTTAAATTTTATGGGAGAAATGACATTTACATGGTTAAAGTTTATGGGAGAGATGACATGTACATGGTTTCCAAAAACACTAGAAAAATCCTTAAAGTTTATTGGAGAAATGACATGTACATGGTTAAGTTTATGGAATAAATAACATGTACATGGTTTCTAAAAACACTAGAAAATGCCTTAAATTTTATGGGAAAAATGACATGTACGTGGTTTCAAAAAACACAAGAAAATGCCTTAAAGTTTATGGGATAAATGACATGTACATGGTTTCAAAAAACACTAGAAAATGCCTTAAATTTTATGGGAGAAATGACATGTACATGGTTAAGTTTATGGGAGAAGTGAAATGTACATGGTTTCCAAAAACACTAGGACCATCCTGACAAATTTAGCTATATAGGTTTTATAAAGGTGATAGACATGTGATTTTGAATGAATACTTGCATTTAGCTATAAGTTTTATAAAGGTGATAGACATGTATCAAGGTGATATACATTTGATTTTGAAAGAATCCTTTCATTTAGCTATAAGTTTTATAAATATGATAGACATGCGATTTTGAAAGCATCCTTGTTGTTAAAGGAGTAACAACACATCCTATCCATTTGGTTGGTTAGGTGATAGTGGACCGCTTTGAGGTGATAGACACATTTACCTAAAAGTTTTATAAAGGCGATAGACATGTGATTTTGAAAACATCTTTGTTGTATTTTCTAATTGTTGGGTTTCTAAGAAATGGCATGTACATGTGGTTTCCAAAAACACTATAAAACTCCTTAAAGTTTATGGGAGACATGAAAAATTCCACTGGTTTATCTGCTCTTTATGGGAGACAAGAAAAATGCCACTAGTTTGTCCTCTTTATCTCCCATTTCTTTCTAAGGGTTACATGGATCATTTAATTTTTCCTGGCCTTCAAACTCTTTATTTACTTACCCCGAGTCCAATGCATTGGATGTGTACTGATTGTGGGATTCTCATGTTGTTTTTATTTTCTTTTTGTGTTGATAACCTTGGTTCTACTTCCCATTATTACCATTTTCAACTCTAATCCAATTAAATGAGATGTCTTGAATCTTTTGGAACACTTTGAAAAATGGTTGTATTCATGTGGGATTCTCATGTTGTTGTTATTTTCTATTAGTGTTGATAGCCTTGGTTCTACTTCCCATTATTACCATTTTCAACTCTAATCCAATTAAAGGAGATGTCTTGAATATTTTGCAACATTTTTACAAATGGTTGTATTCATATAGATGAGAACATTCATTACATTAAAAAGGAAATTATTTGTAGTTTATATTCTAGATACTAGTTCAATTGTCAAAGTCAAGTCCCATAGAATTTGGAAGTCCATTTGTAGTTCAAATTCTATGTGGGTAGAAGTGCAAGCATAAAAACCTTCTTCTATCTCGTTTTCCTCTAAATTTTATATTTAATTCAATTATTTCGTTGGAGAGATAGGAATGACCTGTAAGGTACCGCAAATCTGAAAGAAAAATTCTACATCAAATCTGATTTCCATATAAATTTGGATATGTGCTTTCAACAAAACAGAGGCAGATCATAGGAAAATCATAAATATAGAGGCAGATCAGAGGCATTAAGCAGTTCATCAGAGACTTGATTAAGGATATAAATTTGGATTTGTGCTTTCAAAAAAAAAGAGGGAGATCAGAGGAAGATCATAAATACAAAGTTAGATCAGAGGAAGCAAGCTCTTCATCAAAGCCTTGGTTAAGGATGGACCTTCAATTGTGTAAATTTAGGCATTGTAAACATAAGTATAGGTTTGTATGATATGACATTAAAAATTCCACTGGTTGATGGTAAAAAATTTAAACAACAGAAGGTGAATTATTTATGCATAGTAATAAAAGTTAATTCTCATGTAACTTAACAATTTAACATAACAATTAAAACAATTTACAATTTAACATAAATAAGAAATCATGTACTGCCATAAATATCATACAATAATAATGCACTTCCATAAAGATCATACAATAACTCTAGAGTTTTATATGTCATATTACATGTTATTTAGATACTGTGGACCTATGCAAAAGACGAAACTATGGATCTAAGTTAAATTTTTTGTTTTATTTCCTATCTTCCTTTGTGGTGTCCTCTTTATCTCCCATTTCTTTCTAAGGGTTACATGGATCATTTAAGTTTTCTTAACCTTGAAAATCTTTATTTACTTACGCCAAGTCCAATGCATTGGATGTGTACTGATTGTAGGATTATCATGTTGTTGTTATTTTATATTAGTGTTGATGGCCTTGGTTCTAATTTCCATTATTACCATTTTCCAGCTATGTGAAATTTAGATTCACTCTATTTAGATTCTTTAGCATATGCTAAGCCTTCTTAAACAAGCACTTTTGACATTAACTCACAACTATTTATATAATATATTATATATATTATATACGGGGTATATATCATTATATTTTATAGTATATATTACCTATATTTAGTCCTATATTATACTTTTTTATAATATAATATATAATATAGTATATTATACAGTGAAATGTAAGGATCATGAACACTATACGAGATTACAGATCTGTACTGAGACTATAAGTAAGATCTTATATACACTTTATTGACCAAATATATTGGGTTCATACATGTTCTCAAGACTATGACAACCATATCTTTACTGTACATATAACTAGTAGTGTTCTAGCTCATTAAGACTTATGTGTCTCTTGTATTTCAATCATAAAGGTCTCATAGTTTATAAAGCTTACACTTGTTATGTGGTAATATTGATTTGATTACTCTTATGTAGCACTGTTATGATTTGAACATGAGCTAGATGATCTTTTATTATGGATATGTGATTAGTAAAAACAGGAGCTTTGTGATTAGAATAACTGCCATATATGATTAAGAAATATGTGTAGTATAACAAGGATCATGGTTTAAGATTTTATTACAGTCGTATTGATCTAATACTTATGATTGTGATTAAGGTATAGCAACAAGTTGTTATGATAATAAGACTGCAATGTAATATCTATGATATGCTTGTATTATACATGATATATGTGTGATAAAGAGCTATAGAAATAATATGATTCCCATATAAGGTTACATATTTGTATAACATGTACAAGCTCTACCTCGTGATTCAACCTCATTTGGTTCTATGATTTCCATATATGTTAAAAATACAAGCTATATATTGATCCATAAACCCAAATAGTGTGTTATATATGTAATAAGACAGCCCAATAAATTTCTTTCAGCCCAATTAATAACGAAGCACATAAATCGTACAAGTCTGGTTAACTCTTTTCTTCTTCCCTATCATTCTTTATCGAACTAGTTGTTAAGGCTCAATTGATTTCCTCCTAGATCCCATTCATCCCATAATTCCTTCCCAATTCATTCTTATCTGGTGTCTGCTTTCCTCCTTTCTATCTAAATCTAAAGAATAAATATCTACATCAATACATATTATCTTTCCTTCCTTATTTCCCCAGGGGAACCTTGTTGATGTATTCACACACTGGATAAACATTGAAACAATGGAGTGGGTGGGGAAAGGATTTATCTCTGGTGAGCATGTGGGGAAGGGATTTCTCGGTAAGGTCAGGTTATATTTCTTGTGCTTCTCTCTAAATAAATAAATAAAATAGCATAAATGAAAGAAAAAAAAATCCAACAGATTACGAAAGGAAATTTAAATCTTAGGGGTAGGGGAGCTTACCCTACTCCAGAGCTATGCAGAGCTAGGCTATAACATAACTATAAACCTCATTTGGTTATATGATTTCCATATATGTTAGAAATACAATCTCTATACGGATCCATAACTCCAACTATGAACATTATAACTACTATACACATGTTAATCTCTGTATAATGACTCTTAGCCTCACCATATACCCATATTAACAATTTTACAATGACTCTTAGTTTCACCATATGACAGTAAGTAAATAACATCATAAAATAATATAATAAAACCAAGCTCTTACATTGACTGCACCTATTGAGTCAGTTGAATAAATCACAATGATGTGGCTATGTTTCCATAATATACACATAGAAGTTGATAAGCACCTTAAGAATTATATTTAGTATGTAGGTCTCAACACAGGTCTGTATGGTGTTAAGACTAGTGTATATTGATCGTATAAGCATAATAAGGTGATATCATTATTTACAATATTATAGTTAATATATTCAATATGGTAGTATATTCATTGATCACACTCTCATATCAAGAAATGAACTTCAAGAACTATATAAAAATTTTCTAATATGTTTGTTATGTAACTGGAAATATTTATTCCTTAAACATAAATCTAGCGAGAAAAAAACTACTATAAAAGCAGTTGGACCAAAAGAAACTTAGTAATCGTACCCATGATAAGCACCCCCGCCCATGATATAATTAGAAATCATACCAAATAAGCTTACCCAATAACCTACTAATTCATTTTACTTCAAGACGGCAGAGACCTTTCAAATTACAATAATGATTTGCAGGAAGAATAATGAATTTCAAACAGATTTAAAAATGGTAGAATACCTCAAAATAAGGAGACGAGGAGATAGAGCATGCTGAGGAGGCGGAGCAGAAGACGAGGTGGCAGAATGAGCACGCCAAGGATGCAGAGCATACCCCTGGAATCCTACAAAATTCTTGCAAACACAACAAAAAATGAAATTATCATATGCAAAGACAACAAAAAGTTAAATTAGCATTAAACCCAGAAAAACAAGCATAAAGAAAACAAGAAAAACCTCACCTACCTTCGCTTGCTCCCCTATTGGTCCCTTCTAGTTCAAGATTAGTGCAAAGAAAAAAAAACACGTAAACAACCCTATAAAATCGTCACTTCCAACAAAAATTGAAAACTCGCAGTTCTCTCCAATAGTAATGCAATAGAAAATTGATCAAAAACTTATTGTTGTCTATGCACAGCATTATTTATAAGAAAATAGTTCAGCTGAAATTTTAAGGTCTGTTTTTCTGCCTCTGGCCAAAAATCTAGTTACCATTATCGTCAATGTAAATTGCGGAGTAAGTTCGATTAACAACAGAAAAAATTCATCCAAAGTAATTTAAAAAAGGTAGCCGAACTTGTGTGAGATTGAAATTTTTTAGTGCATTTCTCTCGAAAGTGTAACCCATTTTCATGGATCCATCCACAATCTATGTGGTGTGAATGAATGAGTTGAAGTTGAATACCACACACAATCTTTCGGTCGAAGGCCAATGATGAGGACCTATTGTTGAGAGTGAGGAAAATTTCCATTGAGGTATGCAAGATCCAATCTACGAAGTATGGGCTATGAGTATATGTTGGAATATCAAAAATTAATTGTGGAATTTGTAAGAATCTATCGATCTTTTTTTACTTAGCTCCGTCTATAATTAATAGAATAAAAAAATTCTTTATATTAAATATATGATTTTTTATGGGGTATAAAACTTGTAGGAAACAAAGTATGGAACTGTGCCAACAGATGAAATCTTGAAAGATGGCATGAAATTTAGTTTTGAAAGAATGTGTATAGTTCATGAGTCAATTTTTCCTATGGTACGTCATTTATTTTCGATTTACAATTATGTATATTATTTAGTATTGCAATTTTCATTATTCTTACCAATGTATATACACTCATTACAGTTTATTTTTATGTTTGTAGATGGAAGGTGAAGAAGAAGAAAACAATCAACACTATGAAAAAAACATTCCTGAAAATAACCCAAGTCATGGAAGTAGCTCAAGCAATGACAACAGTTCAAGTGAAGAATGATGATCATTATGTTTGGATATCAGAGCAAGGCATTGTCTTCTTTGAAATATTTTTCTGTGAAATCAGAAATTTTGTTTAATGTAATGGACATATTGTCCCAATTGAAAGACAAAGGGATACCAATAACTATCCCATTTTGTATGAAAAATATTGTCTTATATATATATATATATATATATATATATATATATATATATAATATGTTTTAATTTATTCTATTGTGTTCTCCATTGTCGTTATGAAATGTAAAACCACTGATTAAATTTATGGATGATTAAATATTATAATGAAGAGATGTGAAATATGATGATATGATATAACAAATTAATCCAAACATCACATTCAATTTCACTAAAAAAAAATTAATTGATATGAATATTGTTATAAGACATGTGTCGTCTTTTGATAAATAATGAATTTTTAAAAATCACAATAATTATGATATGATATAACAATTAATCCAAACATCACATTCAAATGCATTAATAAAAATTTAATTAATATGAATATTGGTATAATATGTGTCGAATTTTGATGAATAATGAATTTTAAAAAATCACAATAATTGCATTGTCACAGGTTGATGTTTCTAAAAAATAGAAAATGAACATCGATGCATGTCAGTTATTGTCGACCGGTGCATTTGTATGATACAGTGCACCGGTGCATTTCTACAACCTATGGCCACTGTGAAAATACCAATACCAATTATAAATCTCATTTTGTTTGTGAGATACTGCGCTCCAGTGCATTTATGTGAGACTATGAACCGGTGTGTTTGTACGACCTATGGGCACCACACAAATACCAATACAAATTAGAAAAATTGGTGGGTTTTTCTGATACTATGCACCAGTGCATTTCTATAAGACTATGAACTAGTGTGTTGATACGACCTATGTGTACTGCACAAATCCTAGTACCAATTAGAATGGCCCCATGTGACAGTTCACCCGGTGTGGTTTTAGACCTTTACGGCCTGATGCATGCACCTTCAACCGCCCCGAACTGACCATCTAGATGACACACACCTGTGCATTGACACCTTAGTAGTGCATAGATAAAAAAAAAAAATCTATAATAACCTTCGGGTGCCCAATTTTTTTAGTTGTGTCGAAATTCCATTAAAACCTTCGTTACCAAAAACGAATGTTGTAGAAACTATTTTTTTGACAATTTTGGCCAATTTTATAACACTAAAAACCTCCTTTATAACCTCCACTAGAGGGTATTTTAGTTGTAGTGTATAATAGACCTGAGAGAGGACACAACATCTTTAAATATTTATCTATTATGAGAAATCAATACACCCTAGTAAATAATTAGAGGTAATGCTCTGTATGTGTGAGAGGATGGGATAGAAAGCCAATTTTTCCATGCATCATTAATATTCATACCATTCCATGAGCCAATTTAATCTTTGACTGGACAAAAATGAGAAAATATTTGTTGACCAAATGGACACAAAAGGAAGAAATGAGTGATTGATTCATCTTCATCTTTTCGTAGAGAGCACCAACCTGGACCATGAAAGAAACATTTGCAGAGAACATGACAGGTCACCACTTTCTCATACATGATGCACCATATAAAAATATTTTACTTTAGTGGGATTTATATTTCCAAATATGCTTCCACTGACATCGAGGATCACCCAGATTATGTTTAGAATTTGGAAAAACTTAACCTACCTTAGGCGAATATATACCTGATGGCGACAAAGGCCACACTAATTTATATTACTTGTCAGAAATTATTATATGATCTAGGACTAATTCCTGATGGAATTTCAACCATGACTCTTTAAAATTTCCATGGATGCCCAACTTGAATGATAATTTCCAACCCTAGCACCAAATTGTAGTAGTGGCTGGAATAGCAATGTCGGCCAGCCTGGAGATACCATGCTCCAAAAGAAGCTCAATTAGAGGAGGATGAAGGATATGATAACGACCACTCCTAGGCCATGGATCCTGACCAATATGAATTTTTACACAATATCCCACTATCCAAGCCAGACCTCTGTGAATTTTTTTTGAAATTATCAATGAGAGCTCGCCAAATTATTGAGACGTTTCCTTTGGGATTATTAACCCTATGAACCCAATCTTCCAGATAGAGAGGGGAGATATATTTTGAATTAACTACCGAAGGTCGTAAACTATCTTAGGAAAACAAATGTCATCCACTTTTAGCAACCATATCATGCTAGAATATGAATATATTCTTGAGACCCTAGCCTCCTTACACTTTAGGGTTAGCAATTTTCCCCCACCCAACCCAAGGTAGAGTAGTCTCCTCTTTTTTTCTAAACCATAGGAATATGAAAAAAATTCACTTGATGCACTCAAGAATGTATTTTTGAATCCATTCTAGAGAAGCATAATCAATTGGAATTCCTTCAAGGATGGACTTGATGAGGACTAGACGCGTAGCCCCGAAAAGGCATATATGACTCCATCTTTTTATTCACATCTCAAATTTTTAAATCAACCAAATCTAGTCGATCTTGCTAAATGTATTAGGTTTTAGATGATACCATATATATTTCATACCCTTATCCAACCAATATGGGACCATCAAAACAAAAATCAGAATTATTTGAAGTTCAAAAACTCCCAAGTTTGAAATAAGAAGAGTGGATTTCTAAAAGTTAACGATAATACCAATAGATTTCCAAACTATTTTTTGGATGTTCTTCAATAAAGCCACTTCCTGAGGGGAACCATTGCTAAATATCATAATGTCATCGACAAATAATAAATGTGATATAACCAATGTTCTGGTCATCAAAAAACCTTGAAATTCACCCCTTTGTTTAGCCTCCTCTAGAAGATGACTCAAGCCCTTAGACACCAAAAATAAAAGAAGGGGAAATAGAGGAAAATATCGACTATATATTTGAGGGAGGCCACTCAATTAATAAAAAAAACAAAAAATAATATTTGAATACAACTCATTAGCCACGTTATAAAATCAAGACCCAAACCCACATGAGTTAGAAGAATCATGAGGTATATCCAACTAACTCTATCATATGATTTCGATAAATCAATTTTAAACACTTCCCATTTAAGATTCATTGATTTCAGACTATGTAGACATTCTTATGTGGCCCCAATGGCCTCATGAATTTGTCTACCTTTAAGGAAACCAAATTTCTCTTTTGATACAGAGGTAGAAAGAATAGGCTTGAGACTTAGGTAAATCACTTTTGTTATAATTATGTATATCCAATTTCATAAATAAATATGATTATATTATTTAAAATATGTGGGATTGTCTAAATTTTGATTCAAATAAATTAAGTTATAATTAAGGGCTCGTATCATTCTACATTCCCGTCTAGATTCGTCAATCACTATCAAGAGATCAAAACCAAGTGTATCATAAAGACTTAGAAAAAAATTCAACACCCCAACCATCTCGAACAAGTATTTTTCCTTCTTGGAAGTTGTGTATGACTTTATTCAACTCATCTTTAGTTACCTCAGACATTAAATTCTTATTTCCAACTTCATTAATAAAAAGAGTAAAAAGGAGAGTAGTGTGAATGATTTCAACTATTTTTAACGAACCTTGAGAAGGAGTGGTTTAGTCCAGTAATGTTTGAATATTCCAACATTTTTTGATGATTTTATGAGTCCAATGAAGGTGTAGCTTGACTTATTTTTCATGTTTAGATAGTTTGAAAAAGAGGCGTAAAAAAAACTCCAAAGGTTCCTTTTCATAAATTTATTCTCTTGAGTCTGAAAAGGAAGAAAACGATACTTGGGAGCCTTTTAGTAATTTTCAACTAAAGTATTCCTTTGTTGTAGATATTCATCCTAGTTTGGAAAAGGTTTAAACTTATAATGGGTAGATATCATTTCATTTACTTTAATGAGTTTGAAAAGATAAGTGTTTAACAATATTTTCATGTTTTGGGAGTATGAAAAGAGATATAAGAGGACTCCTCCTGGAGGAACGAGTGGTATAAGGGGTAGAAACTACATATGGTCATGATGGAACTGCTCAAAACATGGATAGGTCAAGAGGTAGACTAATAATACCACTCATCACAAAGGTTCCCTAGGTAAGGGTAGGCACACCAAGTGAAATCATATGATCAACCAAGTAGATGGTAACAATGGAATGAGAAAACCAAGGCTCATATGGAAAAAATAGGCTGATAAAAAGTAGTAATCAGAGAGGATAAAATGTGGAAACCAATTTCATTTTTACACAAGATTCAAACAAAGGAGAACTATGCCTGAGAGGGGTTTAATTTTTACACAAGGTTGAAACAAAGGAAAAACTATGCTTGGGAGGGGTTTCATTTTTATACTAGCTTGAAACAGAGAAAAAACTATGCTTGGAATTGGTCTTCATGCCCCAGCATAATGAATTAATTCTAAGGACATGCCCACCCAAGCTTCATTTCATTCACCTAAGTATACTATTCATTACTAATAGGCAGATGAAATGAATGTTCATTTATGAGATCAAGTGAAAGACTTGACTTGGAGGGGGGTTTAGTTAATTTTTTAATGAGATTGACACAAGAAAATAATGATGCTCATGGAAACCTTGTTTTATTTTTTAATGAGCTTGACATAAGAAAATTAACTCTGCTCTAGGACCCTGATATGGATTGTTTTGATAATTAGGATAAACCATAGCAGGTTGTCTAGTCCCGGGATTGTTTTGATAGTGTTGAAAAGGTTTACTTTGGAAGTATTGGTCTCGATAAAGCTATTGTATAGTTTTTGTCTAACCAATGGGAGCTTGGGGTATTCCTTTTAAAAGTTTCCCTAATGGAATTTATGTCATTCCTAGACCAGGTTCACTAATTTGCGCCTACGACATGTTATAGATAGGTTGAATTCCTTGCACCTGTTGAATAGTTTGACCAAGTGTGTTGGATGAAAGTTGTGATTAACCCTTGATAGGCTTAAATGATAGGAT
Source organism: Pinus albicaulis (assembly GCA_034641835.2). NCBI lineage: Eukaryota > Viridiplantae > Streptophyta > Pinopsida > Pinales > Pinaceae > Pinus > Pinus albicaulis. The sequence continues at coordinate 613,949,510 of CM076578.1, read as the reverse complement.
TTGAGAAGTCCCCTCATTTATAACTAGGAAAAAATTTAAGGATGGACATTTATCTTAAAGTTTAAAAACATGGCGAATCTTTGTAATCCCCAATAAGTAAATTATAAAATTTTTGATATGATTTTTGTCAAAATATTTGGTTTTACAATCATTTTATATTAGTATATATAATTTTTTGGCTATTTTTAGGGTAAAATATTTTTATACTATAAAATTTGGGCGAATCAATTTTCTTAAAAAAATGGAAATTGGTGAATCTTTTTTTTGGAAAAGGCATGAAAAATTAGCCCACCTGCAAATATTAGCCCCTAAAATTTTCCATTTTATAACAAGAGGAATTTCCCCTTGTTCGTTAGGATCTGAAGAAACAAGAAGATCCTGAGTGGTTTGAACCTCACTCTCAAAGGGAAAAGTGCGATAACCTAAAGGTGGAATCAAGTTAACCATTTTCTCAACCAATGGTTGGTTGGGAACAAACTCATGGGATTCACATTGTGAACTGCAGTATATCGTTTCCAGCATGTGCAATAAATCTCCCAAATTTTATGTTCGGTGTATCATAGATAACAAGGCGACCGACTCAGTTACCTAGGGCGGGCTTGCATCCTAATGAGGACTTCCAAAATATACTCAAAGATATGTGGAAGTGCATTTCGTGGTAGTTTTGTATAATGTGTTTTGTATGATAGGAAGTATTCCGATATAATTTTCATACGTGGAATTCCATCTGATATACCTAAGGGTATGTGGAGAACGATATGATATACTTACGTATGTGACTTCCCCCATAATGTAACACATACAAGTAATGAAAAATCATGTGTTTAAAGACAACAAAACACATCTCTAGCCTAGACCTTTTTGTGTGTTGTTAATGTTATAAATCCTCCTTAGGTTAATTGAGTAAATTTTAGAAGTTGATCTTCAATTATGTTTTAGTTTCAAGACTCACAGTACAAGTTCACCATAATTCCCTATGATGCAACTAGTACGATAACAATAACTTTTTTAATTTTTTTGAAGATCTATCTATGAGAGGGAAGAGACAAATAATAATGCAACAACCAATGATGCAATAAAGAAATATTCCCAAATAGATATTTCAATACAACCACTCCAATTCAAATTCAAAAACCTATATGTAATTTTTGTTTTCTTTTCTTTTAATTTCCAAATGTGATGAAAAATAAAATGTAGCTAGATCATTGATGAAATAAATCACATGGAATGAGACTGTAATATAAAAAAATTCTTTAGCTAATCAAAAATCAAACCAAATGTTCACAAATACCTAATTGGTAATAATAAATAAAAAATTAAATAAACTCTCATCAAAGGCTAAAAATATAAAATATAAACACAATGATGGCTTTAAAGAGACACAAAAAAATTCAACGTCTCAAGAAAACCTTTTGTATCAAAGAAAAATGGAGAGCAGGGTAAATAACTGAAATTTTTTCCATTCTACAAGACCATCGCATGTGAAGAATGGGCACCAGTGCAAAACATCACACTTCTAGTGAGGAATACTATGTTGTGTCACTCTGTCTTAGAACAAAGAGTGTGTTAGGGATAATTTTCTCAAACTACGACACAAAAAATCCTAGCAAGATAAGAATTTTTGTTTTCTTAAGACTAATTACTATCTGAATAAGTCAACTAAGGTCTTTTTGAAAGGTTAAAAATGCCTACATCAAAAAAACCACTAAGCGAAATCTCGTCCCCTAGTGGAGCCGCCAAGTTGTTATATGGAAATTACTTATGACGAAAAAAGATAACTCCCTAGATCTAGTGGCTTCATATAGAAACAACAGGAGAAAAAAGAAGTATGTTTTCCTTAGAGATATTAGAGTACAGAAAAGAGATCTATCTGGAATCTGTAGTAAGTCCTCCTCTTCTCCTTGCTTGTAAGCTCCAAATCTAGCTCCAAGTGCTATAAATGGAACCTGCAACAATGACTAAAACAAGCAAGATAATTACAACATCCATATAGCATAAACTAATGTCTCTAATCAATGAGTCAAATGGCATTGAAATACATAAGCATCAACATGACACAAGCATAGGAAAACAAAGTGTTTTTTGTATTAATAAATTAAGGAGAGTGTTACACCATTTATATATGTTGCCTTTGTTGATGTCTCCCCAATCATCTTTTCCTTCCTTGCCATAAAGAAAACCTTGAAACTCAACCTTAATGCATAAATGGATGATGATTCCTTAATCTCAAAGTAGTAGCATGAGGGTACTAATAGTCTCCAAAAGTCAACCCAGACTCTATAGGAGGTAGTAGATTTATAGGGTAAAAGTGGTAGTTTAGAATTTACCAATATAGGCTTGAGATCCACATATGAAGGAGGATAAGATCTAAGGATAACATATAAGACCTCTAGAGTATGAACTCGAGATCTCTATCCATGGTAAATGGTTTAAAACACCGTATAAGCTTCTAGAAGGAGAATATTTGAAAATATTTTTATTCTTCTCAAAATTATAGAACATCAGACCTGCTAAGTAGAGAAATTTTCATTGGTCAATGCAGGTTCTCAGTTATCCAACATACAACAATTTCAGGTGGACAAATATGCAGGGCGGTTTGGGGCTAAAACACACGTTTTTATCTGATTAACCTAGAAACAAATACTTTTTGGAGAGATGATGTTAAAGGCTTTGAAAAGGGATAATAATAAAGTGTTAAGGATGTTGATTGATCCATTTTTCAGGTCTTTTGAGTGGATGTGACAAAATGGTCTATAACAAGTAGTAAAATATAAGACAAAAAAGAGAAATTGTGAGATTTCTCCTACCTATAAATAAATAGGCACCATTGTTGGACCACGAACATAAGTGGAATAAATACCATAACGAACATCTTTTACCTTCCAATATCCTAGATGCAGACCTAGATTTTCTTTGGACAATTAATTTGCCTCCCTATTTTTCTCCCTAAATATATGATGACATGAAAAGGAGTTAAAATAATTTTTTAGATTAATAACATGGTCCAAAATAGGAGATAAGAAATTATTTTTTCAAGCCTAAGAATTGTTAAGCCAACTAATCACAAGAAAAGAGTCACGAAATAATTGAATGTATATAATCCCTTGTTCAATGGTAAAAGAGAGAAGATGGAAGCAAGATAATAATTTAACAAAATTGTTCGATCTTGGCACAAAACCCATAGAGACATGATAGAATGAGATGTAGATATCTATAATGAAAACCACCACTAGAATAGTCCCTCGAGGAATTTGATGCCCAATAAAAATTGGCTCAGGGAAGAGACTAATCAAGATTTTTGGCTTCAGTTACTCTGAATCTACATGCATCCTTTTCTTGTGGAAAATGGATCAAAATGGCCATTGATTTAGCTATCACTACAAGGAAAAGAACCTCTAGCAGATGTTTTTGAGGAACCCCTTATAAAAATACCACATACATCCATTTGTAGCAGAGATTACTAGAGGAGGTTAGCTGGTGGATTTTTTTGCAGATGTTTTTCTTCTGGTGCATTTATCATCCTAAACCGCATCGGTGCGTTCAATTAGAGAAAGCACCAGTGCACAAAAAACATTGGCACACCGAGACACCATGCACTCGGTAAAAACCTGCTCAGTGCATCTTATTACTATAGCACGCCGGTTCTTTACAAATATTTTGCATCGGTGCGTCGTAAAACCCCACACCAAAATTGAAACATCCTGGTATAGTTTTAAGAAACCGCACCGGTGTGCCTATAAAACCCATGCACCAGAACAGGGTTAAATAAAAAAAAATTACCGCCAAAATCTGCATTTTTCACTTTTAGTGCTCCAAAACTCTCAAGCACTGATGCAACTTTACCTTGTCTGAGGTGCCCTGCCATCAGTGCTCCCATTGCATGCACTGTTGTTGTCCATTTCCCACCATCTCCATTTTGAATTTTTCAAAACGGTGGGAAATTTTAGTTTTGAAAATTCTACAACCAGTATGCCTCCTCGACAACCAAATGTACAGGTATTTTCCTTGTTTCTCCAAAATTAAACCTTTTAGCAGATTAGTTTTTTAAAATAGCTAATAATTCACCTTATTTATAAAAATAAAAAAATCCTACACGATGCGCTTGAGTTGTTCGGCTAGCACCAGTTCGCGATGTTGCCTACAAATTTACAGGTTGCACCATGACTGGTGCTAACAGTATCCACATCAATTTTGGGGTGGTACCGAAACAACACACCATGATTTTTTAAAATTAAAAAAAAGTGCGGTGCAGTATTTTACCAGGCCGCACCATTGACCATGTCAAATTACAAGAATAGGGTGTGTTGATGGAAATATCTGCCTCGACGCAGGTAATTTTGTTAGCGCACCGCATTCCAGAAATTCGACATGGTCAATGGTGTGGTCTCGTAAATGACCACACTTTTGACTATGTAGTGATGTGAGGAGAGTGGTGCGCTTCCTAAACTATACACCTTGGGTTGTATAGTTTGGTCAACGCACTGCCCTCCTGAAATTGGCACATAGTCAACGGTGTGGTATATTATACCACTGGACCATTGACCTTGTGTTGGCAATATGATGCAGAGTATTGTCCTTGATGGCAACCCACTTGATGAAGATGATGCCAACCTACTTAATGAAGTTGTTCTTGATTCTTGATGAGTTTATTAATGATGTAAATCTGATGTTCTACAAGTAGCTCAGAAGTACCATAGAAATAAATATCAGTAAGGGCCAGAACAATGATGAAAAGTGTGTGACACAAAGCATACGTGGGTTTGTTTAGGAGAAGTAGCGTATGCACGCGGAAAAGTACGTGACAAATCGTGTATGCTCAATTTCACTCTAAATGTGTAAAACCAGGGGTTACTACCATGGTATTGACCCATTGTATTGAGTGTTGGATTGTCTATTTGATCCCGTCCAGGAATACCATCGGAAGTGGTATGGTTTTGGCTCATGGTATTGACAAAGGCTAAATCTATATAAGGAGAAGAAAATCATTGTGCAAAGGGAAAGGAAGATGTCGGGGTTTTAATGAATACTTCTCTTTGAAGTATATCGGTATGGAATGGGTAATAGTTGAATGATAGATCTGAATTCATAATGCACCAGTGAAGAAAATGAGGAAGAGGGATCTCTAGATCTGAAATGTATTTGTATCTTCTAGATCTGTTTATGGAATGTTTAGATCTGTGATGAGGTGAACATGTTTCTGAAGTGAAGGGTAAAATCTGAGCTATCCATCTGTTCTGAAGAATTGTGCTAACCTCAAATGTCTGAAGATATATACGCAAGTTTGTAACAGATTAAGCGCGTATATACGTGGGTTGGATTAAGCGAAACCGCGTATGGGTTGTGAAATTAGTTCTATAATATGTGTAGATGTATACGCGGGTTTATATACATGAAAGTGTGTATATATGCCGGATCAGTGAAAGGAAAGCGCGTATGAAAACTAGGGTTTGTTGAAGTATGTGGTATGAAATGTCTAATCTGTTTTGCTGTATTACTGCTATCTATCTATGATGTATTCATACAGATCTGGATTTTCTGAATAATGATTATGTTGCTGACTATGTTGAGAAAAGATCAAGTTGTTGATTAATTGATTGATGATTCATTGAATGAATTGATAAGGGTATAAGTTTCAGTTTCATGTATGATTGAGCTTAAATGTGTGGAGTGGGTCCAGTCTGAAAATATGATGAAAAGTGGCCTACAAGTTGTGTTGTATGGAAGCTGTTGGATCCAGTATTAAAATTGATGAAACGTGGTCCGCAGAGGTGCTGGAGGTCGAAGCCTTCAGTGAGGGGGTTGTAGCTCCCTTCCAGTGGTAGCTGGTAAACGAGAGCAGGGGGTTGTAGCTCCCTTCCAGGAGAGGCTGGTAAACGAGAGCAGGGGGTCGTAGCTCCCTTCCAGGAGAGGCTAGTAAACGAGAGCAAGGGGTTGTAGCTCCCTTCCAGGAGAGGCTGGTAAACGAGAGCAGGGGGTTGTAGCTCCCTTCCAGGAGAGGTTGGTAAACGAGAGAAGGTTATAACCTTCTGCAGGTGGGTGCCTGCGTGCTGGTATGAGTCTGCGCCAGTACATGGTTGTAACATGTTTTCTTTATATAATAAATATTGAATACTGAGACGACGACAGCGGTGGTTTTCTCCCAACTTGGGTTTCCACCTTAAATCTTGGTGTTCTTGTGTGATTCTTATGTGTGATGGTTTATTCTTTTATTACTGCACATGCTTACTATTATCTAATCATCAGAAGAATGAATGTTGCATAGATCTAAGTAAAGAATTAATGGCATAATAAGATCTCTGTATATACACGAGTTTTATGAAGGATATCCGCGTGTATACGCTAGTTGGCTTCAGCAAAGTAGCGTATGGGTTTTAGAGAATGAAAAGGTAAAAGTAAATTAAAAATACTGATTCACACCCCCCCCCCCCCCTCTCAGTATTTTTCCCAACACCTTGTAAAAATGCAAGGAGGGAGGTGCACTGAAAATTTGCAAGTGCACCACCTCCGGTGCGCTAAAATTTTTCTGTTGCACTGCCTCCGGTGCATGACAAAAAAAAGATGCACCATTACTGATGCATGCCTGTTTTTTATTGCACACCAACTGGCTTTTTTTTTTCAAAAAAAATATATATATGTATATTCCTAAATACATGTCTCATTTAATAAAAAAATTGTATTTAATATTTCAACCATTCAGCAACGTGAAAGGAGAGAAGAAAGGGAACAACAGCAACAACAGGTAGACTAGTATAACATGGTTCGCCTATGGGAGGCACGAGAGAGGGAGAGAGATGTGTACCCTCTCCCTATTATAGTAGATACCCAGGGACTCCTAAGGTAGGTAGGCCTCCTCAAGTTCTATGAGGAGGCTACATTCTTAAAGGTCCATGGTGTGTTTTTGCGACATCTTATCCACAGGTGGAATGCCCAACTATAGGATTTTTGGGTTGGTCTTAACCAATGGTAAGCACCCATAAAGGAGGACATATATTTCATTAATGTCTATCAAATAGAGGGGTGGATTTTCCCTTGTTCCTAGAGGTCCCAATTGGCTATGCATCAGGGAGTCAGTTCATGTACTCCCAAAGATACATTAGCATGGATATACTGTCTCCTTCATATTTTCAGTTCTCCGGATGGCAGTTATGTATTGCATCATTTGGTATAGCGGAGGTGAGGTGACTCTCACTACTGATTTTGACCATTTCACACAACAACAATGACGGGAAATTCATTAGTTTCCCGCTTCTATTTTATGTTGATTCTTTAGTACAGGAGTCGTGACTTGTGAGGTGGTCTACCATTTTTTTTGGCAGTTCTTTACAGTTTTAGATAGATGACGTGCTCATGCACAAGGGAGGGTGAACTTCCCTTTTGCTTCAGAGCTATTTTGTTTATTTTTTGAGAGGTTTCTAGAGATGAGGCCTACTTTTTTTCGGCATCCTCATAGGCTGATGCTTTATGTACGGATGCAGATGTGGGGACAAATGATGCCCAAGAGGGGCGAGTCTCAGTTTTCCGCGAGGATATCGCATGATGCACTAGAGTTGCTCGCCATTGTTGATGAGAATCCCTTCATTCTAGACCCCTGTTTGTATGATAGTTAGGATTAGCGAGGGTGTGCTAAAATCCTCTTCATAGATGATGAGTCACCAGATGATAGAAGTAATATTATTGTTTTATTTAAATTCATTCTAACATGTTCTTTAGCTTGTTTTTATTAAATTTTTTAATGAAATTGTCTAATTATTGTTGTGTACTTATATATATTTTGCAAACATTGGGTCATTTGATGGCGATGAGATGCCAGTGCCACAAAATGATCCAGGTGTAGATCCTGATGACGATCAGGATATGGAAGATGTCGAGGATTAGGCCGGTGCAGACAGACCTAGTCCTCATGGTGCGTTGGTACCGCCTTTTGCTAGGCGTAGGCTTGACAATAGATTGAAGATGGAGTTGGGCGACCAACTCTGTGCGTTTTTTGTGGAGGTGGGAGTCAGGCCCGCCACTATGAGAGATATACAGGCTTATGATAGGCTGGTAGATATGTGGAGAGGCATTCCGCGTGACATCTTCACCCTGATGTGGCATGTTGTATGAGATATGAGCTTAGTTACGCAGTTGAGGAGGGCCCTTTGATGTAAGCATGGTTGAGACGCAGTACGTCGATGGTCCATGAGCAACGACGCATCATCTGATGATCACGATTAGGGGAGTGATCGTCGTTCATCTCATGCCATAGATGAGCATCCTGCAGCATCGACTAGCAGTCATGATGGAGAGCAAGCTGGACCATCGGCCACATCGAGTCAGCAGCTTGCAGCATCCAGCAATACTCATGATCATGAGAAGGCTAGACCATCGACCACATCGATTCATTATGATGAGCAGCTGACAGTTGATCCTGATCAGCATGTGGCACCACCATATTAGCAAGCACATGATGATCAACATGTATCTAAGCTTGTTGAGGCTGCACCATTGACTAAGCAGGCCTCGACTAGTACTACATTTTTTGATATACCACCTGTTGATATTTAAAATTTATATTACAGTTGTATATTTTAGACATTATATATATATATATATATGGTCCATGTATTTTATGTTCATGTTGCATTTGTACTTAATTTACATGTTGGTGATCATCATGATGTGTATATTGTTAGGTCATGTTAGATATGTTCATTTAATGTGCAGCTTGTGGATAGGTGTGTATGTCATAGCAGTTATTTGAGATGAGATGTATATTTGATGTTTGTGTTGTGATAATGTTATACAATGCTAATTGTGTTTTGTTAGATGATCATGATCACGATGATTAGATGACGTTAGCGAATTTGAATGTGTTTTTTAGTCGAATATGATGTTTGTACGATGGTTATCATGAACGTGATGTTTATTTAATTTAATATTAAATGATCATGATATTTATTAAATATTATTTCGTGATTGTAATTGAAGTTCTAATTCTAATTATATGTAAAATTGTAAAATTGTATTTTTATTTGTAATTGTAGTTGTAATTTTAATTGTACTTGTATGTAAAATATTTTTGAAATTTTAATTGTAATTTTAATATTTATTTTATTGTGAAATGATTTTAATTTTAATAGCATTGTGGTATGTTGCTCCTGATAAGAGCTTCCGACGTTTTGGAGTTGTTCGATTAATTTGTGCATCTGAACTCGATTTTGAATCTGCATGAATCTGCAAATTTATATACATTATATAAATTTTATTAAGTTGATTGACATGGTTAAAAGACATAAATTCAATTAGATAATGATAATATAAATAAAATATGAAGTAAATATTACATCTCGAGATGGATAGGGAGAACTCCGCGATGGACTTTGAGAAATATTATGGAACAAGCAAGATTTTGAAGAATTGTCCATTCGATATAATTATTATATTTTCTCCCTACATTTGAGCAAAATAACAGTAAATTTTAGTGCACACACCTAAAAGTAATTTCGGCCCCTTAAAAATGGACTTATTGTTATCGGTTCTTATGTACAGATAACCGCACTGATGCGGTTTTAGTTACTATGCACCGGTGTCGTGTTATTAACTGATGCATCGATGCAATGTTATTAATTGACGCACCAGTGAAGAAAAGCTGCAAATAAAAAAAACGCAACTTTATTCTTTTAAAGTGAAAAAAAAAAGCGGTAAATTGAAAAATGGGCAATAAAATATTTTCGAAAAACTAATTTCATAAAAGAATTCTTTAAATATTTTCATTATTTCACTATTTTACCAAAAAATTTCAGCTAGAGATATGCACGAGACATAGCTAGAGCAAGAGAGCATAAGAGCACTCTGGAGGAGCGAAATACTTTCGAACGGAACTATTTAAAGAATCAGAATTCCAAACCTTTGGTGATTCAAACCCTGTAGCATAGAATTTCAAATAATCTCGTGATTAAATTTTATTGTTTTCTTTACATTTTTTGCAGTATTTTTTACGCAGTAAGTAAAAAAAAATTATTTGTTTTTCATTTTCAGAAACAAAATACAAAAAAAAAATCCATTTTTACCCTAAACCCTTCATTATTTTTGTTTTTGTCCTTGCTTCTTCCTGTTTCTATGATTTCAGAATTAGGGCTTTTCATTTTAGATTTATAAGGTTTGTATTGCTATATATATATGACTATGAGATCTAACCCATGATATGACTTGCATAGTCAGATCCCAATCCATGTCGGCCCTTGCATGAATTTTTTATAAAACATAATTTTTTAATCGGTGTGCCCTGCATAACCTAGTGCGTCAGTGCACTGGCTTATCCTAGCGCACCACGCACATACTATTTGATAAAAAAAATAAAAAATAAAAAAATTAATCTGTGCGCCATATGTGAAATAGGGCACCGGTGCGCTATTTCATTATAGCACACTGCTCATGTACTATTTGCCAAAAACAATTTTTTATTTTGTGTTAATCGGTGCAGCATGTAACATATAACCCACCGCGTCTCCTAGTTGACATAGAGCACCATACGGTGGTCCCTTGTTTTTGGGGGGACGTTTATAAGAATAGGCCGCACCACCCCCTCCACGACACCATATGCTACAAAAACTAACACAAGACGATTTTTATTATTTTTCCCGTGTTAATCGGTGCGGTGGTTAACATGTAACGCACAAGTTCTCCTTGTTGACATAGAGCATTTTACGGTGTTTTATACTGTTTTGGCATTGTTTTTATAAGAATAGGAGGCCCCAACGTCGGTGTGTACATCATTTAAAAACGCACTGGTTTCTTGATATTTTTTTATCTGAAAAGTTGATATTTTATTTATAAAATATATTAATGAATGATATGGTACAGGTTTCATATTGATAAAGAAATGGCTGACAAGAGATCAAGTAACAAAAATACTGATAACACATCAAGAAAAGAAAAAAATGCAAGTTCTTTGTAAATTATTTAAAATAAATATTATTTTTGAACTATATGTAAGTTTAAGTAATATGTATTGTTTACTGTGTATCATGAAAAACCACAAAATGACGAAGCTCGATAATATTATTTATGATCTAGTACTAGAAGAGTGTAAAATCTTGATGGAAAAATTGCAAAAGGATGAATAGGGTGAATGAAAAAATAGTATCGATCCAATATGAGTTTCTTTTGTTAATTTTCATTAATAATATAATTAAAATTATTAGATAACATGTTTCAAACAATCTATTAACTCACATCTGTTTAATGTTCTACAGGGACCAACAACTCAGAAAATGAATGTTGTTCTAAGGAAAGAAAAAAAATAGAACATGCAAATGAAAATGAATTTCTCCTTAGCTCACCTAGAGTGGCGCTAGAGGTTAATGAAAGGGAGAAAAAAATTTACAAAAGTTTGAGGGATCTAGTGACGAATGTATAGACATTCTTCCCACTTATAATACAAAAATCAATCCAATGATTCCAAGAACCAATTTTATCTAAACTGCAGGAAGAGTTTCCAGAGAATTGGTCAACGAGACATTTTAGACTTTTAATAGCAAAAGCATACAACAACAAAAAAAAGGAATGAAGAAGTAATATTGCTTTAAATGTTTTTCTAGAATTATTTATAAATATCATTTTTGTTATATTTACTTTTCATATATCAATATAAAAATTAAATATTTTATTGTCATGTTACATTTTCAAGAAGATTATGAAAATATCAAAAGATGAATGAGCTGATATCAAAAATATGCCAGTAGGAATGTCCAAAAAGGCATACAAGGAGATGGTCAAAGAAATGGACAAAATTGCATTGTAGGAGGAGCCATCTCAATAGTGATGTGCTTCAAATGTAATATGTAATCATTGAATTTTTCGATCATTAGGTACAATAAATAAACAATTTAGCATTAAATATTAATTTTGAAGTATTTTCTTGAAGAAAAGAAAGGAAAATGGAACCCATTCAGCACATAAAACAGGACGACAAGGAAGAAAAGGGTTGATATCTAATTTTGTGAGTAATTGTTACTTCCTTATAAAAACTTAACTGTTGTGAAACCATCTCCAAAAATAGAAGAAAAGAGATATCAACACCTTAGAAATAAGCCACTTCGAGGGGGCAACCTCCAATACATTACATAAATGAACAATTCTTGGATGATACAAATGACCAAAACCTCCTTCTATATATAGGATTCCATGGGGCCACAATGTAATCCTAGCTGACCTAATAATAATTTAAGGGCACAATAATAAAAATATTGGGGTTACAGGGGCACAACAATAACAATAAGGGGGGCTACACTAATATAATAAGGGACTACAATATTAATAAAGGAACCTAACATGCCCCTCTCCTTCAAACAAGAGTTGTCCTCAATGCTTCAGTAGCTCCAGGTGATTTTGTATAAAATTCTCATCCTCCCATGTAGAATCTTCAGTGGGTAAGTTCTTCCATTTGATGCGATACTTTGAAATTGATCGATTTCGTAGTTTTCGAGTTCTTGTTTCCGTGACTACTTCAGGTTCGAATATGGTTTTTCCTTCCTCATCAAGTTCTGGAAATATTGTTTGAACTGGAATTTTGTCCCCTATAACCTTTTTTAAGCATGAAACAAGGAAAAATAGATGCACTCGTGAAGAAGCAGGAAGCTCCAATTTGTATGCCATAGTACCAATATTTTGCAAAACCTTGTAAGGACCATAGTAATTTGGTGATAATTTATTATCCTTCTTAGCTTGCTTGAGGGACATTTTCTTGTATGGTTGTAGCCATAAAAATACCCAGTCTCCCACATCAAAAATTCTCTCACTGCGATGTTGATCTGCCTATCATTTCATTCAATTTTGTGCCAAATTTAGGTTATCCTTTAAAAGTTGGAGAACTTCTTGTTGATGCTCAATGTGATCCTCCACTGCTTTAACCCTAGAATTTTCCCTTAAATAAGATGTGATCGATGGTGGATGATATCCATAAAGTTCCATAAATGAGTTCATTTTTGCTGTAGTATGGAAGGAAGTGTTATGCCACCATTTAGCGAGAGGTAACCACTTGACCCATTGTGCTTGATTATCAGATACAAAACAACAAAGATATCCTTCCAAAAATTTATTCACTATCTCTGTTCGACCATCGGATTGAGGATGATAAGATGAGCTATGAGCTAGTTGAGTACCCAAACAAGAAAATAATTCCATCCAAAAATTTCTTATAAAAATGACATCTCTGTCACTTACAATAATCTTCGAGTTTCCATGTAGCTTTTGAATTGTTTCCATAAATGCAGTATCAACTGTACTCGCTTTAAATGGATGAGATAATGCAAAAAAGTGTGAATACTTGGTAAGTCTATCAACTGCCACCATGATGACGCTCCTTCCTTCAGACTTAGGTAAACTTGTGATAAAATCCATTGAAATCTCCTCCCAACATTGACTTGGAATGGATAAAGGTTGTAGAAGACCCGGGGTCTTAATTGTCTCAGCTTTATTTTCTGGCAAACCAAACATTCTGCCACAAACTTTTGAATATCATATTTAAGGCCATCCCAAAAAAATTCTTTCTTCACCCTGTGGTAAGTTTTTAAAAATCCAGAGTGTCCTCCTAAAGGAGAAGTGTGCAATTCCAAAAGAATATTTTATTTTAGTTTGGAATTCCTACAAATATATAAGCGATCTTTATACCATAAGGAATCATTTTTCCAAATAAATGTATCAGATGTACTAGGATCTTGCTACAAATTTTGAATGAGAGTCCACACTTCTTCGTCCTTCTTCCATTCATCCCTTGCTTCGGTTATCCAATCTGGTTGGATAATTGAAATGGCGCAAAGCAATGCTTCCACCTCTTCATCCTTTCTTGAGAGTGCATCTAAAACAAGATTTAGCTTCCCTTTTTTGTAGAAAATTTCAAAGTCATAACCCAACATCTTTGTGACCCATTTTTGTTGCTCTTCTGAAGATAGTCTTTGTTCCAAAAATTGTTTAAGACTATCATGATTAGTTTTTACCTTGAAGTGTCTTCCCATTAGGTAAGGTTTCCATTTCTTTAGTGCATGTAATATTGCCAACATTTCTTTCTCATAAATAGCCTTTTTTAAATACTTTCCTTTGATTGAATGACTTTCAAAAGCAATGGGTCTTCCTTCTCGCATTAAAACAGGACCAATTCCATTTCCTGAGGCATCACATTCCACAATAAAGGTTTTTGTGAAGTCTGGCGTGGCTAAGACTGGTGCTAGGCACATTGCCTCTTTAAGATGTTCAAAGGCCTTAATTGCTTCAGGAGTCCATGAAAATGCATCTTTCTTAAATAACGTTGTTAGAAGTGCTGTTATTCTCCCATAATTCTTAAAAAACTTGCGATAATACCTTGTTAACCCGAGAAATCTGCGCAACTACTTTATGGTTGTAGGGACTTTCCATTCCTTAATGGATTTAATTTTGTTAGGGTCTACCTTAACACCCTCGTGAGATACAATATGACCCAAATATTCCACCTCTTGTACTCCAAAGAAACATTTGGATGTTTTTGCATATAATTGTTTCTCCTCCAATAGTTTGAGCACCCTGTCAACATGTTGAACATGATCCTTACAAGACCTGTTGTAGATTAGTATATCATCAAAAAATACTAGCACAAATTTTCTACCGAAGGGTTTGAAAATGGAATTCATTAACCCTTGAAATGTATAAGGTGCATTGGTAAGGCCAAAAGGCATGACCAAAAATTCATAATGACCCTCATGAGTTCGAAATGTTGTTTTCGGAATATCTTCAGTCTTCATTCTAATTTGATGATATCATGAACGAAGATCCAACTTGGTAAAATAAATTGCTCCATGTAATTCATCCAATAATTCATCAATCACAGGAATGGGAAATTTATCTTTAATAGTGAGATTATTGAGCTCCCTATAATCTGGACACATGTGCCATTATCCATATTTTTTGTGCACCAATATTACTGGAGCAGAGAAAGAACTTTGACTAGGCTGAATTATACCAGCCTCTAACATTTCTGCAATCATACGCTCAATTTCTCTCTTTTGGACATAAGGATATCTGTAAGGCTTGATGTTTGGAGGAACACTTTCTAGAATTAAATGAATAGCATGATCATGATCACGAATAGGTGGGAGTCCTTTGGGAGTATCGAACACCTTCGAATGACTGTCCAATACTTTTTGGAGATCTGGAGAAATAGATGATTTTGATGTTGGAACTTCTAGTGAGTATAATTGTACAATTATGCCCCATTGTTCTTTCTTTAGAAGATTTGTCATGAAATTATAGCTTATTATATTTCCTAGCTTCCTTGTGATACCCCGTAATTCGATTTCCTTTCCTTCCGAAAAAAATTTCAAGAAAAGTTCTTGAAAATTAAAAGCTACCATCCCTAAAGATTGTAACCATTGTACTCCTAGTACAACATCAGCATCTCCCATTGGGATGGAAAGCATTGGACTATTCAATACATATTCCCCCATGGCTAGCTTGATATTATGGCATTTTCCGGAGCAATTTATAGTTCCTCCATTTGCAACCATCACTTGACATGCTGGCATTGGGTATAGGAAACAATTCAATTCCTTAGCTACCTTATGGATTCATTTCTTCCTCTTCTAGGGTTGGTTCCTGGTGTATATCCTCTTCTTGTTAATTTTCTTCTTCTTCTTCACAATCTATGTAAAATAATTTCTTCTCAACACACTTATGACCTTTAGTGTATTTGCTATCACGACTGTAGCAAAGCTCTTTTGCTCTTTTTTCTTCCAATTGTTGTGGTGTCAACCTTGTAGGTTGTGGAAATCTAGGCGTAGCAACACTTCCTTCTTTATAGAAGTGAGTGGTAGGCTTCCTTGTTGCCATAATTTTACATTTAATTTTTCTTTCCAACCTGAATGCCTTCTCCAATGAATCATGTTCCAAAACGCAAACTTCATGATGGATGTTATCCTTTAAAGTACCTATGGAGAGATCAATCTTGTGTTCCTCTGGAATATAACTTACCCTTATATTCAATTTTTGGAAGTCCTTAATGTGCTCCCCCACTAAACCCTTTTGTTTGAGATTTATCAATTGGCTAAAGAAGGTGTTTCTCTTTGTATCCTCATAATGTGCTATCATTTCCTCTGTAAAAATTGACCAAGTGACAATTTTTTACGGGAGCAAAGCCATTGATACCATACAAATGTATTTTTTTCTAAATGTAAAGTTGCAATGCATAACTTTTGTGTGTTTTTCACATTATGGAGATCAAAATATTGCTGCATCTGTAGTATCCATGTTATAGGATCCTTTCCATCAAACTTCCTCATATCCATTTTTGGAATATGGTGGTTCTTCCCGCCAACATTAGAGTTTATGAAATCACGATTAACATGCATTTTTTTATCATCATGAGTTTCCTCTACTATATTTTCACCATTAGGAAAAATTTCTTGTATCAACTTTTTCAAACCTTCCATGTCTGATTTTAGATCATTCTTCATGTTTTCCATTTTTTCATCGATCTTAGCTTCCATGTCATCCATCTTAGATTCCGTGCCAGCTTCCATGTCATCTATCTTAGATTCCACGCCTTTCTTCAAACCATCCATATTATTATTCAAACCATCCATCTTCTCTTCCATGCCTTTATTCAAAACTTCCATTTCATTTTTTGCTACTCTTTGCGAGAGCGAAATTTGGTGCACTTGCTCTTGTAATTTTGATACATCATGTTGCAATTTTTCATCTTCATGAGTCATAGTAGAACCTTCTGAAGGCTTAAAGGGTGTTGAATTATTTTTACGGGGCATTTTTTTAGAACCCAATACTGATATCTATTCTACAATACACCCTTGTAATCAATTCAAATTGATTCTTCAAACAAGACTTATGCAATTCAGAAAAAATATACACACATTTTTCTTGCTTTTGAGGAGCTTGATATTGAAATTGGATTATCTCTATGATTGCAGCTCTTCAATATCTTAGATTTGGCACTGAGGTATCCCTTTGAATTCTCTTTCGAATGCCATAGGTCTGACCTGATTTGGATTCTCCAAGGCAAATTTATGTCCAATCTCCCACAATGACCTAATTATGGACTGGTTCAGTAGAGCGACTTTGTACTAATTTCCACATGTCCATGTTTCATCCTTTGGCTCTAAAACTGATAGCAAAGAAACCAAAATCCATGTAATTACAACCGCATTTTACGAAACTCCAATCCGATGTTGAGAGAGAGAGTTATGAAACTTTTCCCACGATCACCTCTTTGAGATGAAATTCGGGAGCCTGAAAAAGCACTACCTTCCACAGGTCATATCTCTGAAAATATTGCGAACCAAGCTCTGAAATTGTGTGACAAGTTTCCTCAGGATTGCGGCTTCGTGCCCTAAACATTTTAGATTCTGAATCTTTTTAGAAAAAACTTTATATTGAAAATTCCACAATTACCTGTTTAGAGCAGCGAAACCCTAGAATCCAAAGCTTTGATACCAAACGTTGTGAAACCAGCTCCAAAAATAGAAGAAAAGAGATATCAATGCCTTATAAATAAGCCACTTCAAGGGGGAAACCTCCAATAAATTACTTAAATGAAAAATTATTGGATGATACAAATGACCAAAACCTCCTTCTATATATAGGAGTCCAATGTCCATGGGGCCACAATGTAATCCTAGCCTAACTAACAATAATAATTTAAGGGCACAATAATAACAATATTGGGGTTACAGGGGTACAACAATAACAATAACGGGGGCTAAATTAATATAATAAGGGACTACATATTAATATAGGGACCTAACAAAAAGTCATACAAGGATATGGTCAAAGAAATGGACAAAATTACATTGTAGGAGGACCCATCTCAATAACAACGTGCTTCAAATGTAATATGTAATCATTGAATTATATATATATATATGTGTGTGTGTGTGTGTGTGTGTGTGTGTATGTATGTATATATATATACATACATGCATGTATGTATATATATACATACATATATATATGTATGTATATATATACATATATATATATATGTGTGTGTGTGTGTGTGTGTGTAGATACATACATACATACATATATATATATATATATATATATATATATATATATATATATATATATATATATATATATATATATATATATATATATATATATGTTTTAATTTATTCTATTGTGTTCTCCATTATCGCTGTGAAATGTAACACCACTAATTAAATTTATGGATAAATAAATATTATAATGAAGAGATGTGAAATATGATGATATGATATAACAAATTAATCCAAACATCACATTCAAATGAACTAATAAAAATTTAATTGATATGAATACTGTTATAAGATGTGTGTCGTCTTTTGATGAATAATGAATTTAACAAAAACACAATAATTATGACATGATATAACAAATTAATCCAAACATCACATTCAAATGCATTAGTAAAAATTTAATTAATATGAATATTTTTATAAAATGTGTCGACTTTTGATGAATAAGTAATTTTAGAAAATCACAATAATTTCACTGTCACAGGTTGATGTTTCTAAAATGTAGAAAATGAACACCGATGCGCGTCAGTTACTGTCGACCGATGCATTTGTATGATACAGCGCACCGGTGCGTTTCTACAACCTATGGGAAATGCACAAATACCAATACCAATTATAACTCTCAGTGAGTTTGTGCGTGTGTGTGTGTAGATACATACATACATACACACACACACACACACACACACACATATATATATATATATATATATATATATATATATATATGTGTGTGTGTGTGTGTGTGTGTTTTAATTTATTCTATTGTGTTCTCCATTATCGCTGTGAAATGTAACACCACTAATTAAATTTATGGATAAATAAATATTATAATGAAGAGATGTGAAATATGATGATATGATATAACAAATTAATCCAAACATCACATTCAAATGAACTAATAAAAATTTAATTGATATGAATGTTATAAGATGTGTGTCGTCTTTTGATGAATAATGAATTTAACAAAAACACAATAATTATGACATGATATAACAAATTAATCCAAACATCACATTCAAATGCATTAGTAAAAATTTAATTAATATGAATATTTTTATAAAATGTGTCGACTTTTGATGAATAAGTAATCTTAGAAAATCACAATAATTTCACTGTCACAGGTTGATGTTTCTAAAATGTAGAAAATGAACACCGATGCGCGTCAGTTACTGTCGACCGATGCATTTGTATGATACAGCGCACCGGTGCGTTTCTACAACCTATGGGAAATGCACAAATACCAATACCAATTATAACTCTCAGTGAGTTTGTGCGATACTATGCTCCAGTGCGTTTATGTGAGACTACGAACAGGTGTGTTTGTACGACCTATGGGCACCGCACAAATACTAATACGAATTAGAACAATCGGTGTGTTTTTCTGACACTATGCACCAGTGCATTTCTATAAGGCTACCTGTGTGTTGATACGACCTATGGGCACCGCACAAATCCTAGTACCAATTAGAATGGCCATGTGCGTTGTATCACCTACAATGTACCTAGTGCGGTTTTAGCCCTTTATGGCCCGGTGCATGCACCTTAAACCACCTCGGGCTGACCTTCTAGATGAAACACACCTGTGCGTTGACACCTTAGTAGCACACAGATAAAAAAAATCTGTAATAATCTCCGGGTGCCCAATTTTTTTAGTTGTGTTGAAATTCCATTAAAACCTTCGCCAAAACCTCTATTACCAAAAACGAATGTTGTAAAAAATGTTTTTTTGATGATTTTGGCCAATTTTATAACACTACAAACCTCCTTTATAACCTCCACTAGAGGGTCTTCTACTTGTAGTGTATAATAGACCTGAGAAAGGACACAACATCTTTAAATATCGATCTATTATGAGAAATCCATATACTTGAGTAAATAATCAAAGGTAATGCTCTGTATGTGTGAGAGGATCGGATAGAAAGCCGATGTTTCCATGCATCTTTAATATTCATACCATTCCATGAGCCAATTGAATATTTGACTGACCAAAAATGAGAAAATATTTGTTGACCAAATGGACACAAAAAGAAGAAATGAGTGATCAATTCTTCTTCATCTTTGCATAGAGATCACCAACCTAGACCATGAAAGAAACATTTGCAGAAAACATGACAGGTCACCACTTTCTCATACATGATGCACCACATAAAAATATTTTTACTTTAGTGGGATTGATATTTCCAAATATGCTTCCACCAACATCGAGGATCACCCAGATTGTGTTTAGAATTTGGAAAAACTTAACCTGCCTTAGGCGAATATATACCCGATGGAGACAAAGACCACACTTATTTATATTACTTGTCAGAAATTATGATATGATCTATGACTAATTCCTGATGTAATATCAACCATGACTCTTTAAAATTGTTAGGGATGCCCAACTCAAATGATAATTCCCAACCCTGGCACGAAATTGTAGTAGTGGCTGGATTAGCAATGTGGGCCAGCCTAGAGATATCACGATCCAAAAGAAGCTCAATTAGAGGAGGATGAAGGATATGATAACGACCAATCCTAGGCCATGGATCCTGACCAATATGAATTTTTACACAAGATCCCACTTTCCAAGCCAGACCTCTGTGAATTTTTTCGAAAGTATTGATGAGAGCTCGCCAAATTATTGAGATGTTTCCTTTGTGATTATTAACCCTATGAACCCAATCTTCCAGATAAAGAGGAGAGATATATTTTGAATTAACCACCGAAGGCCGTAAACTCTCCCAGGACAAAAAATTTCATCCACTTTTAGCAACCATATCATGTTAGAAGATGAATATATTCTTGAGACCCTAGCCTCCCTGCACTTTAGGGTTAGCAATTTTCCCCCACCCAACACAAGGTAGAGTAGTCTCCTCTTTTTTTCTAAACCATAGGAATATGAAAAAAATTCACTTGATGTGCTCAGGAATGTATCTTGGAATCCATTCTAGAGAAGCCTAATCAATAGGAATTCCTTCAAGGATGGACTTGATGAGGTCTAGACGCATAGCCCCAAAAAGGCATATATGACTCCATATTTTTATTCACATCTCCAATTTTGAAATCAACAAAATCTATTCAATCTTGCGAAATGTATCTGGTTTTAGATGATACCATATATATTTCATACCCTTATCCAACCAAGATGTGACCATCGGAAAAAAATCAGAAATATTTGAAGTTCAACAACTCCGAAGTTTGAAATAAGAAGAGTGGATTTCTAAAAGTTAACGATAATACCAATAGATTTCCAAACTATTGTTTGGATGTTCTTCAATAAAGCCACTTCATGAGGGGAACCATTGCAAAATATCATAATTTCATCGACAAATAATAAATGTGATATAACTAAAGTTTTGGTCACCAAAAAACCTTGAAAATCACCCCTTTGTTTAGCCTCCTCTAGAAGATGACTCAAGCCCTTAGCCACCAGAAATAAAAGAAGGATAAAAAGAGGAAACTATTGAAAAATACCCCATTAAGCATGAAATAAAATGGGAGGCCACTCAATTAATCAAAAAACAAAAAAGAATATTTGAATACAACTGATTAGCCACGTTATAAAATCAAGACCCAAACCCACATGAGTTAGAAGAATCATGAGGTATATCCAACTAACTCTATCATATGATTTCAATAAATCAATTTTAAACACTCCCCATTTGATATTCATTGATTTCAAACTATGTAAGAATTCTTGTGTGGCCCCACTAGCCTCATGAATTTGTCTACCTTTAAGGAAACCGTATTTCACTTTTGATACAAAGGTAGAAAGAATAGGCTTGAGACTTAGGGCAATCACTTTTGTTATAATTATGTATATCTCATTTCATAAATAAATATGGCTATATTATTTAAAATATGTGGGATTGTCTAACTTTTTATATAGATAAATTAAGTTATAATTAAATTCTCATATCATTCTACATTCCCTTCTGGATTCTTCAATAACTGCCAAGAGATCAAAACCAAGTGTATCATAAATACTTAGAAAAAATTAAACACCCCAACCATCTCGAGCAAGGCTTTTTCCTTTTGGAAGTTGCGTAGTACTTTCTTGAGCTCATATTTAGTTACCTCAGACATTAAATTCTTATTTCCAACTTCATTAATAAAAAGAGTAAAAAGGAGAGTAGTGTGAATGATTTCAACTACAGTAGATGTGTCTTTCTGGGCCTTGAAAAAAATGTTTAAAGTATCCCTTTCCCACATCAGTTAATGAGGAGAAAGAGGAGGCCCTATGGCCTTCCTGTTCTATTAGGTACCAAATAAAATTTCTTATTCTATGATATTTGGAAATGTCCTCGAAGAATTTTGTGTTATTTCCCCTGAGATAGATCCAAATGGCTCTACTTTTGAACCACCAATCTTCCTCCCAATTTTGTAAAGTTTTATGTTTTCGAGACTCAAGAGGAAATAGCTCCACCTTTGAGTTGGTTTAGCCAACCCTTCCACATCTTGATCTGCAAGAACCTGTTTATTATGTGCAATCTTCTGAAGCTCCACAGAATCATCCTAGTTTTTTGCCAGGGCTCATTCTTTTGTTTTCTTTTTATACATTGAAGGCTTTTTGTAAAGTGTTTCCTCGTCAAGTCTCCGGACAAAGGATAGAATAAATTCTTGTTCGACCTAACCAAATACAAAAATTAATCATCCTTGAGCTAGTGATAATTCATTTTGAAATAAATAGCAAGATTTTTTTAGGCTCCTTTAATCTCAAGAAACATGGGGAAGTGATCCGAGATAACACCAACACCAACCCATTGTTTTATAAAGATAAAAATATCCATTAGATGTTTAGATACTAAGAAATGATCAAGACGTTTGGATATCCTGTCCGACCCTACGCACTTATTACACCCAGTAGGCTTAAGTTTGACAGGATCCACAAGAATAAGGGATCGACAAGTTAGCCAATCAATGAAGAAATTAGACAAAGGCTCGGACACAACTCGATCACCATAATATTTTTCAAATCCAAAAGAAAATTTCAGATTGCCTCCAACGATTAAGGAGGGAATATAGATAAATAATTTATTAAATAAGGATTCCAAAAATTCCTTCCTATTTTGATTGGGACAATAATCATTAATCATAGTAAAATATCGACCCAAATCCTTAGAGAAAATTTCAATACATAAACCAGAAACAATACTCAAAGAATTGGTCAATTTAATGGAGATTCCTTATTCCATTCGATTGTTGGGCCACCTGAGCAACGAGAAGAATCCAAGCATATAAATCCCTAGCCATCCAATAGACCTTTTGTAGAGCCTCATGATTGCTTCATTTTTACAATTCCTTTCTCCTAATTTTCCTCCTTTTTGACATCTCCATTAGTTCAAATAAGCATGAAAATGAAAGTTTTTAATATTTTAAGATATTTAAATGAACTATTTTTCATATTTAGAAATTTTCCTTATTGTTGGATTAAATTTTTCATTAGCTATATAATTTACGTAATTCTACAGCTGATTCGTGTTTCTGTAGCCACCTCCACGGTTCGCCAGGTTTGGAGGTGCCATCATAGCAATGAAGTGTGTGAACAAGTGGAGATTGATCCCCTCATAAATTTCCTCCTATCCATTCAAGTCAAATCATGCAAGGAATCATCTAGTTGTGTAGTCAAAGGAGTGGTCAACACATGTTGAAAAAGCGAGCGAGAGTCCAAGACAATCACGCTTCACGATTTTCTTTTCCAAATAGAAAATCATGAAGAAACAAAATTCTGTTATCTCTTGAAAAGTTTAAGATGGAATTTTTTTCGTCTAAATAAGCGTAAAAGCCTCGAAACTCTTATACACAAGCTTTTATAAATACAGGGCAAACAAATACCCGTATAGTGAAAATTTGTAATGTCACTGTCAAGTTTTAAACTATGTTTTTATTCCTTTTTAGTTGAAGAAATACCTTGAAGACTTTATGTGCAACTAACTGTTGGAGTAGATCGTTAAAACTACCTATTTTTGGAGGGCCTCTCCAAACATAGAAGGTTCTTCATTTCATATTTTTCATGTAGATGTTTTTATAGTTCAATTTTATCACTTGATGTAGTTTCAGTTCATGTTTTCATTTTGTCAAATGTTGTAGTTATTTCCATAATTATACTTTGTCATTTGAAGCATATGTTAAATAGTTTTCCTATGTCATTTGATGTAGATTCAATTCCCCTTTAAATTGTTAAAATGAAAAAGTGATTCATTGCTTTCTTTTCCATGCAACAGTAGTTTATTGTAGACTAGTTTTACATATTCATGTGTGATTTCTTTCATTATTTCAAAGAAAATTGAAATATTTCTTTTCCAGTTTTATGTGAATTCCTTTCAAAATTACGAGTGATTTCCTTCTAAGCAATAATGATTTAGTGATTTAGTTCTGGAATATGAGTGAATAATTTTTATTTAAAGAGTGATTTCTATCTATAAAAATAGTGACTTATTCTTTCTTTTTTTCACAGTTCCATTTACATATCATTTCATTTTAAAAACATAAAAATATCATTTTTTTCTAGAACTTGATTTTATTTTCATACATTAGGCTATTATAATTCATAGATACTAACAAATACATTAGTTAAGACTTCTTTATAAGATAGAGAAATATTTCTTTTAGTTTTTGCATAATAGAAACTTAAATGATTTGTAGAATTTAGTTGATTTCTGCAGAGTTGATTTTTAGAACTTAGTTGTAATTTAATCCATCAGTTTCATTAAGGACATAAGAATAAAAACATCCTTAGAATATCTGTAAATATAATCAACACACCAAAAAACTGAATTAAAAAGAGGCTTCTAGCATATATAGTGCACTTGCACTTCACAAGTTTGCCAACTCTGGTTGATCATTTATGTGAGAAATTTAATAACATTAAATTGACTAAAAATTTTGGCGTTGTTGTTAGGGAAGTATAAATAGAAGCCTTGTTCCCTTTAAAATAAAAATAAACACACACACACACACACACACACACACACACCTATAATAAAAATAGATGATATGCATATAGATTCTAGGGTTAGATTTGTGGCTAGAGGTATAAGCTTAATCCCAACAACACCACTCACCCCATCAAGCCCTCATAGTGCCACACCATCCACCCAAACTCGTATACCATCCTTTGCATGAAGACATAGACTTCCTAAGGTATTAAGATCTAAAATTAAACCTAGAAATTCACCAACTTCATCAGCTGAAGCAGTTGTGGAAGAAAAGATCCTACCTCCACAACATAAGGAGTAATCTTCCTAACTACAACTGGGGAGAACCTTTTAGCTCAAGAAATAGAAGTCCCTAGTGAATAAGAGGAAGAATAAATCTATTATAATATACCATTGATAGAGGAACGAGAAGAATTATATGAATAACAAACAAATCGAATTTTGGAAACCTTATAATAGTTTTGAGGAATATATAATGGCTGGGGCACAAGAAGTACAAGTACACAATGTGAATGGTGAACATTTAAATAATTGGAGGAGGTGGACCTAGGATTGGAGGTGTAGGTGTAGGTCGAGGAAGAGGTGTAGGTAGAGGAAGCGGAAGAGGAGGAGAAGACAAAGTAGAAACATATCCTATTGGGTTTCCTATCTATGATAAAGATACCACAACAACAATGAAAAATATCTCACCCTCTATCCTTCCTAACTTCCATGGATTAAAAAATGAGGATCCTGAAACATTTATTTTTGAGTTCGAATTTCTATGTAGATCTTATGACTACTTTCTTGATTCTCAAAAATTGAAATTGTTTCCAGTAACTCTTAAGGATGCAACATTAAAATGGTTCACGGGCTTAATAACAAACTATATTAGAACATGGGAAGAAATGAAAATGCATTCTTACCAAAATATAATGATTATTGCATGCCTCATAATAGTAAGGATGAAGTTTTTAAAATGATGTAGAGGGAAGATGAAAATCTTGAGGATTTAATTGAAAGATTCAGTTATAATCTTAAGAGGGATAAAATGGAAAATTTGGATGAATATACTTTGAAAGTTCTCCTATTAAAATATATTAGAGATGAAAGGATAGATATCCTTAACATGATGGGAAAAGGAGATATTTCTCAGTTATCCTTACCTAATTTTTCTGAATTATGCATACATCTTTCAAGATGTAAGTCAAGAGTTGGAAAGAGTTCAAGAGACCCTGTTATCTCTAGAATTAATAAATATGAAGTTGGAACAGTAAGTAGGGATGAAATAGGAAATTTGCTTGAAGAATTTTAAAAAAAAAATTTGGGGAGTCTTATTAAAAAATAAACACCTTGAAATTACAAAATAAGAAAAGAGTTGAAAGTGATGCCTTATATATATTTTTTCCTAAGTGCAAATAAGCATGCTTTGAGACAATGTCCTCTTGATTTAAAAAGTGGAGAAACTTGTCTTATATGTACATAAAATCATGATACAAAAAAAATTCCTTCAATACCATGTCTTAAAGCTATCTACTAAAAGGAAGTGTTTCCAAATCAAATAGATCCTCTTTTTTTGTTTCTAGAAGACCATGATAAGAATCACGAACTCATGGATTCGCCACTCAAACATATACTCAATCCCCACTGAATAACTAGACTACACCAATGTCATGGCAGCCTTGGTCTCAATCTTAACCTTGCACACAAGGATGGAAAAATCCTTATGGTAGATATTATCAATATCATCAATATCCACAACCTTATACAAA
Source organism: Pinus albicaulis (assembly GCA_034641835.2). Classification (NCBI taxonomy): domain Eukaryota; kingdom Viridiplantae; phylum Streptophyta; class Pinopsida; order Pinales; family Pinaceae; genus Pinus; species Pinus albicaulis. Next base: position 613,922,816 of record CM076578.1, on the reverse strand, counting down.
ATCCCCACCACAAAATTTTTCTCAGCCTAGTCAACTACCTCAAACTCAACTTTAAAATCAAAATCCACAAATTTCATTACCATTTCTACAACGACCAAATCAATTGCCTTCTCATCCACTTCCAAACCAAAATAATAAAAATTCACAACGTGTTTAAAACATGGAGGGACAAAATTTCCAGACCTACATGATAACTCCATTATATCTTAACAATTTTAAAGTTAGATCTGCTAGAGTATTAGAAAATAAGTCACCATCTATTGTTATTCTGGAAAAAGGAAAGGATGATCATTCTGAAGAAGAGATATCTCTTTATCAAAATGAAAATCCTCAAAAGAAAATGATTATTATGAAGCGGAGACATGTCTTCATCAGAAAGAAAAACTCCAATAACAAACCACTCCTACACATGATACTCCAATAAACTCAACTCCCATTATGGAAAAACCTTCAGTATCTATCTCAAAACCACCTTTCCGTGAAATATTAAAAATCGATAAAGGGGTAGAAAAATATATCATGATGCATGATTATGATATGTTAGATGAGTTGAAGAATGTTTGCATACAAATTCCTTTTCTACAAGCTATCAAAGAAATTCCAATTCTTGCAAAGACAATTAGGGAGTTAAGTATTAAAAAACCACGAAGAAAAAAAAAAGTCAAAATAATTATGTTAGTTGGAAAAATTGTAGATATCATGATAGGAAAAAAAAATTCAGAAATATTTGGATCCAGGAAGTCCCATTGTGAAAACACACATCAATGGCATTGAAATACCAAACCCATTGATTGATCTAGGAGCAACTATAAACATCATGAGTAAAAAAACTATGGATCAACTAAAACTTCTTAATATCCAATATACACCATCATTGTTACAATTAGCAGATAGATATGTAATCAAACCTGATTATGTGTTAGAGGAAATTTATGTATCCTTATATTTTTGGGAATATCTAGTTGATTTTATGATCTTGACACCCAAGAAAAACTTAAGGGGACATCCATTAATCTTAGGGATACCTTGGCTACAATCGATGTTTTTATCAGTTGTAGATCCAATGATATGTTTAGCATAGATGGAAGCTCAAAAAGGAAATTCACACTGTGTCCACATGCAAAAACAATGATAAAGGTAGAAAATGAAGAATGGATGGATGATGATAATGATATACAACATATTTTTACTAAGTCACAAGTTAGTGAAGAAGATCAAATTTTAAATTCAATAGAAAATAATGAATCATTTTCATACTGTGAGGTTAGTAAAAAATTTCAAGAACGATGAAACATTTAATATTTATCATCGAGACAAATGTCTTTATATTCGATGGAATAATATGGAAATTATTCAATATAAATATTTCTAGGAAAAACTTTAAATGTAAACAAAAATCTAGAGGAATTTCAAAGGAATCAATTAATAGAAACATTGCATAAACACTCTTATGCATATGCATGGGAATACACTGACATGAAAGGAATTAATCCTGAAAATTGCATGCATCACATATATATAGAAGATAATGCCAGACCAATCTGATAACCTCAAAGAAGAATGAATCCAAACTTAAGCGAAATTTTTAAGGAGGAACTACAGAAACTATTAAATGTAAATTTTATTTATCCAAAATCAAACAATCAATGGGTTTCACATTTAGTAAATTTTCCTAAAAATAATGGAAACTGGAGAGTATGTAATGATTATAGGGAGCTGAATAAGGTCACTTTGAAAGATCATTTTCCTCTTCCTTTCATAGATCAAGTTTTAGATACATTAGCAGGGAATAAATATTTCTTGTTCTTAGATGGTTTTAGTGGGTATAACCAAATTCATGTTGCACCAGAAGATCAAGACAAAACCACTTTTACCTGTCCATGGGGAACTTATTCTTATCAAATACTTCCTTTTGGGTTATGTAATGCATGATCAACATTCCAAAGAGCAGTACTGGGTATTTTCTCTGATCTAATTCATGATTGTGTGGAATTTTATATGGATTAGTTTACAGTCTATGGAAATTATTTTGAAGAATCTATTAACAATTTAGAAAAAAAATTCATAGTATTTAAAGAATAAAATCTCTCATTAAGTCATCAAAAAAAATTTATGATGTTTACTTGGGGGATTGTTTTAAGACACCACATTTCAGGAAATGAAATTAAGGTGGAATCATCTAAAGTAGAAGTTATTTCTAAATTAGCAGTTCCAATTTGTTAAGAGATGTTAGAATTTTTCTTGGTTTCACTAGATACTATAGTTGATTTATCGAAAACTTCACAAAAATTGCATCTCCACTCCTCAAATTTCTTACAAAATATTTTGAATTTAGTTGGAATCATAGTTTCCAAAAAGCCTTTGAAACTTGGAAAGAGAAGATTTTCTAAGCACCTATTCTGAAAGGACCAAATTGGAAATTTCATTTTCATATTTCAACTAATGATTTAGATACAACTTTGAGAGTTGTATTAAAACAAAAATACTTGACTCCTTATCCCATTTACTAAAAAGTAAAAATTGGACTCATGCAGAGTTAAATTATACTGTTACTTAAAAGGAGTTTTTAGTTGTTTTCCATGCCATTAAAAAATTTGGACATTACATCACTGGTTATGAAACTTTCATTCATACAGACCATGTTGCAATTATATCTAATTAATAAACCAATTACTAATGGTAGAGTCACAGGATGGTTATTATAACATCAATATTTTGGATTGACCTAGAAAATGAAATACAGTTTCTGACTTTTTATATAGAATTCAAAATGATAAAAATGATATACGTGGAGAAGATAATTTTCATGATGAATATCTTTTTTAAATATCCACTAAATCTCCATGGTTTGCATATATCACTAACTACTTGGCTATAGGAAAACTACCATCATATTTATTTCCTAGAGAGAGAATAAATATAATTCAAATGATTTCATCTTATTCATGGATAAATGAGTTGTACAAGACATGTCTAGATCTCATCATTCGAAGCTGTGTAAGGGAAGATGAAATACTTGCGATACTAAATGCATGTCATGATGAACCATGTGGAGGACATTTTGTTGATAAAAGAACTGCCTATAAAGTCCTTCTCTTAAGATATTATTGGCCTTCCCTTTTTAAGGATGCCAAATAATATGTTAAGATATTTGATAATTGTCAAAGAATGGGGGACCTATTCCTTTAGTTGAAATTCCTCTACAACCTCAGGTACTTATTGAAACTTTTGAAAAATGGGCTCTAGATTTTGTCAGACCAATTAATCCACCATCAAGACAAAAGTGGTATATTCTTGTGTGCATTGATTATGTTACTAAATGGGTAGAGGCTAAATCATTTTCTTTTTCTATTGAATATTTTGTAGTTTCATTTCCTTTTGAGGATATTTTTACTCATTTTGGTGTCCCAAGGGAAATTGTGGCAAATCAGGGTACTCAATTCACATCAAATATGGTGCAAAATATAGTAGAGAAATACAAAATCAATCATAGAAAGTCTACTCCATATCATCCACAAAAAAATGGACAAGTAGAATATACTAACAAAGTGATTGAAGCAATCCTTACCAATACTATACATTTGCATAGAATGGACTTGGAAAAAAAGCTCCCAGAATCTTTATGGGCCTACCAAACTAGATGGAGAAGAAATACAGGACATAATCCCTATGAATTTTTTTATGGGAAGCAAGTCCTATTTCCTATTGAGCTCCAAATAAAAACTTTCAAGACAACAGTTAAATTGGGATTTGACCTATCAGAAGCATAAAAGCATAGAATGGAACAACCCAATGAGCTTGATGAAATAAGAAAAGATGCTATTCAAAAGACCAGTCTAGTTCAGCAATAAAGATCCAAGTGGCATGATAAATATATCAAAGCAATAAAATTTCAAGCTGGAGATTGGACATTACTCTTTCATTCAAAATTCAAGGATTTTCAAGGAAAATTTCGGACTCATTGGCTTGGTCCTTATGAGATTGAAAAATTATTTGATAACAGAGCAGTAAGGATTAGGACCATTGGTGAAGAAAAATTCCCTCTCCTTGTAAATGTACATTGAATAAGGATCTATCACAAGCCACTAACAAAGGAGGAATTTGTCGAGATATTTCAAAAAAATTCTGATTTGAATTTGGTTGAGAAGAATTCTTATCCTCCAACTTAATGTGTTCTTTTTCTTTTATGTTTCCTATAAAAAAAATGAAAATGAAAAAAAAAAAAATATATATATATATATATATATATATATATATATATATATATATATACACATGAAAACCAACAAAAAAATCTGAGGTGAAAACCAGAAATTTTCTTTTGGCCCCTTAAATTTTCTTGGCACCTTAAATTGTATTCTTTGCATCCCTTTCTTTTCTTTCTAGAATAAAGACAACAACAGAATTACTGAGATTCTGCATCTCTGATAGATTTCTTCAAATAATTTTTGAAAGGAAACTTTTTTACTAAATAAATTAAAGAATTAAGGTGATCCATCACTGAAGACACCTGAAGACAAAAAAATAAAAAAGAGAAGAACAACTAAGGGATTAGAAACATCAATTCAAAGGTATGAAAATGCAAAAAAATAATTTAATAATAAGGGTTTAAAAATTAGTGTATGAATCATATGGCCATTATACTACCAATTAAAAAACATTATTGCTAATATTTTATCGTGTCAAATCAAATCAAAACCAAAATTCGTCATCCACTCCTCATCATTACATAAACGCTCCAACATCAAATCATGATTTCATTGTTAAGATCACCTAACTCATACTCTAACGGTCAGTTTCTCTCGACCTCACTCATGCTCTCATTAATTATGAAGCCGTCATTCATAACATCACCTAAAACCCTCACTCACACCCTGTCAAGAACCAGTCTTGAGGCAAAACTTCTCATCCATGGGAGTCATAGTGAGAACATAACTAGAAGGGAGGAAATTAATGGAGGGGTACCCGCAGGTGAAAGAGGTACTGTAGAAAGCACATTGGATCAATTTTGTGGATAAATTATAAGGCTTTAACAAGGAAGTAGCTAAGTCATTCACCAAGACTTTCGATGGAATGGAGGTGGAAATTGGAAATGACAAATTTGCAGTGACAGAGTATTTTATTGTTGAAGCTACCAGATTGCTGAGAAATGGATAGATACAGTTCAAGAACAAAGGCATTGATGGTGAATAATGAAAGGTTTTCCTAAAAATTCCAGGTATGGACACAACTATTTTTAAGAAGGGAATTCCAAGCACAACACTTAAAGGTAAATGGAGGATTTTGCAAAATTTATCACTTGTGAAGGGAGATTTGGGTGCATGTTATTTTATCATTTCAACTGTTGATGAATTTTCTTGAAAGCAGTGGGTTAAATCTTTCATACTTCCTGTTGAATAGTTTAAGAAATATGTCAGCGAATGTTCATATGAGAATCAAATTTATAGAGAACACCATGTATCAACATGGATTTATTAAAATTATTGTAGAGTATAACCTTGAAATTCTAGGAAATAATTGGGATAAATTCCTAATTAGGAATAATTTCAAATAGGGAAACCCGGAGCAGCCCATCAATAGCAAAACAAAAAGAGGGAGAAAAAATGAAAATTGAAAACCATGTTGAAAATGTACAAGAACGGCCAGAAGAACAGTCAGAAGATGAGGTTCCCATTGCAGAAATTTTAGGAAATGTTAAGAAGAAAAGTGTTAGAAGGAAGAAAGACAACACAAAAAAGGAAATACATCCAAGAAAACATAGCAACCCAAAATAGGGAAGAAAAGGGAAAAAAATAAAAACCCTTCTCCATCAGAAAGACGAAGTGTCAGGCTCAGCCAAGCAATAAAATAACGATTTCCAAAGAGTACATAATATGTTGATCTAGAAGAGGAACTAATGGCTCCATCACCCACTGTTATTTCACCTATTCATAGCCTAGGCCTGAAAAAATCAGAAATTGATCCTGTGCAGCAACAAAATTATGATTACTTTGAATCTACTGAGAAGAGAGATGCATTGAAAATATTAGTCTTGAACTAGAGGGAAGAATCTTAGTCAAGTATTCCATAAGAACCTCCAGTTTTAAACACCTTAAGACAAGAAATCATTGAGCTGGAGACACTAAATAGTGGCATATACAACAAGAGAATGAGGCCTTAAGGTTGCTGAAGAAAATTGAGAAAACCAAGAATGACAATATTCTTTTGCATTTGAGCCTGTGGTACAAGAAAAATAAGAAGTTAAAGAAAAATAATAAAAATATTAAGAGACAGGTCATAAATCTAAAGTACAAAATGTTGATGAGAAAACCAAGGATGGAAGTGATTAAAAAGAAGGTGAAGAAGATAAATTTGGATGTTTTGGAAGAAGTCTCAGGAAAAATACAGTAGCTGACAAGGGTTATAAATTTTTCATTTTTGCATGAGGACATGCAATGACCTTTGTGTGCAGGAATGTAGAGCCTCATGATTGCTTCATTTTGGCATTTCCTTTCTCCTACTTTTCCTCCTTTTTCACATCATCATCGACTCAAATAAGCATTAAAATTCAAGTTTTTTATATGGTAAGATATTTAAATGAACTATCTTTCATATTGAGTAATTTTCCCTATTATTAGATTAAAGTTTGTATTAGCTACAGAATTGATGTAATTTTGTAGCTGATCCGCATTTTTGTATCCATCTCCATGGTTCATCGAGTTCTGAGGTGCCAATAGAGAAATTAAGTGTGTGGACAGGTGGATATTTAAACCCTCATGGATTTCCTCCTATCCATATGAGCCAAATCATGCAAGGAATCATCCAATTTCATAGTCACACGAGCAATCAACACATGTTGAACAAGCGAGTGAGAGTCCAAGGCAATCACACTTCACGATTTTTTTTACCAAATAGAAAATCATGAAGAAACACAATTATATTATTTGATGAAAAGTTTAATAAAGGATTTATCTAGTTTGAATAGGCGTAAGAGGCTTGAAACTGTTATACATGGGCTTTTATAGATACAGGGAAAAAAAATACCTGGACAATGCGAAATTGTAATGGGACTATGAAGTTTTAAACTCTATTTGTATTCCTTTTTATACTACATGGAAAATACCCTCTAGCAAAGGTTATAAAGGAGGTTTTTAGTGTTATAAAATTGGCCAAAATTGTCAAAAAAAAAAAATTCTACAGCATCCGTTTATGGTTAGGGAGGTTTTGGCAGAGCTTTTAACGGAAATTCAACACAACTAAAAATAAATGGGCAGCCAGAGGTTATTACGAATGTTTTTTTCATCGGTGCACTACTCTGGCTTTAACGCACCAGTTCATACATGTATAAGGTGCCCTCGGGCGGGCGAAGGAGAATGCACCGGGTTGTTAAGGTATAAAACCACACCGGGCATAGTGTTGGTGATACAACACACAGGGTTGTTCTAATTGGTCTTGGGATTTGTGCAGTGCCCATAGGTCGTATCAACGCACTGGTGCGTAGACTTATAGAAATGGACTAGTGCACAATATCAAAAAAAGGCACCGAGATTTATAATTGGTATCGGTATTCGTGTGGTGCCCATAGGTCGTACAAATGCATTGGTGCTTATATACACATAAATGCGTCGGTACGCAGTATCACACAAACGCACCGAGATTTATAATTGGTATCGGTATTCATGCGGTGCCCATAGATTGTACAATGGCACTGGTGCGTATAGACACATAAACGCACCGGTATGTTGTACCGCACAAATGCACCGATATTTTTAATTGGTTTTAGTGTTTGTTCGGTGCCCATAGGTCGTAGAAACGCATCGGTGCCCTTCTTGATACAAACGCACCATTGTACAGTTACTCACATGCACCATTTTTCATTTTGTAGTTTTTAGAAACATCGACCTATAACAGTGCAATTATTGTGATTTTTTTAAATTCATTATTCATCAAAAGTCGACACATATAAATCTTATAACAATATTCATATGAATTAATTTTTTATTAGTGCATTTGAGAACGATAATGGAGAACGCAATAGAATAAATTAAAACATATTTTATGATATATAATATATATGAATAAGACAATATTTATCATACAAAATGGAATAGTTATTGGTATCCCTTTTTCTTTCAATTGGGACACTATGTCCATTACATTAAACAAAATGTCTCATTTCATAGACATATTTCAAAAAATACAATGCCTTGCTTTGATATCCAAACATAGTGATCATCATTCTTCGCTTGAACTGCTATCACTACTAGAGCTACTTCCATGTCTTGGGTTATTTTTAGGAATTTTTTGTTCATGGTGTTGATTGTTTTCTTCTTCTTCACCTTCCATCTACAAACATAAAAATAAACTAAAATGAGTGTATATACATTGGTGAGAATAATTAAAATTGAAATATTAAATAATATAAATCAATGTAAATCGAAAAGAAAAATGACGTACCATAGCAACAATTGACTCATAAACTATACACATTATTTCAAAACCATGTACCATGCCATCTTTCAAAATTTCATCTGTTGGCGCAGTTCCATACTTTGTTTCCTACAAGTTTTATACCCCATAACAAATCACATATTTAATATAAAAGATGTTTTTGTTCTATTAATTTAGACAGAGCAAATTAAAACAAGATCGATAGATGCTTACAAATTCCACAATTAATTTCTGATATGCCAACATATACTCACAACCCATATTTAACCCAATTTCAATCAATTCGTCTGATGGTTCTTCTTTGTATGTTAGCACCTGTTTGAAGACATTAAATGATGATTTTTGTAAAACAACTTAAAAAATACAGAAATTAAATCTAGTTAAGTTGTTATAAGGAAGTAACAATTACTCACAAACTTATATATCAAACCTTTTCTTCCTTTTCATCCTGTTTTATGTGCTGAATGGGTTCCATTTTCTTTTATTTTCTGCAAGAAAATTCTTAAGAATTAATATTTATGCTAAATTGTTTATTTATTGTACCTAATGATCAAAAAATTCAATGACTACATATTACATTTGAAGCACGTTGTTGTTGAGATGGATCCTCATGCGATGCAATTTTGTCCATTTCTTTGACCATCTCCTTGTACACCTTTTTGGACATTCCTATTGGCATATTTCTGATATCAACTCGTTCATCTTTTGAGATTTTCATAATCTTCCTAAAAATGTAATGTTGGCTCGAGGGGTCTTAACCCAGGTTCGGAGGTTAAGGTTTTCCAACAAACCCCTATACTACTGGCCCTTTTGGTAGTGACCTACTTGCGCAGGCCAAAGTCTCACCCGAAGCAATATGGGAGGGTGTTGGAACCAGGTTTCCACACCTTGAGAGAGAGCAGGTAAGTCAAACAGATCTACGTTCCCAGCCCAGTTCGTACTTAAACAAATCTATTCGCAGAGTTGTTGATAATATAATCCACAATATAACAATGCTATTATCAGACATAAATCTAGTAATTACATTCGCATCCACGTGCGTTATACCAATATATCATTACAACAACTATAATCGCAACAATTAACAGATCACAGACTCATATAACAGAACATAGATACTTTCGTAGCTATCAAACAGATACTTTCACAAATTAATCATTCACATCAATCATAACACAACAGATCAGATAACATGAGATGTCTGACAGTACTTTGCATATATATTAATACCAAAATCCTCTTACAATCCCAAAATACTGCTTGCACACACAGCTAGCAGGGTCCGCACACAGCAGGACTGAGGATCTTTGTGCACACAGCCAGCAAGAGTCCTTTACCCAAAAAACCCAACTACAGATCTAATAATTCATTCTTAGCATCAATCTCTATTCTTTCCTACCCAAGACTCAAAAAAGGTTCGTTTATTTATATCGATTTAGCCTACGCATCCAATGGTCCACAAACCGTGGTTTGTAGACACTTGGTCTACCATTGACCCATTTACAATGCATTAGGGGCTTTGACCCGCCCCAAAACCCCTGTGTTAGACTAAATAATACAAGAATATACAAAAATGGACAAAAATCACAGCTTTTAGGAGACCTTTTTCCAACTGTCCCCCAACACAATCTTGTGACTCGTCCCGAGTCACTGTGATGGTGGGGTCTCCACCTACACGTGCAGCAGGTTGATCACTTCAGTCAATGGGGGAAACACACCTTCACTCTGAGCAGCAGCATTTTTTGCAATGTCAACCAACTTCTGCGAAATCGGGCCTTCCATCACGGCGGTGACACTCTCCAGAGTCTAGTTTAGTTGCTTAACAGCAACATCAACATCCTGCGAAATATTGAGGGCTTCGGCAGCCCAACGCTTTAGGAGGTCACCGAGTACCTTATTCTTATGTCAAATTTCATCAATATCAACTTGGAGGACATGGCTGGTTCGCAGCCGTGTCAAGCGCTGAGCAGGAACCAAAGTGGGCAAGGTGGATTCTAACTTCTCGAACTTTTCTTCCTTCTGCCGCAGGTCCTGCTTTATTTCTCGCAGGATCGGGTCATGCTAGACCTTGGTCCATAGTTTCATGGTTGTTTCCAGTAATTGGGCACCCTGTTCGATCTGCCCTGTAATGATTTTCATAGCCACAGTAACCAGCGCAGCTCACTGGGCTCGTACCTCAGGAGGTGTTTCTACCTGCAGCTTAGCATGCAGATTTGCGAACTGCTGCTCCATTTGTGTCCTGACCACCTGAACTTCCATCTTAGAGGCCTTCCATGCTGCGACCAATCCTTAAATCTTAGCCTGGGGTGTGGTTGTGAGCCTGGACCCTACCACTCCCCGTACCCAGCTTACGGGGATAATTTTGATCCCCTCATCTTCCTGATTTCTTTCAAGGTATAATTCAGGTGTCAACTCAGGGAAGGCCTCCAAATTAGCCAAGTCATGATCATCAAATTTGATTTCATGGAGCCTTCCAAAAGGTTTTCCAATGACGGGAACCTCAACATGGGTCAGTGGCATCTGTGGTAAGTGATCAGGCTGTCGAGGTTCTTAGGTGTGCACATTGAGGGCCTATGCAGCTGAACAAAAGGAGGCAACCAATTGATTGGTTCCGCAATCTGAGCCTCTTCCCGAGCAACACGCGCCTGGGGCATCGCTGGTAGGGATTTTACATTTCTTGGGGAAGTATGAGGCTTTCCTCCAGCCCATTTCGTGGGTTTCAAAGGTTTCCCTTAGCCTTCTGCCTTTTCCTTTCCCTTCTTTGTAACTGGCGTGGAGAACACTTCTTCAGCTTCAGACTCAATCTCCACCACTTCCTCAGTTCCTTGCTCTACAGAGGTCATAGGTGTTGAGGATTCAGCAGGACTAGCGATCATTATTCTGGCACAAAAAATGAATCCCAACCCCGAGTGGCTACTGTCAGAGGGAGTAGGTTGCTTAGACATGAAAGGGACGCTATAGGCATAGAAATTCTTATAACACAAATTCATCAAGGATAAACATGCCAAGTACAAGCTATTCAAGTGATACGAAACCCTTGTTGGATCTATCCTGCCCTTTTTATAGCTTTTGTGATCGCCCAATGGTATGGTAAACTTAACATGGAACTTTCCACCAAGAAAACGGTAAAAAATCTCCTGAAATCACCTCATTAAATGCCAGTCGTCGGCTCCTTCCAACGGAATTTTTTTTTTTTACCCAATTTGACTATTCCAACGGCTATTTTTCGTACCCCTGGTGTGTTCAGCGCATCCCTGCACTCCCAGCACATCCCTGTACTTTTAGGATACCTCCTACATTCCCCATGCACCTGCTACGTTCCAAGTTGATTCCTACGCCTTTGGTGCACCCCTCCAGGCTTCCAATCCTGCAGTTTCCTTCTGCACGTAGCATGGTACCTACTAGGTGTACCTCCCTTGGTGGTTATACCCCACCTCATACAAATACTCTGGCCATATATTCATTTGACCCGATATGGTTTGAGCCGACTGCCATTAATGTAGTCGGGTAGCATATCGCCGCGCAGGGTAGCTAACCGCACAACTCCACCATCCATGATTTCTTTAACTATATAGGGCCTAAGCCAATGCTCTCAGAACTTCCCTGGGTGTTTTTCAAACTAGCTATCGTAAATTAGCACTAATTCATCCTCCGCGAAGGCCTTTTGACGAATATGTCGATCATGTCATGCCTTATCTCCTGCCTTCTACACCTGCTGATGGAAGTTCGCAATGAAACGGTCTTCTTCCAAAGCCACAAGTTGCGCTAAACACTCCTCCATGATATCATGCTCCGCCATATTCGTAAAGGTTGCAATGCACAAACTAGGAACAATATACTCCATGGGCATAATGGCCTCATTGTCATAAACCATCCTAAACGGTTTTTTCACTGTCAAATTTTTACAGGTGCTTCGAAAGGCCTAAAGAACAGACAGGATGTGAACGTCCCAATCACTACGATCAGCGTTACAGACATTAGTTAGTGCATGCTCCAAGACTTTATTGAATGCTTCAACTACTCCATTCGCCTAAGGATGATAGGGAGTGATTTTCGCATGATGGATCCGAAATTCCTCTGTTAAGGCCTGTATTATCTCATTAACAAAGTGCGTACCTCTATCGCTCATCAAAATTTTTGGACAACCAAACCTAGCCAAAATCTACTCAAATATGAAGTGCGCAGTGGTATCTGCAGTGCAATCATTCACTGCTTGTGCTTCAGCCCACCTGGTTACATAGTCAGTGGCAGTTATGATGTACCGCGCACCTATCTTCTTTCCGGGTGGGTTAATAGGTCCCACAAAATCGATGGCCCATTTGTCAAATGCTTGCGGGGCCATTTGTAGTTGAAGGGGAATTCCATATCTACATGATGGTCATCCTATCTGCTAGCATGTATCACAGGCTTTACAATAGTCGTGAGAGTTAGTATGCAGGGTCGGCCACCATAGGCCAGCTCTTAAGATCTTCTGCATCATTTCTTTCCCTGCGTAGTGACCTCCTACTACCCCGTCGTGGGCTTCTGCCAAAATATCATGTCGTTCATGCTCCAAGACGTACCTGCATAGTACTTCATCTGCACCCATATTATAAAGGTGTCTTGTGATGATGGTAAAATCCACAGCGCGAGCTACCAGCTCTTTCTTTTGTTGCACTGAATACTCCACAAGTGCCATGCCTGTAGTCAGGAACTGGATAATTTTGGCAAAGTGTGCATCAACTACCTTAATAGCAAACAGCTGCACATTAGGCAATCCTTCCTCTAGGTTGGTTGGTTCCTCACAATTCTCAATTCAGGACAAGTGATCTGGTCCAACATTCAACTTCCCTGGGTTGACAATGATCTAAAAGTCGTATTCCTGGAACAACAGAAGCCATCGGCAGATTCCCCCCCCCAACAAAGGCTTATTCACTAGCTACTTCAAAGTTGAATGATCTGTAAACATTTTGAAGTGTCCCCCTAATAGGTAGTGCCAATACTCCTGTAAAGCATACACCATGGCCAGGCCTTCCCATTCCATGATGGCATATTTGCGCTCCGCACCCGAGAGTTTTCTACTAGCAAATGCAATAGGGTGATCAATGTCTCCCTCTCCAGGCTGCGTAAGGACTGCTCCCAGGACGATTTCAGATGCATCATCGTGAATGTGGAATACCTTCATCTAATCAGGAAAAATAAGGATAGGCATCGAGACCATCTTTTCCTTCAGTACCTTAAAGCTCTTCTGATACTCATCATCCCAAAAAAATGAAACATCCTTCTTAAGCAGCTTTTCCAGAGGTGTTGTGATCAGCGCGTATCCATGAATGAACTTTTTGCAGTAGCCCGTATGTCCAGGGATTGAACGCAGTTCTTTCTCAATTGTAGGCACTGCCAAATTAATGATAACTGCAACCTTCACAGGATCAACCATCAGCCCCTGTCGGCAAACTATATGTCTGAGCAAGATTCCGAACGATACGCAGAAGATACATTTCTTAATATTCAAGGAAATCTGGTGCTTTCTACAGGCATCCAACATAATGCACATGTTCGAAACGTGTGTCTTTAATAAGCCGAAGACAGTTCAATCATCAAATTATACTTCCAGGAATTTGTGGATGAACTCCTTGAACACTGCAACAACAACTTGTGAGAAGATAGCAGGGGAGTTTTTTAGTCCAAACAGCATCATCGTATACTGGAAGGATCCCCATTCCATGGCAAACGTAGTTTTGCTATGATATTCTGGTGCATTTCTAATCTGATGGTATCATAAGAACCCATTAGTGAACGAGTGTGCTTTCTGGCCTCCTACGCTATCCAGGATCTCATCTAAGAATTGTTTCGGAAAGGGATCATGTACGTAGGCTTCATTCAACTTGTGTAAGTCCACATAGATTTAGATTTCCCGCTTCATCATATTTTCCTAAACCACCATCGAACTTACCCAATCCGACTGCTCGACCAATTCGATAATACTTGCAGTGATCATTTTATCAATTTATTCCTTAACCTTCTACTTATACTTAGGTTTTAACCGTTAAGGGTGCTACTTTACAGGGCACACATCTAATTTTAGAGTGATTCGCATAAACCCAAGTTCCCCTGTGATCCCCTTGAGCTCTGAAAAACTTCATTGGGAATAAGTCCTGATATTCTGTGAGTAATTCTGCAACTTTCCTGACAGTATCGTCATCCCAGTAATCCCCAATTTTAGCAAACTTAGGCTGCTCTGTCATGCCAATGTTAACTTCTCACATTTTCATAGGCTTTGTCACATCCACAGTTTGTAGTGGAGGCCCCACCACGGCGTGCTCTCCCTCCAAATCTGGGATTGAAACATTACGTGGATACTCATCGCACTCCTTTATAGTTATATTGCGACAGTTGGCAATATCCTGCATCTACGCTTCCTATGTTGGTGCCCCAAATGTTGTGTAAGGGCTGGATTCACCAAACAAAAAGGTAAGTGCCTTCGAGCCCCCTGTTAGTTCAAACATCCCCATGAATTCCTCCTAGTCCTGGAACACCCCCTTATGCGTGCCCCACGACCTTGTAGGTGTTGCACGCATGGCTAGGATAAGGGCCCATAGCCTTCGTTCTCTTGGCACCTTAGCTTCAAATGTTTGCAAAAACTCTTTTATACTACTTGACCCATCAAAGTAGGGAATTTCTCTTACCTATGAGGATGTGTAGTGGAAGTCCCTTGTAATTCGCAGGCAACGCAGCGCAGAGAAATCATGTAGCCGGTTTTGCCAATTTTCTATTTCTCCATCAGAGTCCGAGAAGCATTATCTTTTTCCCAGCAAAGCACACCATCTTCCATAGGGTTGATCCAGTGCTCATCCCACATAGTTAACTTGTAGATTTGATCCACCTCCTCTTCCTCATGCACTGGTTCTGTATATCTTTCGCCTTCTGTGGGGTCCAGTGGTACTATCACCCGTGTCCCTACACTTTCAAATACCATGCTTCTCTTCTTCAAGTTGATAATACTTCCCATGTCAATGGCCCAGTCTAATCCTAGGAGCACAGGGTAGGGTTCTGCATCTTCTACAATCTGAATGACCTCAAAAACAGCCCGGACCTTAGCTCTTGCGATATCTACCATGATTTTTTACGGCCTTCCTAACGGTATGATTTTCTACTAGTTGACCATTCACAGCTAGATAATGGACCAATCTAGCTTAGGTTCTCCCATTCACTGCCAAGTTTGTTTAGGTAGTACGTTCGTATCTAACCCTAGGTCTAGAATAACCTGATCCATCTCGTAATCACCAATCTGCGCGGTCAACCACATCTCCCTACCAGTGCATCTCTTATGCTTATATAGTTTGTGCACATCCTTAACTTCCATGGCTAGGGTTGTCCTTTCTACACAATTGTCGATTAAAGCTTTGAGGCTTTCCACAGCCCTTTGGTTGTTCAACAGCTTAATACACACCTGCAGGAATGGTTTAACTTCCTCATATTCTTTGAGGGTCACAGAGGCTTGAGGGTCAGATGCCACAGTCTTAGCAAAGTCTTGACAAGCAGCGACAAAGGTTTCCTTCTCCTTTTTTAAGTCCAAACCTTCTTGTTTAGTGGCTGCTTTATGAATAAGAGACTCCACCTCAGCCTTCTCCGTAGGCCCTCTGGTGGCCATGACACTATTCATTATCACATTAATTCCTAGCCCCTCATCTTGAGGTTCTTCCTTAACCCTTTGTACATTCTGCGTAGGAGTCTACTGCTTTTCCTACATCTTGGCTATCATAATCGAGCAGTCTTTGATCACATGGTCCAGCTATCTGCAGTATCTGTAGGATTGCCTTGTAGGGTTCGTACAATCCCTTACAATGTGGCCTACCTCCCCTCAATTATAGCAGATCATTTGTCTTCTACTGCTACCTGCGGTTCCACCTCTGCCCCCTCCCCTGCCCCTAGCTAGGGAGCCACCTATGCCTGTGGGGGATCTTGGCGAGGATGGATCCGATTGTACCCTATATAGGTTTCCTCGATCTATCATCAGATCATATATCTGGCAATTATGTTCATCATGTCCTATAGATCTGTAGAACCTGCACCATTGTTTCTTTATTTCTGGGACATATGCGGCAAGGCGGGAGCAATGGTTGGTATCGTGCAGTCCAATAACACGACAATCATCGCACCACAACACTGGCCCACTTGGTCCTGCAACTTCCCTAGGACACAATGGGTTGGGTCCCCCAGCCTGCATGTAGTCTGCTAACAGAGGATAGTTATCCTTGGTGTGGCCATTCACCCTGCATCGTATGCACCATCTTTCAGGGCTAGCCTCTGTCCCTCGCACCTTCCACAAATTTTGTATCTCCATGTGCATTACCTCTAGATGGCCTTGTATTTTTTGAACTCCTAATTGGGTATCGTCTCCAAGTGCAACTTCCATCTTCATAGAAATATCCATGGATTTTTCCTACGATTCAATGGCTTGATGACCCATTGGTACACGTATATGGGGCAGCAACATATCAATGAACCACTCTGTGTGTTTGTTGTCATCATACTAAAATCCTCCTTCTCTGATTACCTTCTTTAACCATTGATCAGCTTCCCATACAGACTCAGATAGTCCTTGCTTGAAATCTTTCAGGTTGGTCACTATCTAAGAGTAATACTTAGGCTTCTTGAACTATTTTTTCAAGGCATTCTTAATCTCTTCAATGATCGCATTTGCATGCTAGTCGATGTATCCCATATACCAGTCCAAGGCTCTTCCTTCAAATGCAAGGGATAGTTGTGCCCTTTTCACCGCATCGCTAGCCATGTTCTGCATAGTCCATACCGATCCTGTGACAAACCAAAACTGATCCATATCTTCATCCCCTACACCCTTAAAGGTAGTTAGCTTCATGTGCGAGGCCATCTTGTCTTCTGGTGGGGGTGGAGGTACGGGTGAGTTCTTACCCCTGTGCTGGCTCGACGGTGGTGTAGTTGGAGGTCCTTGTGTAGTCGAATTCCTTACTGGACTATAGATAGATCTATCTCCTTCTTGGATGGTTCTGTAATACTTACCACTAGGCATTGTACCCTCACTTTGACCGGAGATCATTCACTTTGTATGACTACACAAAATGATTTTTTCACACAATAAGATCTTAATTAGTAGTGGCAAAGTTTTCATAAACTTACCCCGGAAACCCTTGAAGAACCTCCACTATGCCTCTGAGTAGGATACAAATTGCTCGATTGCAAATTCTGTCACAAATCCTCCTATCACACTGTCCACCCAATGATCTACCATGCGAATGATGGTGTTATTAGTCTTCTCTAACTGTTGGATCAGCTATAGGATCCACTGTGTGATCCACTCGTCTTTCCAACTCTTCTAAAATTCTACAAGCCTTGTGAGCCACTCCTATAGCTCGATCGCAAATTTCACAAAGAAAATTTCATAGATCTCTCTGAAAATGTATTTATTCTTCCACTTCTCTGTGGTTAACTTTTCACTGTGATTTTATTTTACTATGAATTCATGAACTTTCTTTTCAAACCACTCGTCGATTTATTTCTTCTCAGATTTCCAATATGGTCTTGGCATTACCCGATCTCTCTCTCAAAATTCTCCCGGTCTCGGCAACGAAACCATTTTTTGGCTCGAGGGGTCCTGACCCAGGTTTGGAGGTTAAGGTTTGCTAACAGACCCCTATACTATTGGCCATTTTGGCAGTGACCTGCTTGCGCAGGCCAAAATCTCTCCCGAAGCAGTATGGGAGGGTGCTAGAAATAGGTTTCCGCACCCTGAGAGAGATCAGGTAAGTCAAGCAGAACTATGTTCCCAGCCCATTTCGTACTTAAATAGATCTATTCCAGATTTCTTGACAATATAATCCATAGTATAACAACGCTATTATCATACAAAGATCTAGTAATTACCATCGCATCCACGTGCATTATACCAATCTATCAGTGCAACAACTATAATCGTAGAAATTAACAGATCACAGACTCATATAACATAAACATAGATACTTTCGTAGCTATGAAATAGATACTTTCGCAACTTAATCATTCACATCAATCATAACACAACAGATCAGATAACATCAGATGTCCGACAATACTTCGCATATATATTAATACCAAAATCCTCTTACAATCCCAAAATACTGCCTGTGCACACAGCCAGTAGGGTCCGCACATAGCAAGACTGAGGATCTACATGCACAGAGCTAGCGGGAGTACTTACCCAAACAACCCGGTTATAGATCTAACAATTCACGCTTAGCATCAATCTCTATTCTTTCCTACCTAAGACTCAAAAAAGGTTCATCTATTTATATCGATTTAGCCTACGCATCCAATGGTCTGCAAACCATGATTTCCAGACTCTTGGTCTACCCTTGACCCGTTTACAATGCATTAGGGGCTTTGACCTACCCCAAAACCCCTCCTTTATACTAAATAATACAAAAATATACAAAAATGGACAAAATTTGCAGCTTTTAGGAGACCCTGTTCCAACATGTAACATGACAATAAAATATTTAATTTTTATATTGATATCTGAAAATTAAATATAACAAAAGTGATATTTATAAATAATTCTATACAAACATTGAAAGGAATATTACTTTTTCATTCCTTATTTTTTGTTGTTGTACGTTTTTGCTATTAAAAGTTTGACATGTCTCATTGACCAATTCTTTGGAAACTCTTCCTGTAGTTTAGATAAAATTTGGTTCTTGGAATCATTGGATTGATTTTTGTATTGTAAGTGGAAATAATGCCTATGCATTCATTCTACTAGATCCCTCAAACTTTAAAAAAAAAAATTCCCCCTTTCGTGAACTTCCAACACCACTCTAGATGAGCGAAGGAGCAATTCATTTTCATTTGCATGTTCTATTTTTTTTATTTTCTTAGAAAAAGATTATTTTTCTGAGTGTTGCTCCCCATAGAACATTAAACAGATGTGAATTAATAGACTGTTTGACACATGTTATCTAAAAATTTTAATTATATTATTAATGATAATTAAAAAAAGATACTCATATTGGATCGATAGTATTTTTCCATTCACCTGATTCCTTTTGCAATTTTTCCATCAAGCTTTTACGCTCTTCTGGTCCTAGATCAGAAATAATCTTATCGAGCTTCGTCATTTTGTGGCTCTGCATGATACACAGTAAACAATACATATTATTCAAACTTATATATAGTTCAAAAATAATATTTTTTATAAAGAGTTTACAAAGAACTTGCCTTTTTTTCTTTCTTGATGTGCTAATTTTTGTTACTTGATCTCTTGTCAGTCATTTCTTTATAAATCTGAAACCTATACCATATCATTCATTAATATATTTATAAATAAATTGTCAACTTTTCAGCTAAAAAATAAATCTCAAGACACCGATGCGCCTTTCTTGATGTACGCACCGCCGCCGGTGCATGGGGGTATTACCAACACACTGCAAAATAGTATAATAGGTTGTACAGTGTGTGGGGTACTATAAACGCACTGCAAAAATAGTGTAATAGAACGTACGGTGCTATCCTCGTAACATGGAGCACCAGTGCCCTATTTCAGATATGACGCACTGATTTAAAAAAAATATTTTCAAAATTTTTATTACACAGTACTTGCGCGATGTGCTTTATAATACCACACACCGGTGTGCTAGGTTACGCAGGGCGCACCGATAAAAAAAAATCCATTTTTTTCCAAAAATTCATGCAATGGTCATGTTAGGTAAATTGACTTGTGACTATAGTCAATTTTGACCAAGTTAAACAGTGATGGTTTTGGGGCACATGGTATTGTGCACCCATGGTTTTAAGCTCATGGTATTACATGTAATGGAGCCTATAAAAGGCTCGGAGTACTTCATTGTAATGTGAGGTCTGGATGTGAGCGGTGAAGGCTCACTTGGTTGGATTAGCCAGGTTTTTGGCCAAGGCTAATGAAATTTCATTAGGATGGGTTTTCCCTGGAATTTGGGGTTTTCCCGGTTAAATGTTGTGTGTTTATGCTTTATTATTATTGTTGTTTTATTAATTTTTCTCTCAGTGAATTTTATGTCTCTCTGGTTAAATTATTTCTTCATTTGGTATGAGAGCCATATTTGGCTTCAGAGGGACGCTTTTGTAGCCATGGGTTTTATTGGCTTGTGAATGGAGAAATCAATGCAACCTTTTGTAGACTTGGCCATACAGAGCATGGTGTTGCTAGGAAATAGGAAATATCCGATTGATTGATTCCATGGGGAATTCCATGGAGGGTTTCTCAATGGAAAAAGAGGACAATGGTGTTGCCACAACCCAGATCTGGCCACTAGCACTAATGAGAAGTTGGTCCGAGAAATTCAGAGATAAGAGGATGATTAAGAGAGAAATAAGGGTAAAAAATAAAAACAAAAAAATTAATTAATTATTATAATGGAGTTAATTTTTGCATGTAAATGAGCATACCATTGTAAGACCTGGTATGGCATGCATACCCCTGGGTAATCACTGGTAAATTCTGGGTTAGACCTAGGTGATAGGGGGGGATGCCAAGTTAACAATTACCGTGGGTAAAAATTTGAGGGGCGGAAGAGCTAGAGTGAGCGGGGTTGTCTCATTTAGCAATTTTGGCTGTATTTAGTCAGGAAAACCTAATTCAATTTTAAGGGGGGGATGTTAGGTAAATCAAATTGCGATTATAGTCAAGTTTGACCAAGTTAAACAGTGATGGTTTTGGGGCACATGGTATTTTGCACCCAAGGTTTTAAGCTCATGGTATTGCATGTAATGGAGCCTATAAAAGGCTCGAAGGACTTCATTGTAATGTGAGGTCTGGATGTGAGCCGTGAAGGCTCACTTGGCTAGATTGGCCAGGGTTTTGGCCAAGGCTAATGAAATTTCATTAGGATGGGTTTTCCCCATAGTTTGGGATTTTTCCTAGTTAAATATTGTGTGTTTATGCTTTATTATTGTTGCTGGTTTATTAATTTTTCTCTCAGTAAATTTTATGTCTCTCCGGTTAAATTATTTTTTCAGGCCGAATGGATTGGGATCTAACTATGCAAGTCGTCCCGTGGGTTGGATGTCAATCTAAAATGAAAATCGCTAATTCTAAAATCACAAAATCAGGGAGAAGAAAGGGAAAAAACAAAAAAATGAAGGGTTTAGGGTAAAAATGGATAAAACTACAAAAGAAAAAAGTAAAAAAATTGCAGAAAAAAAGTTTTAAAAAATAATCAAATTTAATCACGAGATGGTTTAAAATTATATGATACAGGGTTTGAATCACTAGAGGTTTGGTTTCTGATTGTCTGAATACTTATGTTCAAACGTATTTCTCTACTCCACAGTGCCCTCATGCTCTCTTGCTCCAGGTATGTCTCCTGCAAATATCTGGCTAAAAAATTTAGCAAAAATAGTGAAATAATGAAAAGTGTTTAGTATTTAAAGAATTATTTTATGAAATTAGATTTTCGAAAATATTTTGCTACCCATTTTTCCATTTGCCGCCTTTTTTTCACTTAATGAAAATAGAGTTGCACTTTTTTTATTTTCATTTATTTGTCACCAGTGCGTCACTTAATAGCACCGCACCGATGCATATTTTTGTAACACCAGCACCGGTGTTGTTATATGTATAGTAGCACTGATTTGCGATTGAGGCAACAAAATTACTTTTAGGTGTGTACACCAAAATTTAGTGAACTCCAACCATAGAAATTGAGAATTAGAATTTTGTTTATTCTTGAGAATTAGAATTAGAATTAAAATTGAGAATTGGAATTGGATAAATTCTTGATGGAAATAACTATTCTTCCAATGCATTTTGTTTATTGCAGGAGGTCCCCACTGATTATGTAGAGAGAATGCAATGGGGGCGTGTGAAGATGCAATACTATAGGGCCCAAGTGGGCAATTATGGCATGTGAACCTGTTATAATTGACACTTAACTATTTGCAACCAACATTTTTTAGAATAAAATCTGCACATAGACGGATGGCCTGCCAGCAATTAGTACATATAATCTGCAGAAGGGTAATGTTTAGGGAGCAATGACAATGAGTCCTTCATTCTGCATTTTTAGTAGAAGAAAACTGATTTTCGACTAGATGATGCAGTTATTACATATGGAGGCAGTGGTTTCCCATAGAAAATGAGTATAGGGTTGAGCAGAGGAAATACATTGCAAAATAGGCTATTACATTAGTTTTTCCAATGGGAAACCGATTTGTAGGTGGAAATATGGTTGCTGCAGGTATCTATGCTTTTCTTCCCACAGAAATGGTCACTGGATTTCCATTTATAATACAAGCAGACTTTTTATTGTTTTCATCCATAGGACCATAGCTCAGAAAATTTAGAGATGCCATTCAGGTTCAATTGAAAGTCGAAGATGTGATTTTATGCGACGTCAGCTTTTCCGGTAAAAGTTTATGTAAGCCAACCAAAGCTTGGACAATACTCCTAGATACTTTTAAACGCATTCTGTAGAATCTTTCCCTTCATGGGACCTACCAACCCGATCAAAAAAGTCAATTGATATTTCTCTATTTTGCTTAAGGGAATGAGAATCCTTCCCGTCACGGTGCCTCTTGGCTTTATCAACTGCTTCAATTGATCTTTCTCTGCCATCAACTCTACTCTCCATTTCTCCATCATGGGACCTCTTAACCCTATCGTCGACCTCGACCGAATACTCTCTTTTGGTCTCAACCTATACTCCTTTTGTACTCTGTCGAGCTCTGTATTCGTCTGCATCCCTGTAAGCGTCTTTATCCGTCTTTCTATTTAAATCACTCATTTTCTCTGCTATAAACTTCTTAGCCAAAATTCAAACTCTCGTCTTTTCAAACCCTCATCTCCTCAGAAAAATTCTTTCCCGCGATTTGAACCCTCCGCTGCTCCAATACTACACTTTAAAGAATAACCTTGTTCTGGTGCGTGTTGTATTATAGGCGCACCGGGGCAGTTTGTAAGATCGAGGTTTTTGTTTTGGAGCGGTGTTTTATGACGCACCGATGCGGATGAGTTGTGAAGCACAGGTGTGTCTAAGTAATAAGATGCATCGATGCATGTTATGATGATAACCACACCGGACTGTATAAAGTTCTTTTTTTTTGTATGTAAGATCATAATAAAATAATGATAATTCTAAAGTACATGAATTTATTTGCATTATTTTCTAAACTTTATTATGTTACAAAAATTCATATTATTCTAGATTTATTATTTTACAATTATTTACAAATTTAAACATTTAAATATTTTAATAAAATCATTTCACATTAATACAATTAAAATTTTACAAACATTGTACATACAATTACAATTACAATTTTACAATTTCACATACAAATACGATTAGAATTTCTATTATAATTTTAATTTTACATACAATTACATTTACAATTACAATCATTTCACAGTAATACAATTAAAATTTTACAAATATTTTACATACAATTATAATTACAATTACAATTACAATTACAATTTTACAAATATTTTACATACAATTACAATTACAATTACAATTTTACAATTTTTCATATATATAATTACAATTAAAATTAAAATTACAATCATTTCACAATAAATTAAATATTACGATTACAATTAAAATTTTACATTAAATATTTTACATACATTACAGTTAAAATTACAATTACAAATACAAATACAATTTCACAATTTTACATACAATTAGAATTTAAATTTCAATTACAATCATGACATAATATTTAATAAATATCATTGTCATTTAATATTAAATTAATTAATAAACATCACGATCATGATAACCATCATACAAACATCATATTCGACTAAAAAACACATTCAAACATCAAATTAACATTATATATTAACATCATCACAACACAAACATCAAATATACATCTCATGTCAAATAACTCGTGCTATCACATACACATCTATCTGCAAGCTGCATATTAAATGAACATATCTAACATGACCTAACAATATACACATCATGATGATCACCAACATGTAAATTAAGTACAACTGCAACATAAACATAAAATACATGGACCATATATATATAGATATATAATTGAATAATGTTAAAAATATACAACTGTAATATAAATGTCATGGATCAGCTGGTGGTAGTACAATATCAATAGCAGTACTAGTGGAGGCCTGCTCAGTCAATGGTGCAGCCTCGATGGTCGATGGTCGAGCCTGCTCATGATCATGACTAGTACTGATGGATGAATTAGCTGGTGGTAGTACAACATCAATATAAGAAGTACTAGTGGAGGCCTACTCAGTCAATGGTGCAGCCACGACGGTCGATGGTCCAGCCTGTTCATGATCATGACTAGTACTGTTGGATGCTGCAATCTACTGACTCAACGTGGCCGATGGTCCAACCTCATCTCTATGATGACTACTAGATGCTAGTGGAGCCTTGTGCTCATCAGGTGCAGTGTGAGGTGAACGATCATGAGATGATGATTCGCTACTCGCGGACTATCCATCATGTGTTGCGGCTCGTCTGGCACACTTATAATGTGCAACATTCCTCCTCAGTCACGTAACAGTTGTTGTAGTTCCTACGACATGCATCAGGATGTAAATGTCTTGTGGAATGCCTCTCCACATCCATAATAGCCTATCATCAGCCTGTATGTCTCTGTAATGATCGGGCATGATGCCTGCCTCAATAATCAATGCACTAAGTTGGTCGCCCAACTCCATCCTGTATGTAGTATCAGGTCAACCGCGCCTAGAAAAAGGCGGTACTGGTGCACCAGCAGGAGAATGTCTCTCTCCACTGGCCTCCTGATCATGATCCTCATCATCTGCCATGTCATGTTCATCATCAGGATCCACACCTGGATCATGTGGTGGTTCCGACATCTCCTCGCCATCAAAAGAGCCAATTTCTGAAAAATATATAAAAGTACACAACAATAATTAGAAATTTTCATTACAAAATTTAATAAAAACAAGTTAAAGAACATGTTAGAATAAATATAAATAAAACAATAATATTACCTCTATCATCTAGCGCCTCATCATCTGTGAAGAGGATGTTGGCACACCCTCGCCAATCTAATCCAGCATAAGGACATGGGACCATAATGAAGGGATGCAGCTCTTCAACATTGGCTAGTAAGTCCAGTGCCTCATGCGATATCCTGGCTGGAAACATAGTCTCTCCCCTTTTAGGCATCATGTGCATCTGGGCCTCCAACATCGGCCTACGAGGCTTCTGAAAAAAAGTAGGCCTCATCTCTGGAAACCTCTCAAAAAATAAACAAAAAAGCTCTGAAGCAAAAGGGAATTTGACCCTCCCTTGTGCATGAGCACAACATCTATCTAAGGCCATACAAAACTGTCGCAAAAAAATGGCAGACCACCTGACAAGTCGTGGCTCCTGTACTAAAGAATCAACATAATATAGAAGTGGGCAACCAATGCATTTCCCATCACTGGTGTTGCGTGAAATGGTAGAAATGAGAAGTGAGAGGCACTGCACGTCCTGTCTACCAAATGCACCAATACATAGCTGGCCTCCAGGGACCTGAAACTCTGAAGGAGATAGTACATCTGCTCCAATGCATCTCTAGGAGTAAACTAACTGACTCCCTGCTACACAACTAGCTGGAACCTCTGGGAATGAGGGAAAATCCACCCTCTCCTTGATAGCTCTGTAATGAAATAAATATCCTCCTTAGTGGGTGTGTACCACTGGTCAGGACCAACCTGGAAAGCCTGTTGGTGGGCATTCCACCTGCGGATAAGATGTCACAAAAACACACTATGGGCCTTTAGGGAAGTAGCCTCCTTGTAGAATTTGAATAGGCCTACTTTCCTTAAGAGGCCTTGGGTATCTTCTTTAATAGGGTGAGGGTACGCATCTCTCTCCCTCTCTCGTGCCTCCCATTGGCGAAGCATGTCATACTGTTATGCTTGTTGTTTTTGTTGTTCCTCCTCTTCTCTCTTAATCATTGACATATTAAATAGAAAAAAATTATTAAATCATACATGTATTTAGGAATATACATATATAATTATTTTTGGAAAAAAAAATAGACCAGTCGGTGTGCCACAAAAACAGTCATGCACTGGTTCTGGTGCAGCTTTTGTTTGTAGAGCACCAGAGGCGGTGCCCCAGATGACATAAAACGCACTGTATGTGGTGCGCCTGAAATTTTTTCAAGCACCGTTGACTATATATGGTGTCAAAAGAGCAGTGCACTAACTAAAATATATGCCCCGGTGCGTATAGTCGTGTCAGTGCACCAACTTCCTGACAAATTACATAGTCAACGGTGCAGTCTTTTACCCGGCTGCACCGTTGACCCTGTCGGAATGTTAAATGTGGTGCACTAACAGATACCAGGGTGGATATATCTGTAAACGCACCATGTTTCTATTCCCATGGTCAATGGTGCACCCCGCTAAATGACCGCATCACAATTTTTTTTTTAAATTAAAATAATGTGGGTCGCCTTTCAGTACTACCCTGGACACGATGCGGATACCGTTAGCATTGATTGCGGTGCGACCTGTAAATTTTATAGGTAGTACTGCTTACCGGTGTGATTTGAACGGCTCATGCGCACTGCGTGACAAAAACAAAACAAAAAAATCCTTTTTAATGGTTAATTTTAAGGTTATTTCAAATTCTAATCCGCTAGAAAACTTAATTATGGAATAACTAGAAATATACATGTACATTTCGTCGTTGAGGAGGCATATTGGCTGTAGAATTTGCAAAATAAAATGTGCCCACTGTTTTTCAAAATGCAAGCTGGATATTGGCCAATGCACAGCAACAGTTCGTGCAATGGGTGCAATGGGAGCACCGATGTCAAGGCAGCTCAGAGAAGGAGAACTTGCACCGGTGCTTGAGAGCTCTGGAGTACTGAGAAAAGTGAAAAATGTGGTTTTTTGGCCGTAATTTCTTTTTTATTTAACCCTGTTCCAGTGTGTGGGGTTTTATAGGTGCACCGGTGCAATTTCTTAAGATCGCACCAGGCGGTTTCAGATTTGGCGCGTTGTTTTATGATGCACCGGGGTGTATACTTAACACCGCACTAGGTTGTTTCAGTTACGGTGTGGTGTTTTATGATGCACCAGGGCAGAATAGTCGTGAAGCACCGATGCTTTACAATAATAGGATGCACCGATCGTGTGCGTATGGAGTGCACAGTGTCTGGTGTGGCAATGTTTTGTGTGACCAGTGCTTTCTCTTCTAGAGTGCACCGATGATTGAGAGCAGAAAAGTGTAAAATGTGGTTTTTTGGGCGTAATTTTTTTTTATTTAAACCTTTTCTGGTGCGCGTGTTCTATAGGCGCACCAGCGTTGTTTCATACGAATGCACTGGTTTGTTTCTATTTTGGTGCAGTGTTTTATGATGCGCCGACGTGGGAGAGTTGTGAAGCACCGGTGCATTACAGTAATAAGACACACCAGGCAGGTGTGTATGGATCGCACGGTGTCTAGTGTGCCAATGTTTTGGGTGCACTGGTGCTTTCTCTTGTAGAGCGCACCAGTAATTGAGAGCTCTAGAGCACTGAAAAAGGTGAAAAATCCAATTTTTTTGCCATAATTTTTTTTTATTTAACCCTTTGCCTATGCGTGTGGTTTATAGGTGCATCGGTGATGTTTCTTACGAATGCACTAGTCGGTTTCTGTTTTGGCCCGTTATTTTATGATGCACCGGTGAGGTTTCTTAATATTGCACCAGGTGGTTTCGGTTTTGGCGCAGTGTTTTATGATGCACTGGCATAGAAGAGATGTGAAGCACTGGTGCTCTACAGTATTATGGCGCACCGGGCGGGTGTGTACAGAGTGCACAGTGTCCAGTGTGCTAATGTTTTGTGCGCACCTGTTCTTTCTCTTGTAAGGAGCAGCAGTGTGATGTTGAATGATAAGAACACCAAGCGAAAAACATCTGCAAAACCCTCCGCCCACCAACCTCCTCTAATAACCTCCGCTAGAAACGGATGTATGGGATATTTCTATAAGGGGTTCCTCAAAAAAATCCGCTAGAGGGTATTTTCCTTGTAGTGTTAATTGAAGAAATATCTTGAAGACTTTATGTGTAGCTAACTGTTGAAGTAGATCATTGAAACCACTTATTTATGGAGGGCCCCTACGAACATAGAAGGTTGTACATTTCGTATTTTTCATGTAGATGTTTTTATAGTTTTATTTTATCATTTGATGTAGTTTTAGTTCATTTTGTCAAATGTTGTAGTTATTTCTAGAATTCTACTTTATCATTTGAAGCAAATGTTACATAGTTTTCCTTTGTCATTGGATTTAGATTCAATTCCCTTTTAAATTATTAAAATGCAGAATTGATTCATAGATTTCTTTTCCATGCAACATTATTTTATTGTAGACTAGTTTTACATATTCATGTGTGATTTATTTCATTATTTCAAAGAACATTGAAAGATTTATTTTCCAGTTTTGAGTGAGTTCCTTTCAAAAGTATGGGTGATTTTTTCCAAGAAATAATTATTTAGTGATTTATTTATGGCATATGAGTGAATAATTTTTAGTTTAAGAGTCATTTCTATCTAGAACAGTAGTGACTTATTCATTTTTTTTGCACAATTCCATTTTCATTGCATTTCATTTTAAAAGCATAAAAATATCCAAACTTTTTTTCTAGAACTTGATTTTATTTTCATATATTAGAATTTTATAATTATTAGAGACAAACAAATACATTAGTTAATACTTCTTCATAAGATAGAGGAATATTTGTTTAAGTTTTTTCCGAATAGAAACTTATATTATTTGTAGAATTTAGTTGATTTCTGCAGACTTGATTTTTAGAACTTAGTTGTAATTTAATCCATCAACTTCATTAAGGAAATAAGAATAAAAACATCCTTAGAAGAAATCTCTACAAATATAATCAACACACCAACAAACTGAATTAAAAAGAGGCTTCTAGCATATATAGTGCACTTGCACTTCACAAGTTTACTAACTCAGGTCGATAATTCATGTGATAAATTTAAGAACATTAAATTGAATAAACACCTTCCAAACATCTAGAAATGGATTAATTGGAGCCTATATTTTCCTGTAAAAAATTAAGTCATAAAAATCACATTCCATGATACGCTTCAGGAAAAGTCATTTTAGGAGACTTGCATGGCCCGATAGTTTACTTGCAATATTTTCATTTGAGCACCTCAATGGGGGCAACAACTGCTTTAAGGGCCCTTTGAATCAAGGCTTGTCTACTATCGTACTACTTTTGGAGCATGGTTACATTCTTGATTCAGAGGTCTCATTTTAGTCACATTGGACCCCGTAACATATTTTCGATAAAAATTGGCTTGTAAAATATTGTAATTTTTTAGTCAATATGGACTATTCATTAGGCGAAAGGTCTGACTATATAAGTTATGTTAGTTTAGGGTTTTTTCATTATAAAGAAACCCTTGGTTTATATATGATGGAATTTTATTGCGACTGTGGATCATTATTATGTGCGAGAAAGAGAGAGGAGATTGTGTGAAAGTAGAGAGGAAATTACAGCGAATTTTTTGTAGGTTGTATCTATTCATTTTGTTGGATAATATAAAAATTAGGAATAGATGTTTTTCCGCAGACATAGACCAAATTGAGTGAACCACATATATTTGTGTCTCTCTTATTTTATGTTTTTTTGTATTTGTGTTTTCGCAGTATTTTGTGTGTTCCATTTCTTTTCTATTTAATTTCTAAAAACCGGTATTAGAGTCGAAGGTCTATTTGGCTAATAAAATCATAGGAAATAGGGGTTCCTAGTTCAAGTGGGAGAAATGGCAGAAGATGGTAGGATTAGGGTTGAAAAAATCAATGGCCAAAACTACCAACTATGGAAGATAAAAATAAAGGATTATTTGTATCAGAAATTTCTTTACCTACCATTGGGTATAAAATAAAAGAAGTTGATGAGTATGATGGACGAACAATGGGATCTTCTCGACAGAAAGGTGCTAGGAACAATACAGTTGTGTCTGGAAGCATTAGTGGCATTAAAAATTTCAAAGGAAATGACAAAAAAACATCTAATGACTTCATTTTCCAAACTATATGAAAAACCCTCGGCCTCAAATAAGGTATTTCTTATGAAATTTCTATTTAATATGAAGATGTCAAAAGGTGGATTTGTTGTTGATCGTTTAAATGAATTTAAGACAATTACCAATTAGTTAAGTTTTGTAGGGGTAAATTTTGATGATAAAGTTAGGGTCCATTATTTCTATGTTCATTTCCAAAAAGTTGGAATGGCTTAGTCATGGCCATCATTAATTCTATATCTAGATCTAGATATTTAAAGTTTGATGATGTTGTTGGTGCTATTCTTAGCGTGGAAATGCAACAGAAAATATAAGGTGAGACAACAGGTAATTCTTTGACTACAGAGAATAGGGGAAGAAATATAGAGAGAGGAATGAGCCCGGGACATTGCAGTAATTCAAGGAAAGGAAGATCCAAATCTAGATTGGGGATAGTGTGTTGGAAATGTGGTAAGGAAGGAAACCTGAAAAAACACTACAAATCTCAAAAGGGAAAAGAAGGATATGGAAAACAACAAGGAAACCATGAAGTCAAATTTTCCTCCATTTGGAAACATGACTGACAAGGAAATGGAAAATGAAGTGGTTGTGAATGACAATTATTATGATCGTGTTTATGATATGGTTAGAGAAGTGATGTCTTCGTTGTCATTGCACCAGAAAATAATCAAGAAAAAGTGCATTATTTTTTATTATGATGCGCTATGTCTAAATCCACGTTGCTACAAGAGTATAATGATCCATCAAATTATACATACCCAATTGGTTCAATGGTGTTAATGGGACATTTCTTTGAAGAATTAAAGAAATGCAAAGATCATATTATTTTTCAAGATTACAAACCAGAGGTTATTTATGCCCAATATAATCACTTGGTCATAGCAACTCAGTTGCAATTGAAGCAAGTGAAGAGTAGAAAAAAATGGTGACAATGGAGGTTATCGATAGATGATCATGATGCCATTCTAGAAAAGTTTCCACTAGCACATTTCATATGAGTGGAACACATTGGTCAAGGTGAACAATGAACTTTTATTCTAGGTTTAGAACATATAATTGCTACAATGTATTGGACTTTATATATTTTAAGACTATATTGTGGATTGCTTTCAAATAAATGGACATGTGGATGGTTAGATGTGTGTTGGTACGAACAATATATTATGATCTACTAGATAAGGGTGCTTTTCTAGATAATCAAGTTATGGTGATTTAATGTGTCTATGATATGGTGATTTAATGTGTCCATGATGTTTACTCCTAGATGATCTTAACTCACCCCTTTTTTTGCATGGATATGATGGTGATGAATGACTATTTAATTACATATATATTATTGTATTGTTAGTTTAGTTTTGATATCAAATGTCATCATATTTTAATCTCTTCATTAGTTTATATTTTTTTTAGATTTGATGTGGCTACTCTCTTCGGGTGAAAACATAAAGTTGGGAAATACTTTTTGCCCTTTTTTGACGTTGAAAATTGTAATTTTCTATTTTTTTCAACTTCAAATCCACTAAACTCATATTTTCAATGCAAATTACACTTTGACATAAAAACAAGATTTGTAGAGAATTTTCTTACCTCCATACTCATATTTAAAATATATATATATATATATATATATATATATATATATATATATATATATATAGAGGGGTAAATTTGTTGTTTACTAACTACATATACTTGAAATTTTCAAGCAAACATAAATAGTCACTTTTTGAACCCTAACTTTTTTTAGGGATGGTTATTCATTTTTTGGAAATAAACCATATCATCATAATCTATATAGATTGCACTACTGCAATGTCTATTTTTCGATAATTTTCAGATTAAATCCCTATTTTTTATTATTTTTTGAAATCGACGAAGACAAGAAAACGATGATGTTTCAGTACATTTTATGAGCCCTATATTTTCTTTTCAATGTGATCGTCAATAAGAAAAATGAGAATACCATTTTGAAGAAAGCAAGGAGAGGAATTGAAATATGATTTTTCTGATTTTTTTGGTGTTGCCATTTTAAAGTTATTAAATTTTCATTCACTGCAATTTTTAGAACAATGAAATTACACAGTGACACAGTTTAGTACAAAATTAATAACAAATTGAAATTTTTAATGAAACTCGACAAATATTACATCATTAGAAACTAGATTTAGAGATGAATCTAATGGTACCGGGTTCGAAAGATAACATTCTATTTTTGTAAGTGTTATGCCCCTCCAAAGCAGCAGATTCTTGAAAACTGCAGAATTTTCTGGGTTTTTCGTTGACTAGAAACTCTCAGACGAGACATTTAATAAAATCTCGGGAGAGAAATGTTAAACTCTTGACCGAGAGTTTAAACCACCATAGGTTAAATTTAACCATGCGGGTAAACTCAGGCCCGAATTTTTTACAAACTCTCGGCCGACAATTTATGTGCGAGAGTTTACCCAAGGTAGACTCTCGGACAAGAGTTATATAAATCTCGCGTGAAAATTTATAAAACTCATGGGTGAGAGTTATATAAATCTCACCCAAGATTTTATTAAACTTTAATCGAAACATTTGATTGTCGGTCGACGGAATCCTGCGAAGATTCATCGTATCGTCGCGATGTTTCGGATGAGAGTTGTATATAAATACTCTTGTTCAAAAGATTAATTCTGCAATATTCCACACACCATTCTAAACCAGTGAAGGTGCGAAGGTGTGAAGGTGCCAGGGTGCCGCAGGTGCAAAGGTGAGAGGATGCGAAGGTGCAAATTTTTTTTTGGTACGAATTTTTTTTTGCGAAATTTTTTTTTGAAGTAATGTTTTTTAAACATTCAAATTTTTTTAAAAGAGAACATATTTTCAGGAAAGGGAATTGAAAATTTTATGGGGAAAAAAATTATATTTTTATTTT
Organism: Pinus albicaulis; assembly: GCA_034641835.2. NCBI lineage: Eukaryota > Viridiplantae > Streptophyta > Pinopsida > Pinales > Pinaceae > Pinus > Pinus albicaulis. Next base: position 613,889,466 of record CM076578.1, on the reverse strand, counting down.
TTATAAGAATTTAATTACTTGATATTTTGCAAAATGTCTCTATGAATGCATGAAATATTTTTGCAAAATGCCTTTATGAATTTAATTATTTATTTAATTTTCTCTCTTATTGAAGGTATAAAGTACTTATTCTGAATTCTTTATGTTTTTTTGGGTATTTAGTCCAAATAGAATTGGATTTTAGATTTCCATTTTTGTGAACATGGGAAGCAAAAGGAATTGCCAATCAAGGCACGATCAAAATAGAACTGATTTAGCGGAAAATAATGAGAGATTACAACAAAAAAAGGTGAGAGGAAAGGGAAATATTACGCCATGAAATAAATGTGGAGGTAGACCATCTTGAAATAGATGTAGAGGTGCATGACAATGACAAGGAAATGAGAAATGTTGAGGAACTTGTAAACAAGAATATTGAAAACACAAATGTCGAAGAGAATATTAAGGAACTTGTCAACGAGAATATTGAAAACACAAATGTCCAAGAGAATATTGATATCGATCTCACTAGTGAGTCAACAGTTTCTTCAATTTGAATTTTGTATTTTTTTTTTAACATTGTAGTTCAAGATAGTTTTAAAATTAAAAATATATATATGTCAATTTCAAAATAGAAGTTAATATTGTTTTTTATGTAGGGACAACATCAGAACCACAAGAAGATACTACCACACCTCGCATTTCTCCGCAATTAATTGGAATTTCCAAGAACGTTGTATACGACTACAAATTTCTAGATAATATGGATCCAACTAAAATTGAAGAATTGGGACCACCAATGCCTGAAAGGACAATTCGAGATAAAATAAATTGGGGGTTGAAACATATTTTTGAAGGTAAATCTATCATAGCACAAGCTCAGATGTTACGTATATTTTTAAAGCACAAATATCTCAAAAATGTTGTGGAATTATTGAGCATTAAAAGTGAGAAATAGGTTTTAGTAAATCAAATGGTATCAAAAAATGTGATGTTGGTGCTTGCCACAATAGCCAAAAAGAAATCTCAAGTTGAAAAGAATGCTCGTAGAGCACTTTTAATAGGTTTACACACAAAACAAACTGCATCAAGTTGGTTGATGTCAGCAACTTCAAAATTGTTTAAAACATCAAGAAAAAGTTTATGGATGCATAAAAAATTTAGAATTTCATTAGATGAGAATGGTGAACTTACATGTTGTGCTAATATATGTAGGCATCCATATCATGATATACTTCCTGATGGTGTGAGGGATAGGTTAAAAGAGTTTTGTAATTTGAATTCTCATATGTCACCAAATGAAAAGGACATGGTGCGATGTTGTATATATAAGGGAGTTTATGAAACTCATGCCAAAACATATAACACGGGTCAGTGAAGTAGAATTATTCTAGAACTTTATCGAGAGTAATATTGATGTGAAGGTTTCCCTTAGCACATTTTTGAAGATTAAACCATGGTATGTCAGGCCTATCACTGTTCCAGACACATGTTGTTCTCGATACCATGTATAATTCCAATTATTTAATGAGACTTTTGTAAATTTTTGCATAAAATATTGGTCAAATGACCCCCTCCTTGAAGTTTTCATGAATTTTTATCGAAGATATTATGTGCACAAGAGAAATATAGATTATTTTATAAAAAAGAATGTGTTGGTGGAAGAAATGCCCAGAATGTTCTCATTTGTCACTCTATGATGCAAAGTATCCCGTTGATCCTAATGATCCTAGACTGTCAAATCTCAGTCTGAATTGGAAGCAATATGAAAATGTTACTTACACTCTGGTTGTAGATTCAAGCACAACATCAAAAAATATCACTTTACTTGACGAAGACATTTCAGTGACATCTTTTATGGAGAATTTCAAGGTGCAAATATATAAATATATTAAACAATGTCTTATAGCACGATGGTAGGATTTACAGTTCAAGAAATCACGTGATGTGTTCCCAAAAGGAACAATATTATCTGTGGCTGATTTCACTGAGAATTACACATTTAGTCCACAAAAGGAGATATAGAGTGAGTATTATCATTCAGACCAATTATCTATATTTGTGCATATTTTTTTTAGACATGCAGAGCTTGATATCGATGGTTTTGATAGCAATGAAAATAATCGTGAGGTTATTAAGGAGTAAAATTTCTACATCAGTGATGATCGAACATATGATACATGGTTTTTTCAACATTGTTTTAATGTTATTTATAATGAATTGTTGAAATGAAGGGTCACTTTTAAAGAACAATGGGTATGGTCAGATGGTTGTGTTGGTCAATTTAAATCAGCAAGATCGTTATTTTGGTTGTCTCATCTTCATAAGAGAACCAACATTCGACATACATAGAATTTCTTTGAGATAGGGAATGGAAAAGGAGAGCACAATGGTGCTGGGGCATGCGTAAAACTTGCACTTAGGATACATTAATTGAATCACTCAGCTTCCCAACTTGCAAATTATTTAGATGTTTTTAATTGGTGAAAATAAAATTTAAGTCATGTATCAAACCCAAGGATGACTGATGTGCACATGTAAGCCTACACATTTAACTAACAATATATTATACATGTCTAGATATATATTTGTATACATGTGTGTATTTTATTATTAAAAAAATATTAAATATTGTTCAAAATTTGAATCATACATGTGTGTTTTTTTCTCAAGCAGGCACTTTTGGAATATTGCAATGGGTGATGTTGATATATTGTTTCCATTTAATTGACTTGAAATCCCTCAAAAAAGAAGTTTACACTAAATTAGGAGTAATAACATGACAAATATACATTGCATTGAGAAATGAAAGTGATCTTGCTTTTGTTCTGCATGTATTGATCATACAGAGTCCATCGATGACTGTGAAAACCAAATTAAGAAATTTTTTAAACCATGGAAACACGAAGAATTGACACCTTAATTATTTTCTCTTCTCATGATGGAGGTCTCCTACTTTTATTTTCCATCTCCCTGTAGTAAGGAAAATATGTTTTTGAATGTGCATTGATGTTGGACAGTCTTACTGCAAAGAATGAAAATGATGATGCTAGAAAAACGAGATACTAGCATAAATCTGTTTTTGAATGTGCATTTATGTTGGACAGTCTATTCAAATAATGAAACTGATGTTTAGTTGCAACAAAATATTGAAATGGAGTTAACATTGACCCACCCATTGACATTAATGATTGCCATGTTTTACTTCTCTGTCTTATGCCATCACCTTAAGTAGTTATAAATATTTTCTAGAAAATTTTTACACTACAAAGCACACCTTTGAAGCACTAAAGTGTAGGGGATCTATTGCATATAGGAATTTTCCTATGAGTTCTTTGTTCCTATAAAATGTTCAACTAGCTATCCACATGGCTCAAATCAAGATGTTTGACTTCACAAAATTGGTTCAGAAACAAAAATTTGTGATTTGAAACAATGGTGAGTGGGAGGCCAAAGTGTATCCATACATATGAAAAACATGAATCTATTTTTGAATGTGCATTGATGTTGGACAGTCTTACTGTAAATAATGAAATTTATGATGCTATAAAAACGAGATACTAGCATAAATCTGTTTTTGAATGTGCATTGATGCTGGACAGACTTACTGCAAAGAATGAAATTGATGTTTAGTTGCAATAAAAGATTGTCATGTAGTTAACACTGACCCACCCACTGACATTAATGATTGTCATCATTTACTTCTCTATCTTATTCCATCACCTTAAGTAGTTATAAATATTTTCTAGAAAAATTTTACACTACAAAGCACACCTTCCACACCTTATTCCTATCTGTGTCGATTCTATGCCTTCAAAAAAGCTCACAAATTGGATCTGACATCTAGTGGTCGAGGCGTTCGCCAGTTCAAAACAGCCCTGCTACAATGACTTGAAAGGGTATCCATGAAACCTAGCTTTTGATGTTGATAGTTATTTACAAAATAGCCTCCTCATTGTTCCATGGTTGGAGTATAACAGTTCCATATAATGTAATAAAAGTCAAGTTATATAAGTTATCGATGTAGTATTAGATAAAATTTAATTAATTGTCATTAAATGAGGTGGTTAGATCATGTGGACAACATAACTACCTAATGAACCGAATAAAAGGGGAATGACCCCCTTGGATGAGTTGAAATAGCACATACTAAAATAATATTGCATAACTTATGTGTATTGCGAGTCCTTTTGTTCAATTTTTCAACAACCAAATTTACAAGGGAGTTGGGACTAAATAACTTACCAGTAACTAGATGGCCATTTTATATTCTATAACAATATATGGACATGCTTAGCATTGCTTATTTGAAACTTGTATATCTATGGATGTTTTCTTAAATCATTTGGAAGCAGAATGAAGAAGTCTGTACCATTATGTTTACTTGCATTGTTAAGAAGTTTTATTATTTTTCATCTTGTTTCCATTTCTACTAGTTTCATTGGTTACATCAGTTGAAAATTTACTTGGAATATTTATTTTCATGTGCAACACACGGTTTCAAGCCACAAGCTTTCCCAAGTCTTGCTGATTTTTTCCAAGTTTCGTGCTAAGTATTTTTAGTGTTTCAAGGTTGACTCTCTATTTTAGCTTTCCCAAGTTGTTACTAAGTCTGAGTCTTGTGATAATAACTACTAGTGTAAATATACATTATGAATATTAAACTTTGGTTTCTTAGGGACACACTGGAGTCACATCTTAAAAAAATTTGGTAGGGAAAGTCTAAGGCTTTATTGAAAACCTAGACAGGACTTATGAACAGTTTTATTAGCTTTTATGTTCCTATAGAATAACTAGTTATGGTAGTTATATACAAGTTCGCACAGGACAAGATAATATTCTATCCATGTGTTGGGAGCACAAGAAATTATATTTCCTATATGTCTCTGTTGAATAATTTTGCAGAATTTTCAGTGAAGCATAAAATATTAATATTCTTTGGTCAAACTCTAAATTTAGTTGTTTTCTATATTTAGAGTCAACTCTCCTATATCAATTCCTGAAAATACTCAAAATAACTTTTTTCTATGCATCGAATGAACTCTCTTATGCCAATTCCTGAGAATAGCTTTTGAAAATGTACACAAATAAGGTAAACTATAGATTCAAATATGCCTTTAAGTCTAAAGTCGAACATCAAGAAATGATTGTAGTTGACCAGGTAACTTTTGGTAGACAGTGGTAACTATGTTTTAATTAAAGTTGATGAATTTTGTCTTAAAAAAAGAGCTCAAGCAAGCATCATATGAAGAATACATTCTTCGATTGTTTGCGTCAACTCATGTGACCTCTATTGTAAAAAATGAAAGGCATTTGACGACACACTGATCCTTATCTCTGATGATATATGCAAAAGTTAACTAAGCACACAAGTCTAATAAAAAATTAAAGGTACCAAAAACGAATAGGGGTAGGGTGGTTACATCCCCAAAAGGGGGTTCTCATACACAAAAAATGTGTTGGCAAGCAATGAGGCGAGATACCCTACCTTACATATTTGGGCTCCACCATCCCATCAATTCATAGGAAATATGTTATAGAATAATATAGATTCATAAAATAGACCATACAAACATGTATAAAGGCTTTGTGAAATTTTTTTCTCAACAGAATCATCAATGTAACATATTGTTCCCTCCTGGTTTTTGTTAACAAAAGATAGACTCCAACTCAACCAAATGGATGTTTAATAAAAGATGAAGTAAAGTTCCCTCTTTACATTCTCAAATAATAAAATGATATTGTCTCTTGTTGTCAGAAAATGCATCTCAACAACTTGAACTAAAAATTTTAAACTTGCTTGATAAAACTGAAACCAACACATGAAAATGCATATGCCCTCATTTACTTAACTAAGAAACAACATAGAAATTGTTGAAGCTAACAATATCCCTTCCTATCTACTATTGGTGCATGCATGCATGTCTCAATGTTAAAACTTGAAGTACAACATTAAGGAATCAAAACCAACAAAAACATACAGAAATCTAAACCAAATAACATAGACTATCAATGGCAAGGTAATACCCTTTTAATTGTTGCCAAGAATAAAAAGGTTAAAACACCCCTGAAATATTTTACGGGTCATTATACGACCTTTTCAACAACTTGGTTTAGGTATAAAATGCTTACTAATATATATAAAATGTGGATGATAGACTAAGATAAACTATAAAAGTTGCATTTTACAAGCAGTAAATGTCTACCTGCATTTTCAAATAGTGCAGAAAATAAATAAATACATGACATAAGTTGTGGATAGGTTATAACGCAAAATAAATAATTAATTTCAAAGAAACACAACCTGCATACTGCAACTCTAAATATTATGTGATTTGTGCTACTTATTTCCATGAGAAAAATTTGTAGCAAGTAGTGGCCCTGCAAGTACTGCACATGCTAAAATGTCAATGTCTTCCTTCCCTAAAGGCTTTGTAGAGTAGGTTGCAATGCACATAGACACATCATAGAGGTGGTAATTTTCTACCACAACTTGTTCTTCCCTCCAAAAACTATAATCAAATGAGAGTGCTTCCTTTACAAGATCATTCTTTCTCCTTTGAAATGAATTCCTGGATACTCTTTGTCCTTCACAATCTCTCCTCTCATCATCTAATATGTGTGTTCTTCGTCTTGCATCCCTAGACCTTCTCACCTGCTCTCTCCACATTTCCTTCCACAATTATCTTTCAATAAGCCTGTCATCTATAAACCCTCCCTGATTAGCCAGCATAGACCCGACAATTCTAGTGCTAGAGCTTGAACTCAACTCCTTTAAGTTTTCCTCCTCACCTGTTCTTTCTTGTAAAATTTTACTCCTAAAATTCATCCCACAACTATGGTTGTTTATGAAACCATTTTCATACTGTAAAGCACCAAGATTGCCATTTTCAATATTTTCCTTTATATACATTCATTTATCAGCTTCAGTGTTAACCCCATCTTTTCCAATGTGACTTGATTGAAAAGGAGATGTCATTGCATTTTGGCCACATATAAAGCCTACAAAAATAGTACTTTGGTGCTTTTTATTTGGGCATGAACTTACTAGAGAATCTTCCAATGATCTGGGGTAAGTCGGTTCATTTTCTATTTCAAATAAATGTCTTTTCCTTTCATAGGCATCAGTTCCTTTACCCAATTTTTCTTCTGTCTTTCTAAGGCTTTCCAAACTACTAGAAGATTCATCCAATGATATGAGAGAGAAAATTTTATTTTCTCACTACTATCTCTTAGTCTTGAGCTATCAATTTTTGCTCTGCTCTTAAAATGGTGTCTACTTGCAATATCTAATTTTACATCCATGTGAATATCATGAAACCTTAGAATTCTACGCCTGAATTGATCTTGTCTATCTTCCTCATTCTATCCCAACAAACCACATTTGTAACCATTACCTGCATTTTCCACATGCAACCAGTCCCTTTGGATACTCTAGCTTTCAGTGTTTTTAAATTTTTAAAGGTGGCTAATAGTCTCAGTTCTTGCAAATCTATGACCATCGTCCATTGCTTGAGAATTGACACAGTCCCATCCTCCAACACTTGTAGTTCTAATTTTAATGCACCTTTTGTCCAACAAATTTTCACACATTATCAACCCATGCAAACATTTTGAACTATGTGATATTCTATGAGAATCACTTCACCAATTTTTAGAGGTGCCACTAGTTTGGAAAGAACCGTTCTTAGGAATAGATAATGACTCGTAGTTACGGCATAACCCATTTGCATCACAAAGGAAAAAATCATATTGGCATGGGGGAAACTCAACCTTTGGATAACCTTTCTCCTCAATGAACTCATTGGTCCTATCATGGTGCCCATATGAGAGCCTTTGAGAGATTTCATGGCTATACCCTAAACCCACTCCCTCTATTTTTGAGCAAGACATGTCATCCTTCTCTACATGAATATGATAACTTTCCTTGGTCATTCCTAAGTTACAGAGCCTTTGAGGGCCTTCATGGCTATATGTTGAACCTGATCCCTCTGATTTTGAGGAATACACATCATCGTGCTCTACATGAATATGATAACCTTCCTTGGTCTTCCCTGAGCTACTAATATTTTCATGTTCAAACTTGACATAAAAGGATTCCATGTTTCCAGTTCCATGATCAGTAATTTTGGGAAGTTCTTCAAGCAAGCCTTTTCCCTTTCTGGGCTTCTTCTCCACATTAGCTTCAACATATAATTCCCCCCCTAGATTAAGATCTTCAGATATATTATGTCTTTCACTTGCATTCAAATTAAATGGACTTATCCCACAATCTAACTCATTATTTGGGGTAGAACCAATTTCCCTACTCAAGATGCCTTCATTTTTATCTGACTTGGACATTTATTTATTATCTAAAGAAGACATGAAACCATTCTCTGGAGACTCTAACTTCAGGAACTGTGTCTGTGCATTCTCATGGTTTGTTTCTAAAAAATTACCAGATGGAAATTCACAATTGATATTATTTTCACTTGCAGCATATTCTCTCTCACACTTGTCGCATCTATGTCCTGCAGATATGAAGAATGTATCTCATCTAGATGATGTTGTCTTAAGTGGATCATAACACTCTCTAACAAATCAACCAACATAAACCTGTTTTGTTTTGGAAAATTGACAATGAAAGAAGTAATAACATCATTGAACTCATTTAGTCCTTGGATTATCACAAAGTGAATGATTGGAAGCATACTTCTCATGACATAATTGTTAGGTGAAATTACTTGTCTGAGGCTAAAATCTCACAAGTGTCTGATTCTTGGACAACCTTGAAAGTTAAGTCTATTTTGTATGAAGAGGCTCTATATAAGTCCAAGATTCATTAAAGCTTGTTGAGATTATCTGCCTAGTCTACTTTCAATGCAATGGCAAGAATCAATATTTTTTTGTTCCATTGGAGTTTCCCTAGGTAGATATTGAAGCATTGGACGTTTCACCCCATTTATCCTCACTCTCCCCTTATGTTATATCTAGAAATTCCCTACTCTTTAAAATGGAATTATCAAAATCTGGCCCATACTCTGAATGAGTAAGAGCATTGTCCAATTCAGAAAAATCTCCAGATTTAGCAACCATGAACATCAATTTCTCGACAGAAGTACCAATATCTGCATAACACATGCAGTGGGCCCATGAAGCTGGCTCATCCTTGGGTCGTCCCACCCTTACAACAAGTGTTTGTAGCTCTTGAAACTCTTTCACCATTGAGTATATCTTTTTCAGTTTCTCTTCACAACTAGAATAATTATCAGGATAAACTATAGACAAAGAAGATATGCATGGTGCATGTCTCAAAAAGCCCCGGGAGATAGCCATGCATCGTACTAGAGATTTACAATTGCAGATGGTGCAAAATATCATCCAAGTAACATCTTCAGGAAGGTGATCAAACAAATATGGTTTTGTGTCTTCCATATTCATTGTACTTCTACAAGGCATTCAATAAAATGTAAGTGAGATCATCAATCAACTCTTGCAAAAAAACCTTAAAAATATCCATTCTGAATTGTTTGAGTTGAACGTCAAAATACCACTTTAAAGTCTTAGTAGAATATACACACACACTCGATGCTATATAATATAAATAGGGAAAAAATAGGTAAAATTTGAAAGCCTATAAAAGTATTGGTGCACCCTCTTGTATACTCTACTGCCATGCCCTCATCCATAGACCATCATGTTGCACGTAAATCAATGTTGTAAAGATCTGTTAATATTGCCACATGTATGTAAGGATCTACAATACTACTTATTATACCTTATATTGTACACTTGTTCAAATAATTTCTATACGAAGGTTATAAATTTTGGATGTCCCAAAACTAATAATTTTTTTCTATTATGAGTCAACTATTGATCACATCAGGATATGAAAGCAATTCCTACCAACTATCCCCTAAAAATCTATGTAAACATTATGATTTCCATCTAACAAACCTGGTAAATTTTCTTGGATAATGTTCCATTCCTACTGAACTTTCTTCATCCATTTACACCTATTAATATGCTATGAAAAAATGTTTAAAAACTTCAATGGTACACAATAAACATGGAAAATAACATTTCTTTTGGCAACAAAAATCACAAAAAGGGATGAGAAGAGAATGGCCTTTAATACATGTATACCTGGTTTTTTTCTTGGTGGTAGAAGTGATCCATAGGGTCCTTTACATTGTCAAACTGTTTGAAGTGACCTAGGTCATGAAAACTACTACTGGGGAAGATATGCAGTGAAATTTTCTCCCTTTTTTGTTCCATATGCATTGTATCTTCTTCCATTTTCTGTTCCATATCGATTTTACTGAATATCAACTTAACTAAATCAAAATCAACAACTTTCTAGCTTGCAAGACCATATTAATCACATTCTTCAACATTATTGCAAACCGATGCATCATCTTCATCTCTATGAACCACAAATATTTGTTGAGGTCCAACCTGCATAACAAACACAAAAAAATAACCTTTGGAAACAAAAGAAAATTCATATTGTTTATTCTGTGATAGCTTGTTTATAATGTGGCAATGATACCAACGAAGAAATGGTAAGAGGTTACCATGGTTTAATTTAATATTATAATAGTTGGCAGAACTATAGATAGTAAGTTATAATTTAAATAGAATGGTAGGTAATTATGTTAAAGGTTATAATAAGTGTAAGTGTAACCTTGCAAAGATAATTGAAAGGGGGGGGAATACCAATTATGTATAACAAAGGATGAACTTCTTGAAAAGGAAGTTGGTTGTTGGCAAGGTGCTTGGTCTACATAGGCTTCCTAATATCTTAATAGTCCAAACTCTATTTTTTATTAAAGGATCATTTTTTAGATCATCTAGAAGGAATGGGACAATGCAAAAGCTTTAGATTTATATTTGGAAGGCATGGGACATGGAAAGACTAAAATGTTGACTATGGAAGTGAAGTTTGTGGCTTCATCCTTAATGACAATGTTGGGGATGCAATTGACATTGTGAATCACCCATTGCTTGTTCAATCTTCTACCAGTCACCTCCAAGGTGATGCATTTACAAGTAAAGCATGAAATGATAAAACAAATAACGTAATTGCATTAATCGCTCCCTTCATGACATTATCAGACTACCTTTTTAGCATAATTTTGATTTGATAGCATAAATTCTTGTGTCAACTATTGAAAGGAATAACAGCATTGGAAGTATGTGCAACAAAAGTCCAACTTGTTGGTAGATGCCTACATCCACTATACAATTCAACTCACCTAAAAATGTAAACTCTCTGACCCAAAGCCTACACAATATCCTTGGGGCTCAGTTTGCATCATTTCAATATTATCTATAGCCTGAAAAGTATAAACCAAGTTTAATAGAAAAGTTTTCGAAAATAAATATAATAAACATAATAAATATGTTTAATGAAAAGTATCGATATATGTGTCATGACTGGAACCTTGGAAGGAATAATCTCTTCAAGAAACCCTTGATGTGTAGCACATACCTTAAATTCAATAATGTTAAGAGCCACACCATATAAAATTATGTTCATCTTAAAGTCACTTGCAATTTAACGTAAAAATCTAGATAGATAATACCTGTGAAACCAATGGAACATATGAAGGTATCATGTCTTCGAGAAGCCCTTCATGTGTAGTGCTGACCTAAAACTTCCATAATGTTAAGACTCATACCATATAAAATTATGTGACATAAATTCATTTTCAATTTGATATACAAAAATATAGATAGATAGTAATGAATGTGGTACCTATACATGATCATGTCCATGATCTACAGAATGAGGATCAGGGGCAAAGCAATGTTTCTCTAATAATGTTGTAAACTGCATAAGTTAAATAAATATATTGGCATAAGTTTTTGGAGATTAAATGTATATACACCAAAAAAACATGTTACATGCACTCTAGCTCATCTTATAAATGTGTATTTTAAAATAGATCAAAACATGTTTGTACATACCTCGCCCATGATGTGCAATTTTTGTCTAATGGCTCGCTCATAGTGGTCTCTACAGGAGGATGCATACTCCAAAAGCTCGTCTCACTCCATCTCCCTCAACACGTCATCTGGAATACTCACAAATGAACGAACTCTTGCACTAGATGAAGGTTGGCTTGTCCCTAAGCTGACTTCCACCCCTCCTAAAGCAGTTGCGATATGTTCTTGTATCTTCTCCCTCATCTAAGATGCAGCACTAGAGACAAGGGCTAACTCCTCTAGAAGTGTTACTACCCTAGGTGGTCAAGGTGCTAAACGAGGTGTTGGAGGCCTAAACCCAACATCTCACATAGCATCACGTTGTTCATATGTACGACCTTTTCTAGATCCATATAATTTCGACCCCGTATCTATATAGTTAGGTTCCATGTGCTCTCAGAAATGAGCATACAACATCCTAACAAAATATTGTGGCACCTCATCATTATTTTGGAACTTCTCATATGCATACAGGAACTTCTCATAAATATAAGATGCAATATTGAGATAATTGAATCTTGCAATCTTCAGATTTTTTTGTCTTCAGGCCGCAAGTCAAATAGTGATAAGGCCATTTCTTTAGTGACCCTACTTTTAACTTCATTGTAGGAGTGGATACCAATCATTTATGCTCACCTCCTACGCATCATGTCAAAAAAAACATAGGTTGATGGTCCAACCCCACGATAAGTCTCTATGAAACTCTTCAAATAGTGCAAAACAATTTGGAGACAATCTCGACTAGGGGCAGAGAGATTGCAACTTTGCAACTCATTGTGCAATCTCGTGGAATTCTCCCTCATCCCATCAAAAATAAGTAAGGAGATGGTGTCTTCCCAAGGCATCTCCTCAGGAATATCACCGGGATGGGTGTAAAGGGGCTCATAGCTTGGATTTCGAGCAAACTCATGAACCCTACGACCTCCCCCCTAGGAAGGTGAAGACCACCACCTGTAACATGTTAAATTATTGCAAATATTAAAAATTAAATAATTTATAAGGAAAATTTTTATTTAAAAAACTTGTCTGGTCATTTGAAAATACCTCGTGGAAAAACTATCTCATCCTCTTCACTCATCGGACTAGGATTGTTCCCTTCCGAGGAATGAAGCTCTCTACTAGCCACTATACAAAACATTAAATTGTTTTATCACACAAGTACATGATACACACAATAAGTTTCACATCAAACATACATCAAACAATAAATATTAGTTTAGGTTTTACCTGAATGAGATCTATCCAAGTGTGGGATGGATGCCACAGGCTAAGACATTATTCTCCTTTGTCCCTCACTAGCAATAGGGCCAACTCCAACTCCTACATTTGCACCTATGGAGCATAATTTTTTCACATTAAACACATGTCATTTGAAAAAAAAAATCACTTGTTCAATATTGAATATAATGTAAACTTGAACATTTTAACTAGCATTCTAATGTGTACCTATGTCATGTATAATATACCCCTCATAATGGGATCTAAGAAATTGGGTACAAATGGGAACAGTTCTATGGGGCTCCTCTTGTTCGATTTGGTGTTTGGGCGCATGATTCATATGAGTGCGTCCACCTGTGCAGGATAAAAAATTTCAAATTAATCAATTTTTCACAACGTACATGATCCATGTGGATATTGGTGGCCATCCGCCTATTCCATTTGGGGCCCCACCATTGTCTCTTTCAGTTTTTCAGTTTCGGCACAACTTACTATTTTTAGTAGTTTCTTGGGTCTTGAACTTTTGGAGCCATTTTGAGGCCCTAAACGGAGATCGTATGCTGAAGTTACGTCCCACGGAAGTTGAAACACCAATTTACCCAAACAGGGCCCATATTTTTGGCGCTTCATCTCCTAGGGTTGGGTTTTTGGAAGTTTAGAGTTCTCCATTGTTTCTCAATAATAAATAGGCCCTCGAGCCTCATTGTAACACACTTCAGAGGTCTGTAGCCGCCACATCTCTTCTCAGGGATTCACTACAAGCACCCTAGCTAGTTTATTTCCATTCTGTCTGTAAGCAAATTTCAGTTCTTTGATGTTAATGAAATGAAGTGTTAATTCCGCTGCATCTTTGTATTTATGGTTACATGTGTATTTTGTTGTGTTCCTACATAAATATGAATCATAACAATAAATATAATCTACTTAAAAACATGACATAACTAAACATCCAATGTACCTAATAATCCTCCTCTCATGGAGGGGACTCTGGAGGGCTTACCTGATACCATTGTTGTTATAGTATCAAAACAAATTTCGACCCCTCGTAAACAAATTAGAAAATAAATTATCAATCAACAGTCATGTCATCAACCAATGGATAATAGGTACTATAGCTCCTTGACATACAAGGGCTCGACAATAGTACATGGGATAGTATCTCATGGCACTAAGGTGGGTCAATTGCTCCTCTAGTTGTACAACTTCACCACCTAGGTATTAGTGAATGGTCTCCTCGAGTGTTTTTCTACGTCTTTTGGAGCAATAGGACGGTTGGTTAACCTATCGAAAAAGGGCTTCAATTATACTTAGGGGAATTCCTATATTCCTAAAGGTACATTGAGGTGAGATTTTGTTTACAAGTATTATCTTATTTCATAGTACTGCAAATGATACTAGCAAGGGTTACAAGTGTCTCACATAATATGATTCCACTTTATTTACTACATTTATTGTTTCTTTACTGTAGTATTACCCAGTTATGGATAGATCATCGTGTTATTAAAGGGCATTAGAACACAATCCCAAAATAAAGTTTAAATATATATGAGCTTGCTAACCAAAGGAAAGGTATCCTAAAATAGAAAGAAAATAACTTGTGCAATGTATGTTTTGAGGCTAAAATTACAAAATGTTCACAAATTCTGCTATACTTCTTTGATTGGCTATTATGACCCAAATCATGAAATGCTACAAGATCATTAGATCTATTGGCACTGGATTGGCAGAATGTTTTGCGAACTATAAAAACATATCCAATCAGTTGAATTTGTCGCCTTGCAAGAAAAAGTCTAAAAGATGTTGAGTTTACATAAATTATATCTCCAATTATTGTACTTTGTTTTAGACAATTATTTTCTTCCAGGATAGGGTATTTTTCAAGAGGAATTTAATTTTGAAATTTCATTCTCCAAGTTCTGCATAGAAAATTTCAAACTACTTGAATGCTGATATACTCTCTTTTCCAAAACAAACCAAAAAAGATATATTTTTTTCTTTTTTGATTTTGTGCCCAAAAAATTTTCTCACTACATGCCCAAGAAAGAACTTTGACACAATTTTTCTTTTAATCAACTCCAAAACTTTGGAAAGTCACTAAATGTAGTGAAAAATCTAGGAATACAAGAGAAACAGAGATAAACAATAACAAATATCTCTTTTATTATAAGATATATAGAGCTATGTTAATTTTCCTCTTCAAGGGTGTACCTTGCAAGAACTATGCTCCAAATAAAATCAAGGTCGTTGACAATACATTGCATAACCTTCCACACAATAGATAACTATCCATAGAGAGCCTAAACTACCCAAGGTGTTACTTATAATGAGAGCATGCTAACTAATTTGGACCCTCTTAAAAAATTGGGCCCTTTTGTAATGGGTGACTATTAGCTAGCTATTTAATGGGCCTTCTTGAATGAAGGTTTCCTCATACATTAATAACTTATATAAATAAGGGGTTTAAGTTATGACCTTCACATGCCCTCTCCATTGGAAAGCAACTTTGTCCTTAAGGTTCAAGGTGAGGAAATAGTTTTATATTCGCGTGTGGATCTTCTAGTTGCATATCTTTCCACTAGATAAATACTTCTCTGATTATATGTCTACACAATTGATGCTTTGTGGTATCCAATAGTGCTTGTAGTGTTGGAAGAGTTTGTTATTGATTTCAAAGGGTTCATAGGCTTGCATTCATTTGATGATTTGCATGCACAAATCAAGTGAATTTGGGTATAAGGACTGTCACCCCTCAGTATGTTGGCAATGCAAGGTATTGCCTTATAAACTAATTTTTTTTCCAATTTACAATATCCAAAAGAAGAAAACAAAAACTATGGAAAAAAAATTACACAGCTTGGCGGTTTTAAGTTATATACGAACAAAATACTCCATGGTATAGTTAAGAAACAAGCTTGATAACAAGGAAACTTCCCACTTTGGTCTGTATCAGTGAATAAATGAAGCAAAGTATGAACATGAGATGTAGATATGAGGAAACATTCATTTATACTATATGTAATCTGACTAACCCAAATCACATAAAATCCATGAGTCAGTGTCCTGTGCTTGATCACTCCATCTGTTTTTATTCATTTTTCTATTCTTTGATTGAGAATGTAGCCCACAGAATACTTAACCTCACATAAAAATCACAGGAAGAACCTCAGATAGCAGCGTTTCCAAGTTTCTATGTCAAACTATTAGCCCAAGAGTGAATTTACAGAGAAGACTATGAGTGAGAGACGTGAAGCCCTATTGGGCATTAGAAGACAAATTAATGAATCGACCAAAAGCCCCTTCTCACACACACTTACCTTCATTTATAGGGAGATATATCTTTTCCCTTTGAAGAAGAAAACCATAGACCACCTTTCTCTATTTTAGTACACTTTCGAGTGCTATTTCAGGAGAATCTACAAAATATTAAAGAATATATAATCAGGGATAACCCTATGGTGACAAAAAAGAATCCAAGGTGGTGCAAGGCAGTTTCTTCCCACCCCCTCCTGCAGGGGCTGTTGTGAAAACAACTCCAAAAATAGAAGAAAAGAGATATCAATGCCTTAGAAATAAGTCACTTCGAGGGGGCAACCTCCAATAAATTACATGAATGAAAAATTCTTGGATGATACAAATTACAAAACCTCCTTTCTATATATAAGATTCCATGGGGCCATAATGTAATCCTAGTGGGGCCACAATGTAATCCTAGCCGACCTAACAATAATAATTTAAGGGCACAACAATAACAATATGGGGGTTACACGGTTAGGGGGTTACACTAACAACAATAAGGGACTATACTAGTAATATAGGGACCTAACATGCCCCTATCCTTCAAAAAAGCGTTGTCCTCAACGCTTGAGTAGCTCTGGGTGCTTTTGTATAAAATTCCCATCCTCCCATGTAGAATCTTTAGTGGGTAAGTTCTTCCACTTAATGAGATACTCTGAAATTGATCGATTCCATAGCTGTCGAGTTCTTGTTTCCATGACCACTTTAGGTTCCAATATGATTTTTCCTTCCTCATCAAGTTCTGGCAATATTGTTTGAACTGGAAGATTTTCACCTATAACCTTCTTTAAGCATGAAACATGGAAAACTGGATGTACTCGCGAAGAAGCAGGAAGCTCCAATTTGTATGCCATAGTATCAATCTTTTGCAACACCTGTGGTACAGGCTTTAATTGAGCAATTATTATCTCCTTCCCTTGCTGAGGGACATTTACATAGCTGTAGTCAAATATCTAATCTCTCCTATATCAAAATTCTTTCATGCATGTCTATCTACAATGGTTTCATTCATTTTGCACAAATTAGTAAGTTATCTAAAGAAAGTTGAAAATGTTATGCTCTAAAGACTTGCATTTCTAATTTCAATTTTCTCTTAAAGATGATGTAAGATGGATAACGATGATATCCAGGTGGTGTTATATAAATGGGGTCATTTTTGCTGCAGTATGGAAGGAAGTGTTATACCACCATTCAGCGAGAGGTAACCACTTGACCCATTGTGTTTGTTTATCAAATACAAAACAACGAAGATATCCTTCCAAACATTTTTACTATCTCAGTTTGACCATCAAATTGAGGATGATAAGATGAGCTATGAGCTAATTGAGTACCCAAAAAATAAAATAACTCCATCCAAAAATTTCCAGTAAAAGTGGGATCTCTGTCGCTCACAATAACCCTTGGGTTTCTATGTAGGTTTTGAATTGTGTCCATAAATGTAGTAGCAATTGTACTTGCTTTAAATGGATGAGATAATGCACAAAAGTGTGCATACTTGGTAAGTCTATCAAATACCACCATGATGACACTTTTTCCTTCGGACTTAGGTAAACCTGTGATAAAATCCACTGAAATCTCCTCCCAACGTTGACTTGGAATGGATAAAGGTTGTAGAAGACATGGGGTCTTAATTGTCTCAACATTGTTTTGTTGGAAAACCAAACATTCTGCCACAAAATTTTCAATATCAGATTTAAGGCCATCCCAAAAAAATTATTTCTTCACCCTGTGGTAAGTTTTTAAAAATCCAGAGTTTCCTCCTAAAGGAGAAGTGTGCAATTCCAAAAGAATCTTTTGTTTTAGTTGGGAATTCTTACAAATATATAAGCGATCTTTGTACCATAAGGAATCACTTTTCCAACTAAATGTATCAGATGTACTAAGATCTTGCTACAACTTTTGAATGAGTGTCCACACTTCTTCGTCCTTCTTCCATTCATCTCTTGCTTCAGTTATCCAATTTGGTTGGATAATAGAAATAGCACAAACTAATGCTTCCACCTCTTCATTTTTTCTTGAGAGTGCATCTGCAACAACATTTAGCTTCCCTTTTTTGTAGATTATTTTAAAGTCATCACCCAACATCTTGTGACCCACTTTTGCTGCTCTTCTAAAGACAGTCTTTGTTCCAAAAAGTGTTTAAATTATCATGATCAGTTTTTACCTTGAAGTGTCTTCCCATTAGGTAAGTTCGCCATTTCTTTAGTGCATGTAGTATTGCTAACATTTCCTTCTCATAAATAAGTTTCTGTAAATACTTTGCTTTGATTCGATGACTTTCAAAAGCAATGGGTCTTCCTTCTTGCATTAAAACAGCACCAATTCCATTTCCTAAGGCATCACATTCCACAATAAAGGTTTTTGTGAAGTCTGGCGTAGCTAAGACCGGTGCTAGGCACATTGCCTCTTTAAGATGTTCAAAGGCCTTAGTTGCTTTAGGAATCCATGAAAGTGCATCTTTCTTCAATAATGTTTTTAGAGGTGTTGCTATTCTCCCATAATTCTTAACAAACTTGCGATAATACCCTGTTAACTAGAGAAATCCTCGCAACTGCTTTATGGTTGTGGGAACTTTCCATTCCTTAATGGCTTTAATTTTGTTAGGGTCTACCTTAACACCCTCGTGAGATACAATATGAACCATATATTCCACCTCATGTACTCCAAAGAAACATTTGGATGTTTTTGTATATAATTGTTTCTCCTCCACTAGTTTGAGCACCCTGTCAACATGTTGAACATGATCCTTCCAAGACCTGTTGTAGATTAGTATATCATCAAAAAATACTAGCACAAATTTTCTAAGGAAGGGTTTGAAAATGGAATTCATCAACCCTTGAAATGTAGAAGGTGCATTGGTAAGGCCAAAAGGCATGACCAAAATTCATAATGACCCTCATGAGTTCGAAATGTTGTTTTTGGAATATCTTCAGTCTTCATTCTAATTTGATGATATCCTGAATGAATATCCAACTTGGTAAAATAAATTGCTCCATGTAATTCATCCAATAATTCATCAATCACAGGAATGGGAAATTTATCTTTAATGGTGAGCTTATTGAGCTCCCTATAATCCCGACACATGCGCCATGATCCATCCTTCTTGTGTACCAATACTACAGGAGCAGAGAAAGAACTTTGACTAGGTTGAATTATACCCGCCTCTAACATTTCTGCAATCATACATTCAATTTCACTCTTTTGGACATAAGGATATCTATAAGGCCTGATATTTGGAGGAGCACTTCCTGGAATCAAATGAATAGCATGAGCATGATCATGAATAGGTGGGAATCCTTTGGGAGTTTCAAACACCTTGGAATGATTGTCGAAGACTTTTTGGAGATCTGTAAAAATAGATGATTTTGATGTTGGAACTTCTAGTGAGCATAGTTGTGCAATTACGCCTCGTTTTTCTTTCTTTAGAAGCTTTGTCATGACATTAGAGCTTATTATCTTTCTCGGCTTCCCTGCAATACCCCGTAATTCGACTTCCTTTCCTTCTGAAAAAAAAATTCAAGAAAAGTTCTTGAAAATTAAAAGCTATCGTCCCCAAAGATTGTAACCATTGTACTCCTAGTCAACATCAGCACCTCCCATAAGAATGGAAAGCATTGGACTATTCAATACATATTCCCCCATGGTTAGCTTGATATTATGGAATTTTCTAGAGAAATTTATATTTCCTCCATTTTCAACCATCACTTGACATTCTAGTGTTGGGTATAGGAAACAATTCAATTCCTTGGCTACCTTACAATGAATAAAATTATGGGTGCTACCTGAATCAATCAACACTATTACCTTTTTCTTCTTGATGTGTCCTTCTATCTTGAGAGTTTGAGGAGTGGTAATTCCTGCCAATGCATTACACGATATGGTCGAACTCATTTCTTCCTCTTCTAGGGTTGGTTCCTGGTGTATATCCTCTTCTTGTTCATTTTCTTCTTCCTCTTCACAATATATGTAAAATAATTTCTTCTCAGCACACTTATGACCTTTAGTGTATTTGCTATCACAACTATAGCAAACCCCTTTTTCTCTTTTTTCTTCCAATTGTTGTGGTGTCAACCTTGTAGGTTGTGGAAATCTAGGAGTAGCAACACTTCCATCTTTATAGAAGTGAGTGGTAGGCTTCCTTGTCGCCATAATTTTACATTCAATTTTTCTTGACAACCTGAATGCCTTCTCCAATGAATCAAGTTCCAAAATGCGAACTTCATGTTGGATGTTATCCTTTAAATTACCTATGAAGAGATCAATCATGTGTTCCTCTGAAATATCAGTTACCCTTATATTCATTTTTTGGAAGTCCTCAATGTGTTCCCCCACTGAACACTTTTGTTTGAGATTTATCAATTGGCTAAAGAAAGTGTTGCTCTTTGTATCCTCATAATGTGTTATCATTTCCTCCATAAAAATTGACCAAGTGACAATTTTTTTATGGGAGAAAAGCCATCGATACCATACAAATGTATTTTTTTCTAAATGTAAAGTTGCAATGCGCACCTTTTGTGTATTTTGCACATTATTGAGATCAAAATATTGCTCCATCTGTAGTATCCATGTTACAGGATCCTTTCCATCAAACTTCCTCATATCCATTTTTGGAATATGGTGGTTTTTCCCTGCAACATTAGAGTTTATGAAATCAAGATTAACATTTATTTTGTTCTCATCATGAGTTTCCTCTACTATATTTTCACCATTAGGAAATATTTCTTGTATAAACTTTGTCAAACCTTCCATGTCTGCTTTTAGATCATTCTTCATTTTTTCCATCTTAGCTTCCATGTCATCCATCTTAGATTCCATGCCAGCTTCCATGCTATCCATCTTAGCTTCCATGTCATTCTTCAAACCATCCATATTAGATTCCACGTCTTTCTTCAAACCATCCATCTTAGTTTCCACACTTTTCTTCAAAACTTCTATGTCATTTTTTGTTGCTCTTTGTGAGAGCGAAATTTGTTGCACTTGCTCTTGTAATTTTGATATGTCATGTTGCCATTCTTCATCTTCATGAGTCATAGTGGAGCCTTCTAAAGGCTTAATGGGTGTTGAATTATTTTTAGGGGCCATATGAGAATCTAATACTGATATCTATTCTACAATATTCCCTTGGAATCAATTCAACTTGATTCTTCAAACAAGACTTATGCAATTCAGAAAAAAAAATACACGCCTTTTACTTGCTTTTGAGGAGCTTGATATTGAAATCGACTTATATCTATACTTGCAGATCCTCAATATACGAAATTCAGCCCTATAGTAGTCCTCTACAGCATCTTTCAAATTCCACAGATCTGAATAGATTTGGATTCTTCAAGAAAAATTTATGTCCAATCTCCCACAATGACCTAATTATGGACTGGTTTAGTAGAGTGAACTTGTACGACTTGCCACGTGTCACTATTTCCTCCTTTGGCTCTGAAATTTATAGACAGAAAACTACAGTCTGTGTACTTCTAGTCACTTTTTATAGCATTCTAATTTGGTGCTCAGAGAGAGAGTTATGAATATTTTCCCACGATCACCTCTTTGAGATGAAATTCGGGAGCCTGAAAAAGACCTAACTTCCATAGATCATATCTCCCAAAATATTGTGAACCAAGCTCTGACATTTTGTGACGATGTTCCGCTGGATTTCAACTTCATGCTCTAAAACTTTTAGCTTTTTTACCTTCGTAGAAAAAACGTTATAGCGAAAATTCCGCGATGACCTATTTAAGTGAAATTCAAGAGCCTGCAAAAAGCCCTAACTTCCACAGATCATATCTCTGAAAATATTGCGAACCAAGCTCTGAAATTTTGTGATGATGTTCTTCAAGATTTTGGCTTCACACTCTAAAAATTTCAGCTTCTGAACCTTTTTAGAAAAAAAATTATAGTGAAAATTCCACGATGACTTGTTTGGAGCAGTGAAACCCTAGAATCCAAAGCTCTGATACCAAATGTTGTGAAACCAGCTCCAAAAATAGAAGAAAAGAGATATCAACGCCTTAGAAATAAGCCACTTCGAGGGGGAAACCTCCAATACATTACATGAATGAAAAATTCTTGGATGATACAAATTACAAAACCTCCTTTCTATATATAGGAGTCCATGAGGCCACAATGTAATCCTAGTGGGGCCACAATGTAATCCTAGCCGACCTAACAATAATAATTTAAGGGCATAATAATAAAAATATGGGGGTTACAGGGGTACAATAATAGTAATAAGGGGGTTACACTAACAACAATAAGGGACTATACTAGTAATATAGGGACCTAACAGGGGCACACATTTTCTTTCAATGGCAAGCGAGGTGAATTTGGATGTTGGTATTAATTATTATTATCATTGTGAAATGCAAACATACTCATGGTGCTCTATCAGAGACATTACCCATTTCTTTTTGGTTGGTATTATCATTGTGACATGCAAACATACTCATTGTGCCCTATCAGATATCTAGGGCCTTTCTCCCCTTTTTTGTCATCCCCACCATTTTTGTTGATCCCGGGCTATGGTCATGTCTACTTATTATACAGTGGACCTTACTCCCATTATTCATGGATGGCCCATATTCCACCAAAGTTATAAAATCATTACTTCCCGTGGTACATGTTGAATTTAAATTCTTCGTAGGAAATTTATGGAAGAGATGTTATGGTCAAAAAAACAATTTACCTTAAAAAAAAAAATTCAATACGTACCTGACTAGATATCCAATTTTTCGCTGGTGCTCACAGTGGTGGACTCACTCGCTAAGGTGGATCGAAAATGACAGGGCATTTTGTGCTCCAGTGTACAAGTTTGCGCGAGCCAGGGGTTTTCAGAATGTCAAGGGAGACAATATTTTGGAGTTTTTTTATAAGAATAAAACTCTCGGACGAGAGTTAAAACAACTCTAGGCCGAGATTTTTAAAACTCTCGTCTGAGATTTTACCAGAGATTTTATGTAAATAAAACTCTTGGACGAGAGTTAAAACAACTCTAGGTTGAGAGTTTTAAAACTCTCATCCAAGATTTTACCCGAGGGTTTATGTCAATAAAAATCTCAGACGAGAAAATACTTAACTCTCATCCGAGAGTAGTTTAAGTCCAATCAAGCCCAATCTAACTCTCGAGTGAAACATTAAAAATCTCTCAGACGAGAGTTCCAAAAAATCTCGGTCGAGAAATTGAGTTGACTATTTCTCGAATGAGAAATTAAAAATTTCACCCAAATTTTGGCCATCCGCCAAAAAGTATTTCCCAACTTCGGGTTTTCACCCGAATGTAACAGGTGATGTGTTGCAAGATTCTTTGATTCTTTCATTAAAAAATATTATTGATCTTTGGGTGGAAGATTCAAGGGCTTCATTCCATGCCACACCTGATAGGAAACATTTTCCTAACTATGTTCAATGTTGGGTGTGTGTTATATTCTTTCCATGACTAGTTTTTCTTGTTGTATGTTGCACTAGGCGCGGCAGGGGGGTCACAGGGGGGTAGTAGCCTCCCTATACAGGGTCTGGTGTAGTGCCCTAGGATTTTTTTTTAGTGTAGACACAATAATAGTTGGACATACACAACGATGGGGGCAGACCCACAGATGGTAGAATGACCTACCCATGGTTTTGTGCATGGGGCTTGCACATGGTTTTGGGAATGATGGTCTTCTGCCATGGTATTTTGTAGATCTTGTCAAGGGAACTATGGTTATGTTCCAATACAAGGTTAGAGGATTTTGGTTTGTGAATGCTTCAACATGTATATTTATGTATCATAACATTGAAAGGGAAATAATGAAAAATCAATCTCGTAGTCTCGGTTTTGGGATCTAGGGGAAAATATCTATGTATATTTGATGTTCTCACCATTATTTATTTTTTTGTTTTAATAATTTGTTTGCGGGTAATTTTTGTACAGGGTTAAAACCTACATTCAAGGAGATTTTGGACAAATTCGTTTGGGTGATGATAAAACCTGTAAAATCATTGAAATAGGTAAGGATTTTATAAAAAAATAGAATGGAAACAAATGTTTATTAAAGGAGGTAGGTCATGTTCCATATTTGAAGACAAATCTAATTTCAATAGGGTAAACAGGAGGTGAAGGTTGTGAAACTACCTTTACAGAAAAAATTTGGAAGCTCACTAAAGGAGCCTTGGTAATAGAAAAAGAAGAAAAGATTGGTTCATTGTATTTATGCAATGGTATTTCTAATTCTGCTAATGATTTAACCTCCACAAAGGCAGATATGAAATTGTGGAATCATAGGCCTGGGCATCCTCCACATCTTCGAATTTAAGGTGAATCCACCCTTTGGGTAATGTGTCGATTCTTGGATGACATCTCTCATGAGGATAAATATCCTTCGCAACCCAATATTTAAGGGTTTGAACTAAAAATATTCGACCTTGTATATGACCCACTAGAGAATATTTTGCCAAAGAAGATACTCAATCCATCTTGAAGTCCCCACCCAAAACTAGCAAAAAAAATGACCTCATTTTATCCTTAATGCAATGAGGTTTCTTTGATTGCACCCCCTTTATATAATTGTAATTTTTACTCAAGTTCACCTTCGAGGACCTAGATGCATACACTTGAGATTGAAATGACCTGCATGGAGGGACTAAATTTTGTGTTGGAACTAGAAAACTAGTTTTGTGCCCAAGAAGATTATGAAAATGGAATGAGTTTTTGTTCAGAAGAGGAGTCGTGATCAAGTTTTCATCGGCCTAAAAAAAAACATTGAAAACCCCCACAGCCTCCAAGAATGAAATTTTTTTTCTTTTTCTCGACTGACAAGCATAGAATTGTTTAATAGAATGTTGGAGAGGGAAACAAGAAAATAAGGGCCTAAAACCAAAACCGGACCTATGAACCCAAGAATCTAACCCTCCAAAAACAACCATGTGTCCTCCTTGAAGCTGAAGGGAATCAAAATGGGACCACCAGCATTTTCCCCGCTAGAAACTACCATGACCGGGAAATTCTCCATAATTGTCAAATTGTGTAGCTTGGGAGGTAATCAACCCTAGGAATTGGGTTTGTGTAATTTTTCACCATAAAACGGTTTATGGGAAAAGAACCTTACCAGAGGGGTTTTAGACTGAATATGGGGTTTAAAATATAAAAGATAAATATTATTATTTCAAAGTCTAGATGACTAAAACCCTAAGTCTAGAGGGTTCCTAAGAGACTAGAGGAGAAATTGTTTAAAAAGGCTAAGGATCAAAGCTAAGGCATTGAAATGAGAGGGAACTCATTTGATAAAAGAGGCTAATCAATATATAGCTAAGGTGAGGCTAATCTAATAGGCTAATTATGGATATAGAGAAGGCCAAATCTGATCCACAAGTGTAACTGTCTTCAACTGGCTTCCAATAATCTAAGTAAGGTAGTGTTCAGCCTCAGAAGAGGAGGTTATAATGTCTATTTTCTGAAAAAAAAGGGCACCCTAGAAGCGTCAAGACATAGTGCAGGTGTAGGAGGGAAGATAAGGCCAAGATAAGGGTTGTTCTAGGCCTGGTTAAGATAGCCGCAAACCTGAATTATAAGTCAATACCTTTTTATAGGTTACGACAACACAAAAGGGGGGCCAAATTTGTGATCAAGTTTGAGGTATGGTTTCCCATTATATTTATGCCAAGGAGGATTTTTGCTAGTGTGGAGAGGGTTTCCCTAAAGGGGTTAGGACAATGGACGTTATGCCCTAGTTGAGGGTTTCTTCAAGAACAAGTTGGATCCTTAGTTATGTTCATAAGCGACCAAATTATGTGCACACATATGAGGCATCAGACCCTAAGGAGAGAGTAACCCATCTCATTAATTAGGTTTTCATTCCTCTAGGGTTGTGCATATGTACAATAATAAAATAGACCACAGACCATGTTAGATAGAACTAGAAATAGGTAAAATGTGTTTGGTATAACTTGTAGACAAGAAAAGGATGTTTAATGTGATGAGAAGGAATACATAGGAACAATTAGGGTGTTGAATATTAGTGGTTTTTCAATGGTTCCCTAGAGCTGTGCAATTTGAGGAGAAAATTACATAACAAAGGGGTATGTATTTGGAACCCTAGATCAATCCAAGTGTGACTATGTGTGGGAATATTTAGTGGCCTTAAGAACAGTGACAGAAGAGGCTAAGTGTCATATAAGTAGGGTAGTTTTGTGAGCCGTAGGTGCAATTTTTTAGAGAAACCAAAATAATTTCAATAAGCGAGTGTGGGAAGTGTGAAAAACTGATATGTCACAAAGTTAGGGCAATTTTGGAGGCCCTTCTGAAGTGGCAAGAAGGTTGACAAGTGGGAACATTTAGATGGCTGAGAATTGTTCAAAAATGAACATGTGAATAATGAATTTCATATACAGTATGTAACGAATTGAAGACCTCAAGAACAATGTTAATAAAAGGAGCCATGAACTGTTAGGAGGAATATTGTTGGAGCCCTACTTCTGGAGTTGTAGATGCATGGACCTTAGTGAAAAGTAGGCAATTCCAGAAGACCCAATGAACATTCATCCTAATGGAGCAAGTGGGCTACTAGTGAGTAGATCATTGAGACAAATTTCAATGACAAAAAAGGATATGTGATCATTAATAATGGAAATTTGAGCAGCTGAAGATGTAGTTATAGTGATCAATAGAAGGGAAGGCAAGATGACCCGCAAGTTGTGTTTAGGGCATGTGGACTGAAATGGAAGTGGAGCACCACATTAGCAAGCAAGTCAATTGTGTCTTGTTTGGGGTAGATTGGTGATTAAGGTGACTAACACCAATCCCTATTTTTTTCCTTG
Organism: Pinus albicaulis; assembly: GCA_034641835.2. NCBI lineage: Eukaryota > Viridiplantae > Streptophyta > Pinopsida > Pinales > Pinaceae > Pinus > Pinus albicaulis. The sequence goes on along the minus strand of CM076578.1, from coordinate 613,862,220 downwards.
TTCCAGGGTTATATGCAAGGGAAAAGACCCTAGAGCCCTAAGACTGTGGTATAATAGATTATAATATAATGAGTAGTGGGTTTAAAATTTTAAAAATTGTCATGTGCTTTAGTTGATTCACTGATTGTTGATATTCCACTATGAAAAGTATCATTTTCGTGGCATTTGATTTTTTTGTGTCAGAGATTGCAAGACCCAAACCAGATTCCTGAGTTTCGTTGAAAATAAACAATAACCAATCCTTGAAAAACATAGACACTTGGATCACCCCTCATATAAACCGTTGAGATAGGAGGTATTTTGAAATCACTTATGCAATCCATGAATATACATGAATGGGGAGAGGGAGAGGACTCATAATCCATAAGTTCCCAGATCCATGCATAGCCATCAAGAGATAAAAAGGAAAATACCGAAGGAAATATTATAGGCAGCTAAAACCTAAGACTTAGAGAACCTTCAATTGTCCAAACAATGGAAGAGTAAACAAACCACAAACATATAAAATTCCAAAGTAATCCATCGCCAATTGAAAAACCCTGATGCAACAGGAAATCACAAGGACCTCAACCCTGGAAAAGTGAAGACCAAGAAGGGAAAACCCTGGATAGGCACCACAGTAGATAGGGTTTTAGCTCCAACATTCACTTTTCAAGAATTTATTTCACCACTATATTTTATTTAAAAAAAAAAATTATTGCATGCATGTTTTATTCTATACACCCACTTTTCTTTAAAACCATTAAAACCTTTTTTCCTTTTGGCCTTTGAAAAAAATATAATGACTTCTTATAATGTATGGATTGTAATTATACTTTCATAGCCTCTTTCCATTTGATATTGTTTTCTCCTTCACATGCATCCTAAAACAAGCATATTCAACTATCATTAGTTAATAAAATATATTATGAGGGGTGATACCTTTGTTAAATCACATGTGGCATGGTATACCCAATAATAGATAAACCTTATTGTAGTATTTCTCCTAATGGTTGTTGATTTTTTTGTTCTTCATGTTCTTCTTCTCATTGTTCCACATTTTCATTTTGTTGCAATAATTTCTCATTATCTCCAACAATGTCTTCTTATACTAGCAGTTTATTTTCTTGTTTTTCTTGAATTTCAACAAATTTATGCACATCCACACCTTTATTAGGAGTTTTAAACATTTTTTATTCATTAAAATGACATCACTACTTTTAGTAACTCTCCTTTTTAAATGGTCCCATATCTAAAAAAAACTAACTCATTATCATCATATCCTAAAAAGATGCATTTCGATCACTTTTCATCCAACTTTGACCTCTATTCTTTAGGAATATACACATCTAATTTATAACCAAAAAATTAACAAATGACTATAATATAAATCCTTTCCAATCCATACCTTTTTAGGAATGATATCATCCCATGAGGTTTTTGGAGAGAAAATAATTAAGTAGCAAGCTATATAAACAATCTCTACCCAAAAATATTTAGGCAAACCAAAATTTTAAAGAATACCTTCCCAGCTTCTCCATTATTTCTCAATTCATTCTATGAGTTGTTCCATTTTTTTGCAATATGTGATTAACTATTTCTACATGCTTTGTACCATGTTTACCACAATATTCTTTGAATTCCTTGGAGTAATATCCCCACCATTATCTGGTTCTAATACATCTCAATAATTTGTTAGTTATCCTTTCAACAATGATATGAATTTTCTAAAATCTGTATAAAACTTGATCCTTACTCTTAATAGTCAAATATCACACCTTTTTGATGCATTATCAATAAAACTAACAAAATAAGTAGTGCTTCCTAGTGATTTTACATTAATTGGGTCACAAACATAAGAATGTATCTAATCTAATATATTTTGTTTGAAATAGTAGCGAATAATTAATTCCTTGATATGTGCCTTAATTTAAGTAGTCAAATTCATGTTCCTTTTTGTGCATGATCGAGTTCCTAAAAAATTTAGGAGATTCAATATAAATTAGGATGAGTTCCTAAAATTTAGGAATGTCCCTAAAAATTAGGATGAGTTAGGTTGCAGTTAACTGATGTGTTGAAATTGAAAGTTGAGTTTTTTATTTTCTAGTGTGAGTTGATTGAGGAAAAGCACAAGTGATTTATTTTCTAGTGGTTTAATTGAAATATGATGAGTTGCATGAACAGTTAACTCATGCTAACTCAATCAATCACAAACACAAACTCCTTAATTAGAAACCCACTAACTTTAACCATTTTAATTTCCTTTAAAAGGAGGAATGGAGGCACAAGTTTAATCATTGCCTTGTGAGCATGAGTTGGTGAGACAAGACAATAGAGCTCATGGGATTTTGAGAAGGTTGCACACGTTTATGTGTGGATCTTGTGAGCAGAAGATTGTGAAAGAAAATCTTGCTCACATATTGGTATAGGGAAACAGAGATCAACAATATTGCAATGGTTTCATTGTTAGAACAAGCAGGGAAGATAAATATGTTTTATAATTGAAACAATTATTTTGTAAGAGATCTATTCCCAGAGGTTTTTCTCAGTTGGGTTCCCTAAAAAAAAATTTGTGTTTTACTACTATGTCTTTGTGATTTATTTATGTTCCTATTCTGCTGCAAAATATAGTAGATAAATTTTGTGTTTATTTGAAAAGAAATTATATTTCAGATTTCTTATATTAGCAGATCAGAATTTTGTGGATTTTCTACATGATATCAGAGCAGTGAACAGAATCTAAACCAGTACACAGAGAATGCAGTCCTAGTTTTTTTTAGGCAGCAAAGTATTGTTCAAAAAAAAAAATTGAAGAATGTCTGTCATGGGTGAGTATGTAGTATACAATGGGTAGATGTACTTATATGTTGCGAGAATCCAACCTTGTTGAAGACCTGAAGTATTGTGTTCATGGAAGGAGTCATGGGTTGTTAGGAAGAAAATTTGAATGGGAACCCCAGTTCAACTGATGAAAGGAGCCATATGGTTGATAAGAGGGCAGTTCTAAAAGTCCCTATGGGCAGGGATGATGGAGCATCCATATTAGTGCTAATCTATATTTTTTTGAAGACCCTAAGAGTTTACAATATTGGAGGAGTAAGAGATCATCTAGTGGGCATATTTATTTGAGATAGGTGCAACATTGAGAAATAAGACAAGGAGATCTTAGAGTAGAGAAGTGGTGGTTGATGGGAGCAAGATCAATCTCTCAAGATGGATCCTCAACCAATATCTTAGTTTGGTTCTAAGCTATTTGGTAGTTGCGTTGACCAACAAGATGATGAGGACCATAACCCAGGGTGAGTGGAGGTAGCCACTCAATTCGAGACTTATCGTATAGGGAGAGTTCGATCTAAGTGGGAAAATGATTTGGTTGAGGGAAATCAAAAGAGATTTGAGTCTTCCAACATCAAGAATCAGCCACTGAGGTACACGGGGTACATGGCACTTATGACTAAAGTGGTGGACTCGTAGAGCATGGTGGGAAAGAATATGTCTTCAAAGAAGGTTCTATAGAAGAAAGCACAAAATTATTCTAGTTTAGAGGGAGAAATTGTAATAGCAAATAACTTGGTAGAGTTGAAGAAAGATCCAAATTTAGAAGGTTCTTCCACGAATCCCTTCTTTGATAAGAGGGAATGATGAAAATAGTAGCAAGAAATTGATTCCTTGATTCGTGCCTTAATTCAAGGAGTCAAATTCAAGTTCATTCTTGTGCACTCTCGAGTTCCTAAAAATTAGGAGATTCCTTATCAATTAGGACGAGTTCCTAAAATTTAGGAATGACCCTAGAAATTAGGTCAAGTTAGGTTGCAATTAACTGATGTGTTGAAATTGAAAGTTGATTTTTTGATTTTCTAGTGTGAGTTCATTGAGGAAAACAACAAGTGATTGACTTAAAATAGGATGAGTTGCATGAACAGTTAACTCATGCTAACTCAATAAATCACAAAAGAAAACTCCTTAATTAGAAATTCACTAATTCTAACCATTTGAATTTCCTTTAAAAGGAGGAACGAAAGCACAATTTTAATCATTGTCTTATGAGCACGAGTTGGTGAGACAAGAAAATAGAGATAACAATTTTATGAGAAGGTTGCACAAGTTTATGTGTTGAGCTTGTGAGAGGAAGAGTATGCAAGAGAAGCGTGTGCAGAAATTGGTAGAGGGAAGAAGAGATCAACAATCTTCCAAGAGTTTCATGCTTAGAACAAGCACGGAAGACAAATGTGTTTTTTGATTGAAACAATTATTTTGTAAGAGATTTATTGCTCATTTTTTTCTATCAATAAAATTCTAAAACAAGTAGAGGGTTGTCCTAGTTGGATTTCCTAGAAAAAAATATTGTGTTTTTCTATTCTGTGGCTATGATTTATTTTTGTTCCTATTCCGCTGCAAAGTTTAGTAGATAAATTAAGCGTTTATTTGAAACTAAAATATACTTTAGATTTTTCATATTACCATATTATAATTTTGTGGATTTTATACGTATTTGTATCCCTTTTAGGATTGTCCCTTATAAATGACATCCCTTTTTGTCTATCCATGATAGATAGTTTTCAAAATTTCAATTATGTACCTTTTTATTCCATGTTAAAATTATATATCAATGATGGTTTTCACCTCTTTTAGTCATGTGCCTAAGTCTTTTGTGCCAAAATTTTGTTGTAGGCTCTTATTTTATAACTAAATCAATATTTGATTTCTACATTATTTATTTTAATGTGCATAGTGCTTAATTTCTACCCTTTTGCAACATCTAATGAACCCTTTACAATTTTATAGCTTCCCTTGCCAAACATTATATGGAAATCTTCATTATTTAGTTTCTAATATGAAACCAGATTCATTCCAAGCTCTAGTATATGCCTATAACGTTTGGCAATAAAATACATCCATCTTATATATTTATTAGAACATATCATATGCCTTCAATATTACAAATACTTTTATTACCAAAGTGAACCTTACCTATATTACTAGATTTATAGGAAATACAATTTTCTCTTCTTCGGGTAGAACGGTAGGAGACTCTAGAATATAAAATCCAATTTCTATCATGACTAGAATTATAAATGCATGTATCCTAATAAGGAACAATGATTAATACATACACCACTTTATGTGATAACAATAATTTCTTCATTATTTTTATTGTTCACTACCTTTTGTTCCCTTTTAATATCCTACATATTTCATGGCATGGAAAGTTTTCTTGTTATATAGAAAGTTACTCTTAAACTCCTATACTTTGACCTACATCTAGAGATGGATCATCTTGATTTATTTTGGTTGCATTCTGTGGCCACCAAGGATGCCATGGAATTTCCTCTCCCATAGATTTCTTATGTGTCTCTTCATTTAATGAAATATTAGAAAAATATTCAAAACAAAATTTACCCTTTTTTGTTGCATTTCTTATGGTGACAACCGAATTTTTCCAACTATTAGGCATTGAGCTCAAGACTAGGTGGTATAGATGTCATCATTAAATACAATCTTCAAGGAAGAAATATGGTTCAACATCATGTGTAACTCATTTAAATGTTCAACTAATGGGATCTCTTCTTTCATTTTGAGATTAAACAGTCTCTTTATTAAAAAAAATTAGTTGATTGTTCTATTTCATTTATATAGAACATGGAATTTTATCCATAATGACATGGCTATCTTTTCTTGTGAAACATGGAAGTATTATTGTTGTTGGACAATGACAATTATCTTTTGATCTAACTTTTACTAGTCATCATCAATCGTCTATGAAGGTTTCTTTTATTTTCCATCAATTAGCAATTGTAGATATTTAAAAAATACCCACTATCACAATTTCAAATTAAACTCTTTAACTCATACCCTAAATAAAAAATAACATAATATAAAATATAAAAAATCACAATCCTTATTTCAGAAGTTTTCTTTTAACACAAAATACATTCATTTAACTTATTCATTAAATCGAAATTATCAAAATTAACATGATATAAAATATAAAAAAATATAGAAATATTATAATTTTATTTTACTTGATATTATATAATAATTTTACAATTAATATGTTTATTATAAACCTTCACTTTTAATATATATATATATATATATATATATATATATATATATATATATATATATATATATATATATATATATATATATATATATATATTTTGTTGAAGTGTTAACTGGTTTATGGCAGTGATAGGAAAATAGTTGATCTAATGGATGGTTTGGGTTTCTTTGTTCTTATTCACATTGGTTTACCTATATTTTATTTTTTATTTTTTGTGTTATATGTGGGTTAATAAAAAGAATCTATTTTTTTTAGTATATTTAAATATTAATTAAATTATTTTTTAAAATATATATAAAAAAATATCGGTTAAATTGATTTCAGAAAAATGAGTAAAAGAGATGTCTCAACGACCTGTCTTTCCTCATTCTAATTAGACTTGTTGGAATTGGGGTCCAGAGAATACCATAGATAAGCTTGATCATACATTATTTCCGTTGGGCTTAGAATCCATACACTGTTGAAGGGAGACAAAAATGAGCACACAGAATAGCAACAACATATCATGGAGGGGGATTAGGAGGGATAATAGGTGGGAAAAAAATATGAAGCATGTTCATGCATATGGAAATAAATATGTTCCAATTGAGCTTCCATATTGCGGAGGTGGTCATTTATTATGTGATGGCTCCATCGAAAGCTGTCGAGCTGTTGCAATATTTCATTGGCTGAATTATATATCATTAATATCTGAAACCAATTCATTACGGTCCTCGTACCTGTGATCGTAGAGGATGTCCAAATTGACTTATATATTCCTTGGTTTCTCTTCTATGGACTCCATGGAGGCTAGAGCAATTATGTGGTCTGGAGAGCAGTGAGGAGTGAGAGACACTTCAACCTCTCATTTCAAGCTGGAAGAGCTTCCTGAAGAGGAGTTATGTCGATGAGTTGGACAGCCTGCATCCAATTGATGGCCACCCCATATCAAGGTTTTCCTCTTTGACGTGGCATAGCATTCAAAGCTGAAAAACTAAGAAAAGTGATTGTAGAGCACCCCTCAAAACTCCTTCCAAAAGATAATTGAAAACAAACAACGAGAAATAAATAATACATGTTCATCTTGAGAATAACAAAAAACACACCGGGGTAGGCTCATGAATAGGCACATAAGGAATTCCCTAGAGTCAACCAAATTACCAAAGATAACTCGTCTCGACAACCCACAAACCCACAAAGCCAATCTCCTACTACCTAAGTGTGTTGAGAACAGACCCCTGAAACACCAACCCCGGAACAACAATAGATCAACCAACTAAAAACACTTAAGGAAGGAATGAACAACCTCTTAGACGAGACACTAACATAGGTGGCTGCTATAGGTGTTCGAAAAAAAAGGCACCAACAAGAGCCCGACTAATGAAACTCAAGTCTGTGAAAAAAAACAAAGATGCAATAGTGGACATTCCATACTTTCAGACTCAAACTCCTGAATTCAAGAGGGTCCCCTTCAGAAGATGCCCAGAAATTGTGAGAGGAACATAAGACAAACCACCTAGACGAGGGGAAACTGAAATCCATATTTATCTCCTTGTCAACTAAGGAGAAGACCGTCGTGGACCCAAAATTTTGAATTGGGAAAGGGTGATGAAGTTTCCAGTGAGATTCTACCTTAGTAGCCAATTCCCCACTCCAAAACGTTCTAGGATTCCAGGTATTTTTCTATGAACCAGACACATTCCACACTATTATAAAACAACCTTCCACTACACAGTGCCTACTGATCCAGCTTCCTGGCGAGTACCATGATTCCTGGTGCTCTCTCTACAAAGTGTCCTACTCCCAAAATTCATCACCCGAAACTCCAGTCGCAGAATGAGTTCCACCTTCCCTCTTAACGTAATGGAAGTACCTTTTGGATTCTCCTACAAGAAAGATCTAATGATGGAGCCACTCATTAAGATGAGCATGTCGGTCACATGGTGGAGGGGGGAAACCTTGAGGACCGCATCCCAATGTTTGTCCACCCCCATCAGGGGAATTTTATAAATATACATAATAAAAATTGGTATGTAAGATTTTTATTTAAAAAACATTAGTAATATATATTTGATGTAATTAATATTAGTTTAATAAAGGGTTTATATAATTTTTTTTCCTTTGTTGTTTCAATGTACATTGTTTAAATACAGTTTAATTTTTATTATCCAACTTTTTTTAAATATTAAGTTATACTCATAAATATATGAATTCGAGTATTAGTATTAGGAATTTTAATTTGAATATGAGAGAAAATATTAAGAAAAATATAATATTATGGTATTATGGAATAAAATTAAAATATAAATATTATATAATATTTTGTTTTTAATTTAAAATAAAATAAAATATGAACCTCTATTCTTTAAGAATATGCAAATATGCTCCATAACCGAAAAAAAAATTAAATGAGTATAACATAGATCCTTCGCAATCTTTACCTAATTAGGAATTATGCCATCCAATCAGGTTTTCGGAGAGTGATTCATTAAGTAACAAGTTATATAAAAAACCTCTAACCAAAATTTTTAGGAAAATCAAACATACTTCTCACATTCTCCATTATTTCCCAATTCATTCTATGAGTTGTTCCATTTTTTTTTAGGATGTCACAAACTATTTCTAAATGATTTGTACCATATTTACTACAATATTCTTTGAATTCCATGGAGTGATATCCCCACCATTCTCTATTCTAATAAATCTCAATATTTTTTTTTACTTTCAACAATGATCTGAATTTTACGAAATGTGTCTAAAACTTGATCCTTACTCTTCATAGGAAAATCTCACACCTTCTTTATGCATCATCAATAAAACTAACAAAATAAGCAACCCTTCCTAATGATTTTACATTAATTGCGCCACAAACATAAGAATGTACCTAATCTGATATCTTTGTATCCCTTTTAGTAATATCCCTTAGAGATGATATCTTTTTTTGTTTTCTCATTATACAATGTTCACAAAATTTAAATTATGTACCTTTTTATTCTAGGTTAGGAATTTTCTCAATAATGGTTTTCATGCCTCTTTTAGTCATGTGCCCAAGTCTTTTGTGCCACAAATTTGTAGTAGAATCTTCTTTTATATCTACAACAATCTTTGATTTCTACACTTTAATGTGTAGAGAGTGTCTATTTTCTACCCTTTTGCAACAACCAATGAACCCTTTACGGTTTTATAGCTTCCCTTGCCAAACATTATATATAAACCTTCATCATTTAGCTTCCAATCTGACACCAAATTCATTCCAAGCTCTAGTATATGTCTAAAATGTTTAAGAAATAAACTACAACCGTGTTCTATCTTTATTAAATCATCTCATATGCCTTCAATATTACAAATACTTTTATTACTGAAGCAAATCTTACCCATATTACTAGATTTATAAGAAATATAATTTTCTCTTCTTGGGGTAGAATGCTAGGAGACTCTAGAATCTAAAATCTAATCACTATCATGACTAGATGTATAAATGAATGTATCCTCACAAGAAACAATGATTAATACCTCACTACCTGATGTGATAACAATATACTCTTAATTATTGTTGTTTTTCACTACCCTTTGCTCCCTCTTATTATCATGCAATATTTTATAACATGGAAAATTGTCTTATTATAATAGAAAGTTACTCTTCAACTCCTAGAACCTACATCTAGAGATGGATCACCTTGATTTATTTTGGTTTTATTTTGTGGCCAACAACGTTGTCATGTCATTTCCTCTCCCATAGATTTTGCATGTGTCTCTTTATTTAATGAACTATTAGAAACATCTTCAAAACACAATATACCTTTTGCTATTGCAGTGCTTATGGTGACAATCAATTTTTACAACCTATTAGGCATTGAGATCAAGAGTAGGTGGTTTGGATGTTATCATTAAATACAATATTCAATGAAGTAAGATGGTTCAACATGTGCAACTCATTTAAATGTTCAACTAATAGGACATTTTCCTTCATTTTAAGGTTAAACAATATCTTTATCAAAAAGAATTAGTTGACTATTCTATTTCATTCATATAAAAGATGAAGTTTTATCCATAATGTCTTGGCTATATTTTCTTCTAAAACATGGGAGTATAGGTTTTTCCTACCAGATACTATTGGACAATGACAATTATCTTTCTATCTAACTTTTACTAGTCTTAATCGATCATCGATGAAGGTTTCTTTGATTTTCCATCACTAAGTAATTGTAAATCCGTAAGGGCCCCTATATCTTCCATTTTTTACCTCCAAATGGTAATGTTTACCCTAATAAGTTTTTCAATGTTTATCATCGACTCCATTGTATTCGCTATAAATAAATCCTACACACATCGAATTTCCAATAAAATCTTTTCCTATGATACCAATTGAATAAATAACAAGAAATAATCTTAAATAAATCTCATGACAAATAAATCAAATAAAAATAACAAAAGTAAACAAGACAAAAACACCACAAATTTTACATTAAAAACCCAACAATAAATTTGAAAAAAAAATAGGAAAAGAATCAACAACTTATTAGCAAAAATATATACATCAAACTTCCACTCAAGTCAATATTATTCATTATATATATATAAACTCTCATTAAAAAAAAGACAAATCATGAAACACTAAAAATCATAAACCAAAAATCACCCCTACAAATTAAACTCCTTTAACGGATTCCCTATTAAAAAAAAAGACAAATCATGAAACACTAAAAATCATAAACCAAAAATCACCCCTACAAATTAAACTCCTTTAACGGATTCCCTAAATCAAAATTAACATAATATAAAATATAAAACTCATTAAAAATATTATAAAATTATTGTTATTTCATTTAATATCACATATAATAATTATGTTATAATTATGTTTATATTAAGTGTCACACATAATATTTGACCATCATTAAAACATTGTTTTTCTTTAATGTAAATTAAATTAATTTAACTCATTCTCTAAATCAAAATTAACATAATATAGAATATAAAAATCCATTAAAAATATTACAATTTTTTTTAATTTAATATAACATATAATAATGGTATTATAGTTACTTAGAAAAATGTGATGATAAAGAAATTTCACACGTAGACTCCTATTTCTAATAAAAATTTGACATTTAGAACGTTGACCTGTCGATCCTAGCTTTAGAATATTTATTATTCATTTGTTATGCTCTCGAGGGTTTCATTTTAACCTCAAGTGCTTGCAGAGAATCATGTCTTCGTTAATAAAATCCATAGAGTAGCTAGCACGGTAGATCGTCGAGATCAGGATCGAAGAACTGAGCCTAAGTGCAATCAATGTTTAAGTCGTGGGGTGGAAACAACAGTTGCGACAGCAAAGGTCGAGGCTTCAATTCCTGTAGCCAGCACGCTCTTGAGATATTTGGGGTTCTTGCAAGGCTTGGGAGTAGGGTTCAGGTTTCTTGAGTCGGAGTAGCTCCTTCCATGCGCGGGAGGAAAACTAGTTCATCTTCAGATAGGGATCCTCGACAATAACATTAGTTTTCATCAGAACCAAATCTGAAACCACTGGATTGCTATCTGGAATCATGGGCTTGCGAAATTGAAAAGGAAAAAACCATGGTTTGCGTCATCGTGCTGCCACTTGGGATGGCGCCCTAGTTGCCTTCCAAGATCAACGATCTCACCATTGGCGAGGTCATCAATGGCTATGACATCGAGGGCAGCAAACAGCACTTCGACTCCGTGGTGAGATCGTTGATCGCATGGCTCCATCGACTTGCTTGTTGGAGATGAGTTCTAACTGACTCCAATCAGTTCACTTTTGCTAGTGTTCTCCCTAAATGTGCTAATCTTGGATCCCTATAACATGATAAGAAATCCACAAAGAAAAAATTGGAAGAGGGTTTATGTCCAATGTTTTTGTGGCGAGTGCTCTCATAAACATCTATGGAATACACAGGAGTTTGGAGGATCCGCACAAAGTGTTTGACAAAATGCCTCAACGAAATGTGGTGAATTGGAATTTCGTGATCTTAGGATATGTAAACAATGTTTGAAAGAAGTACAATGTCATAGAGCTTATGTTGGAAATTAATTCCAACTCTCCACATAGCTCAGCAGACGGCAGAATTAATTGAGAAGGGAATGAAGAGACAACAGAACGGCGGAGTGATTGTTGATAGCAAGTTAAAGGCAGTGGAAGAGCTCCCCGCCAGTTTTGTAAATTCAAAAGGAGGACACGTGGAGTAAATATATTGGATCGCGTAAATTTGAAGGGAATCTGAAAACCTGAAAACCGGACCCGAAATTTCATAAACTAAATTACATAAGAGTTTCCGCATAACACTTTGGGCCTAATGCAAAGGAGCTTACTGTGCAGCTTGAAGTCCGTGAAAATTTCATAATGTTTTTAAACCTTGGGTAAAAAAAAATTTTAAAACATGTTTCGTTAAATGTCACGGCAAAGATTTTTTTACTACCGTTAATATATATGCATTGTAATATATATATTATAAATGTTTTTAATATTTATAATATATATAAGTAGTGCTTCATTTTTTATAGTTATGTTCTGGAAAGTTTTAAAAGAGCCCGTAGGCCATTGTATTAAAAAAAAGAGAGAGTGAGTTGAAAAGTGAATGCACAGCAGTGCGAAAGTGAAAAACACAGCAAAGTGTTTTAGAGACAAAGTGTGTTTGTTTTGCAGAGACAGTGAGTTGGTTTTATGCACTGCGTTTTGTAGCAGTCATAATTTTGTAATCCTTCTCAGTGAGGAAGAAATGTAATAATTTTTTTTGAGTTATTGAATGAAATAGAAGTTTGTTTTCAAAGTATTCAAACTCTGTCTCTTGTCAAAGAAATATTTTAATTTTCTTTGTGTTAGAGGAAGGGAGTTTTATTCTCCATTCATTATTCTGGAATTTTCAAATATTCCAACATGGTATCAGAGCTAGTTCAGGCTCTTTGAAGATCAAAGAAGCTGAAGGAAAGGAGTTCTTTGTTGCAGCAGCTTCTCCAACAGTGTGAAGACTCGGCCAAAAAGAATTCAAGGTATTTCTCTATACATTTTATTGTGTTACTGCTGTAGAACAGTCAGTTATTTTAAATACAAAGTCACGTGTTTTTGAATCATAGTTAAGAGTGCAGAATGGCTAGAGCCAGCACTGGTATGGGTATGGGAAATATCCACCTCCCACTATTTAATGGGAAAAATTATGACTACTGGTCAATAACTATGAGAGCGTTATTTGTCTCCCAAGACTTATGGGAATTTGTTGAGGATGGATTTGAAGAGCCAGCAGATGAAGAAGAGTTTGAGGATTTAACTCAAGCAGAAAAAGAGTTGCTGAAGAGCAATAGGAAGAAAGACTCCAAAGCTCTTTTCTTATTGTATCAAGCAGTGCATGAGAGTGTGTTTCCGAGGATAGCAGCAGCCAAGAAATCTAGAGAAGCATGGGAAACTCTCAACACAACCTATCAATGCATGGAAAGAGTGAAGACAGCAAAACTTCAATTGCTGAGGAGAGACTTTGAAACTCTCTGCATGAAAGATTCAGATACTATTGACTCATTCTTCACTCATGTGATTGGAATGGTCACACAAATAAGATCTCATGGAGAGACTCTTAAAGATAAGAGAATTGTGGAAAAACTCTTGAGGAGTCTACCCTCAAGATTCGATGTGATTGTCACCACCATAGAGGAGACTAAGGATCTCACAAAGTTCACAGTGGATGAGCTACATGCATCACTGATGACTCATGAGCAGAGATTGGGTAGGAGTGAAAACTCATCTCCGGAGCATGCTTTTAAGACCCAGATGTCTTTCGGAAGAGGAAGAGGGCAAAGCAAAAGAAACAAAAGAGGAAAAGGCAGAAGCCAAAACAGAGGTGGAAGGAACAGTCCAACAAATGCTCAAGGAATGGGCAACAATCCAAATCAGCATCAAGGCCAAGGCAGCAACCAGCAAAGTGGTCAGCAAAATGCTCAAGGACAGAGGTATGATAAGTCCAATTTCCAATGTCACTATTGTAAAAAATATGGTCATTATGCTTATGAATGTAGAAAGAAGTAGCATGATATGGAAAATAGAACTAGTGCAAATTTCACTAGAAAAAATCTCATCCAAGATAAAAAAAATTTGGCTTGTAATATGGCTGAAAAAAAGAATGAAGACTTATGGTTTCTAGACTCCAGTTGCAGTAACCATATGACAGGGAATATAGTAATGTTTTCTATGTTAGATGAGAGTGTGAAGTCACAAGTCACACTAGGAACTGATAGCAAAGTTTCTGTTATGGGACAAGGAAATGTAAATGTTTTTACAAGGAAAGGTCCAAAGAAATCCATAGCAGATGTGTATTATGTTCTAGGAATGAAGTGTAACCTCTTAAGTATTGGACAGCTTGTTCAAAAGGGGTACAATGTATTTTTTGAGGATGATGTTTGTACTATCATGGGCAAACCACCCAGCAAACAATGTATTTATGAATTAAAAATGACAAGGAACAGGATGTTCCCTCTTAGAATGAGAGCAAATTTGAAGAATGGTGAAGAGAAAGTAGCAGTGGCACAAGAGGCTATCCAAAGCTAACCAAAAGATGAAAATTGGTTGTGGCACTTGAGATTTGGATATCTCAACTTTGGATGTCTTAACTTGTTGAACAGAAAAGGAATGGTAAGAGGTTTACCATTGATAGAGAAACCGAACAGCCTTTGTGAAGGTTGTATCTTGGGGAAACAACACAGAAAAAATTTTCCTTTCGGGAAAATCATAAGGGCAAAGGCACCCTTAGAGATTGTCCACTCATATTTGTGTGGACCGATGCAAACTCCATCTCTTGCTAGCAGCCACTACATGTTAACATTCATAGATGATTTTACAAGAAAAACTTGGGTTTACTTTTTGAAAAACAAAAGTGAAGTGTTTGAAAGGTTCTGCAATTTCAAAGCACTTGTTGAGAACCAAAGTGGGTTGCACATCAAAGTCTTAAGGACTGATAGAGGAGGTGAATATATCTCTAAATATTTTCTACGTTTTTGTAGAGAAAATGGAATCCATAAGTAGTTTACAACTAGATATACTCCGCAGCAAAATGGAGTAGCCGAAAGGAAGAATAGAACCATAATGGACATGGCAAGGAGTATGTTAAAGGCAAAGCATTTGCCTAATGATTATTGGGCTGAAGTTGTACATTGTGCAGCGTACATTTTGAATAGATGCCCTACAAAAGCAGTGATGAACAAAGTGCCAGAAGAGGCATGGAGTGGCACAAAGCAAGGTGTCACACACATGAAGTTTTTTGGATGTGTGGCTTATGCACACATACTAGATCAGCTAAGGAAGAAGTTGGACAGCAAGGGGGAGAAATGTATTTTCATTGGATAAAGTGAGGAATCCAAGGCTTATAGGTTATACAACCCATCCACCAAGAATTTTATTGTGAGCAGAGATGTTCAGTTTATTGAAGAGGAAGCTTGGGATGGAAACATAGAGAAAACAATGAATGTTAAACATTGTTTATCTCATGATGAAAATGATGATGAATTGGCTGAAATACATCCCCAAACAACAGCACCAACCCAAGAGCAGCAAGGCACACCCTTGAGGAGAAATGAAAGTGCTTCTCCAAGCACACCACAAAGAGGAAATTCAAGTGCTTCCTCAAGCACTTGTACATCTAATGAAAGAGGTAAGAAGTTCAGAAATTTGAAAGACATATATGAACAAGATATAGCAAATGAAGGCATCAATTCTTTTTTTGCTTTATATTGTCATGTTGATGATCCTGTTCATTTCGAAGAAGCTATTAAGGATAAGAAATGGATAGAAGCTATGAATGAGGAGATAAATGCCATAGAGAGAAACAAGACTTGGGATTTGGTTGAACTCCCAAAAGGTAAAGATGTCATTGGAGTTAAATGGGTCTACAAGACCAAAAGTAATGTTGAAGGCAAAATAGAGAGACACAAGGCAAGACTTGTCGTCAAAGAGTATAAGCAGAAGCATGGGATAGATTATGAGGAAACTTTCGCACCGGTTGTTATAATGGAAACCGTGAGAGCAGTGTTGTCCATAGCAGCACAAAACAAGTGGAAATTTTACCAAATTGACGTGAAGTCAGCATTCCTAAATGGAGTATTAATGGAATAGGTTTACATTGAACAACCTCTCAGCTATGAAAAGAAAGGCCAAGAGCACAAAGTGTGCAAGTTGAAGAAAGCTCTTTATGGGCTGAAGCAAGCACCAAGAGCGTGGTACAGTAGGATAAACTCCTATCTACTGGAAAATGGATTTGAAAAGTGTGAGGGAGAACCCACCCTCTACATCAAAGAAAAAGACGGTAAAATGTTGATTGTAGTTTTATATGTTGATGATGTTATTTTCACAGGTAATGATGATTACCTTATTGAAAATTTTAAAACAGTCATGAAAGAAGAATTTGACATGACTGACATGGGTTTGTTGAAGTACTTCATAGGAATAGAAGTAGAACTAGATGAAAATGGGATTTTTATCTCACAGGAAAAATATGTTAATGAAGTGCTGGAAAGATTTAATATGCAGGGGAGCAAAGCAGCAATCACTCCCACAGTGATGGGATTAAAACTCAGCAGAGAGGACAGCAGCAAGGATTTTGATCCTAGCTTGTACAAGAGCATAGTTGGCAGCCTCATATATTTGACTGCAACTAGGCCCGACATAATGCATGTTGTTAGTTTGATTTCCAGATTCATGGAGAAGCCAAAGGATGCACATTGGCAGGCAGCAAAGAGAATTTTGAGGTATGTTAAAGGTACTAAAAGGTATGGCATTTTATATACTGCTTCAGAAAGTTCAAATTTAGTTGGATACACTGACAGTGATTGGGCTTGAAGTGTAGATGATCGGAAGAGCACTTTCGGTTATGTTTTTCATATGGGTTCAGGAGCCATTTCATGGGCTTCTAAAAAACAACCAATTGGGGCATTGTCTACAGCAGAGGCAGAGTATGTGGCAGCTACAGCATCAGCATGTCAAGCAATTTGGATGAGGAGAATGTTGAGAATTTTATGCCAAGAACAGGTAAAAGGCACAGTGATTTATTGTGACAATAGCTCAGCTATTGCATTATCAAAGAATTATATGTTTCACAAAAGAATAAAACACATTGACCAAGTTTCACTACATCAGCGAGTTAGTGAATAATGGAGAAATCATTTTAAAACATTGCAGAACTCAGGAGCAGTTCGCTGATATTCTGACCAAGCCATTGAGGCAAAAAAGTTTTGAATATTTGAGGAAGTGCATGGGTATGTAAGAAAACCCAGTAGTTGAAATTAAGGGGGAGTGTTGGAAATTAATTCCAACTGCCCACATAGCTCAGCAGACGGCAGAATTAATTGAGAAGGGAATGAAGAGACAGCAAAACGGCGGAGTAATTGCTGATAGCAAGTTGAAGGTGGTGGAAGAGCTCCATCCTATCTGCAGCAACAACCAGCATTAACGCAATTCACCAACCAGAAATTAAACAATCATAAATTTACCGCCAGTTTTGTAAATTCAAAAGGAGGACACATGGAGTAAATATATTAGATCGTGTAAATTTGAAGGGAATCTGAAAACCTGAAAACCGGACCCAAAAGTTCATAAACTAAATTGCATAAGAGTTTTCGCATAACACTTTGGGCCTGCGTCAGCATCCGGTTTTTTACGCGATAAAATATGCAAAGGAGCTTACTGTGCAGCTTGAATTCCGTGAAAATTTCATAAAGTTTTTAAACCTTGGGTAAAAAAAAATTGTAAAACATGTTTCGTTAAATGTCACGGCAAAGTTTTTTTTACTATGGTTAATATATATGCATTGTAATATATATATTATAAATGTTTTTAATATTTATAATATATATAAGTAGTGTTTCATTTTTAATAGTTATGTTCTGGAAAGTTTTAAAAGAGCCCGTAGACCATTGTATTAAAAAAAAGAGAGAGTGAGTTGAAAAGTGAATGCACAGCAGTGCGAAAGTGAAAAACACAGTAGAGTGTTTTAGAGACAGAGTGTGTTTGTTTTGCACAGACAGTGAGTTGGTTTTATGCACTGCGTTTTGTAGCAGTCATAATTTTGTAATCCCTCTCAGTGAGGAAGAAGTGTAAATTTTTTTTTTGAGTTATTGAATGAAATAGAAGTTTGTTTTCAAAGTATTCAAACTCTGTCTCCTGTCAAAGAAATATTTTAATTTTATTTGTGTTAGAGGAAGGGAGTTTTATTCTCCATTCATTATTCTGGAATTTTCAAATATTCCAACAGTTTCATGATTACAATTCATGCACAAAATGGGGATGTGGAAGAGCCTTCCAAACTTTTCAAGAAGATGCCTCGACAAAATGTGGTTTCTTGGAATTCATTGATTATAAGATACATGCAGAATGGGTGCGTTTAAGATATTGAGAAACTGTTTCATGAAATGCCAGAGAAAAATGTGATTTCCTGGAATATAATTATTGCAGTTTATATAAAGAATGGTAATGTGGATGAGGCCCTGAAACTCTTTTAGAAACCGCCTTAACGAAATATGGTCCCATGGAATATGATGATTGTAGGACTTCAACAAAATAGGCATGCTTATTATACCCTGAAGCTCTTGCAAGAAATGAAACCGATAGGTGTAAAACCGAACTCTATTATGTTTTTCAGTGTTTTCCTGCATGTGCCAACTTGACAGCTTTGAAGCATGGCAAGGAG
This sequence comes from Pinus albicaulis, assembly GCA_034641835.2. Classification (NCBI taxonomy): domain Eukaryota; kingdom Viridiplantae; phylum Streptophyta; class Pinopsida; order Pinales; family Pinaceae; genus Pinus; species Pinus albicaulis. The sequence goes on along the minus strand of CM076578.1, from coordinate 613,843,512 downwards.
GCCCATGAAGACACCATCAAAACTAGATCACACTCTAATGACATTCTTAGCAACGCCATCATAGATATGCACGCAAAATGTGGGTATAACGAGGATGCATGTACAGTTTTTGACAAAATGTTTGAACAAGTCACAAGTTCATCGAATGTGATGATTATGGGTTATGCTATAAATGGGTTTGGACAAGAGGCTCTCCAACTCCTTGAACAAATGCAACTCTCTAGTGGAAAGGAAAACCAAGCCACTTTTGTTGTTGTTCTATTTTCCTGCAGCTATTCAAGCTTGGTGGATTATGGTTGTCGATTCTTTGATCGAATGAGTCAAGAGTATGGCATTACACCTTTATAAGAGCACTATTGTTGCAAGGTCAACCTTCTTGGTCATGCAAGGGAACTGGAATAGGCAGAAAATTTATAAGGAAGATGCCCATAAAACCTACCATGGTTGTTTGGAGGTATTTTCTCAGTGCATGTAGAACATATAACATTGTATAACTGGGAGAACATGTTGCATAATACCCCTTTGAATTAGATACAAATAATGTTGCACATTATGTGTTGATTTCAAATATATATGCGACATTTGGCAAGTGGGATGGTGTACAAAAGCTACGAAACATGATGAAGGATAGGGAAGTAAAGAAGATGTCAGCATACAGTTTGATTAATATGAATAAAAAGGTTTATACTTTCCAAGTGGGACACTGACCGCCCATAAAACACAAGTTTGAAAAGAATCTAGAGGCAGACTATATGGAAAGAGATGCACCTCACATCAATACATCACTGCATGTTGCAGAAGAACATGATGAAATCTTTTCTACTAACCAATCAAGGAGTTTACAATTTGAATACTTGATCAATATATCTCATGGGTAACCCAACTGGGCGAGGAAGAGAAATGTACCGATAATTTCATCTAGTTTCATGGCCTAAAGGTGTTAATATCCAAGACTCTACCTACTCCGCCAACCGTGTTTTGTGTTCACCGTTTCTGGAGGACCTATGTCAGATCTAAGATAGTTGTTACAAAGTAAATCATTACAATCCTACTTGGTTGGATGTTTAAACTTAACTATCTTGGATCTAAGTGATACTATTGTATTTTACTGTTGTTGCTTCTTTGACAATGGATTTGGAGAGAATTTCTAATGTTATTCGATTAGATTATCACGGCTATCACGGAAAACGAGGTTAAGAATTCATTTTATCTGGAAACATTATTAAAGGATTTTATATTCTAGTTATAGTTTAGGAATAATTTTTTTTCATCTTTAGAGATGGTATTTTCATTTTCATTATTCTCCAATTTTAAGGCAATTTCCATTCCATTTGTTATAGTTTTAGCTCTAGCCGAATCTAAGGTTTGAAATGGAGATTACAAGCTTGCATAGTTATGAAATTTTTCCATTTTTGTAGAGAAATTAATGAAAATCCATGTATGTCAAAGCACAACATACCAATACACACGAAAATATGTAGTTTGTATTAAACATTTAGATCACAATTTGGAGATAAAATTAAGTTGATTTTTTGAAAGCTTTTGAAAGCATAATTTCTTACAGTTGATTATCCGGCCTGTCAGTGGTGCAAATTCAAGGAGTTTGCAACTTGTTGGGAATGGTGCCTCTTGTAGGTTGTGTGCCCTATGCATGAAAAACTCATTTTATCCTAATGGCAATGGCTCATTTGCACATTATTTTCTCATGGTAGCTGGTTTCAATCATTTTACTTGCAATTTGTCCTCTTATCAAACAAATTGAAGGATTTGTCACTTTGTACATGGCAAGTAAGAGAGACACACAAAAAGAAATTTACATTGAGCTTAAGGGTTTGGTTTTTCCAAGTTGAATCTGCTATGTAAAATATTTTTAATGAGTTCCCACATATTTTAATGGTGAAGTTCAACTTGGTAGGATTTGTATACTTTAGGGACTCTATCTTCATAAATACCCTTAATTGGTTTTAACATCTATTACAATGTTTGATCATATTGGAATTCTCTTTTCAATGAAGAAGCGTCCAAGGAGAAGGGTATGGTGCCAGCTCATGAAAATTTGTTCCATGTACAATTTGATCTGAAGTATAATCTTTGTCAAAGACACATCCTTTTTTAGTGTAGGGGCTTGGTCAAATCATGTATAAGGCCAAGTATAACCATTGCCTTTTCACACTTTTAGTGACACTATTAAGGCCAACAAGTTTGGAGCTAAGATGGCATATATTGAGCATTATTTGAGAATGGCATGATGAAGCCCAGACAAGTAATTTGCCCCAGCCCAACAGATTTTTGAATTTGAGTCGTCCTAAAACTTGTTAAGTTGAATATGTTTGGAAAATAAAACAACCCTCAAGGCTTGAGAATGTATATAATCCTTTACAAAAATATAATTCATAAAGAAGTTTGATCAACTCTTGTAGAGAACAATTTATCAAGAGATGGGAGTGTTCCTCTTTGGAGAGATTGTTTTCATCAAAATAAGTGGAGGTTTGCAATGGTATGGAAAACAAGACAAGAAAATCAGATTGATAGTATGGAAGATATCAAGATCTCTATATACATATGGCCAGTGATCCTTTGGATGCTTAAGGGGCTGGTTTGAAATATATTTTAAGATGCTTGAACTGACTTTGTGATCCATGACGATGAAATAATTTATTCTATATTATGATGGCATAATTGGCGGAGAAGATTCATCGTTGGGAAATTTTGGGAGGTTGAGTGAGCATTCTATAAGTCTACCCACATACCTTGGATGGCACTTTGAAGTTAGGTATGCGTACTTTGTGGATCGTATACATTTAGGAGGGACTTTGGAGGCTGGATGTTATGTTTTCAAGCTCTTATATCTTGAAGGTGTCCCTCTCTATAGGGCTTTTGATATAAAAAAAATGTATATGTGAATTTATTGGCCCTTATTTTATGTAATTTAGATTAGTTAAATTGGTGAAAAGGGATTTTACCCTTCCGTTTGCTATATTAGGGTTTTTTACTCAAGAAATTAATATTTTATCATCAAAAGATGTTTAACGTCTCCCTATAAGATGTTTAACATATTCCTCTCATTTCTTATTCCTTTAGGGCCTTTTACTCGAGAAATTAATATTTTATTGTAAAAATAAGTTGAACATCTCCCTAGAAGTGGAGAAGAACTTACTCTCATTTATGATTCCTTTAACAACTCTGAACTTATTTAAATTTTTTGGAGTTCTTTTATCTTCGATTTGGTGTTATGTATGGAAGACTAATGCACCTCATGGTGCCTTGGTCTTGAGAAATCTAGGGCATCAAGTATTAGGTGATTTCTCTTCTTATGGTAAATTCTTTTCAATGCTTTTTATTTTATTATATTAAGAGATTCTTTTACTTAAGTTATTAGTGTTTTTCTTCATCAAACAAATAACAATGCATAAACCATAAAGCGACAATAGAAAAAAAAAATATAGGTAATCATCTAGGGCCAAAATATCTCCCACTTAAGAGGAAAACCCAAACAATTACTCTTCTAATAAAGACTTCAATTGATGAATACCAATACCAAGACCATTGACCTACATGCCACTCCAAGACCAAGACACAAATCTTCCTTGATGAGATCCTTAGTTAACGATAGTCAACCTTGTGCTCCTTCCTCCTTCTTGACTTCTTCTTCAACCTTGACCTCCTTATGCTTCAAACTTTCACTTATTTTGGCCTCCTTGAATTAGGTCCATAATTCTTGACCCTAATTCAAAAACCCTATAAGACCTTCTCTTATTCCTTGATTTCCTTTGCTTTGGATAGGGTCTCCTTCTAACTTGTATCAGTTTCCTTTTGACTTATACTTCTCTAATTTGGTTACCTTGGATGATTGTAACCTTCTCAACCCTCTTTCTGTAGATGCTCCCCTTCTCCTTAGTACGTGTGATAGAAGAATAGCCCTAAAAACGGACCCAAAACAAATGCTAAGGACTTCGCTCTTCTTCTCTTCTCTTTGATGATGATTAGCCTCTTTTCCAAGTGATCCTCGCACTTCTAGATTTCAAAACTGCTTGATTGAATTTTGTCTGACAAATGAAATCTGAACTACCCTATTTATAGTTGTTTCCACATTAAATAAGTTGACTTGTTGGAAGTTGAGCCAACATGTCATTTGGAGGAGATCATTTATTCCATTTTGAATCTAACTGGCTAGGAGTTGCTTGTGCTTGTCTTGGAGGTTCTTTTGACTCTTTGAATGACTCGTAAAAAACTTTAACATGCCCAAGAAGGATCCTTCATACATGACACTGAATCAATTTTACTTTATGACCAATCCTAAGGGCTCAAAATGGGAGACATTACTAAAAAAAAATTCCTTTCTCATGAAACCCATGAGACAAGAATTACAAAAATAATTGTATTTTCTTCTTTACATCCATTACATAAACTTATATTTACACATTTCATTATGAAGACCGAACCTAGTTACACCTTTCAACACTCCCTCTTAAATAGGGAGGTATTCATAATGGTACTTCGTCATTCTCAATATGAAGAATTCTCATAAGAAGAGTCGGATTGGTAACCCATTTGTTTAGCATAATATCAACCAACATTTTTACATAGCAAGGCCTTGAATAAAAAATATATCTCTCCACAAGATCAGAGAACAATGATGGTGATACCAATGATATATAGACACCCTCATTATTTTCTCTCTCGAAACATACTCCACTCGAGTTCTCAAAGTGTGTTCAACAAGGACTATTCTTATCTTGGATTCCCATTCCTCAAAGAATATCGATCCTCTATGACTACTCTTATCTGGGATTCCCTAACTCAGTATAAAATCCATGTAGATTCAAACGGATAATTGTAATATTCTAAAATAGTATACTTGAATCTGCTCTACCAATTGCATAAACTAATTTAGATCGCAAAATCACAAAACATGAAAGAGAAAGAATTTCAATCTCACAATAGAAAAGTATTTCCTAGGGAAAGCCTCAAATAAAAACCCCATTATCTATATATTTCATTAGTCAGAAAATATGAAAAGGTTGCAATGCTTTTCTCCAAGCTGAGAAACCTCTGTGTTGCCTCTATCTGTCTCACCAATTCCTAGACAAGCTTGGTTCAATACTTAACCAATCTTTCACCCTCCAGGATCCCTATATCCTTGCCTTGTTTTCTTGGTTAATTAGGCCCTATTAATTAGGGAAATTCTGAATCCATACTGTGCAATCCATTAGGGGCCTTCCTCTTAATGCATTCACCACATGTACACTTTGGATGGTTATACAAATGATAGTACACTGCCCTTGAACTCCAATATTAATTGGTTCTTTCCTAGAACTGGCATGCATGAGTTATTTATGAGTGAATCATGAGTTTTATGATTGATCACTAGATGTTGTTCAAGTCCAAGTTCCACTCCTTGGCCTCTCACTAGTTCCTCCATTAGTTAGAACTCGTTAAACTGATTTTAACTTAGATAAACTAAGTTAATTAATTAAAACTCAAAATAAACTCGGCCAGGGCTCCTATTTTGTAGGAGCTGCTCTATATGACTCAAGTTAGACCCTCAACTCAAATTAACCAAACCAACTAAGTCCTACTGACTTAGTTAAATCGTACAAGTTGTCTTGTGATGTGGAATTACAATTTTATTTTAATTTAATTCAAGGTAAAATTAAATTAGAATCCTTTCTTGGTGCCATTTTCAACAAACTCATCCTCAAGTAGCATCGGATGCCATATTTTTACCCAATCCTCAATTTTTTCTTCCCAGGTGAAGATAGGAATGATGTGCCTATCTCTCCCTCTAAAATTAGGGAGGAAATATCCATTCCACTGAAGGAATGTACCCATTCCAATAAAGAAATGTACTCAAGCTCCCTATTAAATAGGGACTTGACCAAGCTCCCTTGTGACGAGGGACTTGCTTCTAGCAGCTTATCAAGTGGAGATGTTGGGACCATTAGAGAACTTTTGAGGTCTAAAATAGGTCTCCTAAGAAAAATGTAAAACCAAAATAAACTTTATAAGAACCAATAAGATTCAAGATGATGATGTCAGCCATGGAGGATGATTCACCATTTTTGGAGTAAAAAAGTAAAAAGATTACAAATTAATATAATAATAAAACTATTTTTTCAACTCGTCTTTTCAACTTATATCCCTAATTTTTTACTCAAATTTAGAGTGGGAGTACTCATTGGATGAAAAAATTAATTCCTCATCCAAGGAGTACTTATGTTCCATACTTTTGATAGACCCTGCTACACGAAAAATGAGAAATACAAGAAAAATGTGATTGAAATCACGTTTTTCATGTAGCAGGTTCCCATGTGTACTCCTTGGATGAGGAATAAAATTTTTCATCCAATGAGTGTTTTTCTCAAAATTTGAGTAATCCTGTAGAGAAATAAGTTTAAAATACAAGTTGAAAAAACATATTTTCATTTTTTCCCTAAAAAAATTGATGATGTAATCTAATTTTATTTTATTATTTTCACTATTATTTTATAATTTCCTTAGGTGGCCCATTTGAGACCTCAAAATTCCCCTAATGAATTAGTTGCTTGTAGAAATCCATCCTTTAATGTCATTAGATTCTTCTTTTTCATGGATTCTACATGCATTGGGACATCTTCGTAGGGAATAGACCATCCATCACTTTCATCCTTGAGCCATGTCATCATTTATTTCATTGGAAAGTGATCCATTATTCCATATATGGCCTTCTTTCATGCCATGTTGCCTTCATCATGCCATGTTTCCAAAGGATCTTTCATCCTACTACATGGTCATCATCGGTGGAAGACATCCATGTAAACTCTTCCCTTGGCAGCCCTACATAAACCCATCTAGATATTATTCCAAAATATGAAATGAACATTAAATAAAAATTAACTTTGTGATGGCCTTTCATCATGACATATTTCAGTTTGCATCAACATCCTGCATACAAATTGAGACATCTCCAATGATATATCCATTGTCAAAGGTCTCCTTCCTTTTCAGACTTCCATCAAATTCTTCATATCTTTCCTAGAGATATCATAGTTAAATATTTCAATTCTCGAATGTTGATTTCCTTCATAGTTGTACACTCAACGATCTCTTCCTTTATTTCTTCACACATTTTCTTCCAAGAACTTTCAATCATAGTTCCTCTAATTATTTTCAACCACCTCACGTTTCAGATGATGACTCATTATGTTGATTTCATATATTCAATGTGTGACCCATGCATTTATGTATCTTGTCAATAGAGGAGATCCTTTCCTTTGATCATGCTCTAAAAGTAGAGAATCCAGCCATAATGTCTGAAACCATATGACATGACTCCAAATTATCAAATAAAAGCACAGTTACCTCATTCTTCTTTTATGTCATCTTCCTTCAGTAGCTTCCATGATTGAAAGAAATTCAATCCCTTGACCTTCTTATTGACATCATACCATCCTCTCATGAATTCCTCAGAGTATAAATTCTTAATGAAACACTTGCTCCATATTTTTTGGTGAAAATTCCAATGAAGATTCTAATAGAGGATCTTAAGTATCCTCATCTAGCATATGTTTCCTCTTAATATATGTACGATGATATTTGTACCATATGACTTTCTCTTTTCCATAAGTACTACTTATGCTTCTAATGAGGTCACCAAGAGCTATATCCTTTCATAGATCTAATTCAGTTATCATTCATGCTTCCCTATGATCACGGGCTTGCAATGCTTCTATGATGCCATGATGCATCCTATCATGCACTACTAATGGCATATATACTTTACAACATGAACTTGAAAATAACTAGGAGGGGAAGACTATCTCAATCATAGTAGATATCTTTTACTTCCTCTTGCTTGGACTTCTTATTTTTAACTTCTTGCACTTCCTCAGTGATTTGTGCTTCTTCTCTTATTATTTTGTTATTGTACTTCTTGAGCTTAGGAAAATCTCTCCTATAGTGCCCATATTCTTGACACCCATAGCATGTAATATTAGCCATGTGATTCTTCTTTTTTTTATGACCAAAATTTCCAAATTTTCCCTTTATTTTTGTCACTGCAGCATATGCCTATTTTTTCTCACGTTATCCTAAATATGATTTTTCCTTTAGCCTAGATTCTTCAATCTTACATAGTGACCATAGTTCATGGAATGGAGTAGCTTCTTTCTTCCCATAAATACTTTAATTAAAGTTACCTCACTCCTTCGTTAGTGCATTTAGTACCATTATAGTCATTTCTCTATTAGATATGACTTCTCCTAGTTCTTGAAGTTGATCCATAATTTCATATATCCTCATAAATTATGAGGATATACCTTCTTCTTTTGACATCTTCAGTTTGTAGAGTTATTGCATTAATGAGATAACTTCTCCTGTCATACTTACGAAATAAAACTCTACCATTTTTTCATATATTTATTTGAAGTTCCGAGTTTAGATACATATGGAATGAGGGGATCCTTGATGGATTCAACGAGAATCCTTTGAGCTCTAACTCCCCCCTTCATAAAATTTGCAAGTTCTAGAGCGTATTATTTTGTTGGTTTGTTCATGGATCCTTTGACATGATCCATGACCTCATTTTCAATGAGATTTAGATTTGTCATCTTCTTAAAGAAATTTTGACAGATTCAAAAGCAGACATATACTTACTTGTTAAGATTCTTCTTCCACATTTTTCTTCCTTGAATTTGATGATGATATAGATGATAGAAACCTTCTCCTTGATGAAGATATATTTCCTCAACAATGACCCTTGACCCCTCAAAGAGGGAGATCACTTAGTTAATGATGACTTCTTGATGGTGTCCTTTAGTGGGAAGAAGCTTGATTCAATGAGAGGAAATTTCCTTATAACCTCTTAGAAGATGACAATGTGTTGGAAATGTTGGCATTGATGGCAAAGGTGAAGACAAGAGCAACACCTAAACTATCCATAAGGCAAAAGAGACAGAGAGGTAGCAGAGGCAGCAGAAGAAACAGAAGAATTGAAGCAAAAGCTACAGAGGAATTAGAGACAGAGCAGTGGAGTTGAAAGGGCCTAAAGGAGTGTAATACAGAGGTTTATTTATGAATTAGTACTTAGAACAGGGGTTTGTTAATAAAATAAATAGAAGAAATCGATCTCTGAGTTAAATTCCATCTTTGAACCATATGGTATGCAATGAAATTGGATATGCTTTGAATCAGTTGGCATTCACTGTTTGAATTATGTTTGAAATTATCCCCAGTTTTGAACAGAGCACTCGTATTCGATTGACATAATAAACAAGTTCAAGAGATTTAAGGTGGCTTTTACAAAGGACTAATATTCAGTTATAGAGTGGATCTTGCATGGACTGTTACGATCATTGATCGAACAGTGAATCCAGATCGCGTCGAAACAAGGTTTTGTTGAAAGAGTTAGTAATACTCTTTCAAGAATTAGTAATACTTTGTTTACCGTATCAATGCGTTTTTGTGTTAATGGTTTTCGATGGTAGTGAAGTTATCCATAACATCAATGGAGAAAAAAAACTAGAGGAATAATCAAAATTCGCAAGGAGATTCGGACGGAATCTTGTGTAAATAAGCGGAACCCAGAACGAGCGCTGTGAATAGTAATGGTGGTTTTTGGTATTCATCGCACCACCCTTATACAGAGAGCGGTATTAGAGGAGTTGGAAGTGATTCCATAGCTTGATCGACGCGTGTCCCCGACTGACATTGCAAAATCGCCTCCCACTGCGCACCATCGCGCATTAACCATCGACCAAAGACGCGGAGCGATATTGACACAAGCCGTCGATCTGGAGGGAAGCGATCTGACGGTGGTCACGTGCTATAGATGTGCGAAGGTTATCCAAGGTACAGCGTGCCATCACGCTTTATTTTCCATGCAAGTTTCCCAAGCGATATCTATCGAATCATCAGAAGCTATGTGATGTGATGTCCGCCGTTGGATGTGGTAGGCCGTTAGCGCTGGGCCCCAGTTTAATTTATATTGCTCATTGTTAAGGTCTGTGGGTTTAACAAAGGTACGATTAAAGCTCAATTGGTTTAAAGCTCGAGATATATATTCAAAATTCCCAAATTCTGAACATTCGAGTAAGAATTATATATATTTAAGCAGGGAATGTAATATAATTTGATGCTTTAAAGGTTATATAACAGTGACCATATTTATGTTGGGTGAAAAACAAAAGCTACAGATTATTAATAGTTTGAATCAGGAGTATGGATACATGACGATATATATATATATATATATATATATATATATATATATATATATTTATATACTGTGCTAAAGTTGAAACATATATGTAATAAGATTGAGTTTATTAAAAAAGCCTGAAAATTGGGTTTATTACAAGAGCCTGCAAGAACGAAAGAACTAGAGACAGTGGTAGAAATATGGTACAAAATAAAAATGAATTGAAATTGTAAAGTGATCTTCAAGCAATTATGCTTAAACTCATGTATGAATAGAGAACGTAGACAAGTAGCCCGAGAACAAAGATGGTAATGCACACAAGTATAGTGAACAGATAAATAAACACAGAGGTGAACCAAGATATATAGAATAGCCACTCAACAGTAGCAGAAGAGACAAACCCGGTAAAGCCCAGGTTCAGAAAAGGAGCTGAGTGGTATTGAAATGCATAAATGAAAATGTAAATATTTTTGTTTATAATGTTTGTGATGCAAAGGCAAGTATCCTAAGTAAAAGACAAAATCCCACTGTAGCATGGAAATTTGTACATATTGTTGTAATTTTAAAAATGAGTTGGATAAAGGAATAAGAAGACAGAAGCCAAAGAGTCATGACTGTTCACTCCAAATTCTTTATGAAATACAAACAGTCATGTGAGGAACTCTATATATAATATCACATTGATATGCACAAGAGAGTTTAGAGAGAGAAAATATAGAGAAGGCAGAGTATAGAAGTGTAAGATAGAGAAGATTAGGAAAAGAAGAGTAGAAAGAGAAGCTACAGAACAGAGCTGATATCTGAGGTAAATCAGCAAACATTCAGTTTGATAAACTGAGGAAGTTGGAGATTCCCTATCAAGTTGCAGCTTGATAGCTGTCAGTTGTAGCTAACTGAGGTTGGAGCCTCCTGTAGGTTGGTGCCTGCAGAAAATTGAAGGGAGCTGGTGCTTCCTTGCAAGTTGTAGCTTGCAGAATTGAGGTAGGAGCCTCATGTAGGTTGGTGCCTACAGAAAAACAGTGGTGAGAGGGAGTTGGAGCTTGCCTTTGCATCACAACAATAATGAGATGTGGTTTTCTCCCTTAATGGGTTTCCACTTATATCTGGTGTCTCTGTGCATGATGTTTATGTGTTGATCTGATTTATATCATCTGCTTAATACATGTTGCTCTCATATTAATTCTGTCATATTACATTAATACTTGTTGCTCACATTCTAAGATTACTCACATATTAAGTTGGACATGAAATGAAGGTGTAAATAAGGTTTAATAAAAGTTTAAAAGATTATGAATGTGTTAAACTGATTCACCCCCCCCCCCTTCTCAGTTTAACTAAGAGTTCAACAATTGGTATCAGAGCAGGTTCCTTTGTACAAGTCTAAACTCTGAAAGGAGATCCTAGGTTCCCAAGATGGCTAGTAAAGAAGGATGCTCAACCAATAAATCCCCTTTCTTCACTGGTGAAAATTATGCTTTCTGGAAAATCAGAATGAGGACATACATAATGTCTCTAGGAATAGAAGTCTGGGCTGTTGTGGAATTAGGATATGCCCCAAAGGCAACTGACACAGAGAAAGAAACAAAACAAGATTTTGTGGCTAACGCAAAAGCCATGAATGCCATCCTGAATGGATTGTGTGAAGCAGAGTTTATTAAAGTAATGCACAAAGATACTGCCAAAGAAATATGGGATACTCTTGAAAACATACATGAGGGAGACAAGAAAGTAAAGACTACCAAACTTCATGTCTATAGAGCCCAGTTTGAAAACTTAAAAATGAATGATGATGAAGACATTGCTAGTTTCTTCCTAAAAGCTGCAGAAATTATTAACAATATGAAAGCTCTTGGAGAAAAAATGCCAGAAAGTATAATTGTGCAAAATATTCTAAAATCTCTTCCATCCAGGTTTAATCCAAAGGTGTCTGCAATAGAAGAAACAGCTGATTGGGAGACCTTGACCATGAACCAGCTACTTGGAAATCTAACAGCCTATTGTTGGGTCATGAATACGACCACTTCTTAACACTTATTTCATCCATTTTCACTCTTCTTTATCATGTCATTTATTATAATTTATCATATAAATCCATTTTATAATGATTTATGCTCTTATGGATGAATATTAATTCTTATCCTTTATTTTTAATAAATTTATGCATAATTTTATCAATGATGGTTTATTAATATTATTTACCATTTTAGCCTCCAAATATAATTGCCAGATTACAGATTTGATTTCCAAATCATCATGAGATATTCCAACTCAGAAATCTGCTGGAATAAGAAGTGACAGTTTTGCGGTTGAGATTCTGAGCAAATGAAGAATAATATGGAAAATCCGGAACATGGGTTTTGTCCAGAACAGACCCAATTAACTTTTAGTAAAGAATGGTTTGCCCAAATTCGGCCTGTATTGAGAGATACGCAGGGTTCTTTAAGCACGATTTTCTCAGTTCTGTTGTTGCGGCCGTCCTCCAAATCTCAGCTGCAAAGCCAAATTCGCCCTGCTCTTGTTGAAAGATTGTTGGAAATGTATTTTCTGGTTGATCAAGTTGTTTGGAGAAATCCAATATTGTTATGGAAGATTATATTTGCTATTTAATTTCTCCTCCTTCTGATTATAAAAGGAGAAGCATGTATTGTGTATTGGGGGAAGAATGGAGAGACTTTTCTGGTTGTAATTTACATAATTGTGCATCGACTCTTGTTAGAAGAGTACGAGCTATTTGTAAACATCATTCATGCTTGATTAATAAAAGAGTTCGTTCTTGTTCCATTTCTCAAACGCTGGAGTAAAGCGTAGCAGCGTTTCACCGGTGGTTGAGGGCCCGGCCCTGGTGGAATCGTTCTGCTGTTTGTATTTCTATTCTTTTATTTATGTTGATAATTGCATGTAGATTTATTATGATTACAGATTTATTTGATTGTTGTTCATTTTATACTGTTGTTCCATTTTCTGCTCATTGTTTATTTAAAGCTTTCAATCTGCAAATAGATGGGTTATAGTGATACGTTGTTGTTCCTTTCCAGATTGCGTCTCTTTTGAATTGCTTTTGTTTAACCTGCTTGTGTTTCAATTGCTTTAAGATTTCCAACTGTAGAGGATAGAGGCTTTTGCTTCCAAGTCCCCAGAATTGGTAATCTTGCATCGATTTCTAAGGGAAAGAGTTATTGCTACTACATCCCTGATTGATGTTCTGCAAGATTGATGTAGTTTAATCTTTCCATTCTTATTACTGTAATTAGGTTTCTTTACAAGCATTTGTTACCTTTGCATTTGTTATTCTGTACTACATCTTCACAGCATTACTCTTGGATAAATTGCTGCCTCAAACTGAGTACACTCTTGAAATAAAAAGTCGCTCCCAGATTGATAATTAATGTGAGATAAATAGGTGTTAGAAAGATACCTTTTTATGCCTCGAAACCTATGAAATGAGGCTCCCACAGAAGAAGCCAAGTACGAGGGAAGCAGCCTTTAAAACAGAAAAGAAGAAAGAAGAAGAGGGAGACATATGCTCTTGCTCGGATGAAGAAGAGGCAAAGTTTGTCAAGAAATTGGATAGAGGCTCAGGTAAATAAAAAGGTAAACTCCCCTTCAAATGCTTTAACTGTGGAAGAGTGGGACATTATGCTGCTAAGTGTCCTCACAAGAAAGTGAGGAATCAGGCTCAAGAGTCAGAGAGAAATAAATCAAAGAACTAGGAGAAAGGAAAGAAGTTCAGTAGAAAATCCTTCTATGATCAACAAGACAGTAGTACATCCGAAGATTCAGATGAATCCTCAAGTGAAGAAGGAACCTATGAATTCTTATTGATGGCCATAGAAGAACTTGAAGGTCTCCTGCTAGAAGATGAAGAAGAAGAAGGTTAAGTCGACCTTGAGGGGGAGCTACGAAGTGCTCTAGAAGAGATTGATAGACTCAAAATGAAATGCAGAAAACAAAAGGACATTCTCCTCAAGTATGTACGAGAAGAACAGAATTCAGAAGTCCTTAAGCAGCTAAAATTAGAGCTTGAAGAAGCCAAGAAGATAGAGGACATGTTACTTAAGAAAATCAAAGAAAAAACTCAAGAACAAGAAAAGTTGGAAGAAGAAGTAGTATGTCTCAGAAAGAAATTAGAAAATGCTCAAAGGAAAGTGGTTATAAACTCTTCCCAAACAACAAGCTCTAGTAAGTTGAATGAAATTTTGATTGCTCAAAGATCCCCTATGATAAAGACTGGAATAGGCTATGAAGGAGAATCAAGTAAAGGAAAGGAAAAGGTTGACAGAGAGATTATTTTTGTAAAAGCAAAGAAGAATGATGAAGCAGCTCAAAAAATTCCTACAAAAGAAGAAATCTGCAATAAGGAAGACAGAGATCAGAAGAAACCATTAGTGGCAAAGAATGTAATAAATACTAAGACCCTTGAATATGTAAAATTTGGAAACCATCAAAGGAGATTCTTCCCTCCAATAAAGAATGCCACCTGTTATGTCTGCCACAAGCTGGGACACATTGCTGCATATTTTCATGCAAGGAGGAGTAATTCAAACCAGCAAAAGATGCAAACATTGAAGAGACTGCCTCAAGCAAACAAATGGAAGAGACAACATTACATCAGGTATGCAAATAGCTTCTATGGTTACTGCTTTTACTGTAAGGAATTTGGTCATAAAATCATTGAGTGTAGAAAGTATGGACAAAGATTGATGTTTAACACCTCAAGAAGTTTTATGAATCAAAGAAATTATGTTCATACTCATAATTCTACAAAAATTATGATCAAATGTTGTGTATGCAATCAAGTTGGACATATACCTTCCAAATGACCTCTAAGAAGATGGAGGTCATCACCTCACAAAAGATACAAAACAAAAGGGTGCCTCCAGTGGATAAAGAAGGTGAATAAGTGTGACCTGGCTCTAACTACTCAAGATCTGAAAAGTCAATGGTATTTGGACAATGGCTGCTCTAAACACATGACAGGGGACAAAAGTAATTTTATAACTCTTGATGAAAAGAAATCTGGCAATGTTACTTTTGGCAATGATAAGTCAGGAAAGATCAAAGGAAAGGGTTCAGTCAGCATAGACAATGGCAGAGGAAAGGCCCAAGATGTACTATTTCTAGATGGGCTGAAAGAAAATTTACTGAGTGTCAGTCAGATGTGTGACAAATGTTGCGAAGTTCTATTTAGAGCACAAGATTGTGAATTCAGATCAAGCACCACAGGAAATACTCTGCTCAAAGGTGTTCGAACAGAGAGCAATGTTTACATTGTGAAAGAGGAAGATGAAGCATGCCATCTTAGAAAACTTGAGGAGTCATGGTTATGGCATAAAATATTGGGACATCTCAGCTTCGATCACATCATCAGACTAAGCAAGAAGAAAGCTGTCAGAGACATGCCAGAAATAAAGAGGCCTTCTAATACCATATGCAAATATTGTCAATTGGGTAAATAGACCCGCACATCCTTTAAGTCCAAAGAGGAGTTGTCAACAAGAAGACCACTCCAGCTTGTGCACATGGATCTGTGTGGACCTGCAAGAACTAAAACACCAAGTGGAGAATCCTACTTCATGCTAATAATAGATGATTTCTCCAGAATGACATGGGTTGATTTTCTCAAGAATAAATCGGAAGCTCTGGACAAATTCAAAATATTTAAGGCATTAGCAGAAAATCAGACAGGATGCAAGCTGAAATGCATCAGATCAAACAGAGGAGGTGAATTCACTGATTATGACTTTGCAGGCCTATGCAATGAACATGGCATAAAACAACAATTCACTATTGCAGGAACACCTCGGCAGAATGGAGTAGAAGAAAGAAAAAACAGATATGTTCATGATGCAAGAGAATAATATTGCTCAAACCTTCCGGGCAAAAGCAGTGCACACAGCAGTACATATCCTTAATAAGGCTCACTTAAGGCCAAGTAGTGACAAGACTCCCTACGAACTGTGGAATGGAAAGCCAGCTTCAATCAAACATTTCAGAATCTTTGGTAGCAAGTGTTACATAAAGAATAATGATGAAAATCTTGGAAAATTTGATGCAAGAGCAGATGAAGGAATATTTCTAGGATATGCATCCAAAAGAAAATGGTAAAGGTGCTACAACAAGACTCTTCGGAAAATAGTAGAAAGCATTGATGTGAGATTTGATGAAGAACTTCCAAACAATACAAGAGATACTGACTGCTGCAGTCCATCAGATAACCATGAAGAAGAAGACCAGAATGATGATGAAACAAGAAAGACTACAGAAGATGAAGGGTTGAGCTCGAAATCCCCCTCAAGATACACTCAGAAGAATCATCCTGAAGATCAAATCATAGGAGATAAGAAAGCAGGGGTCCAGACAATAAGGCAGCTAATAGAACAAACTGAAGAAGTATACATAACCATGTTGTCACAAATAGAGCCAAAGAAATTTGAAGAAGCCAGCAAGGACAAGTCTTGGGTAAAAGAAATGAATGAGGAATTGGACCAAATTGAAAAGAACAATACCTAGGAACTAGTTCCTAGACCAATTGAGAAAAATATCATTGGTTCAAAATGGGTATTCAAAAACAAAATGAATGAGCAAGGAAAAGTAATCAGGAATAAAGCCAGGCTGGTCTGCAAAGGATATTCACAAGTCGAAGGACTTTATTATGATGAAACATTTGCCCCTGTAGCCAGAATGGAAGCTATCAGAATGTTCCTGGAATTTGCATGCTACCAGAATTTCAAGGTATATCAAATGGATGTAAAATCTGCATTTCTGAATGGAGACTTAGAAGAAGAAGTCTACTTGGAACAACCAGAAGGCTTCTCATTGACAGACAAAGAAGATTATGTGTGCAGACTGAAGAAGGCCCTATATGGACTGAAATAGGCTCCTCGTGCTTGGTACTCAAGACTGGATAAATATTTGCAAAAACAAGGCTTTAAGAGAGGTGGAGTAGACAGTAATCTATATATAAAAGCCCATGAAAATGAACTCCTGATTGTTGTTGTATATGTTGATGACATTATGTTTGGAAGCAACAGAGATGAACTAGCAAAAGGATTTGCAGAAGAGATGAAATCAGAGTTTGAAATGTCCATGATTGGAGAGCTTAGTTTCTACTTAGGACTTCAAATTCAGCAAAAGAACACAGGCACATTCATCTCACAAGAAAAGTACTTAAAAGAAACGTTGAAAAAGTTCAAAATGGAGGACTGCAAACCTGTGTCAACTCCCATGATCACGGGATGCAAGATGTGTGCTGATGATGGGTCTGCAGATATAGATCAAAAACTCTACAGATCTATGATAGGAAGTCTATTGTATCTGACAGCATCAAGACCAAACATCATGCTAGCAGTAGGACTAGTGGCTAGATATCAAGCAACACCTAAACAAAACCATCTTCTGGCAGTCAAAAGAATATTTAGATATCTACAAGGAACGGTACAGTATGGACTTTGGTATCCTAAAGGCAAAAGCTTCACTTTAACAGCATACACAGATGTAGATTGGGCCAGCTGTGTGGATGACAAGAAAAGCACAAGTGGAGGTGCTTTCTATCTAGGAGAAAGTCTGGTGGCATGGTTAAGCAAGAAAAAAACATCTATCTCCCTGTCTACAGCTGAAGCAGAATATATAGCAGCAGCAGCATGTTGTACACAAGTCATGTGGATGAAGCAGACTCTTCAAGACATGAAGGTAAGCATTAATGAACCTATCTCAATCAAATGTGATAATAGAAGTGCTATAAGTATATCTAAAAATCCTGTGCTTCACTCAAAAACTAAGCATATCCCAATCAAGTATCATTTTCTCCGAGAACAAGTGGCTCAGAAGATAGTAAAGCTGGAATATGTACCAACAAAAGAACAGACAACTGATATATTTACCAAACCACTTGCTAGAGAGACATTTGAATATTTGAGAGATAGACTAGGGGTAGTATCTGTAGATGCTACTCTCTGATATGAAAAGAAAGCACAGTTTCAGGGGGAGAACGGAAAAGAAAATATCATTCTCAGAGGGAGATAAACCAGCAAGGGAAGCATGAAAATAGGTCCTCAGGACCAAAGGGATTATGGCAATAATACATTCAGCATAAAAGAAACAATAAAAAGGCAAAAGGGTCAGTGGTGCAGCAGAAGAGTGGTGAACTCGAAGTAAACTGAACACAGAAGAATAGTGAAACCGATGTGTATCTCATCCAAAGTTTGGAGCAGCAGCGTACAAAGTCAGGAAATTTCAGAGAGAGGAAATGCATGAAATGTTGAAAAAGGATAAATACACAGCATCAAATAATAAAAGCTTCACTAAGAATTCGAACCCCTTGCCATTGATGTCAAAGGGGGAGGGAGAGTAACGAACAGGAGGAAGAGTAGGCAAATAGAGAAAGTGTATTGCCATCAATGCCAAAGGGGGAGACTGTTGGAAATGTTGGCATTGATGGAAAAGGTGAAGACAAGAGTAACACCTAAACTATCCATAAGGCAAAAGAGACAGAGAGGTAGCAGAGGCAGCAGAAAAAACAGAGGAATTGAAGCAGAAGCTATAGAGGAATTAGAGACAGAGCAGTGGAGTTGAAAGGGCCTGAAGGAGTGTAATACAGAGGTTTATTTATGAATTAGTACTTAGAACAGGGGTTTGTTGATAAAATAAATAGAAGAACTCAATCTCTGAGTTAAATTCCATATTTGAACCGTATGGTATGCAATGAGATTGGATATGCTTTGAATCAGTTGGCATTCACTGTTTGAATTATGTTTGAAATTATCCCCAGTTTTGAACAGAGCACTCGTATTCTATTGACATAATAAAAAAGTTCAAGAGATTTAAGGTGGCTTTTACAAAGGACTAATATTCAGTTATAGAGTGGATCTTGCATGGACTGTTACAATCATTGATCGAACAGTGAATCCAGATCGAGTCAAAACAAGGTTTTGTTGAAAGAGTTAGTAATACTCTTTCAAGAATTAGTAATATTTTGTCTGTCGTATAAATGCGCTGTTGTGTTAATGGTTGGCGATGGTAGTGAAGTTATCCATAACATCAACGGAGAAAACAAACCGGAGGAATAATCAAAATTCGCGTGGAGATTCAGACGGAACCTTGTGTAAATAAGCGAAACCCAGAACGAGCGTTGTGAACAGTAACGGTGGTTTTTGGTATTCATCGCACCACCCTTATACGGAGAGCGGTATTAGAGGAGTTGGGAGCGATTCCATAGATTGATTGACGCATGTCTCTGACTGACATTGCAAAACTGCCTTCCACTGCGCGCCATCGTGCGTTAACCATCGACCAAAGACGAGGAGTGATATTGACACAAACCCTCGATCTGGAGGGAAGCGATCTGACGGTGGTCACATGCTGTAGATGCGCGAAGGTTATCGAAGGTATGACGCGCCATTGCGCGTTATTTTCCATGCAATTTTCCCGAGCGATATCCGTCGGATCGTCAGAAGCTATGTGATGTGATGTTCGCCGTTGGATGTGGTAGGCCGTTAGCGCTGGGCCCCAGTTTAATTTATATTTCTCATTGGGTTTAACAAAGGTACGTTATAAGCGGCTCAATTGATTTACAGCTTGAGATATATATTCAAAATTCCCAAAGTCCGAACATTCGAGTAAGCATTATATATATTTAAGCGGGGAATGCAATATAATTTGATGCTTTAAAGGTTATATAATAGTGACCATATTTATGTTGGGTGCAAAACAAAAGTTATAGATTATTAATAGTTTGAATCGGGAGTATGGATACAAGACGATATATATATATTTATATACTGTGCTAAAGTTGAAACATATATGTAATAAGATTGAGTTTATTACAAAAGCCTGAAGAGTGGGTTTATTAAAAGAGCCTGCAAGAATGAAAGAACTAGAGACAGCAGCAGAAATATGGTACAAAAGAAAAATGAATTGAAATTGTAAAGTGAGCTTCAAGCAATTATACTTAAACTCATGTATGAACAGAGAACGTAGACAGGGAGCCTGAGAACAGAGATGGTAATGCACACAAGTACAGTGAACAGATAAATAAACACAGAGGTGAACCAAGATATATAGAACAGACACTCAACAGTAGCAGAAGAGACAAACCCAGTAAAGCCCAGGTTCAGAAAAGGAGCTGAGTGGTATTGAAATGCATCACTGAAAATGTAAATATTTTTGTTTATATTGTTTGTGATGCAAAGGCAAGTATCCTAAGGAAAAGACAAAATCCCACTGTAGCATGGAAATTTGTACATATTGTAGTAATTTTAAAAATGAGTTGGATAAAGGAATAAGAAGACAGAAGCCAAAGAGTCATGACTATTCACTCCAAATTCTTTATGAAATACAAACAGTCATGTGAGGAACTCTATATATAATATCACATTGATATGCACAAGAGAGGTTAGAGAGAGAAAATATAGAGAAGGCAGAGTATAGAAGTGTAAGGCAGAGAAGATTAAGAAAAGAAGAGCAGAAAGAGAAGCTACAGAACAGAGCTGATATCTGAGGTAAATCAGCAAACATTCAGTTTGATAAATTGAGGAAGTTGGAGCTTCCCTATCAAGTTGCAACTTCTTGATAAATACTGCCGGCCAGCCGATCGAGGTTGAGCCCTGAGGTTGAAATGCCCCAGAAATGGTATTGCATTAGGGGAATTTTGAGGTCTAAAATGGGCCTCCTAAGGAAATTATAAAATAATAGTGGAAAAAATCAAATAAGATTTGATGACATCATCAAATTTTAGAGGGAAAAATGAAAAAACTACTTTTTCAATTCATATTTTCAACTTATCTCCCAATGTTTTACTCAAATTTCGAGCGGGAGTACTCGTTGGATGCGGAATTTAATTCCTCATCCAAGGAGTACCCATGTTGCATACTTTCGATGGGTCCTACTACACTAAAAATGAGAAATACATTAAAAAACGTGATTACAATCACGTTTTTTATGTATTTCTCATTTTTCGTGTAGAATAGTTCATCGAAAGTATGCAACATGGGTACTCCTTGGATGAGGAATTAAATTCCGCATCCAACGAGTACTCCCGCTCGAAATTTGAGTAAAAATTTGGGAGATAAGTTTAAAATACGAGTTGAAAAAGTAGTTTTATTATTTTATTATTTTTTAATATTTTTACTTTTTTACTCCAAAAATGGTGAGTCATCCATTATGGATGACATCATCATCTTGAATCCTATTGGTTGTTATAAATTTTATTTTTGTTGTACATTTTTCTCAGAGGCCCATTTTAGACCTCAAAATTCCCTAATGCTTCCTCGCAAGTCAGAGCTGCTGTGTATCAGGTAGGAGCCCTCCTAGGGCATATGCCTTAAAATTGAAGGGAGTTGGGCTTTCTCGCAAGTTGTAGCTTGCGTATCAGAGGTAGGAGCCTCCTCAGAGGGTTGGTGCCTCATGGAAAAACAAAGGGTGAGAGGGATTTGGAGCTTGCCTTTGCATCACAACAATAATAAGATGTGGTTTTCTCCCTTTATGGGTTTCCACTTATATCTGGTGTCTCTGTGCATGATGTTTATGTGTTGATCTGATTTATATCATCTGATTAATACCTTCTGCTCTCACATTAAGTCTGTTGTTATATTATATTAATACTTGTTGCTCACATTCTAAGATTACTCACATATTAAGCTGGACATGAAATGAAGGTGTAAATAAGGTTTAATAAAAAGTTTAAAAGATTATGAATGTGTTAAACTGATTCACCCCCCCCCCCTCAGTTTAACTAAGAGTTCAACACAATGACCCTTGATCTAGCCTCCTTAGCCTTCAATATATTTTGACTCCTTTGGTGATGATTGAGTGCAGATCTCAGAAAAGCTTCTAGGGTTTTGACTTTCTCCAAGATGATTGTTGGAGCAAGGTCCCCTGGGGTATTTTTTAGTTTAATTTTGTTTAAGTTTTTTTGTACACGTTGTGCGCAGATGGTCAAAGGGGCTTTGGGGCAGGTCTAAGTCCCTTAATTATTGTAAAGGGTTAAAGGGAAAACCATGAGTCTCAAACCATGGTTTTAGACCATGGTATGTGTGCATTTTGGATAATATAAATATGTAAGAGTCGAGTAAAGAAGGAGACCATGAAATCTTGGATCAGTTTTGGCTAGGTGTCCTTGTTCGTCTGAGCTTTTTTTTCTGGGTAAAAAGGCTCCTGCTGGTTGTGTGCATCGATACCTAAGTCCTGAGCTGTGTGTGGACTCTGCTGTTGTGTGTGAAGAAAGATATATTGTACTGAATTTCAAATCTCTTAATAAATAAGTCATTTTTTGCGAACTCAAACTCTTATGTGATTTATTGTCTTAGATTATTTGTTAGATCTGGATCTATTCTATCGTTGCGTCGTTACTTCATTGAATGGGTTAATTGCATTTGTGTGAAAGTACTATTCTATGTTAAATAATTAGATCTGAATGAAGTATAATTAAGTACTATGCACGAATTTATATCGAAGTATTCTGTGAAAATAAGTGAAAGGGTTAGATATATTTACCATTGATTGTGTGTGCACAAATATGTTATATTATCTGCAGTAATTCTGATTAGATCTTCCACATCAAAATCTCCCGCAGGGTTTGAAAACCTAGTTCCAGCACCCCCCCCCCATACTACTTCAGGTGAGACTTTGGTCTGCGCAAGCAGATCACTGCCGAAAGAGCCAGTAGTTGGAGGGTTTGTTGGTTGTGCAAATACTCTGAACCTAGGTCATGACCCCTTAAGCCAACAAATGGTTCTGTTTTTGGGACCGAGATCATTTTGAGGGAGAGTTGGTGTGGCACCCGACAAAGAACGAACTGCAAGATTGGATTGAAAAGAAGATACGTGACTTTTCGATCCAAGAAAACAGAAGCTCTAAATTGTTTATCGAATATTGGGCACAAAGGTATACCTACACAAAGGTCCATGAAATTTTCTTTGCTTCCTTTTCGACCGAGTTGCAAGAGTGGATGTCTCGACTTTCTGAATTCTAGACCTACACAAAGGATGACACGATCACTAAGTGGACCCCAGAGTTGGTACAACAATTAGAGAAATCTAGCAACAAGATCACTTGCGCGGTAGATCATTGGATCAATAGTGTTTTGGGAGGATTTTTGACTGAATTTTTTATTGATCAATTTGTATCGTATTCTGAAGCTGAAAGGAGATTTTTCAAGGGCCCTAGAGGTAAGTTCATGCATTCTCTAAAACTGTGGATTAAAATGCTATTGTGTGAATAGGGTACTTGGTGCATCCACATTGAGTGAATGCCCTGAATAAGTCCATCTAACTACACGCGCAGAGGTTATGGAAGTGCTACGCGAAGCAGAAGAACTTACAGAGTACATCTAGAAGAATTTTTTGTTTATAGCCCTCTCAAAGGTATATCTGATAATGACAAAGATTCTAAAACAAGTAGCTCGGGTGAATCTACACACAAAGAAGTAGGAAATTTGGCTTTAATTTCGTTCCCATCCACTCCACTCCCGTATTCACATCGCGCTAATAAGGCATCCACTCCACTCCCGTATTCACATCACGCTAATAAGGCATCCACTCCACCTCCACCTCCACCACAAGATGCTAATATGGTTGCTTCCATGAAGTTATCTAATTTACGTGGTACTAGGAATGAATATGTGGATCAATTCTGGTTTGGCACAAACATTCTATGGATAGTGCAACAGATTAATAATGAGGATGTTAAGAAAGAAAAGAAGGCTACTAATTTTCACGACCACGCATTGGATTGGTACATAAGGTATGTGGCGACAAACCCTAGTGCAACAATTGATAATCTGAAGGTTTCATTGAAGTAACAGTTCAAAAAGCCAAAATTGTATGCTCAATATGTAACTAAATTGAAGGAGATTTTCAAAGAATTAAATGAATCTGTTTGGGAGGCGGATCAATGGCTAAAGCTCACCATCAGAGATGGAGGATTTACTATTGATGACACGCATCACAAAGAGTGGTTTATTTCCATGCTACTACCACATTTGCGCCAACCCTTGAGTTAGCAGAAGATTGCAACACAGGCTAAATTTGTAGAGATTTCAATGAAGCTAGAATCCTCGTCAATAGTGGGTGCACAGATCGGGGCCCAGCAGATACAAAGCCAATTAGAGGCAATGCACTTAGAAATACAGAGTCTGCACAAAGATAGAGGAAAGGAGGTATGCACAGATGTATGGTGTATACGTTCTAAATTTTTTGGGCATCACAAGGATCAGTGCCCCATATTCAATGACTATCTAACAACTGGAGGACAAAGCCCACTGAAGAGCACGGCAAGACCAAGTGGAACTCCTACATTATGGTACGCGATATGTCAAGTAACTGGTCTGCACATGACAGAATTATGCCAAAGGATTGGTAAATATGTTCCAAAACTCAACAAACCTTTCTGCAAATTTTTCTCATCGGTGGGACATGACGAGAAACATTGTCGCAACTTCAATTTGATGATTGATTGAGCTTATATATATAGGAGGCACAAAGAACCAACCTCACCTACATCTCTATCTGGGCGTGGTGGATTCCAAAGTAGTGATGAGGAAGAGGAGGAGGATTTGGTGGAGGAAGGGTGCAGCTCATTTTCTATAATTGTGGAAATTTGGGTCATTATGCACACGAATGTCCGAACCCAACATAGCAGTCTTGCAGGTATTGTAGACAATTTGATCATGTTATTGAATATTGCCCTATTTTGATTGCAAGAATGCAGGAAAAGAAACCACATACTCCCACTCAAAATATTCAGATGGTAAGAGTTGATCTGCGCAAATAATAACCAAGTGTGAATATCGTTACTACGAGTGGTGCAGCCATCAGTGAAGAAAAAGGGACAAACCTTGATACTTATCTTTGGATCCGAAAAGCACCTAAAAAGAAGGCAGGATTCAACTTACAAAGAGAAAAGGAAACCTTTGTAGAATCGCAGAAGGATTTCACAGAGGTGGGCGCCTCAATGTCTAAAGCATCAAGCAAGCCTATGAACATGGTCGAAGGAGATGAAGAGCTAAAGCCCTTCCTGCATGCTTGTATTAAATTTTTGTGCGATAAGAAGGTATTCAAGAACCTCCAAGAGTTAATATAAAACTACGTAGAGAAAGATCAGACCCAAATGGAGCAGAAGGTTGTTAATAAAATTTATAAGAATAAAAGAAGAACTAGATGGGAAATGTGATTGACTACTCAGATTGGTGCATACAAGATGGATCGGGTCATTCTAGATCTAGGATTTGATGCGAATTTTCTACCAAAGTATACTTGGAAATGAATGGAAGAACCTAATTTGGACTGGTCCACTATCCAGTTGTGCATGGAGAATCAACAAAATATTATCCCATTAGGAAGGCTCTCACAAGTAGTAGTGGATATCAAAGGAGTGAGGGTACTCGCAAACTTTGAAGTTATCCAGAGTGTTGATGATACTGACTCCTATCGTGCGCTGTTGGGTTTGGATTAGGGTATCGATATGGGTAGAATCATCAAAATCAAGCACAGAAGTATGGTGTTTGAAAGTAATGGAACCAGATTTTTGGTCCCCCTAGACCCTGCAGAAGGAGAAAGATATACAGAGTCGGTGCGCGCAAATGATGATGTCGATCATATCTATAAGTTGACTCCATGGGATGAAGACTGGATCAACCCGACAGCAGATGGAAGACTTAATTGGGAGAAGGGTAGCTCCTGCTTTTCGGATTCAGATGAGGAACTGGAGAACTGGAAGAACCAGTTGCATGAAGGCTCTACATTGCACTACAATCGGGTGACAAAATCCCTACAGTGCATATCCTCAAAGGTATGAGATTTGCCTTATTGTGATACCATGAGTAATGTTAATATTTTTTTAGAAGAACTTGAAAAAATTGCTCCAGAAGCACATCAATTCCATGCACTTGATATAGCTCCATGCTCAACCCCAACGCGCTAGTGGGATACGCACAAAGGTAACTTGGCTAACTGGGAAGAATGCACACGCATGATGTGTCTATTATTTTAGCATTCAAATACCATAATGGGAGAGAGTACCTATTCCGAAGAAGGTGATCCATGCAAACATTTGGCTAGATGAACTGAAGCTTGGGGCAAAGAACCAAAGCTAGAATGGATGCATATATTCATCCACACTTTGGGGAAGGTGCCTACATACTGGTACCTCGAAAATGAGTTGTGACAAGAACCCACTGAATGGACTGTGCTGACAGAAATTCTTATCCTGGGATTTAGTTTTTAAATTGGCTTTGAATGCCTTGATGATGAATTGCAGGATATTCATGAAGTCATATTTGATGCGCAGATGAAGGACATCGTTGATTGTCTAAATTCGTCAATTGAAGATAACGAAGAAGACCCAAGGAACATTACGATCCCTGAGTCTGAAGGACAATGCGTAGTTATCAGGCCTATGGTTGAGTTACTAGATGTAACTAAGTCTTTGAATATTCGACGATTCAATATTGGCTCAGAGGAACAACCAAAATTAGCAAAGATAGGGGACTTTTAGGATGGAGATACGATGGGTAAGTTCATTGAGTTGTTGACTGAATATCAAGAGCTAATTCCTACGAAATTTCCTAAGCTGAAGGGGATTGGAGGATATCTCGAGGTAATGAAGATCACCTTGAAACCGGATGCGCGACCTGTGAAGCAACACCCATATAGGTTAAATCCCAAATACAAGAAGAAGGTAAAAAAGGAATTGAAGAAAATGGTTGCTGCGGGGATCATAGAACTAGTGGAAGAATAATATTGGGTGAGCCCTATCGTGGTGCAAGACAAGAAAACCAAGGGAGAAATAAGGATTTGTGAAAATTAAATGATGATTGCATACATGAACCATTCCCGACCCCTTTTTATGATAAAAATACTGGACAATGTGGGAAGACAAAAGACATAATAACGCCGGAAGACAGAAGAAAGACAACCTTTGTGATAGAGTGGGGACCGTTTCAGTATATATTCATGCCATTCGGTCTGAAGAATGCACCAGCTATCTTCTCGCACGTGGTAGCAGTTTCGTTCAAAATATACATCCATAAATTCTTAGAAGTATACTCTGATCACTGGACTATATTGAATCATTGAAGAATCATGCGTCGAGCCTATGCCTAATGCTGGATACTTACCAGAAGTATTCGATATCGCTCAATCTGAAAAAGGCGTATATTCTGAATCCCATTCGAGATCTTGCTAGGTCATATTGTTTGTCAGCAAGGATTGATGGTGGATCTAGCAAAGATCGTTGTTATCGTTAACCTAGAAGTTCCCACAAATGTAAAACAACTATCTCAATTTTGGGGCATACAAGGTATTACCAGAAGTTTATTCAAGGCTACGTGAAAATCATTGTGCCTATGGAGAATTTGCTCAAGAAGGATGCCTCATTTTGCTAGGATGTAGACTTCTATAATATATTTCAATTGCTTAAGGAGAATATGGTCATTGCTCCCATATTGGTCTTTCCAGACTGGATAAAGGAATTTCATGTACATGTCGATGCCTCCTCCATCACATTGGGAGTTGTCTTAGCTCATCCAGGAGCTGGGGATATTGACCACCCTATTGCATTTGTGAGTAGGAAATTGTCAAGGGTGGAGCGCCACTACCCGACCACGAAGAGGGAATGATTAGATATGGTCTACGCACTATAGAAGTTCCCCACTATCTATTGGGAGGTCAATTTAAGATGTTTACTGACCACTCTGCCCTGAAATACCTGGTCAAGAAGCCTGTGTTGGGGGCGTAAGATCTACATATGGTTGTTGTTATTTCAGGAGTATTACTTTGAATTAATTCTGAAACCTGGGAGACTAAATGTTGGGCCAAACCATATATCACGCATTGAAAGTGGAGAAGAGCCAACAAACTTGGAATACGGCTTACCAGATGTGCAGCTATTTTTCATTATAATAGTCGATGATTACTTTGCATATATTATTCATTTTTTTATGACTAGAAGTGTGCCCAAGAAATATATGATGAAATAGAAGAAAGATTTGGTAACACATGCAACTGATTTTACCTTGTAAAAAATAGGTGCAGATGAAGTACTAAGAAGGTATGTGTTGGAATTCGAAAGACGGGATATATTAGCCAAGGCTCATGGAGGAGTTGCAGGAGGTCAATATGCAAGGAAAGCAACTGCACATAAGATTTTACGGGCTAGGTTGTTGTGGCCCATGGTGCACAGTGACACACATGAGTATTTTTGTGCTTGTGATGTATGTCAAAGGACGAGGAAATCGTCGTGCAAAGATGAGATGTCCTTGCACCCACTACTAAATTTGCAAGCTTTGGAAAAATAGGCCATTAATTTTGTCGGACCTATCAACCCTCCAGGAAAGAAGACATGTGCGCTCTACATAATCACTCCGACAAACTATGTGACTAGATGGGTTGAGGCTAAGCCTATGAAGGATTTTAGTGCATAAAAAATAGCGCACTTCATTTTTTAGAGCATCTTGACTCGGTTTGGGTGCCCTAAGATTTTGATGAGTGATCAGGGTACACACTTTGTGAATGAAACTATTCAAGCTCTGATTGAATAATTCTACATTCATCATCAGAAGAGTACTTTGTATAATCCCAAGGAAAATAGTGGAGTGGAAGCTTTTAATAAGATATTGGAGACTGCACTCACTAAGATTTGCAATGCTTATCGAAATGATTGGGATTTGAAAATACCTGCGGTTATGTGGATATACAGAACCACGTGTAAGAATTTGACAAGGAAGACACCTTTCAGAATGGTGTATGGGCAGGAAGATGGTATGCCTATGGAGTATATTGTCCCAAGTTTGCGCATTACGGTGATCACTAATATGGTTGAGTAGGATATTATGGATTAACAATTCTCACAGTTGGTCACGCTGGAAGAGGACCGATTCATGGAAGGCTTCCATCAACAGGTGAAAAAGGTGCGCGAAAAGGCTTAGCATGATAAGCACATTATATAGAAGGTCTTTAAATAAGAGGATTTTGTTTTGTTATATGACAGCAAGTTTGCGCGCCACCCAGGGAAGTTAAAAATGCATTGGCTTGGACCAGATATTGTCAAGGAGATCACAGAGGGAGGTGTGGTACGACTAGCCACATTAAACGAATGGAGTGATAAATACGCAGCAGATGCACTAGAAGGTTGAACATAGAGGTGCCAGAATATAGCCATTGGAATAGTTAATCTGAACAAGACATCATTATTACCATTTGGAGGAGAAACTAAACTTCACTTACTAAGGGGATTGTGCCATATTTGGATCCATTTTATCATTTATGGGGCTACATTAATGAATTAAAGATAGTTTAAGATGCTCTAATGCTATAAATATGATAGGAAGGGTCGCACTAGTTCCCTTTTCTTTCCGATTAAATTGTGCTCATTGCTATCTGTGAGTTTTATGAAGCTTATGTCTAGAATCAACCCACTTTTCTTCGAGAAGATGCACAACCAAGGGTTGGGGTACTTAATTCCACAGAGTATGACTACTACTGAGCCTACCCCTTCTACGACACAGGCTACTGAGACCACTGCATAGGTCGTTGAGACCCCTGCGTCGATCGCTAAAGCTACTATCCCTACCCCATAGTCGTAGTTATCCAAGAAGGGACAGGCTCCAGCCATTAGGAATTCACCACACAAGAAAACCTCAAAGCCCAAGTCCACCCCTGCTGACTGCCAGAAGAGATCGCTGGTTGTCCTACCCGAAACAATTATGGAAGAGGATGTCGTGGAGGTGGTCAATACCATATCACAGTTTCCCGGGTATGTAGCGTCGGAAAATCCTCGGTGAAGGTCACAAAATACCTAGACAAGGTACAGTCATATATCAACATGTTTTTGATCCCTGAAGATGTGCCAGTCGAAGGAGATATGTTCGTGAAAATCCTACTATTGAATTTGAAAGATTGGGATTTGGTTGACTGGGAGAAATTCCTTGAGCTTGTGCCCTCCATGTACCTGGAGAAGGACCCCTATGATGGTGGGGTGGTGAGGGTTGAACCAAAGTCGTGGGTGTTGGGCCCGCAGAAATTAGGGTTGCTGAACCTCTTTCATATTCCTCATTTTGGGCGTAGCCCTATTAACGACATATGTGTGCACCAATTTCTCGCCCTAGTGCACGACAACTATATGTAGCTAGGATGGTCGATTCCAGTTGATGTTGCACTAATACATTGTATCACCAACCTCCCCGACCAGGGAGAGGACCCTACGATGACTTTTGGAGGAAAAATTCAAGAGCGCAAAGCTGCAGAGGATGTCAAGGGATAAATTCAAGGTCTCGTGCAATAAACAGGGGTTCCTGGTCCATGAGATCAATGACCCTACAATGCAGATTGACATAATGATCCTCGCATGCAAGATGATGCGGACAAGTCGGCCGAAGGAATTTCTGGCCCATGTAATTGCATTAGCTGGGCAGTGCGAGAAGGGCATGCAATTCAACTGGTATAAATTTTACCTTTGCGCTGAATTTTTTTCCAATGTTCGAGAAGTCCAGGAGGAAGGAAACCATTTCTATTATGCATGGTTTCTCCTACTCGTCGTGATAATTAGGTGGAAGATGCCAATGGACACCCAATTCCCTGATAATGAGACAAACCTATGCATAGCAGGCGTTATTCCATAGTATGGAATTCTAATATTCCCTCTAGAATCACGGAGAATAATATTTTTTTGGTATTGTTTGACTCTATATTATTTCAGGAAATCCAGTCAAAGCCGCGTTTTTCACCGACCCTCTAAGATCAATACATGCATGTCACAGATTTTAAAGCCACCTTTCATAACATGCACATCCACACAAAGGGCTTTGTGGAAGGTGTAAGGTACAAACTACCATACATGGTCATGGAGGAAGACCTGGTGTGCATAAAAATGGAGTGGCTGCCAACATGGTTAGAATTGCGCACCATTGGGGGTGCCTCCTCATCTATGTCGAAGACTCCCACCAAGTTGCGCACAATCAAGGAGTCGCAGACGGATCCTCAACAGAAAGGAAAGGACATAGAGAAGGACATATAGAAAAATGTCGAGCCTACCACAACGGGGGAAACCATTGACCTCGAGAAGGATGTCGAACAAAAATAGGGTGATAGTTTCAGCGCGTCTTCCACACAGACTAAAGCTTGGATAGGAACGAAGCACGACTCACAGTCTCACCGCACCAGCGCAAAAATATGTAGGGTTCCAAGCAAACATTGTGGAAGGCCCTCACCCTCATTGAAGACGACCTCAATGCCATTGAAAACACAGTAACACATGCAACCGAGGACCTATGGAGTGATGTGGAGACTCGGTACAAATCACTTATTAAGGGTGTACAATTGGGTCTTCAGGAGCTGAAAATGCAAGCAACTTCCATTCAAGAGAGCATGAAGTAATAAATTTTTCCGCAAACAAGTGTGCAGCCAAAAACCGTCAAAAAAGTGAGTGCACATCCCATCGGCATTGTTATGCCAATAAACAACCGATTTTTTCATGTCCCAAGTCTGACAATTACAGTGGAACAACCTAACTTGGGTGCTAATGTGAAAGCCTATGCAGAGGTTGGCATCGGTCTGGCGATGCTACCTGGAGGAAAGATTCATGCCATGCATACAATTATTATGGATGAATTTCAATTTTTAGAGTTTCATTGCTCCCAATTTGTTACAGAGGCACAACAACAAGTATCGATGAATGCATAAGGAGCAACAAAGTGCAGAACAAGCTCAAAAAGCGGTTGAAGATCAGTGCGCTACGCTAGAATTAATGATTGATCACTTTTGCGGTGACCTGCCAAAAGTCACTATCCCTGCCACAACTATGCCAATAGCTAAGTTAGAAAGTCTGGTCACCACGTTGAAAGCATCACACACAGAAATCCAGACCATCTGCATGGAATTTGAACCAAAAATTTTCAAGCTGCAAATGAAGCTACAACCAGAGACATTGCTGGAGGTCCGATCACAACACGAAGCTGAGGTAAAGGAAAAAATTGTGAGCGTCACAATAGTAGTTTTAGAGTGTGGCACTCTTTTGGATGAGGCCATTGGTGTTTGGACTTATGTTCAAAATGACCTGATGGTTTAGAAATTAAGGAACAAACTCTGGTTCAAAGAGTAGAAATTCACATAGATCAAAGTGGTAGCACCAACATTTGTGCCATCACAGAGGCTTGCCAAACTACAAGAAGGCAAGGACATTCAGATGAATATTGAGGATTTGTGCCAACGTAAGCAACTACTTGAGATGCGGATGTAGCCTTGCGTTGAGGAAGCCTTGCAACTTTCACAGAACCTTGACAACACTCTCAAAAGCATACAACAGGCTCAGAGTAGCATCAGCCTGGCAAATGAGGGCCCACCAACAACCCAGTTGGTGGATGAATCATAGAGCGCTACCACGTAGAGCATCGAAGTCATAGTACCATTCAAAAGTTCTATGGAATCATTGAAGGAAAAGATGAAGGTGACTTCCCCACAATGACTCAGGACAAGTCACAAGACTGTGTTAGGGGTCTATTGGAGCAAGGTCCCCTAGGGTACTTTTTGGTTTAATTTTGTTTAAGTTTCATTGTACGCGTTGCACATAGATGTTCAATGGGGCTTTGGGGCAGGTCAAAGTCCCTTAATTATTGTAAAGGGTTAAAGGGAAAACCATGAGTCTCAAACCATGGTTTCAAACCATGGTATGTGCACGTTTTTCATAATAAAAATATGTAGGAGTTGAGTAAAGAAGGAGATTGTTATACGGAATTGTGATCTACAAATAAAACAAATTCCCTAAGCATGGTTTTTATCATCTAGAAAAATAGAGGAAAGAATAACTATCACTTTCTCTAAAACATGCAAATATACAGAATGGGAAAGGATCCTACTTGTGATTCTTTCGCTTCTCCTTCTCCTTTTGTCACTATTTTCATCACTCTCAATCCAACTCAAGTCACTCGATCAATTCCTGCGAACACAAACAGAGAACAACAAACAACATGCAATATAAAAGATATCTACTTATCTTGCTCAAATCAAATCAATTAGATCTGACATCCATACATCATTCAAGAATACATTGCATAAGAAATAAAGACATATGTATAGCAAAATGAACATCAATCTTTATTAAAGAGTATAAGGGGAAGATTACAACCAATGGATCAATTTGTTGTCAACCTGATCCAGCTTCATTCCAACCTCATCACATCCAGCATTATCCCAGCAACATACCAGTACTTTCACTCTCTTATCAAATGAGAATCCAATAGCATAACTTTACCAAATTTCTTCCTTCCCTAGCACTAGGATGAGTGCTCAATTTATAGGGAAGATTATGGTAGTTTATCAATGAATGACTTTTTAATAATATCCAAGATATGTTTCCAAGTTCATAGGTGTTAGATGGACACTTGGATTCAAAGTTTGACACATATGGACTCTTCTAGAAGGCACTTTCCATGTGGAGATTCTTGGAACAATGAGAATTTCGCTCCCAGGTGACCAATGCACCCTTGAGTATCAGTAAGTGCACTAGAGTGCACCCTTGCATGGAGGATTTAGAACTGCAATGCAGTTAGTCCCTTGCAAGTGAGTTTTGGTGAGTCAGTAGGTCATATAACATAAACTTCAAACCTTGGAAATCTCACAATAGAAGCCATGAATGAAATTTCTTCACTTAGGGCATGTGGAAATTGAAATATAAGGGGATGATAGACTCTATTTCATTGGTCCTGGGGATGATGTCCAGTTTGACCAGGCCTTGGGGGATGATGCCCAAATTGACCTACAACAGTTTCCCCCTAAAGCACGAAGTCAAAATAATAATAGTATTTGGATGAGAAGATTTACGATGTGATGAGCCGAAACTGAAGTGGACAGTGACCTACATCAATATTACAATACACTACATCATGATATATTTCGTCTTGATCACGAATTATTGAGGGATGCATTCCCATGCTCAGGACATAAATTATATAGTAACATGTACATAATTTAGAAAGTTGTCTAGATTGGAATGTTTCCCAAGATAGACATGCCTATAGATATAGGCCCATGTTCAGATGACGATCTCTATGTAAATCCATCGTACATATGGTGTGTACAACAATCCTGAAATCGCAACCTAGATGGATGAAACTAGATCTGGGGTATTCTTATCTCGTTCACTTGATCACTCATGTACAAGTCTAACCATGCGAATATATTATTTGTACTCGAACATGGGAAGACATCGTTTGATTACCAGCTAATGACGTGAGTTGTTAACAAACGCAATAGGACCACCATTGATGTTAATGGATCTCAAGGTACTGTAGTACAATTTTCAAGGCGCGAATAGATGATTTGATGTCGAACGCCAAACAAAATATTTCGTTCAAAGGTCTGAGAATGAGAAACTTTTCGATGATGTAACAAGCTTTAGGGTACTGGAAGATGTCTCTAAGTAAACTTCCTAGATGATGATATGATGTCAACATGAAGCAACTTTATTGCGAAACAGGAGTTACTAATTTCGGAGAAAAAATGTGACTTGATATAGCAATGTTCAAGGATGACTCATGAAAATGAAGGTTTATGAGTATTGCAGAAGGATGGGGATTAACTGGATGAGTTCCCTTGAACATATCAGCGACACTGAGATGAGTTAGCAGCATTGACCCAAAACCGAAGTGAAGTTATAATGAACCATAGGTATGAATGAATCGTCAAGAAGATTACCCAACCCAAAAGTCATGATGATGGAGTGAAAGTGTCATGTTCAAGAGTGACCTGCTACCATAAAGTGTTTTGTTCTTTTTCCAAAATTTTCCCCGGTCACTTTTCGACCAGTACCTCTTTATTTTTTAACAAGCTTGAGGAGGGTAACATATGCTTGATCTATAATTCAACCCTTCTGGTGAATGCATCGATATTTAATAATTTAACGACTCTAGTGATAAATGAAACTCGATTCTTGCCATGATAAAAAATCCTGTCATTATTTTATGTTTTAACGAGCCTAGCAACAATGACAGCCTGGTCCTTTTTCATGCTTAGAGAGTTTTAAAAAGAGGACAAAATAAAACTCCATGAGTCCTTTTTCGTAAATTTGTCGCTCAGGTCCGAAAAAGTGTAAAATGATACCTGAGAGAACCTCCTATCCATGTTCGACTAAGGTTTTCCTTTTTCATAAATAATATATCTCTGTCTTGAAAAGGGTTAAACTTATACTGAGTATATGTCCTTTCATTTACTTTTACAAGCTCGAAAAGATAAATGCTCGACAATGTTTTCACATTATCGGAGTCTGAAAAGAGCTAAAAGAAGACTCCAAGGGTTCATTTTTCGTCGTTATCGAAGCTCGAAAAAGAGATAATAGTGCACTTCAAGTCCTTTTTCATTTTTATCAAAGCTCGAAAAATCAAGATAAAATTATTCATTGTGGTCAAATTATTCTTGAATAAGTGTGCACGACTAATCTGTTGTATCAGCTGTAAAACCTGTTCAGAAAACCATCAAACAGATTAAAAATACCTATTTCATAGAAAAAATGAATAAAAACCATAGTCACATCATTAAATATGATTTGAAATAATCAAATTGACTAATTAAAAGAGTTTTTACCATTCATTTTTACCATTTGAAAGCTACCATTTGAAAAATAGGAGCTCTGAACTAGTTTTTTTTCCCCGAACTTCAACAGTTGATTGCGACATATTCTGTGGATGATTTTCCTCATCGTTCAATCTAGGTTGGAGTTATGAACCCTCTATTTCTTTTAGTATCATTTTTATTTCATTTCATGGTAAATTTTTAGGGTTTGAGGCCGTTAGGGTAAATCTACTATGCTCAGAGGGCAATGCACCCTTGAATGTCAAAAGGTGTGTTGGGTGAAATTTCCATTCTTATTTTTTGTTGTGTGCCCAAAATTTCCAAATTTTTTTGCATGAAATGGATGCTAATGAGACTTATTATTGTGTTTCAGGTATTC
Organism: Pinus albicaulis; assembly: GCA_034641835.2. Taxonomy (NCBI): domain Eukaryota; kingdom Viridiplantae; phylum Streptophyta; class Pinopsida; order Pinales; family Pinaceae; genus Pinus; species Pinus albicaulis. Next base: position 613,807,403 of record CM076578.1, on the reverse strand, counting down.
ATCGGATCAAAATGACGATTATATGGAGGGAAAGAGAACATGAAGAACAAAACATGATTGCCCTAAATGATACGGGTACAGTAAGAGCCCTCAGAGATTGTGGGTTGCTAAATTACTTCACATTGTCAGGTATGAGGTAGAAAATATAACTATTGGAGTTCCTTGTTCATTCATGGGATCCGGCAATACAGGATTTTCACATTAGGGACAAAGTGGTCCCAATATTAGTGGAGGAAATTTATTCTCACAGGATTATCGAGGCGAGGTTCGCCCATTTCTCTTTGAGTGTCTCCTCTTGGAGGAGAGACAGTGAGAGATTACATAATGCAGCATTGCCATTCAGGGACTAAACCTAGTAAGGATTGGAAAATAAACATCCGCGATGTACGTGATTTTCCTTTGAGGACCATCCTATTCACTACCGCAAATATTTATAATTCCGCTACACTACATGTGGTAAACAAATCATACATTAGTATGCACTAGAGTGTTTGGAACCAACAGTATTTAACTGGGTTGAAGCTTCCCTCTTTCAGATGAAAGAACAGTTGACTAAGGCAAAGGGAGGAAGGAAGAAGAATTTCAACTATGGCTTGATCCTGATCTCCTTCACCTTAGTGTGGATTCCAATGATGCAGCCTGAGCATGTTACACTGGGTATATCTGGACCTAAATATCCACGAATGCAGAGATCAGTAGATTTGATGTCTAAACATGTCGTTCAATTGACCATCATATTATCTATTGCATTATTTTCTTGGTTTAAAGGATAGATGATTTCCATCAATGATTATGCATATGCATGCGTAGACTTCCGAGGAGATCCAGACTTCATTCTACCAGATGGCGCTCAATGGGGGTGCAATTGGTAAGAATGTTTTGACCATGTTCTTTGATTATTTCTAATTTTTATACATGTCTTTGTATTTTGATGTTTCCCAAGACTAAATTAAAGTTTTTATATATGCATATGTGGGTCGAGTTCGACCAGTGGGTTAGCCAGAGCAGAGAGCAGAGGAAACAATAGAGAGGGTTGTCAGGAGAGAAGTCCTTCGGGATTTAGATATGACCGAGACTCTTGCTGAGCTATAGCAGCACATAGAGGGATTAAATCTTGGGATTATGGATTCCCGGATCGAAGAGTTACCCATGAGACTGCAGCGCCACACTATTGGCATTCCTAACTGTTGGATGCAGTTATTGCATAGGATAGCTAGATGAGTAGCTTGTTATCACGAGCATCACTAGTTTACTTTTGACATATTTCATACATTTTGAGGTCATATGACCAATGTGTCTTGGGCACAAATTTTGTAAAAACCCATAATTATCTATCTATTTGTTTTCAGTGTTTTCCTATGTTTATTGTACAATCCTATTCAATTATGTGATGTGAATTGAAAATATGTCTTTACATGTGTTTAAAATTTCTGTTTAAAACATAATTCACTAAGGAACCAGTTAATGTGTTCAAGTTTCTGGAAATGTGTTGATATTGAATGAAATCAAAATGTCTTTCCAAAAGTCGAACTCTTAGGAACATATGATGCAGTGTTGGATTTATGACTGTATAAACACTAGTAAGTTGCAGTACAACAAGTTGTGAGTCTAACCTAATGATGATGCAGTTAATACCAAATGAAATGGCATCAGAGAGAAGTTCAATCGACACACTATACTCAGCGATATTGTTTGTAGATCAACCGATAAGAATCCCTTGAAAACTCACTAACTTGCCATTCGAAGTGAAAATGGACCACGCTGCAGAGGATAGATTCTACGTACTATGACTAGCACGATCAGCATACCCAACAAAAGGGTCCAAATATGCAGACATCTGCAATGAAATTTCAAGCGAATTACTCACTTCAAGAAAACTCTAGAAAAAAAAAATAAGACAGTAAATGCAAATGAAAAGCATACATACAATATAATGCAATAGTTTACCATGCTTAACTAAGCATAATAACGTTTCAGATACAACCCATTTCGGGGTTGCGCTAATGGAATTCCATCATAATCTACCAACTCGTAGGCGCCCTTAGCAAGAACTCTTTTGAAAATATAGGTGCCATGCCATAACGACTCAAATTTTCTTGTACCAATTACATCAGCTTTCTAATCATAAAGTAAGACCAGTTCACCCTCTGAGAAGATGCGAGGTTGGACATGTTGGTCATATTGTGCCTTTATACGTCTCTTATGCACTTCGTTGGCCAATGCGGCTTCACGACGTGTTTCATCAATATGGACGATGTTAAAAAGACATGCTTCTTCAATAAAGGTGTCAGGTAACAAGTCAAAAATGAGTTTTAATGGCGGTATTTCACATTGGATATGCAAGATAGCTTCTAGAACATACACCAATTGAAAGGGGGTAAATCTAGTCACATTTCTCACTGAGGTTCAATATGGCCACAAAGCCGAGTACATGATCCAATGCCAATTTCATTTATAAACTCCTATCATTCGTTGAAGCATTCGTTTAAGAATATTGTTAATAGCCTCAACTTTTCCATTGGATTGTGGATAATAAGGAGTAGAACTATCATGCGAAAATCCTAATTTGGCAGTCAACTCATTCATCATGTGATTGCGAAAATTCTTACCATGATCTGTGACTATAGCCTGTGGAACACCAAACCATGAGATGACATCATTAAAAAAGAATAATGCAGTTGTTTTGCATGTGTTATTGAATGTAGGCATTGCTTCAGCCCACTTGGTAAAGTAGTCTATTGTGACAATAATATAACCATGTCCCCCAGACGAACACGGGTTAAAGGTCAAGAAGTCAATGCCCCATTTTTCAAATGGTCCCACATCGATAACAAGATGCATTGGCGTTGGCATTTTGCGGATTTTACAATCAAATATTTAGCATGCATGACAACTTCTAACTGAGAGGATGTAGTTACAAAATATGGTAGGCCAAAAGTAACCAGCACAGAGTATCTTATGCGAGGTAGCATATCCAAACAAGTGTCCACCACAAGCTCCAACATCACAATCATTTAAAACCTTCTAGACCTCCTCATGAGCGAGGTACCTCCTTAAAATCGTATCGACGGCACGACGATAAATTTTATCACCGACGATCAGATAATCTTTGGCTTGGTATTGAATATGTCACTATTGAGAGCGAGAGGTATCGGGCCGAAAATTCTAGGTTTGGAGATAAATTATAAAAATATCCATACCAAGGATCAAATGATCCAATAAAAAACAGAGACTCATAAGGAAATTGATGGTTCCGATGTAGTAGCAGTATTATCAAAGGGAAGGTCGCAGAGAAGCTCAACCAAAACTAAAGACTTCTTTGACTTGGATTTGATGAATTCAAAATAAAATTCCTACAAAATGATGATCCATTTTGAATATTTTCCCCTCAGAAATTTACGTGATAGAATGTATTTCATGGGGTTGCAATCCAAAATGACAATGGTCTTTCGGAACAAGATATAATGGCGAAATCTTTGGACAGCTTTAACGGTCGCCAAGGCGAGCTTTTCAACGTATGAATACTTCACTTTTGTATCATTGAGATTATAACTCAAATAATATATCGAATGTTCTATCCCATCTTCTTCTTGGTCCAATACCATAGAAATGGACGTATCAGCCAGAGCGATATATAAGAAATAGTCACTCTGATAATTGGGGGGATACATTACTGACGCCCGGACAAGTGTATCCTTGACAGCATCAAAATAAGCTTGCACAACCTTATCCCCATGGAATGGAATCCCTTTTTTCAAGAGATGAGTAAATCCTTTAGCCATTTCGGTGTATTTGGGTATGAACCTCCTTAGGATGATAGCATTTCCTTGAATTTTCTGTAACTGAAGTAAATTTGATGGCGCAAGAAAATCAAGAATGGCCTAGACCTTTAATGGGTCAATTTGAATTCCTTCTTTTGAGATGACGAATCTAAGCAAACGACTAGAACCAAAAAACACACATTTATGTGGATTGAGGCGTATTTTGTAGTGTCAGCAGCGTAGAAAGATAGCTCTCAAATGGATCGGGTGATTAGTCCAGTTTCATGAATGTGTAGGTAAATAATCTATATAAGGTTGAACAATGTGCTTTATGTCATTGAAAGCATAATCCATTTCTCTATGAAATGTTGCCCCAACGTTCTTTAAACCAAATGGGAGTTTTTGATAAGCGAATGTGCCCTAGGGATAAATGAATTTTGTCTTATATTGGTCCTCTGGGCAGATATTGATTTGATTGTAACCAGAAAATCCATCCATGAACGAAAATATTTCACATCCAGCACAATCATCAATAATATGGTCGATAAAGGGAGTAGGATAGTTTTATTTTGGACAAGAAAAATTTATGTCCTGATAATCGACGCACACTCTGATTTTCCCTTGTTTCTTCATAACAATAACAATATTGGAAACCTAATCAGGAAGCAGAACAGGGTAAATTAAACCAACACACAAAAGTTTTTCAACTTCTACTTTAATGGAAGCAACCTTCTTCGAATGAACAGGACGAAGGCGTTGACTTACCAGCCTGACATCTGGGTACATTTTGTAGTGTTGTTATTGGATGAGGCTTAGGGTTTGAAAGCTCATATCTTATTTAAGGAAGAGGATGGCAGCCATTGTTCATGATGTTGATGTATATGATATTTCTAAATATATGATCTGTTTATACATATATCTTTCTCTTGATGTTTAGCACTGGGTGTTCCTGATCGGGAATCCCACCTCTTCCATGGAAAAGCTCTTGGAGGAGTCTTGTACTAAATTTTCCACTATCAGGCTTAAGGCAAAGCTTCATCTTTCATTTATAGAGTAGATCCTATTGAGGATTTAGTTTTTTTGCAGGTTGCAGCAAGTGGAGACTAGATCTGGGTTATTTCATTTCTCATTTTCAGTGGAGGAGGCTTCCTTTCCATTGGGAGGAAAGTATTGAAGCCCTTGGTGCATATTTTCAGATCTTGGCATCAAGCTAACTGGTTATTTATCCCTACAGCACAGTTTTCTTCCATATCTGCGTTATTTCTGTAGGAGGAGTTGCAGGGTGGTTTGGAACACCATTTGGAGAGCTCATTTTCTAGTGAAGGGGATCTTCCTTTCACTTAGAGGATATGTTGGAGGAGGCTATTGTATTGATCATATCAGATCAGCCACACTTTCCAAATCTATATTTTGCAGTGGATCTGTAGCCTTAGGGCCTAGATCCCCATCTTGTACATGGTGTTTTGTTGAAAACCCTTAAGGGGTTCTTCAAAGGAGGTTGTATAGTGCTCAGATCTGTAATAGATCTATATTTTGAGGCACATATCAACCCTAGATCTGATGTATAATAATTTTTTGTAGCAGAGCTTTTAAACAGTACTATAAGGGTCTTCCTGCTTTTATATATAGTTGCAGCACCTCATTTTGAGGGATTTTGTCCATTGGAGGCTTGTACTTTCTTGTTGTGTATCTTATGGCCCATTATTTATGCATATTTTGATGTTTTTATAACATATGAAAGGTCTCCATATTGGCTACTTTCTTTTAAATGATGATTTACACTATTGTTCCAGCATTTTGCACTATATTCCTTCTTTCCCATTTGGGAATATTACGATGGTATCAAAGCATAATCTTGGCACAACCTATGCATCTTGAAAATCCAATATGTCATCTAAAGAAGGAGAGCCTCTTACTGATAGAGAGAAGAGGTATCAAATAAGAAGACACCAGAAGTTTGATTATACAAATGACAAAGAAGAAGACATGGGTAAAACCTCTTTTTCAGGAGGAATGAAAAGGAAGGATTTCTCAAGACTTATTTTCCAACCTATTCAGGGCATTAACAAGTACATCATTGAAATGAGGATGGAGAGATGTATAAATTCTCCAAAAGAGCTTGTTCATAGAGAAAGCTCCAAATTTTCATATTATGGGTGTGAGCATTCAACCACACAATCAAACCTACAATGCTCTACCATGCCTATGTTCATAGTAAGAGAGATGGAGGAAAGAGATGTGCCAAAGGAGGAGACCCTTGGTGACTATCTTCAAGAATATGAATCTCAATCACAGAGGTTCAAAGATCATCTAAACTTCCAAGAGTTTTGCAAGATTAAGGAGAATAGAAGACCTAGCAACCATGATAGAAGAAAAAGGTGCAAGCAACATGATTTGGGTAGACTCTTTCTATCTACTTTTGATGGGTCACCTAGATGCACAACTAAGGCTGGGTGAAGGAGCTAAACACCTATTTGTAGCAACACCAAGTTTCAAAATATGAAGCCATTAGAGTAGTAGCGCTGCATCTTGAAGATGAGGCTTATGCCTGGTGGTTTTATGAAACTTCTTCCTTGAATCATGTAAATGTATCTACTTATGCAAAGTTCACTAGGAGGTTAGTGAAAAGATTTGATGTAAAACATTTTGAAACTTCCCTGGTTGAGCTAACCAAGCCTAAACAAACAAAACCTTTGCATGAGTTGGAAGGATCTATAATCCCAACTCCATTTTAGAAAACTATTGAGGGGGTTAAAAACTTGTAGAATACCTTGCTAGAGGCAAGATCCCCACTTTAGAAAGAGCTCTATTCTCAAAAGGAAGACATGGAAATCTCTTTTCAAAAGAGGAACTAAAAAAAGAGCCTCTTAATGATGATGAGGTAACCTCCATTCATTATGAAGGGGAAGAGAAGGTTGGAGGTAACAGCACTGTCACATCGGGAGCAGATCTAGTACCTCATGGAGAGGTAAATGGAGAAATTTATCTGATGAGAGAAGTTATTGTATCATTGCAAGAAGTTCCAAAGGATATCATATGTGTAGATCAAGGCACAATCCATGAACATCATGTGTCATTATTGATATATTGTGAGACCTTGCAGATGAAAGGAGAAGGAAGGGAGGATGGCCAGAATCATATGATTAGGAGCACACACCCTTATCTATTTCAGAAGGTTGATGCATGAAAGAGGCAGACTGATTTGCATAGTGAGAGCAAGGACAAAGCAGTCCACTCATATATGTAGTCTACTCTTGATATTGATGTCTCTTTGTATGTAGGCATTCCACCTGGGAGGCCACTAGATCAGGAGATGATGAGGCATGTATCACATCATTATGCACCATTCATAGACCCAAGAGGAATGGGAGCATTAGGAGGCCATGATACAATGCTGAGAGTCTTGGGTAGACTCAAGGAGGAGGGATACATTCTCCCAACATCATCATTACCCACTCTCATTTCATATTTTGCGCTATGGGAGGAGCAACATGGGAAGGATAAAAGCCTTCCAACATGTACCTTTGGCATGGGATATTTCAAGGGGAAGGGCAGCCATATGACATATGTTCTTTGTGATAGATCATCAGCACTGTCACTGTGGAGGATAGATCCATATTGGAAATCTCAACTATTGGTGGATTATTCCAAGGATATTTTTACATGCATGATACTTGATGACCAGCTACATGAAGAGGGATATTCAGTCCAAGATGAGGTCATTTATTATCATGGTAGGATATTCTTATCTATAGTTTCTAAGCTCAAGGAGAAGTTGCTACAAAGAGCACATGAAGATTTTCTCTTCGGCCATACTTATTCTATGAGAGAAAATCACTCCATCATGGAGGGGTACACTTGGGAAGGCTTTGAAGAGGAGATATATCAGCATTTGAAAAGATGCATGGACCATGTGGAGTTGGAAGAGATACATAACTCTATGGAGGATTTATCACAGCCACCTCTTTCCTCTTTTTGGATGAGAGGATATTTATCTATGGACCACTCCATTTATATGAGCAGAAATTTTGGTAAGGAACATGTTTATGGGCATGATGCTTCATTTGATTATTATTTTCATTCATTTACCATGTATATGCAAGCAATAGCTCCAAGGAGGAGTATTCTTCCATATAAACTTCACGGCCAACTTTGGGCCATAAACATTTCTGAACATGGTCACTCCCTTGGAGGACATAGGGAGATATTGTATCATTGTGGGTGCACTCCAAAAGCACCAAACATATCTCACATCTTTAGCCATTGTGAGAAGACTTGCGAAGTAAGTAAGTGGTGGGGAAACCACTTACCATATCCTTATTTGAGGCAGTCAGGATATTTACTTCGCTGGTTCCACATGTGGGACTATGACCCACCTCCATTTGCACAAATTTATGTTTATATGTACTTAATTTTGATTCCATACATTGATGATGTACTTATACTTTTTATGGGAATTTTTGGAGGGAGGATGGGAGGAATGTATGTGCCCTATGGGAGAGATATTCTCCATGTTCACTATGCTACATGTTTTAGGGAGAACATTGGGCAAACCATGTTTGTTTCATGTGAACTATTGTCTCCTTGTGGGATGGATTATTTGCATCTCATGAGAACTTTGGAGGAGCAATTCATGGAGGGATGGATTGGTAGACACTTAGCTTATGAGGGAAGCTTATCACATGTTGGTGTCACCAATTATGGAGAGTTTCAACACTCACCTTGTCAGATGCTTGAGGACAAGCAACATTTGCGAAGGGAGGACTGTAATATTCCCAATTAGCCATAAGCTAGTCGGAATATTCAATTTTGTTTTACTGCGTTGTTTAATGAATAAGAGGACAATGGAGGTCCATAATTCTCCTTAATAATGAATAAATCAATGCCAAATGTGAAAGAGATCAATATTGGCAGCTTAATTGAGCACCATTTGGTGTGAAAAGGGGTTGGATCACCTTGATTGGGTCAGCCTTGACCAAATCAACAACATTGTCATGGAGGAGTGGTCATCAATGAGAGACAGCGCAGTTTTAGATGGAGATGCTTTGTGTGGAAGTAGTGTTATTATTGGATGGGGCTTAGGGTTTGCAATCTCATATCTTATTTAAGGAAGAGGATGGCAGCCATAGTTCATGATGTTGATGTATATGATATTTCTGAATATATGGTCTGTTTAGACATATATCTTTCTCTTGTTGTTTAGCTGAGATTTAGTGTTGTTTAGCATTGGGTGTTCCTGATTGGGAATCCCACCTCTTCCATTGAGAAGCCCTTGGAGGAGTCTTGTACTAAATTTTCCACTATCAGGGTTAAGGCTAAGCTTCATCTTTCATTTACAGTGCATATCATGTTGAGGGTTTGGTTGTTTTGCAGGTTGCAGCAAGTGGAGACTAGATCTGGGTTATTTCATTGCTCATTTTCAATGGAGGAGGCTTCCTTTCCATTGGGAGGATAGTATTGAAGCCCTTGGTGCATATTTCCAGATCTTGGCATCAGTCCAACTTGTTATTTATCCCTACAGTGCAGTTTTCTTCCAGATCTGCATTATTTTTGTAGGAGAAGTTGCAGGGTGGTTTGGCACACAATTTGGAGAGTTGATTTTCTAGTGAAGGGGATTTGCCTTTCACTTAGAGGATATATTGGAGGAGTCTATTGTATTGATCATACCATATCAGCCACACTTTCCATATATATATTTTGCAGTGGATTTTTAGCCTTAGGGCCTAGATCCCCATCTTGTACATGGTGTTTTTCTGAAAACCCTTAATGGGTTCTTCAAAGGAGGTTGTATAGTGCTCATATCTATAATAGATCTATCTTTTGAGGAACATATCAGCCCTAGATCTAATTTATAATCATTTTTTGTAGCAGATATTTTAAAACAGCATTGTAAGGGTCTTCATGCTTTTATATATAGTTGCAGCACCTCATTATGAGGGATTTTTTCCATTGGAGGCTTGTACTTTCTTGTTGCATATCTTATGGACCATTATTTATGCATATTTTGCTGTTGTTATAACATATGAAAGGTATCCATATTGGCCTCTTGCTTTTAAATGATGATTTACACTATTGTTCCAGCATTTTGCACTATATTCCTGCTTTTCCCATTTGGGAATATTACAGAATGAAACAACAATTTCCTTTTCGAAAATAGAATTGATCTAATGCAGAAATGAAATAATTTTAATTTTATATGACAATGATAAACAAAAAAAATAATGAAACATTGAACAAATTTACTTTTCAAAGGAGGAAGAACAGGAAATTTTACTAGTCTCTAAGAGGTATCAAACATATGAGAATACAACAAACAAGTGGTTGAAACTGAAAGCAATGAAAAATTTTGATGGAATTTGGTTGGCTGAGGGGGAAACGCAGTCTCTAAGGGGAGACAGTGTGTTGCAGAACACCCCTGAGTGGGAGACATTGCACTACAATGCACTATGTCTTGACCAACAGTGCATTGGGCGCAGCTAAGATTGGAAAATCAGGCAGCAAGACACACTTCTAATGCAATTTGCTCATTCAAATGAGTGATAACTCAAAGTAGATGCTACTACTAAGGATAAACAGAGGCAAAAAAACCAAGAACTATAGGATACTCCCAGCGGAGTCACCAATTTGTTATACGTAATTGTGATCTATGGATAAACCAAATTCCCTAAGTGTGGTTTATCACTTAGAACAGCAGAGGAAAGAATAACTATCACTTTCTCTAAAACACACAGATATACAGAATGGGAAAGAAGCCTACTTGTGATTCTTTCACTTCTACTTCTCCTTTTGTCACTGTCGTTGTCGCTCTCAATCCAACTCAAGTCGCTAGATCGATTCTTGTAAACAAAAAAAGAGAACAAAGAAAAACATACAATATACAAGATATCTAATTATCTTAATCAAATCAAATCGATTAGATCTAAAATACATACATAATTCAAAAATACATTGCATAAAAAATAGAGACAAATGTATGGGAAAATGAACAACAATCTTTATTAAAGAGTAGAAGGGGAAGATTACAACCAAAGGATCGATTTGTTGTCAACCTGCTCAAGCTTCATTCCAGCCTCATCACATCCATCATTATCCCAACAACATACCAGTACTTTCACTCTCTTATCAAATGAGAATCCAAAAGCATAACTTTACCAAATTTCTTCCTTCCTTAGCACTAGGATGAGTGCTCAATTTATAGGGAAACTGATGGTAGTTTCTCAATGAATGAATTTATAATAATAGGCAAGACATGTTTCCAAGTTCAGAGGTGTTAGTTGGACACTTCGATTCGAACTTTGACACATATGGACTCTTCTAGAAGGAATTAGCCATGTGGAGAGTCATGGAACAATGAGAATTCCACTCTCAGGTGACCAACACACCCTTGAGTGTTGGGAAGTGCACTGCAGTGCACCCTTGCATGGAGGATTTGGAACTGCAACGCAGTTAGCCCCTTGTAGGTGAGCATTGGTGAGTCAGTAGGTCATATAAAATATACTTCAAACCTTGTAAATCTCACAATAGAATTCATGAATGAAATTTCTTCACTTAGGGCATGTAGCAACTTAAATATAAGGGGATGATAGACCCCATTTCATTGGTCCTGGGGATGATGTCAAGTTTGACCAGGTCCTGGGGGATGATGCCCAAATTGACCTATAATAGAGATAATGAAATATTGGATCAATTTTGGCTAGGTATCTTTGTTAGTCTAGGTTTTTTTGTCTAGGTAGAAAAGCTCCTGTTGGTTGTGTGTGTGGAGACCTAAGTCTTGAGATGTGTGTGGACTCTGCTGATGTGTGTGCAGAAAGATAGTTTGTAATGAATTGCAAATTTCTTAATAATTTAGGATTTGTTGGAGAACTCAAAATCTTATGTGATTTACTATCTTAGGTTATATGCAATATGTTATAGATTTGTATTTATTCTATCACTATGTATTTACTTTAGTGAATGGGTTAATTGCATCTGTGCGCAAGTACTATTCTATGCTAAATAATTAGATTTGAATGAAGTACAATTAACTACTGCGCACGAATTTATATTGAAGTATTCTATGAAAATTTGTGAAAGGGTTAGATTTGTTTACCATTGACTATGCGTATGAAAATATGTTATATTATCTGCATTAATTCTGATTAGATCCACCATATCAAAATCTCCCTAAGGGTGCGGAAACCTGGTTCTAGCACCCCCCAATACTACTTCGGGTTTGACTTTGGTCTGCACAAGCATATCACTATCGAAAGGGCCAGTAGTTGGAGGGTTTTTTGGTTGCACAAATACTCTAAACCTGGGTCAGGACCACTTAAGCCAATGATGATGATGTGATATTTTCCCTTTAAGTGCTTCTATTGGATTTATAGGCTTCAAGCTATCTTGATTTGTAGAACTCTTCAACTTGATCAGGGTCTTTGTGGTATTTTGATGATGACTAGAGGATCCCAAGAATTTTGTTGGTGTAGACTTCTTCTTCAATCTAGGGTTTGATACTTCGTTGCAGATCTTGACTTCACTTTGATATAATTCTTGATGTTTTTCTCGAAATTTTATCCTTGGGTGTCCCTTTCTAAGATGCCCCTCCTTGATTGTAACCTTAGCTCTGATACCATGTTGAGAAATCTAGGGCATCAAGTATTAGGTTATTTATCTTCTTATGATAACTTCTTGTGAATGCTTTTTACTTTCTTATATTAAGATCTTATTTTAATTAAGTTATTAGTGTTATTCTTCATCAAACAACTAAAAATGCATAAACCATAAAGAGACAAGAGGCACAGAATATAGGAAATCAACCAGGGCTAAAACCTCTCCCACTTGTTAGGAAAACACAAAAAAATTATTCTTCAATTAAATACTTCAATTAAAAAATACCAATACCAAGACCCTTGACCTACTTGCCACTCTAAGACCAAAACACAAATCTTCCTTGATGAGATCTTTAGTAAAAAATAGTTAACCTTCTTCTCCTTCCTGCTTCTTGGCTTCTTCTTCAACCTCAGCCTCCTTCTACTTCAGACTTTCGCTTATTTCAGCCTCCTTGAATTAGGTATGAAATTATTGATCCTAATTCAAAAACCCTATAACACCTTCTCTTATGCCTTGATTTCATTTTCTTTGGATAGGGTCTCCTTCAAACTTGTCTCGGTTTCCTTTTGACTTATACTTCTCCAATTCGGTTACCTTCAATGACTGTAACCTTCTCGACCTTCCTACAATAGATGCTCCCATTCTCCTTTGTACGTGTGACAAAATAATAGTCCTAAAAACAAACCCAAAAAAAATTCTAAGGAATTCACACTTTTTCTCTTCTCTTCACTGATGGTTAGCCTCTTTTCCAAGTGATCCCCGTACTTCTAGATTTTAGAACTACTTGACTGAAATTTTTATGACAAATTAAATCTGAACTGCCCTATCTATAGTTATTTTCCCATCAAATAATCCGACTTGTTGGAGGGTGAGAAGACATGTCATTTTGAGGAGATCATTTATTCCATTTTGAAGTCGACTTGCTAGGAGTTGCGTGTAATTGTCTTGGAGGGTCTTTTGACTCTTTGAATGACTCATACAAAATTGTAAGATGCCCAAGAAGGGTCCTTCATACATGAAATTGACACAATTTGACTTTATGACCAATCTTATGGGCTCAAAATGGGAGCCATTACTAAAAATATAATTCCTTTCTCACGAAACCCATGAACAATCATTACAAAAATAATTTTATTTTATTCTTTACATCAATTACATAAAATCATATTTACACGTCATTATGAAGACTTAACCTAGTTACACTTTTCAACACTCCCTCTTAACTAGAGAGGTATTCATAATGGTACTTGGTCACACTCAATATGAAAATTTCTCATAACAAGAGTTAGATTGGTAACCCATATGTTTAGCATCATATCGACCAACATTGTCACATAGCAAGGCCTTGACTAAAAACTCTATCACTCCACAAGATAATAGCACAATGTTGGCGAGATCAATGACGTATAAGCACTCTCATCATTTTCTCTCTCGAAACATACTCCACCCGAGTTCTCAGAGTGTGTTCCACCAAGACTATTTTTATCCTGGATTCTCAGTCCTCCAAGAATATCGGTCCTATGTGACTAATATTATCTCAGATGCCATAACTCTTTATAAAATCCATGTAGATTCCAAATGATAATTGTAATATGCTAAAACAATATACTTGAATCTACTCTACCAATTGTGGAAACCAATTTCGACCGCAAAATCAAAAAACATGAAAGAGAAGAATTTCAATCACATAGTGCACAAGTATTTCCTAGAGAAAGCCTCAGATAAAAACCTCGCTATGTGTATATTGCATAATTCAGAAAATATGAGAATAATACAATGATTTTCTCGAAGCTGAGAATCCACTTCACTATCCCTATCGGTCAATATGCTTGGACCTATCATGAAAAACTAGATTAATAGAGAGTTTGATGCAACTATGTTTGTCACATTAAATCACCGTAGGATCCATTTGTTGAGCTAACAAGCCAAAAAAGATCTTCCTCATCTAGATATCCTCACAAGTTGTTTGACTAGCAACCATGTACTCTGCTTCTATTGAACTAATTGCAACTGATCTCTACTTCCTGATGTACAAGGAAACTATTGTTGACCCAATACTAAACATGTCCCATGATATTCTAATCTTTTAGGATGGAATCCTTGCCCAAACTGCATCTTTGAAGCCTTGAAGCTTCACTCCATATGTCTGTGTGTACCAAATACCAAACTGAGTGGTGCCTTTGAGGTATCTCAACAAATGTTTGGTTTCCTTTCAATAGAGCTTAGTTGGCTTAACCATTACTTGCCTAAGCTAGTTAACCGCATAACACATGCCTGGTTGTGTGTTCACCAAGTACATAAGTGAACCCACAAGCTACCTATAAATGGTAGCTTCTACCACTTCACTTGAAGTAGCATATTCTTTCCCCCAATTCCCTGCTAGAGGAGTCTCCATGGGTTTGTTTCTCTCCATGTGAAACTTCTTCGGTATCGTGTTTCCATCTTTCCCTGAGAGATAAAAAAATTCCCCATCTCTTTGCCAAATTTCCAAACCAAGGAAATAATGAAATACCCCCATGTATTTCATCTAAAATTCTCTTTCCAAATCTTCTTTGCAAGAATAATCAGCTTCTCATCACCTATTATAATTAAAACGTCGACATATAATACTATAATCAATAATTTACCTTCAATCCTAATATGGTAAAGCTTCACATCTGCCACTTTTGGTGAAGCCCGACCGAGTGAAATAACTGTCGATCCTGGTGTACCAAGCACAGGGTTCTTGTTTCAGTCCATACAACACTCGCTTGAGTCTGCACACATGTGACTCTCTGTCGAAGGTCTCAAATCCTTCCGACTCCTCTATGTACGCCTCTTCCTCAATCACTCCATTGAGGAAAGTTGTCTTTACATCCATTTGATGTATTTTCCATCCAATCTACGCTGAAAGTGAAAGAATAGATTTGATTGAAGAGTATCTTTCTACTAGAGAAAATTTATCCCCGTAATATATTCCCTCCACCCGAGTGAACTCGTTGCCCACAAATTTGGCCTTGTGTTTCTCGACACTCCCATCTGTTGCTTGCTTCACCTTGTAGATCTACCTGGATCCTACAACTGACTTATCCTCCAGCCTTGGGACAAATTCCCATGCACTATTTTTGATAATGGAGTCATAATCCTCTACCATGGATTTCAAACCATACTGGTTGTTGCACTTCTTCCTTGAATGAGAATGGCTCAGTCTCTACAGTCTCACTCATAAGGGCCATGTAGCCAGTGTACCGATCTGGAGACCTTCTCTTCCTATGTTGTGATGTGGGTGCTCCCACATTCTCTCTAGCATCATGCATCAACCTATCATCCTCTTTGGTGTGCTTCCTTCCGTCTCTGGAAGTCTTTGCATGAGTGGGTTCTTCCACTCTCTGCTCCTCTTCTTGTGGCTACTCCACATCTTTAGGTTCTGATTTTGGAGCTAAGAGCTCCTCATCTGCATGCATCTGAATCTTCCTCTCAAGGGAAATTCGCATGGCCTTTCCTTCATCGAATTTCACTTCTCCCTTATTTTATTATTTTAACTATTATTTTATTATTTTTCTTTAGGAGGCTAATTTTAGGTTGAAATTTCCTTTAATGCACATAATACCTATGCTTGGTCGTGGAGGCTATTGATAATGATCCAAACACATCTGAGTGAACTCTTTCAAAGATCTCTTTTGCTCTACTGTCCTTATCATGAAAGGTGGCCTTGGTGTACTTCCCCAATGTACACCTTTTGCATGCATCACGCTGCTTAAGTGCACCCTTGGGAAGTCTTGTAGAAATCTGTTGCATGTCTTTCAAATATCTATGGTGCAGATGGCCCATTCTTTTATGCCATAACTCATTAATGTATCAATTATCCACTTTTTTTTCTTTCGTGCTAAAGGAAACACAATCTTCTACATCCAATTTGTAGAGGTTCTTTATCTGAACTTCGATCTTCTTCACCATTCACGCGACTATGTGACGAAGGAAGGCCTTTCCTTTGCTAAATATCACATAGTAGCCACGGTCTTCCAACATAGAAACTGAAACTAAGCTCTTCTTCAAATCAGGGACATACATGACATATTTTAGTGTGAGAGGAGAACCAGACTCCCTCTGAAAGGTAAAAATATTGATTCCATTCACGATATACCTCCCATCATATCCCATCTTGATGTGCATCTGGAGGTCCTTCTCCTAGAAGTCACTGAAGAACTCTTTGTTTCCTGTCATATGGAATGAGGCTTCACTATCCACGTACCAGATACAACCCATCACTAATTACACCATGCATGCGATGATCCAGGTGCATATTGGTGGCCACCCACCTATTCCACTTGGGGCCCCACCATTGTTTCTTTCAATTTTGTATTTTCCTTAATTATAGCACAATTTAATATTTTTATCAGTTTTTTGGGGTTCCAGAATCGATATTCATAGTCAACAGTTGTAGTCCTCGGAGAGATATTTCTAATGATGTATCATGTGCGTAAAACGGAGATAGTATGCCAAAGTTACGACCCCGAGAAATTAATGTACCAGTTTACCCCGACGGGGCCCATATTCTGACATTTCATCTCCTAGGGTTATGTTTTTGGATGTTTAGGGTTTTCCATTGTTTCTCAATAATATATATTCCTTTGAGCCTCATTTTAACATAGACTTTAGTGGCCTGTAGCCACCACATATCTTCTCAGAGATAAGCTACCAACGTCCTAACTAGTTTATTTCCATTATTTTTGTAAACAAATATTAGTTCTATTAGTGTCAGTCTAGTCATACTGCCATCAGTGATCAAAACTTCTATTTTGCATTTGCATATTAGGTGTCTCATACTAAATAAATTTCACCATTCCGCTAGGTCATGGACTCATTGATGGTAGTAATTTTTCATCATTTTTCCCTCCTGAGGTACTTGATGATTCTCCTCTCTATGGTCTTCAATCGTTAGACACTTTCATTCTCAAAACCATGTCAGTAGGCCATAGGACGCGTCTCAATAGTTCAGTGTCTCACCATGGTCAAGTTAATGAGTCAAATGTCAATAAGATCAGCAAGGTCATGAGGAATTCAATAAACTCAAAATCATAGCACCAGGAAGATCAGATATATCATTTGTTCAGTTTGCTGCAAGTTTCACCTCAAAACCATGTTTTGAGGTGAAAACATAATACTTTTCCTTTCAGTCACAATTTAGAAGCTGTCATCTCTAACAAGATCATCACCCTGCCTTTCAAAGAATTTTTTCACAGCATGTTCAGCGTCAAATCATTTTCCAAACAGATCCAGCAGAAAGAGCCCGGAAAGAGCTTTCCAATGGTATACTACACTCTCAAAACTGACTTCTGGATTGAAATTTATGCTTAAGTGAAGTAAAAGTCCTTATACCCTCATATACCCCCCTATTTCCCATTTTTCCTTAAACTTTGTTTTATTAAAGCTTTATATTCCTTTAATAAAAATCCCTTTTCCCCCTTTACGATTATAAAATCGCATTATTAGATTAATCTAATCCCAAACCACTTCCCCTCCATCCCCTGTTGAAAACCTTATGATAAACATTTCGAAGGTTCATATATATAAAACCCAGCCGCAATCGTAAACCTTCCCTTCCCCTTTCAATCGCATCGCAAATATTAACGTGCCCCCCCACCCCGATTACTCCAGTCGCACGAAACTCTGATGCGATTAATCGCGACTCTTCCTCCAATCTTCCGATTGCACCCCTCCCTCCGATTACCCGATCGCAACTCTTCTTCCAATCTCCCGATCCACTCCCCTGATGGCAAACCTCCGATTGATCTCCTCACCGTTGATCTCTCCCCACTGATCTGACGGCTCAAAATCGATCGGGAAAATCGCGTCGGTGTTTCACATATGTTGCATTCCTCCTCCCCTCCGATATTGCGATTGCGATTGACCCCCGGGCCCACCATACAGTACTTCCACCCGCATATAATAAAGGGCCTTTCCCTTGGTTTAAAATAGAATTTTGGTTTTAAATTCATTTTTTATAAAGCTTGGCCCCAATCGCATCGCACCATTCAAATCCCATCACCGATTGAACCCTCCCCACTACAAAGCTCCGATGCGATTGATCGCAAGCCGCTCCTCTGATCTCCCGATTGCATCGCATGTTTGTGATCGCATCGCAATCTTTATATTCAGCGTTTTAAACCGCTCCCCATCTCCGATGCGATTGTGATTGGTCGGCCCACCACCAGTTCCTTCCGCCTTTTCCCAATTAAATGGGTTTTCTCCTTTTTTAATGCAATAAATCGATTTTTCAAAATATTTCAATCACATTGCATTATTTATTTCTACCACGGCACTTTGCTCCGCTCCCTCCTCAGATTTCGATTGCTATGTGGACCCCATCTCCCTCCCCTTTTCCCATTCAAATTACATTTTTCCCTTCACGTAAGGCATTATTTCATTTCATTTCTGTTTCAACAACATTAATAAAAAGTCAGATTTCTTCAAAACGGCAAATGGAAAGCGAAACGTCAGAGACCGAGACCCAAATTCGTAATAGTCACATCTACAGTTACGTGGTAAAGAGATCTATGTTACAATGTTTCACCTTCTCACTGACCAGATGTAACGCAGCTCTTCCTTTACGGAGAGATTATTGGCTCTTGGTTTTCCATCTTCAGTTATGATTTCTTCTCTTTCCATCGATCTATATTCCCACAAAATCTGTATATTTATTGTAAATGCTAATAATTTATAAAGGGCTGAAAGTCTGAAGTCTGAAAACTCAGAAATAGGGGAATAGTGTGGCAGTGAGCTCTATGCTCCATTGTACAGTTTGGCAGGGAATTAATAAAGTGATGCAGCTTTGATTTGTGGGATTCATGTGGTATGAGTTTTAGCATATGTCTCTCTGTGTTTCATATGTATATTGTTATGTTTCACCATTCATTCATAAACATTTCCAGTTGAATATTTTTCAAGTTAGAAAGGTAGAATCCATTTTATATGCTCTGCCTTGGGGAATCATTCATACTCTGTGTGTTTTCTTCTGTTTGAAAAGGGTTCATTTATTATGCCCTTTTCAGCTTCTCAACAGTCTTTCCACTCCATCTTATTTCAACTTGATTGCTAAATCTCTTGCCTATCTTGCCCCATGAAATACTATGTGTATTTGATTTAATTCCTCGGTTCATACTGTCCTTTTGTCCCATACATTCCTGAAAATTCAGTCATTTATCAAAAGCCCTCTTCCCATTTATATACCTAGCCTAAAATCAGTTCATTATTGTGTTATTGAATATCTATTCTACGGAGAGAGCCCTCTCCTGTCCTTGTAGGGCTAGCTACAAGGCTGAGTGTAGTTTAGTTGTTACCCTGATTTTCCTTTTCCAGCCTGAGGTTCATATTGGGTTCTAACATCTCTGGCGACTCCACTGGGGAGAGCACTACAAACTTTTTGCATAGAAGATTCATCACCCCAGTAATATCTTTCGTGTAAAGTCTTGATGATGATATTTCAGAGTTTTCTAGGCTGATATAAATATTGTATAGTAGAAATTTGACCACACTGGCTTCAAGAAGATACACAAGGGGTAATCCTGATCCAAATCCTCCCCCTTTGTTTGAAAATCCAAATCTTATCCCAAGAATAGTTAGAAGACAGGAGGGATCACTAAGTCCTACACCTATTTTCAGGTCCCATACTTGGCCCAGTGAGTGGTTTTTTGTAGAAGAGCTTTCTTTTAATGAGAGTTTTGAGTTCTCTTTGTTAGGAAATAAGTCTGAAACTGCACTCGAAGACACAGTTTTAGATCCATAGTTCCTTGTGGATATTGAAGTTCAAAGAGCGAATTCCTCCATTGATGACTACATTTTGAATTCTCCCCAGTCCATCACTGCAACTTATATTCCTGAGCCTTCAGAATCATCAGGAGCAGCATTGCCTCCTCCTAATTCATCAGCATCCCCTTCAGTCAACTCCCAGATATCATCTCCTCCAACAACACCTCCTCCAAATCCTGCAAATCCTGTTGTAAATCCACCCAGAGTCATGGTTGCCCGGTATGCACCCTTGGTTTTACCTCAGGTTCTCAATGATATGCCTGCTGATTATCAGAGTAAAATTCCTATCTTTGATGCCACTCAGGGCATTACAGCCCAGCAGCATGTTGATAAGATGAATGACTTTTTTGACTTGCATGAAGTAGAAGAAAAGAATGTAGCTACCAGGTTGTTTGTTCAAAGCTTCGGAGGTGAAGTTATATAGTGGTTTAGAGCTTTACCAGCTGGCTCAATTTGTACTTTACAGGAGTTACACACACAGTTCTTAGACCGGTGAGAGGTGAAAAGGAATCCACACCAAATTCTGTCTGAATATGAGAATATTAAAAGAAATGTGGGTGAAACTGTGCAAGACTATTGTTTAAGATTCAATGTTGTATACAATGCTATTCCGACTAACCTCAAACCTCATGTGGATTCAGCTATGCTGAATTTTTCGGATGGTTTTGATGCCGATATGGCATATCAACTACGTGAAAGATATCTGACGTCACTGGAATACATGCAGAAGATAGCAGTAAGCGTCGAAGCTAATCTACTAGCTAGAAGAGCTCGAGCCAAAGCCGAAAAGAAATTCGTGGTGAAAGAGGAGGCCTCCCCTTCGAACAGCAAAATGGACACACTGATTCGTACAATGGAAAGGATGGTTGATCGATTGAGCATCTCGGATAGACTAGAAACTCAAAGAAGAAATCTGAATTTTAGAGGACAACAGCAGCCACAATTCAGAATTAGACAAAGAGAACAGAGGGCGCAGGACCAAGCGGCACCACAGTAGCAGATTAAAACGCCATTATAGAAGAACTACGTGCAAGGGACAGACTCAGATGATGATAACCCTGTGTTTGAAGCCAATCACTTTTTCACAGCTGATGGTGTGCCCATTTTCCTCACTGAAGATGAAGAATACACGGTGCAACTCCAGACATTCGAGGGGACGAAAATTTCATCTTGGTAAATGACGTAGTGTTAGAAGAAGAATCTGATGACTACCAGAGAGGGTATATGAACACTCTATCAGCCCAGTAAAGGCAGTATTCCCTAAGGAACAGAAACGTCACAATCAGTACCATTCAAAAGAGAAAATAACTCCAAATGAAGGACGAGGCACAGAAGAAAGAAAAAGAGTCGGCCAATCCTTCATCAAGCAAAGCACCCGGAGCTACTAACACAGCAAATGAAAAAATCCAGCAGAGCATAGCGAAGGAGCAAACAGAGAAGAAATACCCTCCCATTAAAGAGGTAGAAAAATATCCTTCCTTTAATTTAGAAAATGAAATTTCTAAACTCAAAGTGTCTGTGCCCCTGATCGAGTTGGTGAAGAATAGTGTATATAAAAGTCAGGTGTCTAAAATCTTGCAAATTGACCCTCTTTCTGATATGGTTAATGTGGAAGATGACCACCCTAAACTTATTTTTGGTCCAGCCATAGGAGAATCTGAAGAAAATGAAGTCCCTCCCTTTTACCTAAGTCTTAGGTTGCATGAGTTTATCTTGCATAATGCCATGTTGGACTCTGGGGCCTCGCATAATTTGATGCCCAAAGCTGTCATGGAGAAGCTAGGCCTTGATATTACTAGAAAATACCATGATTTGTATTCTTTTGACTCGAGTAGGGTCCATTGTATTGGTCTTATCAAAGACTTGGTAGTGTCTTTAGATAAAATCCCAGCTAAAAATGTCTTGATGGATGTAGTTGTTGCTGATGTCCCACCGAGGTTTGGAATGCTTCTATCTAGGTCTTGGGGTGCAAAACTTAAAGGGACCATACAGCTTAACTTCTCTTATGCCACAATCCCTGTATTTGGCCAGTTGAGAAAGTTATATAGGGAAAATAAAATGAAATATATGATCACTAGCAAAGGCAAGCCAGTAAACCATCCCATCAATGCAATCCACACAGATTTAGAGTCTTTTGTCTTATATTCAGATGGTGATTTAAATGAGGAGGGTGTTCAGTTAGTACAAGTGGACGAGATACCTGAGATTTCAGAGAATTTCAAAGAAGTCCTCAAGCAGGAAAAAGAGAAAACAGCCAACACTTATGAGTCTCCTTCCTGCCAGCAGCAAAAAGATAGTGAACAGCCAGAAATCAACCAAGGCGAAGAGAAGGAAGAACTAAATTTCAGCATCTACAAGAAGAAGAAGAAGGCCTATGGGGTATGGATTTTGATGGAGCTGTTAGTAAGGATGGAACAGGTATTGGAATATGGATTCGGAGCCCTGTTTTCTAGCCTGAAAAGGTCCATAGTAATGTTAGAGTATGTGCTTATAAGTTGGCTTTTGACTACTCTACCAATGAAGCACAGTATGAAGCTCTGATTGCAGGCCTCAAAATCTTGAAGAAGTTGAAGGAAAAAAGGATTTATGTGTATGGTGACTCTGAGTTAATAATCAAGCAGGTGAAAGGACAATACCAAGCTAAACATCCAAGATTGAGGGCATACAGAAATGCAGTTCTAGACATTTTGAAGACATTCCCAGAGTACACCTTGATAGCAGTGCCCAGGATGCATAATCTTATTGTTGATTCTCTTGCCACTACTGCAAGTAACCTGAGGATTCCGATGAACTCCAACAACAATTTTGAGATCCATGTCAAGCATAGGCCTATTGTTCCAGACAATTTAAGGTATTGGCAAGTATTTTGGGATGATAATGAGATCAATGCATTTTTGCAGGGTGATGGAAAATTCAAGGACACTCCCATAGAAGGTGAGTATGTGGTTGATGATCAAGAATTGGAAACAAACTAGATGGACATATTGCAGCTGAAAGATAATGTAATTCCTAAAGGTCTCATACCTTTAGAGGAGTTGTTTGATCAGGACGATGTGGCCAAGAAGCCAAGCTTGGTGCCCACAGAGAAAGGAGTTGAAGATGTGAACCTTGGAACATTTGATCAGCCCAAGTTCGTGAAATTGTCAAAGGAATTGTCCCTTAAAGAGAAGGAGAAGTATGTGAAGTTGCTTTCTGAATTTTCTGATGTATTTGCATGGGATTATTCAGATTTGAAGGTGTATGATAAGAACATAATGTAGCATACTATTCCTATCAAGCCGGATCAAAAGCCATTCAGACAGAAGCTGAGAAGAATAAATCTGAAGCTGCTGCCATCCATCGAAAAAGAGGTAAACAGATTGTACAAAGCTGGTATCATAGTCCCCATTAGATTTTCTGACTGGATTTCAAATTTGGTCCCGGTACGTAAAAAGACTGGAGAAATAAGATTGTGTATAGATTTTCGGAACTTGAATAAGGCTTCCTTAAAGGATAATTATCCACTTCCGAAAATAGACCATATTATGCAGAGAGTAGTTGAAGCATCCAGGATGTCACTACTTGATGGCTACTCAGGCTACAACCAAATCTTGGTGTGTGAGAAGGACCAAGATAAAACTGCCTTCACAACACCCTGGGGAACCTTCCAGTACGCCAAAATGCCTTTTGGACTGAAGAATGCAGGAGCTACTTTCTAGCGTGCAATGGACATCGCTTTTGCCAATGAGAAAGATGTTTTTCTGGTTATTTATTTGGATGATTTGACAGTGTTTTTAGGATCAGATGATGAGAATTTGCACCATTTGAGAGTTGTTTTTCAGCGATGCAGAAATTTTGGAATTTCTCTCAATCCCAAGAAGTGTCTCTTTGCCATGGATGAAAGCAAGCTTTTGGGGCATATCATCTCCAAAGATGGTATTCGCATCGATCCAGCTAGAGTGGAGGCAATTCAGCTCATAGACCTGCCACGAAACAAGAAGGAGATTCAAGCTTTTAATGGTAAAATGAACTTTTTGCGCCAATTTATACCCAATCTAGCTGAACCTCTGAGGGAAATGACTAATATTTTGAAGAAGGACAGCATTGTCAAATGGAGTGAGGAGGCTATCAAATCATTCAATCTGGTAAAGTTTGCTTTGTCCAATGCCCCAGTTTTGATCAGTCCCAACTACACTCAAAACTTTATTATATTTTCGTTTGCATCGAAGCATACTATGGCTGTTGTTTTAATGCAAAAGAGAGATGAAGTAGAAAATCCAATTGCCTTCTTCAGTAGGACTATTAGAGACGCTGCTTTGAGGTATAATATTATTGAAAAATAGGCATTGGCTCTTATCAAAGCATTGAAGGATTTTAGGATCTATATTCTGCATTCACATATTGTAGCGTATGTCCCTAATGCAGCAGTGAAGGATGTGTTGATGCAAACTGATCCAGAAGGTCGAAGAGGTAAATGGATAGCGTCTATGTTAGAGTACGATCTGGAGATCAAGCCCACGAAGTTGAT
This sequence comes from Pinus albicaulis, assembly GCA_034641835.2. Classification (NCBI taxonomy): domain Eukaryota; kingdom Viridiplantae; phylum Streptophyta; class Pinopsida; order Pinales; family Pinaceae; genus Pinus; species Pinus albicaulis. The sequence goes on along the minus strand of CM076578.1, from coordinate 613,782,758 downwards.
CAAAGGCCAAGGCTTGGCGAAATTTATGGCCCAATGAAATCTGCGTGCTTTAGATATAAACCTCATAACAGCAGTGGCAGAAGCCGAAGACGAAGGTTTGCTGGTTCCAATTTTAGATATTTTTCTGCAGTCCCTGTGGTATTCAGATATTGTCTATGTCCTTCAACATTTTTCACCTCCTACAGGCATTTCTAAGAGTAAGGCTAGATCTCTGAAGCTTAAGTCTGCAAAATACTGCATTTTAGACAGCGCTCTGTATTGGAAATATCCAGGAGGCGTTCTGCTCATTTGTTTGGTTGAAGAAGAGGCGCAGAAGGTAATGCACGATTTTCATAAAGGCGACTATGGCGGTCACTTGTTCTGGAAGACTACAACTAAAAAATTATTGAGAGCAGGATATTATTGGCCCACATTATTTTCTAATTTATATAAGACAGTGATGAAATTTCATGAATGCCAAATCTTCCAAGGGAAGAAAAAATTGCTTCCACTCCCTTTGAAACCAGTTTCAGTGAACGCACCCTTTCAGTAGTGGGGGCTAGATTTCATAGGAGAAATTCATCCCGCGTCCTCAGCACAGCACCGATGGATATTGACAGGGACAGATTACTTTACGAAATGGATCGAGGCCATCCTAGCCAGGAAAGCAACAGACACGGTAATCATTCAATTCCTGGAATCGAATATTTTATCTCGTTTTGGCTACCCATGCAAAATCGTAACAAACAACGCAGCAGCGTTCCGATCCAAGAAGATGATTGATTTTTGTAACAAATACAACATCGCGATGGGCCATTCGACAACATATTATCCATAGGGCAACGGCCTGGCCGAGTCATCTAACAAATCGCTAGTGAATATTATTAAGAAAATGCTGGAGGCAAACAAAATAAATTGGCACCGAAAGCTCATCAACGCACTGTGGGCAGACAGAGTTAGCAGTAAAAGATCAATAGGTATGTCACCATTTGAGCTGGTTTATGGTACTGATGCTATATTTCCTACATCCCTTACAGTCCCAGTTGTGAGATTATTGCAAGAATTTGGCAGCGAGGACAATGACAATCAGTGAAGGATCAATCAAATGATGCACCTTCAGCAAACAAGAGAGGAAGTGTCACAGAACGCTATTCAGTTGCAGGAGAAGATTAAAAATATCTATGACAGGAAGACAAAAGCAGAAAACTTTCAGCTGGATGATATAGTGTTGAAATGGGATGCCAGAAATGAAGACAAAGGGAAGCATGGTAAGTTCGACAATTTGTGGAAAGGACCATACAGGATTTCAGCATACAGAGGACAGAATGCCTTCTTGCTCTCAGAAATGGATGGCCAGGATTTCCCTGGAGGAGCAGTGAATGGTAGGCTTTTGAAGCACTACCATGGTTGAAGACGACGGATCAGGATCTATATCATCATCATTGAATATACCATGTTACTTTTGATCAAAGGTCAAATACACAGTCATTCTAGTTTGGGGCCCGAGGTGAAGGCTATAAAGCTTGGATGATATGTGTATGGTGTGGGTTTATTTCAGTTTTCAGTCTTAGTCTTGAAGTCAGTGTCAGTCTGCATTGTGTCAGTTCTCAACATTTTTTGACTCCATGCCTAATGGGTAAGGCTACTTGGTCTACGGTGTTCTTGGCACCTCCAAAGGAGCTACCATCCCCATTGGAGCCAATGTTAGTGTCAGTCTATTCATACTGCCATCAGTGATCACTATTTGGATGAGGAATTAAATTTTGCATCCAACGAGTACTCCCGCTCGAAATTTGAGTAAAAACTTTGGGAGATAAGTTGAAAATACGATTTGAAAAGTAGTTTTATTATTTTTTTATTTTTTTATATTTTTACCCTTTTACTTAAAAAATGGTGAATCATCCCCCATGGTTGACATCATCATCTTGAATCCTATTGGTTCTTATAAATTTTATTTTGGTTGTACATTTTTCTTAGGAGGCCCATTTTAGACCTCAAAATTCCCCTAATGCTTTCATTCTCAAAACCAAGTCAATAGGCCATAAGACGGGTCTCATTAGTTTAGGGCCTCACCATGGTCAAGTTAATGAGTCAAATGTCAATAAGATCAGCAAGGTCATGAGGAAGTCAATAAACTCAAAATCATAGCACCAGGAAGATCAGGGATATCATTTATTCAGTTTGATAATACTTTGCCTTTTAGTCACAATTTAGAAGTTATCATCTCCGACAAGATCATCACCTTGCCTTTCAGAGAATTTTTTCATAGCATGTTCAGCATCAAATCATTTTCCAACCATATCCAGCAAAAAGAGCCTGGAAAGAGCTTTCCAATGGTATACTACACTCTCAAAACTGACTTCTGGATTGAAATTTTTGCTTGAGTGAAGTAAAAGTCCTTATACCCTCATATACCCCCCTATTTCCCATTTTTCCTTAAACTTTGTTTTATTAAAGTTTTATATTCCTTTAATAAAAATCCATTTTCCCCCTTTCTAATTATAAAATCGCATTATTAGATTAATCCGATCCCAAACCACTTCCCCTCCATCCCCCGTTGAAAACCTTATGATAAACATTTCGAAGGTTCATATATATAAAACCTCGCCGCAATCGTAAACCTTCCCTTCCAATTTCAATCTCATTGCAAATATTAACATGCCCCCCCCCCCCCCCGATTACTCCAATCGCACGAAACTCCGATGCGATTAATCGCGACTCTTCCTCCGATCTTCCGATCGCACCCCTCCCTCCGATTACCCAATCGCAACTCTTCTTCCGATCTCCCGATCCACTCCCCCAATGGTAAACCTCCGATTGATCTCCTCACCGTTGATCTTTCCCCACTGATCCGACAGCTCAAAATCGATCGGGCCAATCGCGTCGGCGTTTCACATATGTTGCATTCCTCCTCCCCTCTGATATTGCGATTGCGATTGACCCCCGGGCCCACCATATAATACTTCCACTCGCATATAATAAAGGGCCTTTCCCTTGGTTTAAAATCAAATTTTGGTTTTAAATTCATTTATATAAAGCTTTCCCCCAATCGCATCGCACCATTTAAAGCCCATCGTCGATTGAACCCTCCCCACTACAAAGCTCCGATGTGATTGATCGCAAGCCGCTCCTCTGATCTCCCGATCGCATCGCATGTTTGTGATCGCATCGCAATCTTTATATTCAGCATTTTAAACCGCTCCCCGCCTCCGATACGATTGCGATTGGTCAGCCCCACCACCAGTTCCTTCCGCCTCTTCCCAATTAAATGGGTTTTCTCCTTTGTTAATGCAATAAATCGATTTTTCAAAATATTTCAATCGCATCGCATTATTTATTTCTACCACGGCACTTTGCTCCACTCCCTCCTCAGATTCCGATTGCTATGTGGACCCCATCTCCCTCCCCTTTTCCCATTCAAATTACATTTTTCCCTTCACGTAAGGCATTATTTCATTTCATTTATGTTTCAACAACATTAATAAAAAGTCAGTTTTCTTCAAAACGGAAAATGGAAAGCGAAACGTCAGAGGTCGAGACCCAAATTCGTAACAGTCACATCTGCAGTTACGTGGTAAAGAGATCTACGTTACAATGTTTCGCCTTCTGACTGACCAGATGTAACACAGCTCTTCCTTTACGGAGAGATTATTGGCTCTTGGTTTTCCATCTTCAGTTATGATTTATTCTCTTTCCATCGATCTATATTCCCACAAAATCTGTATATTTATTGTAAATGCTAATCATTTGTAAAGGGTTGAAAGTATGAAGTTTGAAAACTCAGAAATAGGGGAATAGTGTGGCAGTGAGCTCTGTGCTCCATTGTACAGTTTGGCAGGGAATTAATAAAGTGATGCAGCTCTGATTTGTGGGATTCATGTGGTATGAGTTTTAACATATGTCTCTCTTTGTGTTTCATATGTACATTGTTATGTTTCACCATTCATTCATAAACATTTCCAGTTGACTTTTTTTCAAGTTAGAAAGGTAGAATCCATTTTATATGCTCTGCCTTGGGGAATCATTCATACTCTGTGTGTTTTCTTCTATTTGAAAAGGATTCATTTATTATGCCATTTTCAGCGTCTCAACAGTCTTTCCACTCCATCTTATTTCAGCTTTATTGCTAAATATCTTGCCTATCTTGCCCCATGAAATACTCTATGTCTTTGATTTAATTCCTCGGTTCATACTGTCCTTTTGTCCCATACATCCCTGAAAATTTAGTCATTTATCAAAACCCCTCTTCCCGTTTATATACCTAGCCTAAAATCAGTTCATTATTGTGTTATTGAATATCTATTCTACGGAGAGATCCCTCTCCTGTCCTTGTAGGGCTAGCTACAAGGCTGAGCGTGATTTAGTTGTTACCCTGATTTTCCTTTTCCAGCCTGAGGTTCAGATTGGGTGCTAACAATTTCTTTGTATTCTGTTGTATTCTTGCATAAATCTGGATCAGTGATATCAAAGCAGTCTACTCTTTCTTGTTCCTTATTTGCATTTCCCCAACGAGGTCGGGGTATAAGGAGTCAGGGCTCGATCTAGTTGAACCTTTGCAAGATCAGCCTTGCAAACCCCGACGGCTGCCCATGAGGGACGAAAATAAATATGAGGGAGCAGGAGATCCTATCAAAATATTGCTTGAGGAGGCCCTCTAAAAACAAAGGAACGCGATGATGGATAACTTTTCCCATATCCTTCAACGACTACCCACTGGCGGTGCATCTCCATCCAGGATCCACTCTGGAGGCACAACTCCTTTTAAGGTACACGTAAACTTTGACATTCCCATATTTGAGGGCCAAATAGATGTAGACGTTGTAGATATATGGTTGAATCTATTAGAAGGATATTTCTCAGTTCATGACTTTTCCGACTGGGAGAAGATTATTTTTTCACTCCTCTAAGCTACCCCCCATGTCAAGGACTGGTGGGAAACCTACTGTCAGAAAAAGGATGAGGGGGAACCCTCTCTATTCTTGGCTGTACCCACTTGGAATTATTTATGAGATGCCATCAAGGAACAATATTATCCTGTGGGGAGCTATGAGGACAAGTACATACAATGGACTACATTGCGGTAGCAAAGGGATCAAGATGTCCATGAGCTGAAGAATATGTTCCATATCCTGCGCACAAAATTGGGTATCAAAGATTCGAAGAAAAATTTGGTGCTGAAGTACTGCAGTTTTCTGCACATATGCATTCAGGAGGAAATGGAGTTCCTTGACATCTCCTCGCATGGTATGACATACCGATATGTTGCCAAGATTGAGCAAAAATTTAAACAGAAGAAGCGAGACTTTGGATCTGCGGATCAAAAGCAAGGGAAATGTGCACCCAAACCACAGAAAAAAGGACAAAGACAAGGCATGGTGGCCCAAGATAAATTACCAAAGACGCAAGCAAAGAAAAACACCACGAAGCCAAATAAGAACATGAGAAAGTGGTGTGAGTTCCATAAGATCTCCACTCAAAACACAAGTGAGTGTCAGGCCAAGAAATCACTAGTGGTTGAGATGAGGAGTTCTGAATCAGATGCATGCTCCGACTCTGAATCAGAACCCGACAAGGGGAATGACAAAGGGAATCATATTATTGATGTGGAGCCCAACGCCATCGTTGCCACTGAAAAGATCCAGAAGGAGGAACCGGAAGATCCGGAGGAGGAGGAGATTCTCTTCCACTCTAAAATGTGGGTAAAGGGCTCCCCGCTACAGTTCCTTGTCGACAGTGGGAGCCAAAAGAACCTCATTTCAGCGGAGGTCATGAAGCATTTGGGCTTTCCGACCACAGCACACCCACAGCCATACACCATCGGGTGGCTTCACCAAGGACAAGATCTTCACGTCAGCCAGCAGTTCTGCCTTCCCTACAACATCAAGACCTTCACAAATGAGGTATTATGTGACATTTCTCCTCTTGATGTTTGTGATGTATTATTAGGCCAACCATACTTGTGGAAGCGACATGCTATGTATGAGTCCCGGCCTCATGATGTTATTATTACTTTGGGAAATAAGTTGTACAAGATATCGGAGGTACCACCACCTGCAGCTATCTCTTTGGTTACTGAAAAATAATGCAGTAAGCTCATTTCAAAAACCAGGAAATTTGTTTTCCTAATGATCCATCCCCAGGGAAAGAAGAACATTGTGGCCATGACCTCCAGACAGGGATTCTTCAAACGCCAACAACAAATGGACAAGGTTGTGGAGGAGTACGAGGACATATTCACCTCACCCACAGGGGTGCCTCTGCACTATCAGGTCAAGCACCCCATCGATCTGACCCCAGGTGCGTCACTGCCCAATGGACCAATCTATCGGCGCTCTGTTCCGGAAAATGATGAAATCAAGAGGCAGATTCAAGAGTTGTTGCAGAAAGGCCATATATGGCCAAATTCATTGCCCTGTGGGAGATGAGTTCATCGCCCTGTGGGAGCCCAATCGTGTTAATGCAGAAAAAGGATGGGATTTGGAGACTCTATATTGACTATTGGGCGTTGAACAAGATCATTGTCTAGATAGGTACCCGATCCCACGGATTGATACCTTCAGGATCAACTCAAAGGGGTGAAATATTTCAGCAATATCGACTTGAATTCTGGGTATCACCAAGTACCAATCGAACTATCCAATGTGTGGAAGACTGCCTTGAAAGCCAAGGAGGGCCTTTTTGAATGGCTGGTCATGCCTTTCGGGTTGACCAATGCTCCCGCAACCTTCATGAGGCTGATGGACGACATCTTACGGCCATTGACCAACTCATTTGTAGTAGTGTACTTGGATGACATCTTGATCTTCAGCTAGACTTGGGCAGAGCACCTCCACCACATCCAACAGGTCCTCCAAACACTGCGACAACACAAGTTGTGTGCCAATTTGGAGAAGTGCACTTTTGGCATGACCCAGGTTCAGTGTCTAGGATACATTATTGATGAACGGGGTTCATGTGGATCCAACCAAGATCGAATTAATTTGGTATTAGTTGGCCCCAACCACTCTAACAAAGCTTCACATCTTTCTGGGGTCGATAATTCCTACCGCAAGTTCGTGTTGGGATTGTATCATATCACTTGGCCCTTGAGTCAAGTCACCAACGGAGGAGCAAAAGAAAATTTATTTTGGTCAGAATCTCAACAGAAGGCATTCGTAGAATTGAAACATTGCCTCTGCTCTGCCCCAGTGCTCACATTACCAAACTTGCAACAACCATTTGAGATCGATATAGATGCCTCTCACTATGCTATTAGGGCAGTTCTTACTCAACAGGTGCATACAGTGGCATATCACAATGACACATTGTCTGACACAGTCCACAAGTATCCCACTTATGACAAAGAAATGTATTCCATTATGTAGGCATGCCGCCAATGGAAGCATTACATTTTGGGGAAGGAAACATCATCCACACAAACCACCAACCCCTGCAGTTCATACAGATACAAGGGAAGTTGCAAAATGATTGCCATCAGAAGTGGTCCACATATCTGCAACAATTTCATTTGAACATCAAGTATAAGAAGGGAAACACCAATAATGTTGCAGACTGCCTCAGCCGACTACCAATCGTGGCGCTAACCACCGTTCTCAACTCTTTTGGGCATGAGACTTCTCATTGGCCGCTTCTCTACAAGAGTGATCCGAAATTCGGCCACACATACAAGACACCCTTGGAGGGTACGCAAGTTCCAAATTTTCACCTCCAAGATGCATTGTTATGCCACCCAAGACACCTTTGTGTTCCTTCGAGCGAATAGGCCAAGATTATTTGGGAAGCACACTACAGTCGATTCACTCGGAATTTTGGGGTCGAGAAAAAAGTGGCAGTACTGCAGAATTATTTCTATTGATCGAACCTTCGACAGGATGTTGGGAAGTACATCAGATCCTGCACTACTTGCTCTATTGCCAAACCAACCATCAAGAATCAAGGCCTCTATAATCCACTACCTACCCCTGGTCGACCTTGGGAATCCATATCCATGGATTACATGTCAGGCCTTCCTTCTAATAAGCATGTAAATGAATGTGTTTTCATGGTTGTCGACATATTCTCAAAGATAGCCATTATGTCGGCCTGCAAGAAAAATATCACAACAGAAGCCACTGCTAAACTCTTCTTTGAAAAAGTGTGGGTGCACTTGGGATCCCACAGTCTATCATCTCAAATTGGGACAGTATATTCCTCAGCGTATTTTGGTCCAGCCTCTCATCAATGCTAGACACCAAGCTCACTAAGTCCATAGCTTTCCATCCCCAAATTGATGGCCAGACAGAGGTCGTCAATAGGATGATTGTACACATTCTGCGCATGTACAATTCAAAGCATCCACGCACATGGGATGAGAGCCTTCCCTATGTACAACATAGTTATAACCGGTCTCTCCGCAACTCAACCAGCCACATCCCCTTTCAGGTAGGCCTTGGATTCTGGCCACTATGTCCCATTGACGTAGCCTTTCCATTTGTGGCTACTCAGGCTGATTCGGCTCATGTCCAATCTGAAGCTGACAAAGTGAACAACTGCATTGAGCACATTCAACACATCCTCCATTAGGTTCATGACATATTGGACAAAGCCAATGGTAAGTACAAACAATGACATGATCAACATCGGGTTCCACACCACTTCCAAGTGGGCGACAAAGTGTGGCTAAATTTGCAGAAGTAGCGCCTCACTGGACCCCCCCGCAAGATTTTCTCGCTCCAATATTAGCCATACACCATCACCAAAGCTGTAGGGAACAATGCCTTCGAGCTCAGTATTCCACAATTCCTTGTTCTGCACCCAGTATTCAATGTGGACCCCCTTCGGCTCTATTTCCCACCTTTACTGGACACCTCCGACATTGCAGAACAACTCACACCAACAGAGTTAAACCCAGACTGCATGGAATAGACCACCACATATTGTATCATGGACATGCAAATCAATAACACTCGTTAGTAGAAGATCCAACTGTATCGGGTGGTCAAAGTGGGCCAACTCCTCCACCAAGGCAAGTGGTTCAACAGGGACCAAGTTCAGCAAAAGTTTCCTCATCTCATGGAGGAACTCAACGCAATGGAGACGATTGCCTCTTAAGGGGGGAGGAATGATCTAGTTGGATATTGGTGGCCACCCACCTATTCCACTTGGGGCCCCACCATTCTTTCTTTTGGTTTTGCAGTTTCCTTAATTATAGCACAGTTTACTATTTTTAGCAGTTTTTCGGGTCTTGAACTTCCAGAGCCGTTTTGAGGCCCTAAACAAATTTTTTTGGGCATCGCTTCTCCGTCGAATATGATTCCATTTCAACATAAATATTAGTGGCCCACAGTTGTAGTTCTTGGATAGATCTTTCTAACGATGTATCATGTGTGTCAAACAGAGATAGTACGCCAAAGTTACGACCCTGGGAAATTGATGTACCAATTTACCTCGACAGGGCCTATATTCTAGCGTTTCATCTCCTAGGGTTAGATTTTTGGATGTTTAGGGTTTTCCATTGTTTCTCAATAATATATAGGCCTTCGAGCATCATTGTAACACAGAGTTCAGAAGCCTGTAGCCACTACATCTCTTCTCAGAGATAAGCTACGAGCGCCCTAGCTAGTTTATTTCCATTCTTTCTGTAAATAGATTTTAGTTCTTTGATTTTAATGAAATGAAGTGTTATTTCTGCTGAATTTTTATATTTATGGTTATATGTGTATTCTTTTGCATTCCTGCATAAATTTGGATCATGTGATCAGGGTGAAATCGAACTTTAATTGTGAAGTAAGAGCTTCACTTGATGCTCCTCATGAGGGCTTCTTATCGGCCTTCTTGTGCGAACACTTCGTGGCATAGTTTCTCAGCTTGTGAAAATGAAAAAATTTAATCTTCGACAATTCCTTCTTCTTTCCTACCTAACCAGAATATGATTTGGAATGGGATGACTTCCCTTTCCCTTTCTTTTCCTTTCCATCCAAGGAACAATTCTTCTCATGATTATTCTTTGATGAGGATCCATATCTAGCATTCCACTGAATCTCTTCTGGCACCAAGTCGGACCATAATCGCTCCCACTCTGGTAGCTTCTACGTCCTCCCATTTACCAAATCTTGGTAGCTGTGCCAGCTCTTGGGAAGGCCTAGAAGTGTTAGGCTCTCCATATCATCCTCATAAACTGTAACACCAACACTTTCGAGCTCATCCCGACATTGGGTGAACTTGGTCAAGTACTTTGGTATTGTGTCACCCTTCTCCATCTTGATGTTTCTGAGCTTTTCCTTCAATTCCAGCTTCTTGTGGTCGCTAATGTTCTGAAAAAAAACTGTTAAAGCATTCCACATAGCATATGGAGTTTCCTTTCCATGGAGGTTTGAGACAATATGATTTCGAACACTTTCAAATATAATATTTCTCGACTTTGCTACATTCTTCTTCCAGACCTCCATATCTTGAGCATATATTGTTGTAGGCTTAAGAATATCACTATCTATGAACTCCTTCAACCCGTTGTCTTCCAACACTACTTCCATCCTGTCCTTACAAGCTATGTAATTTGAACTACCCTCAAGGGCATATTCGAGTCTCAATTGAGAGAAATACATCCTAATCCTGTTACTAATCCTGAAGAGCAGATCTGCAAATTTGATTCACCTCCACAGAATATTAAAAAAAAAAAAAAACTTGTATTCTTCTCAGTTATAGTGATTCCTGCTCTGATACCATGTAGAAAATCCACGTAGATTCAAACTGGTAATTTTAATATGCTAAAACAATATAATTGAATCTACTCTACCAATTGCATAAACCAATTAGATTGCGAAATCACAAAACATGAAAGAGAAAGAATTTCAATCACACAATACACAATTATTTCCCAAGGAAATCCTCAGCTAAAAACATTGCTATTATTATATTGCATAAGTAAGAAAATATGAGAATATTAAAATGCTTTTCTCCAAGTTTAGAAACATTTGCACTATCTATATTTGTCTCACCGATTCCTAAACATGCTTGGTTCAATACTTAACAAATTTTCCGCCCTCTAGGATCCTTATTTCTTTGCGTTGTCTCCTTGGGTAATTAAGCCATATTAATTAGGGAAATTTTAAATCTAGAATGTGCAATCCATTAGGGGCATTCATCTAACTTCATGCACCACCTGTATAATTTAGATGATTATACAACTGATAGTACACTTCCTTGAACTTCAGTCTCAACTGGGTCTTTCTCAGAACTGACATGCATGAGTTATTTATGAGTGAATCATCAATTATCTCATTGATCACTAGATGTGATTCAAGTCCAAGTTCCACTCTTTGGACTCTCACTAGTTCCTCCATCAGTTAGAAATATTAAATTGATTTTAACTCAGATAAACAGACTTAATTAATTACAACTCAAAATAAACTCAACCAGGGCTCTTATTTTGTAGGAGACACTCTACATGACTCAAGCTAGACCCTCAACTCGAATTAACTTAACCAACTAAGTCCTACTAACTTATTTAACTCATACAAGTTGTCTTGTGATGTGGAATTACAATTTTATTCTAATTTAATTCAAGGGAAAATTAAATCAGAATCCTTTCTTAGTGCCATTTTCAACAAAATTATCCTCAAAGAGCATCAGATGCCATATGTTTACCCAATCCTCCATTATGTATTCCTAGGTGAAGACAACAATGATGTGTCTATATCTCCCTGTCAATTTAGGGAGGAAATATGCATTCCACTGAAGGAATATACCCATTCCAATAAAGGAATGTACCCAATCTCCCTCTTATATAGGGACTTGACCAAGCTCACTTTTGACTAGGGTCTTACTTCCACCAACTCATCAAGTGGAGATCGTGGGACAATTAACTTCTTGTAGAACTCCTTCCTTCGATGTCATCATTTTATTCTTTTTCATTGAGTCTACATTCATTGAGACTTCTTCATAGGGAACATATCATCCATCACTTTCATCCTTGAGCCATGTCATCATTTCTTTCATTGGAAATTTCTCCATCAATCCATATATGGCCTTCATTCATGCCATGTTTCCTTCTTCATGCCATGTTTCCTGGAGGATCTTTAATCCTACAACATGGTCATCAATGGTGTAAGACATCCATAACTCTTCCCTTGGTATCCCTGCATAAGCTAATCCATATATTATTCAAAAATAAGAAATGATCATTAAATCAAAATTACCTTTGTGACAGTCTTTCATCATGACATATTTCATTTTGCATTAGCATCCTGCATATAAATTTACACATATCCAAAAGATATCCATTATGAAGGGTCTCCTTCCTTTTCATACTTCCATCAGAGTCTTCATATATTTCCTAAAGATATTATAGTCAAATATTTTAGTTCTCGAATGTTGATTGCCTTCGTAGTTGCACATTCCATGATCTCTTCCTTTCTTTCTTCACACATTTTCTTCGAGGAACTTTCGATCATAGTTCCTCTAATTATTTTCAACCACTCATGTTTCAGATGAGGACATATTATGTTTATTTCATCTAGTCAATTTTTGACTCCTGCATTTATGCATCTTCTCAATAGATGAGATCATTTCCTTTGATCATGCTCTCGAAATAGAGAATCCATCCATAATGGTTGCAACCATATGACATGAATCCAAATTATCAAATAAAATCATACATACCTCATTCTTCTTTTAGGTCATCTTCCTTCAGTATATTCCATGATTGTAATAACTTCAATCACTTAACCTACTTGTTCGCATCATACCATCCTCTCATGAATTCCTCCAAGTAGGAATTATTGATGAAACACTTTCTCCCAATTGATTGGTGAACCTTCTGATGAAAATTCTAATAGAGGATCTTAAGTATCCTCATACATCAGATGTTTCCTCTTAACAGATGTATGATGATATTTGTGCCATATGACTTTCTCTTTTCCATAAGTACTACTTATGCTCCTAATGAGTTCACCAAGATTTATATCATTTCATAGATATAATTCAAATATCATTCATGCTTCCCTATGACTTGGAGATTCCATGATGCATCATATCGTGCACTTCTAATGACAGATATACTTTACAATAGAAAAACTTGGAAACAGAAAATTGAAAAGAAAGAGATGAGGAAGACTATCTCAATCATAGTATAGATCTTTTACTTCCTCTTTCTTGGACTTCTTCTTTTCAACTTCCTCCACTTCCTCGGTGATATGGGCTTCTTCTCTTCCTCTTTTTTTATTATCCTTCTTGAGCTTAAGACAATATCTCCTATAGTTCCCATATTCTTGACACCCATAACATTGAATCTTAGCCATGTTCTTATTCTTTTTCTAAGGACCAAACTTTCCAAATTTTCCCTTTCTTTTTTTTATTGCAGCATATGCCTTATTTTTCTCACCTGATCCTACATCGAATTTTTCCTTTAGCTTGGATTCTTCAATCTTACATAGTGACCACAGTTCATGGAATGGAGTAGCTTCTTTATTCCCATAAATACTTGAAGTAAAGGTGCCACACTTCTTCACTAGTGAATTTAGTACTACTGTAGTCATTTCTCTATAAAAAATGGCGTCTCCCAGCTCTTGAAGTTGATCCTTGATTTTAGATATCCTCATAAAGTATGACGCTATACCTTCTTATTTTGACATCTTTAGTTTGTAGAGTTATTTCCTTAATGAGATATCTTCTCTTGTCGTGCTTACGGAATACAACTCTACCAGTTTGTCGTATATTTATTTTGAAGTTTTGAGTTTAGATACATATGGAATGAGGGGATCCTTGATGGATTCAATGAGAATCCTTTGAGCCCTAACTTCCCCCTTCATAAACTTTGCAAGTTCTTGAGCATCTTAATTTTTGGTTTGGAAATTAATCTTATTTTTCTGCTTTGATGAGGAAATATCCTTATGAGCCCTTTGAAGATGACAATGCCCCTTGATCTAGCCTCCTTAGGCTTCAATAGATTTTAACTCCTTTGGTGATGATCGAGTGCGAATCTTAGAAAATATTCTAGGGTTTTGAATTTCTCCAAGATGATGATGTGATATTTGTCCGTTAAGTGCTTCTCTTGGATGTATAGACTTCAAGCTATGTAGATTTGTAGAGCTCTTCAACTTGATTAGGGTCTTTGTAGTCTTTTGATGATGACTAGAGGATCTCAAGAATTTTGTTGGTGTAGACTTATTATTCGGTCTAGCATTTGATACTTCATTGTAGATATTGACTTCACTTTTATATCCTTCTTGATGTCTTTCTCGAGATTTGATCCTTGAGTGTCCCTTGATATGTCCTTGACTGTCACCTTAGCTCTGATACCATGTTGAAAAATCTATGGAATCAAGTATTAGGTGATGTCGCTTCTTATGATAACTGCTTGTGAATTCTTTTTACTTTCTTAGATTAAGATCTTATTTTAATTAAGTTTTTAGTGTTTTTCTTCATCAAACAACTACCAATGCATAAACCATAAAGAGACAAGAGACACAAAATATAGGCAATCAGCTAGCGCCAAAACCTCTCCCACTTGAGAGGAAAACCCAAATGAATTTGTCTTCTTATAGAGACTTCAATTGAGGAATACCAAGACCAAGACCCTTGACCCACTTGCCATTCCAAGGCCAAGACATAAAGCTTCCTTGATGATATCCTTAGTCACCGATATTCAACCTTCTTCTCCAACCTCGACCTCCTTTTTCTTTTGACTTTCACTTATTTCGGCCTCCTTGAATTAGGTCTTCAAGTCTTGACCCTAATTCCGAAACCCCTATAATACCTTCTCTTATGCCTTGATTTCCTTTGCTTTGGATAGGGTCTCCTTCTAACTTGTCTCGATTTCCTTTTGAATTATGCTTTTCCAATTCGGTTACCTTAGATGACTATAACCTTATCAACCTTCCTACAATAGATGGTCCCCTTCTCCTTAGTATGTGTGCCAGAAGAATAGCCCTAAAAATAGACCCAAAACAAATGATAAGGACATCACTCTTCTTCTCTTCTATTCACTAATGATTAGGCTCTTTTTCAAGTGATCCTCGCACTTATAGATTTTGGAACTACTTGACCGAATTTTGTTTGACAAATGAAATCTGAACTACCCTATTTATAGTTTTTTCCCCATCAAATAGGTCAACTTGTTGGAGGGTGAGCCTGCGTGTCATTTGGAGGAGAACATTTATTCTATTTTGAACCCGGCTTGCTAGGAGTTTCTTGTGCTTTCATTAAGGGGTCTTTTGACTCTTTGAATGACTCATACAAAAATGTAACATTCCCAAGAAAGGTCCTTCATACATTACATTGACTTAATTTGAATTTATGACCAATTCCAAGGGCTCACAATTGGAGCCATTACTAAAAATAAAATTCCTTGCTTCTGAAACCCATGAGACAAGCATTACAAAAAAAAATTATTTTCTTCTTTACATCAATTACATAAGATCATATTGTCAACACTTGGATCATTGGTCATATTGACTTAGTGTTGATCAATTTACTAGGGTTCGTTCCAATCTAATTGTACTCCACTCTACCCAATGCAATGTTGGAAATGGATGAGACTGGGTGCAAGTCCCAAGATAATTTGTCTAATTAAATACCCCTCAGACATGGAATCTAAGATGGAAATACTTCGATATGAGTTGTTGTCCCAATGGACATGTTTCTAGAAGTTTTTGCATAAAAAAAATCCATATTTGTCTTTTATTAAAGCAGTCATTCATTCTATCTTTTTCATTATAATAAAGTAGCCATTCTTTGTCATTTAATAAGGTAGCTATTCTATATTTGTTTTATGAGAAAAAAGTACTTTTTTCTTTGTGACCTTCCAAACAAGAAGGTAAGCTTGTTCATTCCTTTCCTCTGATGCAACACTTATGCTTAAATTACATTAAAATTATCATAGGCAACCATCTATGTCAAATACCATGGTTAGGTGGAAATATAAAATCTCTACTCAATAGTTAAATGCGGTTTTTTCTTTTTCATAAGTTTTTTTAAATTTATTCATGTTCATTCTATAAAAAAGAGTAATTGGGGCTTCTCCATAGCTCCTACTTTAATTGTTGTAATTTCAATACTAAGGCATTTTATTTTATGGTGTGCCAACATGAGAGGGTATGTAAGAGTCTGCTTCAGGAGTATACACAAAAGAGTGATTTACCACTTCCTATCTATCGCTACAAAAGTGACAGAAAATTACCTTCACCAACTTACATATGTTTTTTTGAAGTCTCTAGGATTTAATATATAGGGGGTGTTGATGTTCCAAACATTTCTCCCTCTCGGGATGTTGGTTCTATTGTTTTTGCTTCTCCGGTTGAAGTCTCTCCAAGAAGAGGGAAAGAATACAAACAACCTCCGAAGAGAATGAGGCTTCTAAAACAAAACAAAATATGACAACCAATAATTCTATACAATTTGAAAATGTTTAAGGGAAGGTCAGTAAGTTCATTCCATTTAGCATGGCATTACACCCCGTTAAGGTGACATCGATGTTGCAGCCTGACATGTCGCACAATGTGAAATTTTCCTTCCACATTCCCCCACTCCTCTTATCGGCATTCCTTTGCACCTCTTGGTTTAATTGCTAGTTATATTTATAGTAAATGGTTAATTTATATTTTACAAGTTTATATATATAATTTTAAAATTGAAATTGTTTTCAATATATAAATATTTGACGATCCCTATTTCATGAGTATATATCTATATATTTATATATATGGTTTTTAATATATAAATATTTTTTGAATACTTAAAAGTGTTGATTAGTTTCTAGCACAGGTAAGAACATAATTTATGGTTCAAGGTTTGGATTTATTTGTTCTTATTCATGTTTGTTCATGATTTTTTTTTTTTTGTTTTTATGTACAGAAAGTCCCTACCTTGAGCAAGGTTTGAAGAAAACTAGAGACCAATGTCGGAAAATTCCAGAAGACTACAACTTTTCGTGGGTTTTCTTCTTGAACAAGAATGCACAGATTTTGCTGGTAGGTATAATTATGAAATATTTGTCCCCAGAGGTAGAAATGAGGTAAAACTATGCCTACCTCTTCATACTAATCACTTATATCCATATGATGACTCTAACGCCACCGAACGAATCGTAACGTAATAAAAATGGTAGAAAGGCCACCCATAGCACTCCGATTAGGTTTAGAAGATGCTTCCACCCAATTCTTAGGGTCTCACTCAGAAATATGTATTATCTTTGAGTATTAGGAATAGGAGGGGAGGCATTTATGTTTCCACCTATAGAGTGAAATTTACTTTGGATAGGACAAAAGCATTGTCTATAAAGAAAATCGTAGATTATTTTTTGCATAGCAATCGCTTCTCAAAGGCGAGAGGCCTAACCTGAGTGTGAGCCTCACAATAATGTGACCAAAGGATATACGAAGCTACTATTAACTATAAATCCATTAATCAAATGAAAGTACATTAATACACCACCATAGAAAAGCGACAAACAACAACTAGGTACACATATTAAATTTGGTACCCACAATAATATATCAAGAGAATGTATACATGAACATGACTACAAGGACGTATATGATTTGGTACAAAGTAGAACAACCTTATTGCATATAAAAATAGATAGAGCACCCATAAAGCTTATATGATGATATAAGTACCTGCACCGTCTGTTGCCTTGCTCTCAAAGTACTTATTGGGTGGGCGATTCGCCTCTCCCAAACTCACTTAAGGAATACAACCCAAAGGGAGAATTTAATTTCTTATTAGCTTCAACGTTCTCTCCACACGGGAATTTTTTGGGGTTAAAAAAAACATTGAATATTCATTCACCCTTCGTGTAGCTTGATATGATGCTTTGCGCACATCGCCCAACTATATGTAGGGAATAGTCTCGAAATAGTGCTCCAAGAATACCTTTGTTTGCAAAGTAATTCCAATACTATGATTTTGGCCTATGTATTTTGGTTTCTCTTCTTCATGAACAAAACTAATAGACTATGAAAAAATCCCATAATACAAAACCATGTGCTTGGGGTTCCTGGTGGAGTTCCGTGATGATATAGTATATGTGTCAACACTACGTGATTGAACTATAACATGTTGCATGTGTGTTTGAGCATTAAACAACGATATACAAGTTAATTGTCGAGTATGCATGAAATGTTTCCATGCAAACCATCTGCCTGTGTACGACTATCATACTCATTTTGACTGAAAACCTGCAACAGAAGGAACTCCTCCCTGCATCCGCTAACATGCCTTTCATGAAAATTTGCATCATTATGATCTGCCGGAGATTCGAAAAGGTGACCAAGGTCCTTGCGATCTGTAATGCCCGTTGAGAACAAAATCTTGGCTGGCGTTGGTGGTTATGGCTGAACGACCTTCTAGCTGGAACCCTGTGAGATCAAGGAGTTGATGGTTTCGGTGGCTACTTGGGGGTTCTCTTTAACTGGAACCCAATGGAGCCAAAATATTGTTGCTTATGGTGGTTTCTGTGGTATCATACAAAGATATAGTTCCTTTATATTAGAAGGGTGATGCGTCGTATAGACTTACCACCATGCGGGGTATAGAGCCAAGGAGATCACAGCACATTGATGGAGAGCTGTTGCAGTGCAGGCAGGATGACGGGATGACGGATTTCTGATACACAGAGCTGGTACCCATTGTGATCAATATATTATTCAGCATGGGTGGTTAATGTCGATGGACTTCTGTAGCTGGAACCCTGTGACGACAATGTGATGTTGGTCCCGGTGGCTTATTAAGTGGCTCACTATACTGGTACCCTATGTGGATAATTTGTTGGTGCTTATGGTGGCTTTTGTTGAATCTAGAATGATGTTGTTCCTTTATTGTGCATCGTGATGCATAGTTTCTCATATCATTATTGGGCTGCCTTCTATGTTGCACTAGGGATCTTTTGATCTGGATTTGATCCAGGGACTGTTGGGTATGCACATTGGTTTGACATAAAATGCAAAGTTGTTTATTGGGAGACATGGTAGAGCGGTAATATTATTTAACATATTTGATTTTCAACCATGCCGGAGGTTATGGAGGTCGGTTTGATAATCATATTGATCATAGTTGCATTCATCATCCTATATGATATTCTTCATACACACAAAACAAATGGTGACTCAAGAGAATAAGGCTTCTATATCCTCCTCGGTTCATCAGGACTCTCATCTTCAGTCTGTGGATATCGCACATTATCACTGGTGGCACACTATTTGGCATATTTGGCAGGATATTATTGTTGTCTCTCGTCCATGCAAGAGCGTAGGCTGCAGATTTTGCAGGAGATGGTGGTTGATTCCGGGGTGTATATGCTGCTGCTGTAGAGGAGCATAGATGCACAAGGGGGACTGGTTAATCCGATCACCTGATCGGAATTTATCCCGGATATTTTTCTGATCACTATTATATGGTAGCTTCAACAAGAAGTGGAAAGGACGTTGTTGTTGCCTACATAGTCTCAGGTGATTAAGGCAGTCATAGAATCGTATATCAACTTCATTGTTGCTGGTATACTACTCCATTTCATTACTGTGGTCATTTATGAGTGCAGTATTGGATCTGCCACTACTGATCTTCTGCTGATTTGGTCTTGTATGATATGGAGTACAAGCCTATTTTGAAGCAATATCGTCAATGGAGTTGATATATAATTAATTTCTTAGGTGAATAGTACTTCCACAGAGTCCTTTCATTGATTATGGTATAGATTATGGTATAGAGGCTGGCTATCCACACCTGATCCTCTATCCAGATTGGGATTATAAATATGTCCTCTATCTTGGGATAATCTTGGGCGGAATGATGCAACAAGAGCATATCCACATATGGACTAGACTAGGTTGGTCCTCATTATGGAGTTATATTGCCACATCCCCCCAAATGGACTCTTCCCTTTAATGTTTCTGACACATGCCAGTGGGGTGTTCTATCGGTAATTTGATTTTACAAGTGTCTAGTAATTGCATATGGTACACCAGATGGCGGGATTATCGGCCTCTTTGGCAAATCGACAGGTCCCTCGAGCTTCGCATCCGATAATCGAGGCACCTGATCTTGGAAGATCATCGGGAAAAGAGGTCACTGACATTCAAATTATCAAACAAGGTTTTAATATCACAGATGGTCCGAAGCTTAGAGAAAGCCGAAAATACAGACATAAAAGAGCAGGTAGACGAAGGAAGAAACAGTCTGCCATCAAACAAGACATGGAGATCAAGGAGGTTCCACTTGATTATGAGGATATCTGTGTGAGGATTGCAAGTTTGCAGAAGAGGGAGGTGATTGGGTGGTGGTTATTCCCGGACCAGGGTGACTTTGATACTACAAGCTGGATTAAAAAACACTGGTTTTTGCTCATCGGATACACCCCGGTGGTAAGTCATCTGATCAATGGATGGTTTAGCATCCATTTACTGGATGAAAAATATGTTCAGAAGATTATTTCCAGGACTTGGGTACGCGGCAGGAGTTATATGCAGCTAATACCGTGGTATCTGGGTTTTAACCCAGTCCTGGAAGCACCGAGAAGCAGGATCATATGGGTGAAGCTTCCGGGTTTACCACTAGAATATTGGACTGTCAAGGCACTCAGGGCGATTGGCAACTCTATTGGGACTACCAAATACATTGATCCAGCAATCATTGGCTCCAGCGACAAGAAAATTGTGTGGATATTGGTCGAACTGGACTTTTCTAGGGGGCTACCGGGCGACATTGATCTCGTCTGGGGTAATAGCAAACACCGGCAGCGCATAGATTTTTGGGGAATCCCCTTCCGCTGTCTCCTGTGTCATCGCACAGGTCATTTGCGGGAGCACTGTCCATTTCGTCTTCGTATGCATCGACCGGGGGTGGCGAAATCGTCGGAGAATGCTGAAGCTCGAGTCAACGCAGCCGATGGCACCACTGCGCAATCTCCCCCAGGTAATTCTTGTCACCTATTATCTGAGGACGATGCTTATCTTACTGCAATTGATCAATCAGGGGGGGTAATGAAATGTCGGGATGGGGATATTACTGCAAACGACTATAATATACCTCCATTTGATGATTGTCGGGTTTTATTGCCAAAAATGAGTCATGATCCTCCTAGTGTTATTACGGATGTATCGGGGAAGGAATCCGGCATCGAGTATCCACACAAATCAATAGATGGGGATGGGGAGGGGCGCTCCATTAACCACACTGCTGACATTAGGGTAGAGTCCTCCCTGGGTACGCCTAGCTCCACTGATTGTGTCGGTCCCCCCGTTTATGAAAATCATATGGGTCTGCCTTACAATTTCCACTCCGGCGAACCATCCAACGTGCCTGTCGGGAGTGATCTTGAGTCCATTCTGGCAAATCAAGACATAGATATTGCAGCTCTCACTGTATTTGAAAATCCCCCCCCCACTACGACACCAGATTCAACGCGTCGTCCTGCTCCAGGTCCACCTGCTCAGGGTTATACTAAGGCAGCAAACAAATATACCAGGGGCAAGTTTAAAGCCATAGCTCTCTTTTCGGAGGATGAAGGGAACCTGACAGACGTCCCCATTTTGATCAGCGAAGGGAAAATGAATGATACTCGGGCGCTTAGAGCTAAAAGCCCGGTGGTGGACTCAACATGACCCACATTTTATCCATGAATATACGGGGGCTGGGCAATGCCCCTAAAGCAAATTGCCTAAGGGATTTGTTACTGGATGTGAAGCCGATTATATTTTTGGTCCAGGAAACCATGTGCAAGCGGGAGAAGGCTGTTAATACATTTCTCACTATGATGAAGGGTTGGTATGCAGCGGCGGTTGACGCTGTTGGGCAGTCGGGGGGGCTCATATCTATATGGAACCCTGAATATGCATCTTTTCGGGCGTACAAGTTTTTCGGCGGAGTCATTTTATCGGGACTACTCAGAGGGAGGTCGGAGCAGGTCAATATCATCAATATTTATGTGCCATGCTGTAATAGATTCGCTTTTTGGCAGCGCATGGTCACATCCGGCATTCTCAGGCTGCAGAATGTTATTCTCATGGGGGATCTCAATTCCACATTTAGGGATGACGAAATATGGGGCACATCCGCGCGCAGGGATCCCTTATCAGCTTTCCTGACAGATAGTTTTCTGGATCTGCACATGGTGGATATTAGACCAATACCACTACTGCAGACATGGACAAACAGGAGGGCGGGTGCCGAGTATATAGGGAAAAGATTGGACCGGGTTCTGATTCAGAGTAACCTTATTGATGGCTGGGGCATGCCTCGATCTGAAATCATAGTATCAGCGATTTCGGATCACATGCCAATAACGCTAACATGGCGCTGCAGTGATGTCATTTCTGGCCGCCCATTCAAATTTAATAGGATATGGCTAGAGGACGAGGTATACACGGGAATGGTATCATCTCTTTGGACGCAACCGGTGGATGATCCGGGTCTTAAGGACTGGGATCTTTTTCACCATAAACTACAAAAGATCAAGGCTGCTACAAAGAATTGGGAGATCAGTAAGAAGTTTGCGCTTAAAAAAGAGCTACTGGAAATCACAAAGCAGATGACAGACCTGTACACCTCTGTCACATCCGCCATTCCAGATGAAGCGACCATTGGTCTTCTGAAGGAGCTTGGAGCCAGAAAAAAGGAAATTCTGCGGATCGAGGAAGTGACATGGAAGCTCAGGAGTAGGATCACATGGCTTAAGGAAGGGGACCTAAACACACGTTTCTTCCACAAAACTGCCAATGCCAGGAGAAGTAGAAACGCCATATGGCGTATTAAAAGGAATGACGGCAGTTTTGCTGTGAACAATGCTGAAATACAAAAGGAGGCCTTAACATACTTTTCTGAGTTCTACAGGGCGGAGGCCATGATCTCAGCGGTTAATCAGGCATGGGTGCTGGATCACTTCACCAGATTTTTCCAAGATGAGGATATCTCATTAATAGATGAAGTTATAAAGGGGAATGAGGTATTGTCGGTTCTCAAATCTTTCTCCAAGGACAAGTGCCCCGGACCGGACGGATGGACCGCAGAATTCTTCATATTTTTCTTTGATATCATTGGGACAGAGTTAACAAATATGATGGAGTTATTCCGCATACAAGGTATTATGCCAGCAAACCTGAATTCAACATTCATCGCGCTTATTCCCAAAGTGGCGGATCCACAGTCCTTTGCAGAGTTTAGACCTATTGCACTATGCAACCTTATATACAAGATCACTTCAAAGATCATAGCAAACAGGATCAAGGCAGTTTTATCTAGGCATATATCGGCAGAGCAATATGGTTTTCTAAAAGACCGGTCCATCCACGATGCAATTGCCATCGCTCAGGAGGTGATGCACTCCATGCATTCGGGAAAGAAGGAAGCTTTGGTCATGAAGGTTGACCTACATAAGGCATATGACTCAATCGATTGGTATTTTATCAGGATTCTTTTACTCAAGGTAGGCCTACCAGTGCGTATCATTCGCTGGTTGATGTCATGCATCTCTAACATCAGTTATGCAGTTATGGTAAATGGCACCCCTACAAAAATTTTTAAGGCGGGCAGAGGGCTGAGACAGGGATGTGCATTGTCTCCACTTATTTTCATACTCGTCATGGAT
This sequence comes from Pinus albicaulis, assembly GCA_034641835.2. NCBI lineage: Eukaryota > Viridiplantae > Streptophyta > Pinopsida > Pinales > Pinaceae > Pinus > Pinus albicaulis. Next base: position 613,759,222 of record CM076578.1, on the reverse strand, counting down.
GGATTCAGTAGAATACTGCATTCGGCTGAAGAGAAGGGCTTCATCAAGGGTTTTACTTTTTCTAACTCTGTATCAACAACTCATTCTCTGTTTGTTGATGATTTACTGCTATTCGGTCAATTGATTAGGAACTACTGGTTTTATATCCATATCTGTTTTAACCGATTCCACTCAGCAACAGGTTTGGCCATAAATTGCAGTAAGTCCATACTCATATATGGACATGGGGACATTCAGGAGATTAGATTCATCGCTGGTTTCCTTATGGTGGATATTCGTTTGGCAGCAGAAGGAATTAAATATCTGGGTTACTTCATAAAGCCATGTGGATACCGGAATAGTGACTGGAACTAGATAATGGACAGATTCAGAGATAAAATTCATTTATGGTCTCATCGGTCGCTGACAAAGGGTGGTCGTCTTATAATGATACAGTCAGTTCTCACCCAGATGATGGTGTTCTGGGGTCACTTGCTATATATTCCCACCGGAATCATAAACAATATAAACAGCATTATAACACATTTTCTGTGGGGTGGATCAAATGGCAACAGGAAGTTCGCATTATGCAGTTTATCTGCAATCAGCAAACCCAAAGACATGGAAGGATGGGGCATTCTGAGCGCTCGGGAATTCAATATTGTGCTGCTAACCAAGTCATTTTGGAGGGCCATCAATTGTCAGGGCATATGGAATGATATCAACAGTGCGAAATATTATCAAGGTAATATTCTACATCAGATATCATGCGGCATTTATCCTCTCCCTAGGAAATCATCTCGTATATGGAGCAGTTTTACAAAGATCATGCCAAATATGGTTTCAAGATTGGTATGGAATTTTCGTGATGGGAGTTGTATTACCATTGGCGCTCCGAATGTTCACCTCTTGCAGAACCAAGATGGCCCGTCGCATCGGCTATTACACGCCTTGACACAACGTGGGATCTTATTTTATTCACAGTTAATATACCAGTGGTCTAATTGCGCCACGATCTTCAAAGATGCTACACAGATGGGGCTTCGCGATGATATGGAACAGGAATGGGATCAATACAGGGACCATCTGAGGGGTGCGGGCTTCTGCTATGCAATGGGCGGTGATTGTATCACTTGGAACGGGCCGATGAAGAATAATATGATTGTGGTTAAGGAGGCATATCGCCACATCATATCACAAACATATCAGATCAACGTTACCAAGGTTTTCTACCCTTTTTGGCACAGAAACATCCCTACGAAGATTACTATGTTTGGGTGGCTGATATGGAGAGGCAAGGTTCTTACATGGGAAAATCTTATAAAGAGGGGAATTATGGGACCCAGCGCCTGTGTTTTCTGCTGTGTTGAGGAGGAATCATCCACTCACCTTTTCTTCACATGCTCTATCACCACAAGAATATGGAGGTTGTTCAGTGATCATCTGTTAAACCCGGCATGGAGACCCACAGACTTTATGACAGTGGCACTGGAATGGGATAAGCTCAACAGTAAGTATAGATCGCTGCCATTCTATCTCACATGGGAGATTTGGCTTGCTCAGAACCGTATCATTTTTGAGGACCGGCCCTTTCATCTTCAACAGATTTACACGGCGATTAAGGAATGGATGGATGATCTTCCTTTGCCAATTTCATATCAGCCTGACTGCTCAGTGCGCATAAGACCCCATCAGATCAGTTTACCAGCAATATATTTTGATGGAGCATCAGATGCTGGTATGACAGGATGCGGCGTATGGATCAAATTATCCGGATCGGAGCGATACAATATCTTCTGGAATGGGGGCCCTGGCACCAACAACAAGGCGGAGATCATGGCATTGTGGGGTGGCCTCCTGATCGCACATGATCTGCAATTACAGGGTGTCAGCATATATGGTGACTCACAACTTATCATTAACTGGGTCACCAACAGCTACCTCATGATGACTCCGCATCTCCAAGGGTGGATTGAGCGAACACAGAGTTTATGGAAAAGACTGGGCTGTCCATCCATTAATCACATATATCGTGAAGGCAACACGAGGGCAGACAAGTTATCAAAAAAAGGCCTTGAAGAAGATTTTGGCATCATGATGGTATCACATTTCCTGGATGGACGACAGATCGAGGCTTTTACTTTTCCCATTCCATAGAACAGGCTTCACTTTTTATAATTTATATGCAAAATATGCATTATAGGTGGATCAGGGGGATACTTCTTTTTGGTACAGAGTCTCGACAGTATTTTTGGGGGCATCACTTTCCATATCATTGAACGAGATACATTCATAAGGACATCAAAACAGAGCCTATGCAATATATCAAGCGAGCCAGACAAAGGACAAGCGAGCATGAAAGGAAGGCAACAGTTAATGAAATCTGGGGTGTTTAAACGTGCATAAGGCGGTATGAATGACGATATACGGTTGCCAGGATTTTTGCAAAACAATTGAGCAGTTGGGCTGCTGTAGATATGACACAGGCTTACACAGTCACAAGGTAATCGATCTTATGCACCAGCGGTTTCATCTTTTTCCCTGTGGAGTAACACCCAGATCCCGGAGGGCGGATTTAGTATCATAGTCCATACTACATAGTATGTAAGGTAGTTTATATGCTGGAAAATCTGTCAATAGATTTGGTGGATGGTTGGGTTACTATGCTCATTTTCTCTATTAATGAGCGTTTGTATTGGGGCCTTTATCTGTGGAATTCTCGCTGTTATCTTATCACAGCTGAGATCATATATGTTCATGTACTGTTTATAACACTAATATATCCTCTGAAAAAAAGACTATCATACTCATTAGAAGGGCGGCATACAATACATGTATTCGCCAAGTAAGACGATATTCAAATCGTTATATGATATTTCTATTTTTTTAACGTGAAATGACCTTTACAATGCTCTTAACAAAACCACTCGCTACAATTATCGATCAAATTGTTGGAACGATAATTGTCCATACCAAGCATGGTTTGGATAGGGTAGGTGATGGTTCCCACTCATCTAGTCACAATATAGTTTCGACAGTCCTAGAGTTCTTCGCCGAGCAAGAATTGTTGTTTGCCCACTCGTTTGCATCTGAAAATCTGGCAGGGAAGAACTAGACAAATGCGCGTGGTGGGCGAGCCCATGACCCAAGATCTCATAGGTTAGGTCGTAGGATAGATGAATATCCCCAGGTAGGGCTGCTATACCATCTATTTATAAGGCAGGAAAAATAAGATTCCAATGCACCCGTTAAGTTCAATCTGTGTTCATAAGTTGTAGTTCAAGTTGTAGTAATTGACTATGGCTAAGCTTGAATTCATTAGCAGTAGTTCCAGATCTTAGCTTTAGTACACCCCCAATCTAAAATATGAAACTTTCGAACCACCTTAACCTGTATGCCTATGCATGCCCACCTACCCATATTATACTTTCTTTCGACCTTTAGATTACTACCTAGTTAGTAGGCCGGTGATCAAGTTATTCAATTGATGGATAATATTATGACCTATTCGTCCCCATGCAGCCTGCCATTATGATTTTTCGGTAAGATATCTCGTGACCTATCGTAGATGAAGCTTATGACTCTATTATATGATGCTCAGATGATTTCGGCTCAGATCCAAATCAAGAACCAACATTAGTAGTGAAGGTAGACGGAGATCAAGAAGTAAGGAAAACACCTAGAAAGGTAGGGCAAGGTCGGTCTCTCTCAACTAGGGCTTTTCTACCGTTGTTACTTACTTTTCTCTGGATACCACCGTAGACTGTAGCCTATGCTTGCTTTACTGCTTCCAACAACTGAGGAAAGATTTTACATGTGCCATGTTGCATGGTATGACTGCTTCGAAACAAAATGACAAAATGCGAGCCAATATGCGACTTGATTATTGCACATTTCAAGGTAATCTTTATGAGTACCTTAGCTTGACGCAAGTTGCACACACAACATTTTCAGACAGATCAAATTCTTTATTAACAATACAAACCCTCTTAAATGAAATCTCTTCTATGAATTCCTGAGTTGACATGCTAACAATTGCCTCATAAAAAAATATTTGCAGGTGATAGGGCTAGGAACAGAACATATTTTATTTAAATGGATCTGCTTCCCGAGAATATTTCTCCAGGTAATGACATTAGCTATTAACATGCCTCCTTTCCATTCCTTTAGTTCTTGAGTGAAGGAAATATGATCATCAGTCTTTCTGCTAATGGGCCTTTGTTTTTTGGTATCAGTATATTTCAAAGGGTCGATCAGTGTTTCCTGTTAGTGAATGTCTCCTTTGCTTCCATTAATGAATGTGCAATTCCCTTCCTTTCAATAGTTATCATGTCTGTTAGAGGAGTTGGATGAGAAAATAAAAATAAATAGAAGGGGCACGAGATTGTGTAGTGGAGGAATATGAATGCATCAAGGTATTGGTTTTCATCTTTGATGCTTTAATGTGTTTCTTTTCTTCTCTATAAGTACTGTAAAGGGATCATTATAGTACAGTTTTCTCATAAAAAGATGTGTTTTTTTGGTAAGAGAGCAAGCTGCAACATATTAGGGATCATTATAGTGCAGTGTTGTGTAAAGGGATCATTCTTGTACATTGTTTTAATAAATAGATGTTCCTTTTTTTATAAGAGAGAAAGCTGTACCATATTAGGGATCATTCTGGTACAAATTTTTAATTAAAAAACGATGTGTTTTTTTGCTAGCAAAGTTCTATAATTTCAAATTTCAAACTTCAAAATTCAATGTGATCAAAATTCCAATGACACTTACTTGTCTGTAATCTTTAGCAGATTTTTGTAAAATCCACGAACATCTAACAACTAATCAACCTCTAACTAACCAGACGATTAAATAGACTACATAGAACAACCAACAACTCTTACTCATAAATATCATCCTTTCAGAGGTGGTCAAAGTGTCTTGGCTAGGACATAATAAGTCTAACATTTCTCTATTGAGTGTGCTAATGGTGATAAAGTACCAGGCATTCTCAAACAAAGGACACTCTTGAAGAACTGTTTCACATGTGGTACATGCACATGGCCAATACATGAAGATAGCCATGTGATGTGGCGGTGTGACGACATGTGATGTCAGTATGGAATACCACACGAGAGCTAATTTAAATAAGTGACCAGAAACATTGACAAAAAAACATTCACAAATCAAACTTTTAATGTCAATGAACTACTGTTGGCATTAGTTTCTTCTTGGAAAATAAAAATCAAGTAAATCCTTTTAAGCAAGAAATTATATGAGCAATATAGTTTCACTGCCTTAGGAAAATGCCAAATAAGATGATGAAGGATCTTATTACTCTTGGGAATTATCATGTCTATTTGATAGGTTGAACGAACATATTTTATGAAACGGAGATGGAAAACTATAAGTTAGTTTTAAGAAGAATTAATGTTCGGACTAAATTTGATTACATAGTCCCATGCCGCAAGCGATAAGGACTACTAATAATACAAAAGACAAATAATTTGTATTTTGTAGTGTCAAAGATTAATTTATATTACTTTAAAATCTAGTATGTAATATTTTATTTTAAAATCTAGATGTAATTTATATTACTTTAAAAACGTGATGATATAAGTGTTTTTCTATTGTTTCGATATACATAGTTTAAACACAATCTAATTTTTATTATTTATTTTATATATTAAGTATTTTAAGTTATGATTTCGAATATTAGTATTAAGAATTTTAATATGGAGATAAGAGAAAATATTAAAATATATATAATTTTATTAAATCAAATTAAAGTGTGTATATATATAAACTAGTTAACATTTTATGACTAATAACTCCATTTTATTAAATCAAATTGTTAATAATGTCTTAACTTTAGTTACAAGTATCTTACATGCCATGATGCCAAAATTTAAACCATGATCTTTTTATGAAATTTTATTGACAAATAAATTATTACCTTTGATTTATAAAGTATTTTCCATCATTGTTCTCCTTCATTGACTTTTCACTTCTAATACTTATTTTATAAGTTGACTTTGACATTTTACATTAGCAATCAACTATGTTAAAGGGAAAAGAAATTGTTGTGCATATTTAATAAAATGAAAAAAAAAAAAAAATTCAAATGTTTTTTGTTTTCTTAACAAATATATTTTTCACTTTAATTAAAATAGTTTGATTTTTACAATAAAGATATTTTTTTTCAATACCTCCTCTTCACCACCTCTACTTCTTTTTGACCTTCACTGTACATAAGTTATTCTTGTTGCCTCATGGGACTCATAACATAATCAAACCTCCTCTTCAGCATCTCCACTTCTTCATCACCTTTATTGTACATCAGTTTTTTTTTTTCGCCTCACGCGACTCGTGACATATTCAAACCTCATCTTGAACATCTCCACTTCTTCATTACTTTTAATGTACATCAATTATTTTGTTTTGGCCTCACGCAACTCATGACATATTCAAACCTCCTCATTGACATCTCCGCTTCATCACCTTTATTGTAAATTAGTTATTTTTGTTTCCTTGTGGGACTCTAGACATATCCATGGAGAGCTACTTCTTTGATAATCTTAGTGGCATGGATTGTTGTCTTCCTTAGTTTTATGCATTTGGTAATTTTATCTCAAAAATATTTTAATGGAACATTGTCGCTTTCTAAACATGAGACTATATAATCAAATTAGTCACCACTTATGTATATGATAGTATATGAGAGATGTGATATAATACATATGCACATTCAACAAGATTTTTTGTAAGGTGAATTATGCTCGAAAGTCTATAAATTTGTGTTTCATGTTAATCCTCCATTTAGGATCAACTTATGTGGCTCCTATCACATAATATGTTGTTTAATTGAAATTTTTATTAAAAAATGGAATCATATTTTGGTCAAATGATTAAAAATTAATATCTTAAAAAGCAATATTGTTGCAACAAAAAATATAAAATTAGTTTTTGAATAGAAAATGTGGTGCATGTCCCTCTCTCCACCTCTCCCTCTCCGCCCCTTGCTCCCACTCTCCCTCCCCCTCACACGCTCTCTCGCCCCCCATCCCTCTCCATCACTTTCCCTCTCTCTCTTTCCCCTCCCCCCTCCCCCTTCTATCTCACCTTTTCCCTCTCCCTCAATATTTCCCTTCCTATCTTTCTTCACCTCCCTCTCTCAGACTTCCCCACACCTCTCTATTTCTCTCTCTCCATCTTTTCCTTGTTATCCCTCCTTCCATATCTTACTCTCCTCCACCCCACCACTCTTCTCTCTCTCTCTCCCTTTCCCTCTTCCCCCTCCCTCCCTTTCCTCTCTCCATCATTCTCCCTCTCAGCCACCCCGCTCCCACTCTCCCTCCCTCACTCTCCCTATCTAGACCTCCATCCCTCTCTTTATCACTCTCCCTCTACCTCTCCCTCAATCCCCCCTTCTCTCTCTCACCTTTTCCCTCTCCCTCGATATTTCCCTTCTTAACTTTCTTCACCTCCCTCTCTCACACTTCCCCACACCTCTCTCTCTCTCTCTGTCCAACTTTTCTCAGTTATCCCTCCTTCCATCTCTTACTCTCCCCCACCCCACCACTCCTCTCTCTCTACCTATGTATCCCTCTCTCACCCTCTCCTCCACTCTCTCTCCCCCTCTCTCTCACTCTCCTTCCCTCTCCCACTTTCACTTTCCCTCCCTTTTCTTGTCTACCTCACTCTCCCTCAACCCTACATCTATCTCCCCCTCTCCCCCACTCTCGCTCCCCCTCTCTCTCACTCTCATTCCCTCTCCCACTTTCACTTTCCCTCCTTTTTCTTGTCTACCTCGCTCTCCCTCCACCCTACATCTCTCTCCCCCTCTCCCTTTCCTTCCCTCTCCCTCCCTCCATCACTTTCCCCCACTCCTTCACCCTCCATCCCTCCTCCTTTCACTTGCTCTCCCTCCCCCCATCTATCTCGCCCTATCTCTCCCCCTCACTCCTCCCTACTTCCATCTCTCCACTTTTCTCTCTCTTTCTCTCCCTCTCCCACTTCCTCCCACTCTCACTCTCACTCTCCCTCTCTCTCCCTCCCTCTTTTCCTCTTGCTCTCCCTCTCTCCCTCTTGCTTTCCCTCACTCCACCTTCCCTCTTTCCCTCGATATCTACCTCCCTGTATTCCCCTTACTCTCTCTCTCTCTCTCTCTCTCTCTCTCTCTCCTCATGTCACTCTCTCTCCCTTCCTTCATGTTTTACTCTACCCTTCCTCCCTCTCTATCTCTCCCTCTCCCTCTCTCTCTCTCCCATTCTCTCACCTTTTCCCTCTCCCTCCCTCTCTTCCCCTCTCACTTAATATATCTCTCCTCCTTTTCCCCATTATCCCTCCATCCATATATCACTCTCCCCCCACCCCACCACCACCACTCTCTCTCTACTCATATATCCCTCTCTCACCCTCTCTCTCCCCCCCATCTTTTTCCCCTGACCTCATCTTCTCTCTTTCTATCTATCTCTCCCTCCCTCTTTCATGGGCCTCTCTCTCTATCTATCTCTCTCTCCCCCATCCCCCCCCTCTCTCACTCTCGCTCTCCCTATTTATTTCCCTTCCTCTCTCTAAAGTGCTCTCTTTATCTCCCTATCCCTCCCTTGCTACCACCCCTCTCTCTCCCACTTTCAGTCTCCCTCATTCTCTACCCCCCACCTCCCCCCCACTAACTCTCCCTATCCATCTCTCCCTCTCTCCATCCCCCTTGTTCTCTCCCACTCCCTCCCTCTTGCTCTCGCTCTCATTCCCCCTGCCTCCCTTGCTCACCTTCTCCTTCACTCTCTCCCTCTTGCTTTCCCTCTCTCCGCCGACACTCTATTCCCCTTTTCCCTCTCCTTTGATCTCTCCCTCCTCCCTTCCTCTCTCTCTTGCCCTCTTTCTCCCTCCCTCACTCTTTCACTCTCCCCCTTCTTCCCCACCTTTCAATGCCCCCCTCGCCCTCCCCCTCCCTCCCCTCGCCCTCTCCCTCCCCACATGCGTACCTTCCTCTCTCCCTCCCCCTTGATCCTCTCTCTCTCTCTCTCTCCCTCTCCTTCTCTCCCTCCCACTCCCTATCCATTCCTCTATCTCCCTCCCTCCCTCACTTCCCCTCCACTTTTCCCTTTCCATTTCTCTCTCCCTCTCTCCCCCTATTCTCCCTTCCTCACCCCTCTCCCTCCCCTTTAGTCTCTCCCACTCCCTCCCTCCCTTACTCTCTGTCTCGCTCTCCCTCTCCATCCCTCTCTCATTCGCTCACACCCCCCCCTCTCTCTATTTTTACCTCTCCATTTATCTCTCCCTCCATCTCAAACTCCCTCTTTCCTCCTCCCTACCTTCCTCTCTCCCACTTGCTCTCTCATTCTCACCCATTCCCTCCATTTCTCTCCCTCCCTCCCTTAATTTATCTACCGCTCTCCCTCTCCATCCCTCTCTTTATTCCCCTCTCTCATTTCACCCCCTCCGCCCCTCTTTATCCCCCTCTCTCATTTATCCCCCTCCCCCCCATCTCTCTACTTTTACCTCCCTTGCTCCCTCCTACTCCCATTCTTCATTGCCCCTCTCCCTCCCTCCCTCTCTCTCTTCCTATCCCTCCATTTCAGACTCCCTCTTTCTCTTCCTCTCCCTCTATCCTACTCTCTCCCTCTCCACCTCCATCTTTCCATATCCCCTTCTCTCTCTCTCCCCCCCTTTTTTACTCCCTATGTCCTCCTCCTCCATACCTTCCTCTCTCCATCTCTCTCCCACTTACTTTCCCCTGTCCTTCCTCACTCCCTCTCTCCCTTTCCATCTCGCTCACTCTCCTCCCTCCCTCACTTTCCCTCTCGTCATCGCACTCCCTCCCTTTCTCTTCCCTCAGCCTCCCCCTCCCTCTCTTCCTATCCCTCCATCTCAAACACCCTCTTTCTCTTTCTCTTCCTCTCCCTCTATCCTACTCACTCTCCCTTTTCCCCTCCCCTCTTTCCATCTCCCTTGCTCTCTCTCTCCCCCTTTTTTCCTCCCTATTCTCACTCCCTTTGTCCTATATACCTTCCTCTCTCCCACTTTCTCTCCCCTTGTCCTTCTCCCTCGCTCCCTCTCTCCTTCCCTCCCTCTCTCCCCCCTCCCTCTCTCTCTCTCTCCCTATGTTCCTCCCTCACTTTCACTCTCTTAATCGCACTCCCTCCCTTTCTCTTCCCTCACCCTCCCTCCCCCTCTCTTCCTTTATCGCTCTCCCTCCCCCTTTGTTCCTCCCTACTCTCCATCCCTTTGTCCCTCCCTACTCTCCATCCCTTTGTCCTTGTTCCTCCATATCTTCCTCTCTCCCTCTCTCTCCCACTTTCTCTCCCCTTGTCCTTCTCCCTCACTCCCTTACTTTTTTTTACTACTCTGCCTCTCCGTCCCTCTCTTTATCGCCCTCTCTCATTCATGCCTCGCACTGCTCCCCTCCCCCCCTCTCTACTTTTGCCTCTCCCTCCCTCCCTCTCCCTCTCCCTCTCCCTCCCTCCCTCTCTTCCTATCCCTCTATTATCTCCCTCTCCCCCTCCCCCTTTCCATATCCCTTTCTCTCTCTCTCCCCCTTTGTTCCTCCCTACTTTCTGTCCCTCTTTCCTTCATCTCCCACTTTCTCTCCCCTTGTCCTTCTCCCTCGCTCCCTCTCTCCTTCCCTCCTCCTCTCCCCCCTCCCCCTCTCTCTCTCTCTCTCCTTATGTTCCTCCCTCACTTTCACTCTCTTAATCGCACTCCCTCCCTTTATCTTCCCTCACCCTCCCTCCCCCTCTCTTCCTCTATCGCTCTCCCTCCCCCTTTGTTCCTCCCTACTCTCCATCCCTTTGTCCTTGTTCCTCCATATCTTCCTCTCTCCCTCTCTCTCCCACTTTCTCTCCCCTTGTCCTTCTCCCTCTCTCTCCCACTTTCTCTCCCCTTTTCCTTCTCCCTCCCTCCCTTACTTTTTTTTACTACTCTGCCTCTCCGTCCCTCTCTTTATCACCCTCTCATTCATGCCTCGCACCCCCCCCCTTTCTCTACTTTTACCTCTCCCTTTCTCTCTCTCTCCCTCCCTCCCTCTCTTCCTATCCCTCTATTATCTCCCTCTCCCCCTCCCCCTTTCCATATCCCTTTCTCTCTCTCTCCCCCTTTGTTCCTCCCTACTCTCCATCCCTCTTTCCTTCGTCCTCCATACCTTCCTCCCTCCCACTTACTCTCCCCTTGTCCTTCTCCCTTGCTCCCTCTCTTCCCATCTCCCCATCCATCTCTCCTTCTCTCCCTCACTTCCCCCCTCCCTCTCGCTCACTCTCCTCTCTCCCTTTGTTACTCCCTCCCTCGCTTTCCCTCTCTTCATCGCACTCCCTCCCTTTATCTTCCCACACCCCCTCCCCCTTTCCATCTCCCTCTATCTCTCTTCCCCCCTTTGTTCCTCCCTACTCTCCCTCCCTCTGTCCTTCGTCCTCCATACCTTCCTCTCTCCCACTTTCTCTCTCCTTGTCCTTCTACCTCCCGCCTCCCTCCCCTCTCCCCTTTTCCTTCTCCCTCTCTCCTTCTCTTCCCATCTCCTTCTCCCTCCCTCCCTCTCTCCCTCTCTCGCTCTCTCCCTTTCCCTCTCACTCGCTCTCCTCTCCCCCTCCCTCGCTTTCCTTCTCTTCATCGCAGTCCCTCCCTTTCTCTTCCCTCACCCTCCCTCTCCCCATCCCTCCCTCCCAACCTCCCTTTCTCTTCCCTCACCATCCCTCTCCCTATCCCTCCCTCCCAACCTCGCCCTCTCTTCCTCTATATCTCCCCCTTTGTTCCTCCCTACCCTCTCTCCCTGTCTTCCCACCTTCCCCTCCCTCTCTCCCTTTCCCTCTCGCTCACTCTCCTCTCCCCCTCCCTCTCTCTCGATCTCTCTCCCTTTGTTCCTTCCTCCCTTGCTTTCCCTCTCTTCATTGTGCTCCCTCCCTTTATCTTCCCTCACCCTCCCTCTCCCCATCCCTTCCTCTCTCAACCTCTCCCTCTCCCTCCCTCTCTCACTTGCTTACTCCCTTTCTCTCTCCCATTTTCTGCTCTCCCTCCCTCTAAACTCCCATATTTTATCTATTTACCTCCCCCACCTCTCCCTCTCCACCCCCTCACTCACTCTCTCCCTCTCATCTTCCCTCTCACTCTTCCCTCTCTCCCCCCCTTCCCCCCTCCCATTTCTTCCTCCCTCTTTCACTTGCTTCCTTCCTTTCTCTCTCCCATTTCCCCCCACCTCTCCCTCTCCCTCTCCACCCCCTCACTCACTCTCTCCCTCTCATCTTCCCTCTCACTCTTCCCCATCCTCTTCCCTCTCTCAATCTTCCCCACTCCTCTCTCTCTCTCCCCCTCAATTTCCCTCTCTTCATCGTGCTCCCTCCCTTTCTCTTCCCTCACTCTCCCTCTCCCTCCCTCTCCTTCTCTCACTTGCTTCCTTCCTTTCTCTCTCCCATTTCCCGCTCTCCCTCCCTCTTCACTCTCTCCCTCCTATACTTGAGATCTCTCATCCCCCAGCCCACCTCTCCCCCTCTCCCCCCTCACTCTCTCTCCCTCTCTCGTCTTCCCTCTCTCACTCTTCCCCATCCTCTCCCTCTCCCCTTATCCTCTTCCCTCTCTCACTCTTCCCCACCCCTCTCTCACTCTTCCCCACTCCTCTCTCTCCCCCTCTCCCCATCCCTCTCTCACACTTCCTGATCCCTATTCTCTCCCTCCCTCCCTATCTCTCTCTCTACCCCTCTCCCTCTTCCCCCCCGCCCCCCCCCTCTCTCTCTCTCTCTCTCACACACACCCTCCTCTCGCTTTCTCTCTCCTCTCTCTTCCCCCTTCACCCCCTTCCTCTCACTCACGCACTTTTTCTCCCTCTTCTCAACTCCTCTCTTCCTCTACTTTTGTGTGTGTGCACATGCATGTGTCCATCTACCCGTCTCCATCACTCCCCCCTCCCTCCCTCCCGCTCCCTCCCTCCCTCTCTCTCCCACCACCATTTTATTTAACAAATATTATCCTCTTATCATGTAAGAAATAAAAACATCTTTCCATTTAAAAATACATACAAAAGACAAACAAAACATACTCATTAAATGTATAAACACACATTATTAAAAAAATTTAAGTATAAACATCCTATTCTCTAAAAAAACATAATCATGTTGTCATAAAAAAATACAAAATCACAATCACAATCATCTTTTCAGCTCACAAATATAATCATGTAATTTAACAAACCAAAACACAATGATTTAAATATCACATTATCTATCAAACACAAGCATGTAATATACCGAAGAAAAAAAAAACACCATAGATATAGTCATGTTACATGACAAATGAAAACAAATCATCCTCATCATATTATATAAGAGATGCAATCATATATTTACAAATAAAAACATGATATATTTAAAAAATGCATACAAGAATAAATTCAAACATATATACACACTAAAAATTACATGCACAAAATATTATAAATTTTAAATAAACAAAATAAATACATTAAAATGCATTTTTTTTAACATCAAACAACTCAAATAAAATACCATATCAACTCTGAATCTACCCAGAGATGAGAGAGATCAAATCTCTTGAGATGTACATGCGAAGAGATTTGATCTCTCTTGACACTTGGTAAATCTCGAGTTAAGATGGATCTAAGCTAGTTTAATTCACCCCTTTAAATAGGCTATATTTCACATGAATACCATGGGTAATACCATGGGTTCTCATAAACCTGGAGCTCAAAAACCACTCATAATTTGACCAAGTCAAGTTTACCTTAACTACTATACAAAAATTAATAATAATAAAATAATAATAACCCAAATTTTTATTTTAACATAGGGTTATTTTTATTTTTATTTCAAGATTACTTTAATTACCAACACAAATTGATAAAAAATAATACCATAAAATTTTTAAAATGACAAGACATTACAACATCTCTTCTATATTGTGCAATCAACATACCATTGTAATTTCACTATTATATTTTCAAATTGCAAAATTATTATAAAATCACAATAAATAAATAAACATAAAAAACTATGCAAATACAACATGAAAATAAAAACCTAAATAGACAAATATACGCTAACAAAAAGTTGAAAAATACAAAATATAAATACAAAGCAATTATTAAAAAAATCGTTTGGGAACATCTAAAATTATATAGCCATAAATTTAAGTATACATAAATTTATAAAATGGATAATTACAATATAAATAAAAATTACTAAAATTTTGAAAAAAAATTATCTCTCGTGTATAAAAATAAAAATTAATATACAAAATAAAAATAATCAAACTTATTTATGCGTATAATAATTCTATTAATTAAAAATTAAAAATTAAAACAATTAAAAATAGTATCTTCAAAAATCATATTACAGTGAAAGCAATCAATTTTTTTCTTAAGAAAAACTTCAAAATTTAAGAAAAAAATTTCCAAGTATCTCATGGCTGGTAATCAAACGAAAATGGACCAAGCAACAGATTTGATTGCTGGTTTATTCATACAATCAAAGGCAACTGACGGAAAGGGGCAACCAATTTCGTTTCCTTTCCTCTCCTGTCGGGTAGCAATATGCAGACTTGATAATTCCTCTACTCTTCCTTCATCTCCTGAGTCGTGATAGATCCGATCAAATCAAGTCGGGTGAAGTAGTTACTTGAAATTTATACCAAGAGCTTTGGAGTGTGATAGTTATACAAGTTAAGTTTATAACCCCAGTCTAATTTTCGAAGCTTTGGCCACATCTCAATGAAGAGTGAATGAGTGAAGCGATTATACGACAAGGAGGTTTCCAAATCTTCTAACATCTGTCCAAATAATCTGTCGCAAATTTCCTACCAGAATTAACGGTTGGACCCAATTCTCAGTGTGATCCGCATACAATTCATTCCAACACCCCATTTCATGTTTTCGGTTCAATTTGGTGCTTCCTCAAGCAACCACTGCCTGATTTGCACAAGAAGAAGCTGTTTCCTCTGCCGAAGCAAAAACCCAATCTGAATTTAGGAGATGAAGGAGAACACGACCACTGTGGGGACTGAAGCAAAGGCATTGTGCTTTATAGATCTCAATTTTCTCATTGGGATTGGGATTGTCATTGTAATATCTGGGATTGGAAACGTAATTTATAGATCTCACTCTTCTCATTGGGATTGAGATTGTCATTGTAATATCTGGGATTGGCAATGTAATTGGGATTGTGAGTGCGATCGTCATTGTAATATCTGGGATTGGCAACGTAATTTATAGATCTCACTTTTCTCATTGGGATTGTCATTGTAATATCTGGGATTGGCAATGTAATTTATAGATCTCACTTGTCTCATTGGGATTGAGATTGTCAATGTAATATCTGGGTGTGAGCTGCATTGACTAGGGGTTGTTTGAGATCTCCAGATTTTACTCAGATTAAGATTGGGTTAATCTCTGAGTGAGTACTTGGATTTGACACTGAAACTCCATTACTTCAGGGTTGTTTGAGATCTATTGAATGCTTAAATAGGTGGAGATTATTCACCAGATGGCATTCACTGCACTCAGACAATGAATAGAAATCACAAGGAGATTATTCACCAGATTGCACTCAAGAGTCGTCAAGACAATGAATAAAAATTATAGTTGGAGATTATTAAACGCAATATTTCATCTCCAGCAAATAAGTCTAGTTTGTGAAGGAATCTAGTCCACGATAAGGGAGCATTAGAAGGTCGCTACCCTATTGAATTCTTGGATTGACTTTGTCTTGTGATGGAGTATTGCAATGGAGAAAGGATTTCCTGCTTGTGTTCATGATGAGAGATGGAATGGCAGATGGAAGAACGGTAGTCAAACTATTATTTTTGAAACTTCCAGGTTGCCTAGCCAAGAAGTAATATTCTGATCCATAGTAATGCTCTGGTGTTGGGAAGCAGAGCTTTTCATTAATTTGGACTGACATTTTTCTCCATGCCATCGGCAGTACCACAGGCACACAAAGCATCCCTAGCTTGCTTTCTTGAAAAACAAAGAGAGAGGTATGCGTTCATTTGCCATTCTAGTCTCCAAATTCATTCAAATGAAACAGAGACAATGGCAGAATTTGGGCACTTCCCTTGATTATTACAAAAATTTCATATCAACCAAAAAGTTACCTGACTACTCACCTCATAGAGATGAGTCTCCTAGTTCCAAGCATTTACATCCACCTTTGGATGAATTCCTAACAAAACAAAATCAACTAATCAGTAAAGGACTAGATGAGAAGTTCACAACTGATTCAGAAAGCATGGGGTATTTTCTTTATAAGGATCAGAAGCAACATTCATGTTCACTAAAAGTGTCATAATAAATGGAGAATGTAGAACTACAGTTGAATCAAAAATCATTTAGTTCTTTTGTTTCCCATTTAGATTAGTAACACTCGATGTGTCTTGGAATTTTTATAATTTTCTTGCATAGTGAACTTGTAATAGAAATTTAGATCATATGGAAAACCTCAGAATTGATTAATTATATTAAGATTGAGTTGTTATTGTATTGGAATTAGCGATGTTTGAGATCTGTTGAATGCTTGAATAGGTGGACATCACTCACCAGATGGTAACTCAGAAAACACCAGGACCTGCTATAGACAACGAATAGAGATTACAGTGTTGAATTTACGTCAATGGATGAATTATTCAGAGGTTTTATAGCTGTAAAATTATTGTACACAAACTACCAATGGGATAATTCCAACTTAGAGATAGAACACTTGACATGCCTTTCAAACACAACTGATGATAAGGTGGAACTCCATTATCTAATGCTTATTTCTATTTGGAATTTTATATGTTGACAAAAGCCATGAATGGGAAAGGGAAGAAAAGCGACATCATTGGCCAAGAATGTCATATTGATGTTGACAGAAGCCATGACTGGGAAAGGGAAGAAAAGCGACATCATTGGTCAAGAATGTCATATTGATATTACGTGGAAATTAAGTACAAGAGAGATACCCTCCCAGCTATCAGGTTTAAGGTTTTGAAGCCCATAAGTGAAACCCATAAGAGGAGGATAATTAGATGAAGATAATCATAACCAACCTTCAATGGTAAGTAATCCGAGGATAATCGTAATCAACCTTCAATTATGAGTAATCCTATCAAGAATATGCCTTGAAATAGTGGAATTTTGAAGCATTGGGTTAGAACATATACACTGATTTACAAGGATGGGAATGCTTTGTGGTGCATGTGGGCATCAGTCATATTTTCCCTTCTCTTTTATAACCTTCAAATGAGTTTCCAAATGATGCTCCTATATCTAGAAACAGGCGATTTTCAAAATGACGTTACTCCTAGAAACACAATTTTCCTCTAATCCAAAAACTTATATTGTTCTGTTATTATATTGTGTTGGATTTGTATTCTAGTTTGAAATTGATGTTTAAGTGCATGGTTAGTAATCAACATCAGTTAATGAATACTTATTGAGCAATGTTTTCTACATCAGTATCAATTGTCCTCATGAGAGTACAAATATGGGATTAATAAGAAGTCTTTGCATAATTTGGGATTAATTTTGAATTATTTATATATTTCTATAATTTGGTGAGAGTGAAATCTTAGAAGCACAGAAATAAATAAGAATGTATTTTTAATCAATTAAATTCAAGTCATACAAATATTGGAGACTAAGAATTACAACTCCAATGAAGATAATGAAAGCAACATGGACCAAGAGTCGGGATTGCCATAAAAGAATGGATGATATCCAAATTAAAGATTGCAAGCTTTATTCTTAAATTCAGAAATTACTAGTCAAGTCATGTCAAGTTAGTGCAAGCTCAAAAGTCAAAACTAAATGAGCACATAGAATCGTACTGCTCACCTACTATCAATGTTGATTACATATGATAGAAAAGAGGAGAAAATCATTATTGGAGAATGATTGCAATTTTGCAGAGCTAATAAAGGACGAGAATTAGCATGATGATCAATAGAAGTATGTTGGGCTCTCTATGCCAAAAGATGTAAGAAGATAATAATAATCATATAATGTTAATCATACATTTACAAAAACCTATCAGCATGATTATTGAATCATGCATGTCTGTAAACCTGATCCAAAATATGTTTATTTGTGACCTCTATTACTATCATTAATTAATTATGATATTTGAACAAAAGCCATAAAGCCAACCAGTTTTCTGTTGATTATAATTATCCAAAAGTATGAGCCACTTCACGTTCATGGGCAGCGAAGAGGCAAGAGGCAGTGGCAGTGGCAGCCTAATATCTATCATACATGATATTGATGCCACGTTGATGCCAGGTCCCTAGACATATGCATCATCTATCACACATAGACACAAATAGAAAGAAAGAATTCTTCAAGGAGACATTAAACAAAAAATACATCACACTACACTAATAGAGAAACAAAAGTAAATACACAGATGAGTTAAGCTTCATAAACACACAAACAGGTTAAACTAGATTCTACACTAATGGCAGAGAGAAACTACATCGAAGAAGCCCGAGCTTGAGCATCAACATGAATAAGATTGATGCCAAGGAGACAGAGTTCTGATTGGATACCTTGCCCCTTTAATCAATGCAAGGTTGGACAAGGCATTGCTGAAATGAAAAGATTGGCGTTCTGAGTGGAAATATTAATATCCCTAGAAATGAAGCATCACAATTATTGAAAAATAACATTGATCATTGTTTCCGAATGGAGGTTCCTATCCATCCGAACAACAGAACATATATAAATTGGACCAAACCTTCAAGGCAACAATAAATCATTTTGACAGACTAAACGGAAGGTCATGCAACTTAATATTGAGAATAATTAATCTATCTCTTGAACTACCAATGTTGATAAGATGGAAAACTCTGCCAGAAACAGAAATCTGTTTGTTAACTCACTTTGGAAGTCTTAGAAACCTTGAATATAGTATAACATTTCAGGGATATATTTGAATAAAAGGGAAAAGGACAAATATTCAGTCAAAATGACTAGTAGAGTGAACTGAGTTGGCACTTGATTCAAAACTCATTAAACTAAATTGCAGTTAAATTCCCCAGGTTCTTATAACTTGAATAACTACGAGAGAGAGAGGGAACCTTCAAGGCAACAATAAATCATTTTGACAGACTAAACGGAAGGTCATGCAACTTAATATTGAGAATAATTAATCTATCTCTTGAACTAACAATGTTGATAAGATGGAAAACTCTGCCAGAAATAGAAATCTGTTTGTCAACTCACTTTGGAAGTCTTAGAAACCTTGAATATAGTATAACATTTCAGGGATATATTTGAATAAAAGGGAAAAGGACAAATATTTAGTCAAAATGACTAGTAGAGTGAACTGAGTTGGCACTTGATTCAAAACTCATTAAACTTAATCGCAGTTAAATTCCCGAGGTTCTTATAACTTACATAACTACGAGAGAGAGAGGGAAGACTAAAATTGAACCTACTTAAAAGTCATAACCTTGGAGACTGAAAAGTCTATTCTTACTCGATAAAAAGTAAGGGAACTCATAATAGTTCTAGTTTAGTTATAGATGCTCAATATTAGTAATCACATGTATAAAACAAGTCCAACTGTCCAACGAAGATAACCAAATTAGGTTATAACTTATATATGGAAAGCATAAGTGAAGTTTGACGAATAACAATGTTTTTCCTTGACCCTATTGGAGTTGGAAAAGGCCACTTGTCAAAGCAAGCCAGTGGGTAGCAAAAGCATTATATGTTTTGTTTGCGTGGACCATTACTAGGTCACATCCTGTTATGACTGGTGGCATTATTGGTGTAAGGAAGAGAGAGATACTAAACATGGGATTCAAGGTAAATTGTGGCTCATTTTTATTGTATCTTAGGATGCGACCTAATTTCCTAATGTGTGGTACTCGAAATCTATCATTGATACATTTTAGTGGCCTTCAAATAGATCTTAAGATGGGAGGATTATCAAATCTCACTTATGTTCTTTAAGTGTGAGTCCCAACGTATGTCCCAGTCAGACACTATGGCTGGTCGAATAAGGACTATCAGAATACCTTCAGGGTGGCTTGGAATCTCTAATAGCCGAATCTTGGTTGAAGGAGATGGAGAGAAGAATGATGGATGGTCACTTTTATATGCTCATTGGAGCTATTATGGAGGGTTATTTCATTTAGTGTAAAAATTGTGGGTCTGCTAGAGGATGTAACAAAATGATTGTTCACAGACATTCAATTTCAAATTTATTATTTCAAATTATTCTTTATTCAAATTCAAATCCCATTGATCTTTTGTATATGATATTTAAAAAAAATTATTTCCTATAAAATGAAATCTATCTTAATCTTTGTATATGATGTTTATATAGATTAGTTTTTATTACATGCTCTACCACACTATTACCACCAGGCTTTTTGGGTATGATATGTTTCCTTTGGAAAAAAAAAAAACCTAATCTTGGGGATCTACTTCTTCCTGTAAGCATGTTTCGAGAATATCTTTAAACAAGAACTGCGGCCTGGAAGAAGACATGAGAGTGCGGGTTATAAGAACATTTTAATAAGGAAAATCAACATGCAAGAAGCCATGAGAGAGTGATTTTAGGAAAGATTGAATAGTAAGCCCTATCAAACGAACCAGGAGTTTTATTGGCAGCACGCAAATAAGGATTTGTTGGCTGGTGGAAAGAGACAGGAATACGACATTCTAGACTACCCAAAAAGAAAAGAAACGAACTGGTGTTCAAGTATCCCGCTAAAGAATGGATCCATAATTGAGAATCAAGAGCTCATTAGAGAAAATTCTGAATCCCAAATCCAAAACCTGTTTGGCTGATACTCTAATACTAGCTGAAATATCTTATTATAAACAATTCGGGTCTGTTGCATTTCGATGGAAGCAAGCAAGACTCCAAAGGGCTCTTGTTGACCGCCACTTCTTTCCAAACCTGAAGGATGATATACATTGAGCTGGAAATACAAGGGGCGGGTTTGTAAATACATGCATGGATTTAAAGATTTTGTAATTTTTCGTATCAGACGTTATAGAAACAAAGTTGCAGACTGATTGGAAAAATAGGCAGCATCAATGATGCATGCTTTAGTTCAGAAGAAACTACATGACGATATAGTTGAGGAAGGAGGATAACAGGCAGATTTCACGTGATGGTGCCCACCGCATGCACATTGATTGGTAGAAGGAATGATATCAATGGAGGGCAAGCTCTAAGAGACAATCACAGACTTAGACCTGTTTCCCTCTTCTCTACACAGTCCTCTGTTTTTAGTTGTATATATGAATGTTTTATGGCCTTTGGGTTTTGGATCTGTTATTGCTAATGCCGGATTTTGTACATGGATGCACAATATGTTTATGTATGCAATTTATATATAGAATGTCTTCTATTATGATAGACTATCTGTAACCTAAGGATTTCCCCAGTTCTCGGCCTGGGCATATATTATAATAGATCTTTAAGAAATCCCATTACTAAACAATGGGATTTTATATAATAAGAAATAGAAAAGGGTATGCAGTTTATGTCATACATGTTATCTTATTCACGATTTCCACTTGGGAGCATGAATCCATCTGCCTTTTAACGGTGTTATTGTTACAGAACTCCCAACCGAGGCTTTTCCAATTGGAACTGTGAAGTAAAAATCCTCCTATTCATCTCAGAATTCTGCCATTGGTGTCTAACTTCAAACAAATAGAAAGGAGAGGTATTTGATGGAAGTCTTTTGTAATTCTTCCACCTGCTCTTGAATTTGTGACTAGTGCTTAATTGGGTGGAGCAATCAATACCAATACCAATGAATCTCCCTCAGTATGGTCAAAATGATGGTGAAACGAAGATATTTCCATGAGGTATTGCAAAGCATTTCACATGGAAATAAAACCTAAGACCCCATGAACGACCCTAACTATCAGAGTGATAATCAAATCATGCATGTTCACAAACCTAATTAACTACTCGTTAAATTGTTATATCTATAAATACCATTAGTTAATTATGATATTGGACGAAACACAATCAATGTATTGAATATCCTCCATGGCTGAGGTAGAGCCAAAGGCACAGACACATCTAGATCATCTATCACACACATAGACAAACATACAGAACAGATTGAGACGCTAAACTAAAATTACACCAAAATACAAAAGTAAACACACAAGCGGATTAAATTAGACTAAAACAACACTAATGGCATGGAAAAACTATAGTTAAAAAACCTGAGCCTCCGCATGAATAAGATGATGTCAAGGAGACAGAGTAGGTATTGGATACCCTGTCCCTTCCCATCATTGCAAGGCTGGACATCGGATTGCTGCCATTAACAAAAATAAATTTGGAAATGAGATTGCAGAAATTAAAACAAGAAAAACTAAACCTGGGATTGCTGAAATGAAAGGACTAGGGCTTTCTTAGAGGAAATGTATCCAGAATAGAAGCCTCGAGAGAGAGCATTGATCATTCTTTCCAAATGGACGTTCCTATCCATCACAGTAAAAAAAACATTTAAAATTTGAACGAAACCCTCAAGGAAATGCTGAAAATTTTTGACAGATGAATCTAAGTCGTGCATGATATCTAAATGTTTGAGATAGACATAAATATAAATTTCTGAATTGAATTTTACCAAAAAAAAATATGGGTGCATGAGAAAAGAAAAGAGAAAAGATAAATAATAATAATAATAAGGTTTCTGTGAAAATGAATAGAAAAATAAATAATAATAAGATGTACCTGTTAAGAAAAAAAAAAGCCATTATTCTCAATAGCATTTTCTTTGAAGTTGTGGATGATAAAAAATTCAATTGCCCCATTCTCAATCGGCTTTTCTTTGAAGTTGTGAATGATAAAAAATTCAATTGCCCCATTCTCAATCGCCAAATCTTTGAAGTTGTGAATGATAAAAAATTCAATTTCCGCCCTCTCCTCTATCACACATAAACTCATGACATCACTGACTTTAAAGCACAAACATGAATGTAAACTCATAAACTCAGGCACCAAGACTCCACATAAACTCAAACAACCAACCAAACAGAAACATGCCAAACATAAACTGAAATAACCAACCAACCACACAGAAACATAGCAGAAAACAGCATAGAGAGGGAGAGGCTGAAGTATAAAACCTCTATAATATTTGGGATATATATAGATTGTCTTTCAACGGATACATCCTACACCCTCTCTCTTCCAAAACCCATTTCCCTTAAACTAAAAAACTAAAAAGCTCAGAAATCCAAAAAGCGCTCCGATGCTTTTTTCTAAAAGCTCAGAAATCCAGCGCTCCGATGCTTTTTCCTTTCTTCATATTCATGGATATTTATTTTTGTGCTTGGTTTATAGATGTGTTAAATTATAATTTAGAGTTGTTAGTTATTGTTGGTAATTATAAAAAATGTTATAGTAAAGGTTTAAAATTAGAGGGGTAGAGTATGTATGTCTCTTTTAGAGAGGGAATTAAGGAACCTTAAAACTAGAAGGGTAGAGTATGTATGTCTTTTTTAGAGAGGGAATATGCAACGGGATGTTTATCTCTCTAGCTTGGTCATGACAAGCCAGAGACAACCCTACCTCTGTTGGTTTTGAACCTGTGACCTTCCAAGAGAAATAACAAGTTCTTAACCATTAAGCCCACTCAAGTCACCTATGTATGCCTTTGTAGACTTAGCAGTCAAATCGTTGTACGGAGGTGAGTCCCTTATCCCACAAACAAGAGGGTCTCATACACCAATTTGGTGAGTCCCTTATCCCACAAACAAGAGGGTCTCATACACCAATTTGGTGTTTGGCTTGACCGTGACCTTAAAATTAGATAATAATAATAATAATAAATGAAAAATATTTTAATATTCCAATATAAGATTTTAATATTTTGTTTAAACAAAAAAAGATATTTAAGAATAATTAAATATTTGCATGTTATTCATAAAAATTAATGCATGTTATTTGTTGGAATATATATGGATTAATTATCTTAATACCGTTTTTATTTTATTTTTGAGTAATGTTTGTAATGGGTTTGCAACCTTTGTGATTAATAGTGTGAATGTGCTTGTGAGGCCACACATCTTACTTTCTTGTGTTTCCATTTACACCTATATATTCAATCTCATGTTTTACTAGGGTGTTCAATATGACTTTCAAGTTTACATACCCAAAAAATCATTTAGGTATCATATGGCTTTGGGTATCATATGACATTTCAATTACTGTGAAAATTGAGAATATGGATATTTGAAATTAGCAAAAAGACATGTAAATTTGATACCAAAAATCTTATTTTAATAAGATTTGACATTTTTTTATCAATTAAATGTATCCCAAATAGTTAAAAAAATTCAATAATATCCCTTACACAAGATCAAGTCTCAATAACATAACAAGTCTAAATAACATAACCATATCCATATGGTTATCCAAATATATATGTATTATTTTGAAATATATTATATTATGTACTTCAATCTCTTTAAATCTATTAAATTATTAAAAAAATAATTAATTTAAAACATCAATATAAAAAAAAATTAATTAACTTTACATCTCATCTAATTTAATTTAAGAAATTTAATTTTAATTTTTTTAAATATAATAATAAAAAAAATTAATAACTCTTTCTATTTTTTAAAATTAGATTCTTTACGTCTGCCACATGCCCATGATAGAAGGCTGTCGATTTTAGGGCCTCTGCAACCAAAATTGTGGACGTTGCGTATGCATTTAGTGGAGATTACGAGCGTTTAGACGTTGTACGCAAAATGGACCAGCCTAAGTTAACCGGGTAAATATATTTTTGGAAGATTTTAAATAGGTTTTTTTTTAATCCAATCATAGTGTTTTATTATTTAAACTATGAATATTATAGTGTTTTATTATTTAAACTATGAATTTCATTATTAAAAATTAATAATAATTTAGCAGAATTTTTTTGGTAATAATCACATGAAATAAAACGAGACCTCGTTTTATTTCATGTGATTACTACCAAAAAAATTTTGCTAATTTATATGATGGATCACAGAAACTTAGATTCCAAAAATAATAATAATATTAAAAAAATATTTAAATATATAAATTTAAAATTATCATATTTTTAATTTTTAATTTAAAAAAATTGAATAAAATTTTAAAATATCTAAATTTGTAATTAAATTTTACATGAAAACTTAAAAATTACTGAACAGATAAGCTATGCTCAGACTAGACTTTCTGAAAGCTACCAGACAATTCTTTTTAGTGAAACTAGAGTGTCTACTTATCATTGAAGCTTCAGGTTGTTTTGTCAAAGAATATAATGTTTGGAGTGAGGTACTATTAATTTCTATTGAAAATATTGGCTCGATTCAGATTTCAATTGAACTAGGTAAATTAGGTGTATCTAATATTTATATTAGAATTTGATGGTATATTATAAATATTGTTATATAAAATTTTATTAATTCAAAATAATTTTTTTTATTTTAAATAAATTAAATTTTATAATATTTTAATTATAATTTTATTATAATATTTAAATTATAATTTTATTTAAATATAAATATAAATCATTTTGGGTTAGAATTGTTTTAAAATTATTTTTATTTGGCTAAGAGTTGGTCTTTTTTGGCCATAGACTCAAAGGTAAAGTAACATTTACCTCTTGGGATAATTTCAGGGATTATGTTTTTCATTGAATAACAATGACCAGTAAGCTGCATTCTCTAATAGCAACTGATGATGGTTGTCTTCACTGCGTTTTTCTACTGTAAAAAAAATATATATATGAATAACTAGATTTTAACTGAATTGGTTTTTCTATTGTAAAAAAAATATATGAATAACTAGATTTTTTTTAACATTTTATTATAAATTATTGATAAATAATGTTCTCGTAAAATTATTAGGGCTAGTTGAAGAATAATTGCACAAACTTGCCAAGTTGAAAAAGAAAAACAATTAGAATTGAGAATGAAATTAGTTCATCAATATTAGTTTTAGAATCAATACATTCGTTGTACATGCAATAACTATGGATAGTTAAAGCTAACTGAAGCTAAGTGTGCTTTATGTTTCGCTAATGTGCACATGCACCACATGCAAGCACTAGAGTTAACTAACTAAGCCAAGTGCACATCTCATGTAAGCACTCGAGTTAACTAGCTAAAAACAAGTGCACATCGCATGCAATATCTAGAGTTGAACTAAAGCTAATTAAGGCTAACTATGTGCATGTAAAGCACTCTAGTTAACTAGCTAAAGACAAGTGCACATCACATGCAGTATCTAGAGCTGAACTAAATCTAATCTATGTGCATGTACACCAACACCCCCCCTTAAGCATAACTTAAGGGATGCAAAATGAATGAGTCCCGGCAACACGACCATTTTAGGTACCCATATACAATGCATGAAAAGAGGAAAGAGGGAAATCCCAGTGGAAAGAAAATCTCAGGGAAAATTTTACGGGCTAATATTTGCAAGTGGGCTAATATTCCATACGTTTTCCAAAAAAAAGATTCGCCAATTTCTATTTTTCTAAAAATGAATTCGCCCAAATTTTATAGTATAAAATTATTTTACCTTAAAAATCACCAATATTATATAATGTCTAATATAAAATAATTATATACTTAAACATTTTTACAAAATTATCATCAAACTTTTTAAAATTTGGATATTAGGGACAGTAAAATTCGCCAAGGTTGCTAAACTTTAAGATAAACTTCCATCCTCAAAATTTTCCGTGGAAAAACCCCCCCTCAAAATATAATGCAAAAGTAGAGAAAAGACAACTGCTAGGTAGTCGTGTCCTTCACCCTGAGACGATCTCGCAGGAATCCAAAGTTCTGCTCAGTGAAAGTCTTGGTGAAGATATCAACAGTCTGCTTGGAACTAGGACAATTCTGAAGATCGATGATCCCATCATGAATGAGTTTTCTAATGAAGTGCATGTGGATCTCGATGTGTTTGGTCTGTTTCCGTTGCACTAGATCCCTGCAAAACTTTAACGTACTTTGATTATCACACCAGATGATAGTTGGACGATGAACATTCATCCCAAGCTCAGATAGGAAATGTTGTAGCCAAATGGCCTGAATAGTGGCATTGATTGCTCCTCTATAGTCGACCTCTGTTGATGATAAAGCAATGGCAGCCTGCTTCTTGCTTGACCAAAAAATTGGGCCAAATCCCAAACTAAGTACATAACCGGAGGTGGACTTGCGATCAACGTTGTCGCCAGCCCAATCTGAATCTGTGAACCCAATGAGATCCAAAGAAAAATTTGCTGCATAATGAATCCCATAAGTGATTGTCCCCTGGACATATCGAAGGATGCGCTTTGCAGCTTTCTAATGTAACTCATGTGGCTCCTGCATGTATCTGGAAACTGCTCCTATGACATATGAGAGATCAGGATGGGAGTGAGTGAGATAAAGAAGACTTCCCACAAGCTGACAGTACAATGTGCAATCAACCAATGGTGTGTCTTTGCCATTCTCAAGTTTTATCCCTGATAAGAAAGGTGTGGTTGTTGGCTTGCAGTCACTCATGTGAAATCGTGCCAAAAGATCTCTAGCATACTTTGGTTGAGAAATGGTAATCCCAAAACCACTTAGATTGATCTCTAGTCTGAGAAAGAAATTTAGCAAGCCCATATCTGTCATATAAAATTGCTTATGCAATGCAGTTTTAATCTCAGTAATGACAGAAGTTGAATTACATGTTATCAAAAGATCATCTATGTAGGAGTCAATTTTCTTCAAAAAATAAACATTGGAATTGGATTTGCAGTGTACAAAATTTTGAAATAACAAATAAGAATCCATCTTTGCATACCATGCTCTAGGTGCCTGCTTGAAACCATAGAGAGACTTCTTTAGTTTGCATACTAGAGATGAATTGTGCATGTATCCCTGTGGTTGCTCCATGTATATTTCCTCCTCGAGATCACTGTGAAGAAAGGCATTCTTCACATCCATATGATGTGCCTCCCATCCTCTTGTTGCTGCAATGGAGAGAGCTAGCCGAATGGAATTCATTTTTTCCACTGGAGAAAAAGTCTCATCATAGTCAACACCATGTACCTATTGAAAACCTTTTGCTACCAATTGTGCCTTATAGCGACTAACTTGGCCATTTGCTTCTTTCTTGGCCCGTAAACCCACTTGCACCTCACAAGTTCACGATTGGAAGGTAGCAGAACCAAATCCCAAGTCTGGTTCTTAATGAGAGAGTTATATTCCTCCTCCATCGTTGCTTCCCATTCAGGATGCCCAGTTGCTTCTGCATAAGTCTTTGGATCAGATGCATGCATCATATAAGCATGCATGGGCATGCATGGCTCCATATATCCATAGAGTGCTTGAGGATCTTCCTCAAACAGAGGTATAGAGGCAGGATCATCAAGGAGATCACTTATGTTACGCCATTTTTGTGTTGAAGGTGGTCGAGAATCTTCCGAACTACATGAGGAAGTATGATCTCAATGTTCAACAACTGGTGGTCCAACAGGTGTCACAGGCAAAGGCTCATCTTCATCAGAATTTTGATTTGAAGTTTCATCTCCATACTCATCATTGAGTGGCGATGGAAACTTGGTAGAAAGTTCATCTGCTGGTGCATGAAAAATATCTTCTTCAAACTTTACACTCGTTTAAATAAAGAGCTCTTTAGTGTTGATATCAAGCAATTTGTACCCTTTGACTTCATCAGAATATCCAAAAAACATTATCACCTTGGCTTTTTGCTAGAAATCTATCAGTGTAAAGCTAGTTACAACATTACACTTCAGTTAGCGTGTCAATATCAACACAATCATATCCAATCATTAATATAATTCTACATGCATATATCAAAATAAAGTATGCCAAGAAACACATATAATCAATACACAAACAACCCAGTTGCTAATGCTCAACACAAGGCTTTTAAGGCCTCACTAGATCTTCAAAGTTCAATGTCAAACCTTCACTTTGTTAGTTTTGTGATAGAGCCTTTCCAGTCCAAGTGTTGAACTTGGAAGCTCTGATGCCACACACTATAACATACCCCCTACTAACCCTAGCCCCGACTAAGGATAGAAGGAAGCAGTTACTAATATGACCAAACTCCCATTGTCATGTTATGGAAATAGGGTCTAAATTTTTCGCCTCCTTTACTCTTCCAAAACTCAGAACGAATGATACCATTGTATTGTCTCATCGAGATGATTCCGATGATATATACATTTTTTTCTCAATCGAGTTTTGGATTCACAAGTTATAAACCCACAAGGATTGAAATATTAAATTTTGTTGGGTCACCTTGAATTTACGTGTGGCACTGTCGTGGACCCATGTGGTTCCTACATGGCCAATCCAGTCAACACCCATGTGGCAGCTTGACCCTAGTTGTTGACCCATCCATGCCTTTCCATGTCTTACATGACCTAATGCATACATGAGCATAAATAAAACCTGCAACGACCACTCCATTAGAGTTGGGCCCACAATGCCACCTCACCCTAGGATTTTAATCCTGAGGATTTCCCTCGACACTCCTTTGAAAAGGTTTGAGGTACCTTGCGCTTGAACTGTCAGGGTTACGTGGACCATACGACCACCATACGACATGCCCCTCCCTTTCTGACTTACACACCTATCACACCAATGGCGACAAGTATCCATTCATCAAGCCCACAAAGACCACGACATCTCGGGAGAAAAATCCCAGACATTTCCTCCTATGTTGGGTTTAAAATCACTGGGGTCTCATGAGTAGGACAAACTTTCATTGTCAGTTCATGTGCAATAATATTCATTAATTTCATTCGTGGCTTGGGTCCCACTGAAGGCTCTCGGCCCTTGTAAACCCTGTAATTCTCGTGAATGTTCGATTTGGGCTTTCCCCTTCGTTGATTTGTGTTAATCATTCGACCGGACCCACTATGCCAAGTCACCCTAAGAGATAGATCATGATGGTTCTACCATGCCCTTCGTCCAAAGTCTCGAGGGTTCAAGGTGATGTCATCGATCCTAAACATCGAGGTGGCGTCATCCCTTATCACGTCTTCCATGCCATGCACCACATGAGTGTGGGTTCCACCGCAATGTTTCTTGGAAGAATTTAACTGAAGTCTCCATAGTTTTGTGTTGGGTAACAAGCCCCACCACCACATCATCCCAGGGATTTGATCCCGAGAGTTTCCCTTGGTGCTCCCATTCGAAAAATCTAAACCTCTGGGGTCATCCAACGACCATGAACACTCCCCCATTGACGACCCAAATTTCTCTTACTTAATCCTTTGGTCATTGTGTCTGATCATAGGGTCGATAAGTGTTGGCGAGAAAGAAGGTCTCTGAGTAAGACCCAAGTTCAGGAGAGAGGCCAACAAGGTTTCCGTAGTAGTCTAGCACAACTTCAACATTTTCACTCTACTCCGAAGAGTAGAGAGTCTCAACCGAGGCGTGTCGTGACCTTAGTAAGGTTAGGAACAGATTAGATATCGACTGATCACAACTATAGAGAAAAACAGATAGAACTAGGTACCGCAAATAGGTTTAGCTACTTTTCACAAGATACTACTCATGAGCATATTCAGGATGTCGTAGATAAGAGGTTGGTGCAATAGAGGGCAGTGGAAGAGCCGTAGGAGAGCTCTGTTCGGTTCTGTTCTGTTTTGTTCAGTTCTGTTCTGTTCTGTAATGTTGTAATCAGTCCTTCTGTAATCAACTCTAAGGAGTAATGTAACTGTCTACTATTGTTAATGAAATGTACTTCTACCTGGGTTTGATGTCCTGAGTTCTGTGATAAGCATTTGGTTATGATGCATGTATTGGTAGACAACAGAGGCAGTTAAGTTGATCGAATTTCAAACTACTCTAAGGGAGAGAGCACTTCGCTGGTTCATCAAATGGTCGAAAGCTCATCCTAACCCAGTGATAGACGATGTAAAGAAAGAATTTGTGAAAGAATTTAAGTTACCTCAGACAGATCAGCAAGGTTTATCAAAAATGTGGGAGATTAAACAACGAGAAGGTGAAACTGCATGGGATCTGATGGGAAGGTTCAAGGATGCGGTTGGGAAACTGAGTTACCCAATTGATCCGAACCATCAAAGAGATTGGTTTATCAAGGCCCTTCTTCCATTGACAAGAACTCCCCTAACGTAACAGAAGATCGATACATTACAAGATGCATTGGAGCAAGCCATGGCGGGTTATCCGCAGGAGTTCAAAGCAGAAGCATCAGCTCAAGACCCTTACATATTGGGGTTACAATATTAGGTAGCTAGTCTAACAGAAAAGCAGCCAATACATTCATCATAACCAAATTCTTATCATAGAAATCAAAACATCAAACCCAGGTAGAAGTATATTTCATTAACAATAGTGGACAGTTACATTACTCCTCATAGTTGATTAAAGAAGGACTAATTACAAAATTACAGAACAAAACAGAACCGAACAGAACTGAATAGAGCTCTCCTACGGCTCTCTTCCTCCGCCCTCCATTGCACCAACCTCTTGTCTACGCTGGCTGACTACCTATTTGTTCCTTTGCCAACGCGACTGTCAGTTTTCCCTCCTTTCTCGTTCTGTTGCTGGCCGCATCTCCCTGATCACTAGGAGTTCCGCTGCCTGTCCTTGTCGCTCCTTCCTGCCATCTGTGCTAGTTTCCGCAACTGTCGCGCCACCTGCTCTCCAGCGCTTCGCAACCGTGACAGCTCCCTGTCTACCGTGGTTACGCTCCACCACCTGTTATCCGCGACTCAAAACCATTTCATCTTCAAAAAAAGGGCCCCAAAAGGCCCCGACCATATGCTATTGACTTGTCCCGAGTCAATCATTTTCTGCTGCCTTGGTCTCCATTGGTCCGCCTACCTCTGTGGTTGGCCCTGTCTTCTCTGTTTCCTCTCCCTGCCCAAAAAGGGCCCCAACTCTAGAACCTTTGCCAATGCTAAAGATTTGAGTTCGGCGAAGTTGGTAATGGCCTGTTGCCATTCCTTCATGAGCTGGTCTGTTTCTGTGGCGATTTGTTCAACTTCCTTTTCTCCTGCAACAACCGGCAGCTTGTTGAATACTTCCTTAATTTTGATTTCGGACTCAACGACCATTTGCTGTATTGTTTCTGTAGTATGCTTCATCGGTTGTCTCAGTTCTCGGAGGACCTACTTGGTGGCAGCCAAATGCTCTTCAGTTTTCTGTATTTTGGTCTCGAGTTCCTCCGCTTGATTGCACAACTGGTTAATTCCAACGAGGTCTGTGGCCTCCTTTATTTCTTGTGAGACTTGCTGCAGTTGTGCCGAGATTGGTTGAGCCTTCATGGTTAGCGAAGTTGAACACTCATGCAAATGTTTTAGAAGGTTGTAAGCTTCTTTTACCGTGGTCCCCAGGGTTTCCTACATCTTGGTTGCTTATTTTTTCTTCTCCGTGACCCTCTCTGCATATACGACTGTAGGATCTGGTAACGTCGGTCTGGTTGCGAGCGCTTCCTTTAGCTCCTGATTCTCCTTACTGAGATTCACACAAGTCGTCTTCATGTGGATAGACCTTTCGACTATGGTGCAAACCATTATGTCCCCTGGTGTCTTGTCATCCTGAGCTACCACAGTTGGCCAGAGATCCTTAAAAACATTTGTCACCTTCTCCAATTGCTCCTGCAGACTTTCCTT
Organism: Pinus albicaulis; assembly: GCA_034641835.2. Lineage (NCBI taxonomy): Eukaryota > Viridiplantae > Streptophyta > Pinopsida > Pinales > Pinaceae > Pinus > Pinus albicaulis. The sequence continues at coordinate 613,726,666 of CM076578.1, read as the reverse complement.
TCCTCCCTTCAATTGGTCACGCTCTTTAGTAAGCGCACTAATCTGCAGTTGTTGCTGTTCAAACCTCTACTAGAAGTCGTTGTAGAGTCCTTTGGCTTGTTGTGCCGCACACTGGATGAAATTGTATAGTTGTTTTGTGCCCCAGGTCTACATACTCTCAGCCCCATACATATCTTGGTTCAGCAGTCTCTCTCTGAGTGGTTGACGACTGGCTATTGACCTGGCTAAGTGTTCATGTGGTGATGCCAGTTGGTTCTGTTGCGCCAGCTGATTCCCTGGGGTATTCATGCTTGTGGTTGGTTGAACCTGTTGCAGTATCAAATTTTCTTGCTGAAAAGGGTTCAGCTCCTTGGGCGAGGGCGTTGTATATATGGTGAAAGATCCCTCGCGAATTAAAAGGTCCTAGAAAGTGCTCTTTCCAACCAAGGTTTATTTAGCATTGGGTACCAATGTTTTACTCGAGTTAACCTCTGCCTCGTTGTCTCTATTTGTTTTACTTTTTGTCTTGGCTAGGTCTGAAATGGTTGCTGATGTGGATGGAGTTCGGGTGGAACGGTCTTTGGAAGTGAATGACGTGTGAGGCAATGAATGGTGAGTGCGAGGTGAAGATGTATGAGTGTGGGGTGGAGATGAAGTTTGAACGTTCAAAACTGAGAATTGATTGAACATAGGTAGCTCAGTGGTTGCCTGGGGGGCCACCTCTGGCTCCTCTTGAATTGGTGCCCATGTATCCATAGGCTGCGTTTGATCTTCCCCAGTGAGATCAACCACCTACCTAGGCACCATGACCTTGGATTTCTTGGCCTTAGGAGCAGCTACAGGTGTTTTAGGTGCCTTACTCTTTTTGACTGGAACTATTGTTATTTCTGGGGGTGAATTAAACATTGTGGGCGTCAGGGCAGTGAGTATGGGTGCAATTATGGAGGGCGATGCAGAATTTGAGGCCTGAAATTATGAAAAAGTAGGAAACAGGGGAGAAGCACTGGTAAGAGTTTGCATTACCCGATTGAATCCTTTTACTTTCATGTCCAGCTCCTCTAGTACTGGTGTTAGTCGCAGCTGCGACACTATGTTCAGTGTCTCATCCGGTGTCTCCCTGGTAATGGTTTTGGCTGCATGCCCTTGAATGAGTAGTGATGGACTCCGCTCCTGATCTCCATTCTTACTCCCGGCCAGGAGCAGACTTCAGTGTGGAATGCCTTTTCATCCACTTGAAACTTCAACGGTCTCATTTTAAAAATTGTTTCGTCCACACAAGTGGGCCTGATGTAGGTCTGTTTGTGAGTGACCTCAAACCATATTTGAGCAGAATAACCATCCATCAAACTCCTTGGGACCCTTTTCTGCCCCGCCACTACATCCACCATTTTCCTATACCAGAATGCGAACGCTTCTTCATTTACCTCTTTGGTGTTGGGGTCTCCTAAGAACTTCCAAGGCATAAACTTCATTTCCATTGGCTGACCACTTGTGAGTTCCACGGGTTGTCTGACTCCTAGAAAATTCCATTTCCACATTACGAACACCATGATAAGGTAGCCATAGATGAATCTAGTGGCTCTTTTGTAGTTATCTTCACAAGCTTAAAATAATTCGTTCAATAGAAACGAATACGAATTTAGTTGTGTTCCCTGGAGGCAATGCTCTGCAACTGAAATGGTATCGAGTGTACATTCCCCCTTCGTATAGTGACTCATGGTCCTTCCTGCAATCAGGTAACAGGCGAATTTAACTGCCAAGCTATTTATGAGATCTATCTTCGCCCCCTTCCCTCCTCTTTTGGTGTCGTATTTCTTATAATAGTCGCAATATCCGGCCTTCTTTGCTCTTTTGGAGACTGTCTGGAATGTTGTGGAGACATCCCTCCCTTCTGCTGATAACCCCGTCAACCTGTGAATATCTTTTGCATGCATTGGTATCTCCCTTCCTAGCCATAGTGACCCGTTCTGGAATTTGCTTAGCAGGAATTTCGTACACTGCATCGCGGCTCTTGTGGTTCTGAACACGGGGAGGTTCCTCAGGTTTAGAATTGTCGACTGTTGGATGCCTTTGAACTCTTGAAGTAGCCTTTCTTCTTCTTCTCCTCCTTCAGTAGCGTAATTTTCTATATAAACCTGCCTCTTCATCGCCAGAAACTAGTAAGAATCCGTGAAGTCTGTGTCGACCAACGACACATTATCATATTTTCCCACCAACGACTCCATTCTCTGAATTCTCTCGTCGAGCTCAGGCTCGACAACTGTTGTTGCTACCTTGGTCATTTTTTATCTTATTTGGTATACTTTCAGTGCTACCCCTACTCTTTCTCTGTAAATTCTTGCTATTGGATGCTCTCTCTGGGCTTCTTCTGATGAGATTTCTCTCGCTGCTGTTGTTTCTTGTTTTATCTCGGACTTCTCCGGCATTCTCATGCTTTCTTCTTTCATGCGAGTTATGTAAGTAACCGGCACACGTGAGTTGATAAGACCCCATAACTAATTAATTTTTCCTGCCTCCCCCCCGGCTATAATCGTGTGATTAGTTACCATGATGAGGTGTGTTCTGGCATGGCTGATTGCAACTTCAGGATTTGGGCAAGATGTGATGGGTAATGATTATGGCCTATTATGGAAAATTTATTACCATATGAATGTTACTAATTATGGCAGTTAATTCTCAAATCTTGGTAATCCTACGGACTGACATGGGTACGATGGGTCATGATGATGGAATGATGTTCAACGCGTTTGTCTCTCTGACATGGATGACACGCTCGACACTACCCTCCCCCCGACCACAATCAGTTGTGATGCGGTCTCCGCATCGCAACTGTGAGTTTTCTCTGTTATTGCATTTTTTGCTTTATTGGGATTCTTATCTATTCTTTTCTTGAGTGCGAGAGAGTTATTGACTCTACGTTCTCTATTCTACCCTATTGACTCCTCTCAGTTGCGAGAGTTATTGGAAAAGGAAATAATGAAACTTACTCGTGATAAGGCTTCAGGGGTGCGCCATTCACCCATCCTGGTAATACCTAGCCGTCCAGCTGTGCTAACCGAACTGCTGCTGAATCTCGGATTTCAATCACATGGTACAGTCCCGGCCAATGCATTATGAGTTTACCTGGAAACTTTTGGAACTTGTTGTCATACAGTAAAACTTTTTCCCCGACCGTAAATGTTTTATGTTTGATATGACGGTCATGCCAAGATTTATGTCTGTCTTTTTGGACAGTCTGATGAAACTCTACTAGAAACCTATCCTCATCAAGCTCTTGTAGATCATGTAATCGTTCCTTCAATGATTCTTCCTTAGTTAAATGTAGTGTTGATGCAATTAGTAGGCTCGGTATGACAAACTCAGCAGGTACCACTGCTTCCCTCCCATACACCTGCTGGAACGGAGTCTGGTTGTTCAATATTTTCACAATTGTCCTGTACGCCCACAATGTTGCTAGTACGCACTCATCCCAGTAATTTTGATCAGTATTGCAAATCTTTGTTAGTCCCTTTTCGAGAATCTTATTAAATGCTTCCATTGTTCCATTTTCCTGAGGATGGTACGGACTGCTCTTATGATGTTGTACCATGAAATTTTCTAACAGAGATTTGATCATGGCATTGATGAAATGTGTACCTTGGTCGCTAGTTAGACTTCTAGGACAACCAAATCTGCTAATGATATTTTCAAAAATGAACCTGGCTGTTGTTTCGGCCGTGCAATCCTTCAATGGTACCACTTCTGCCCATCTGGTAAGATAGTCTATTGCGGTAATGATGTATTTGGCCTGTGAATGTCTGGCGCCTGGTGCTATCGGTCCTATAAAATCAATGGCCCACTTCTCAAATGGCTGCAACGCTTTTACAGGGTGAAGTGGTAGCTCATCTCTATGCGATGGACGTCCCGTTCTCTAGCATACATCGCATTTCTTTACAAATGCTTTGTTGTTCGTGTGTATTATGGGCCACCATAATACTACTTGCAGTATCTTTCTTGCTGTGGGTTTTGCACTGACGTGTCCTCCCACAACTCCACAATGACACTCCCACAATATATCTTCCCTGTCATGGTCCAGTACACATCTCCGCAAGATTTGGTCTAACCCCATCGTATACAGTTGTCCTACTATTAACTGATGCTATGTTGCTCTGATTACCAGATGTCTTCTCCGTGTGGCTTTGTATTTAGTCAGGAACTGTCTAGTAGTCAGATAGGTTGTTATCCGATCTAAGTAATCTGGGATGGCTTCTACTCTAAAGAGATCATCATCTGGCAACTGATCATCCAGGGACCCTCCATTTTCTCCATTTTCCAACCTTGAAAAATGGTCAGAACCCATGTTCAGTCTTCTTGATTTCACTATCACCTCAAAGCTAAACTCCTGAAACAGTAGGATCCATCGACAGATCCTTCCTTCAAGGACTGGTTTGTTAACTAGGTACTTTAAAGCTGAATGGTTCGTGAAGAATTTAAACATACCTCCTAATAGGTAGTGGTGAAACTTTTGAAGGGAATATACCATTGCTAAAGCTTCTCCTTCTATTGTGGTGTAGTTCCTTTCAGTTGTTGATAACTTTTGGCTTGCAAAATAAATTGGGTGATCAACTGAAGTATCTCCTAGTTGAGCCAAAACCGCTCCTAGCGTAATGCTGGAGGCATCAATATGGACGTTGAATTGCTTGTCCCATTTAGGATGAACCAATATGGGTGCGCTTACCAATTTTTATTTCAGTGTATCAAGGGCAATAGTACAGTCATTTGTACAAATGAATTGCTCTGATTTCTGCAACTTCTCCAATGGGGCTGTTATCTTTGCGTAGTTGCGGATGAATTGTCTGTAGTAGCCGGTGTGGCCTAGCAGTGACCTTAACTGCTTCATGGTTTCCGATGCCTCTATGTTGATATAACTGCCACTTTTTCTGCCCCTTGTTTGCAAACATGTCCTAGCAGTGTCCCAAAGGGTACTGCAAAGATGCACTTTTTAAGGTTTAATGAAATCTGGAGTTGTCTGCATCTGTCAAACATTATCCTTAACAACGTTGCATGATTCTTTAACAGGTTGTAAATTGTCCAGTCATCCATATACACTTCCAGGAATTTATGGATATATTCCCGAAATGCTGCTATAAAAATCCATGAGAATACTGCCGATGTGTTTTTCAACCCAAACAACATTATATGATATGCAGATGAGCCTCATTCGGTTGTGAAAGTTGTTTTATTCTTATCTTCTTCAACTATCCTGAAAAACCATCCGTAAATGAATAAGCTTCACTCCCTGCAACATTGTCGAACACCTCATCACTGAACGGAGTGGGGAATGGATCATGTATGCATGCATTGTTGAGGCTCCTATAGTCAATGCACACTCGAATCTCAGACTTTTCCTTTTTAATTTGTATGACTATAAGACTCACCCACTCTGCTTCTACCGGAAATATCAACCCCGCTTTTAGCATTTTATCAATCTCTGCCTTGACTTTCTCTTTCATTCTTGGATTTAGACGGTATGGTCTATGCTTTACCTGTCTTGCGTCGGGCTTCAAGGTTATACGCATTTCCCCCATATCTCCTTTTATTCCTTTCAGCTCCGCCACTGAGGATGGGAACAAGTCTTCATATTCTTGTAGTAGATTAAATATATCCTTAGTCGTTTCTTCATCCCAGTAGTCACTAATTGACGCAAGTTGGAGCTTTTCCGGTGTTTCGATGTTCAGCTTCATGGTCTTCAACAGCAGCAGATGAATTCTTTCTGTTGTAGGTTCTTCTTGAACATTTTGCTCCCCTTATTTTTCTTCAAAACATAGATGTCTAAGATCTTCTAGATCATCATCATCCATTTCACTGTTTATCTTTTTGCATGCTACTGACTGTCTGACACTGTTTCAGGAGTGGTTGCTCTTCATCCTCCTGAATCTCTAGAAAGAACAGTACCCTTTTAATGGCCTGCAACACCTGTGTGACTAGTTCTGTTTTTCCATCAAAGGAAAATCATTGCGTAAACTGATCCGAAATTGCTCGCCAGGTATCGGTTCCTCTTTTCTTCTCTTCGGTTAGGTACCAAGCCTGTGGAATCAAATCCAGTGATTGTACAAACTTGTGTACCCACAGATATGTCAGGTACCCTGCTTTCTTCCATTGGTCCTCAGAATGTTGTAAATGTTTACTAGGGTCAGAATCCCCTTGGTATTTTTCAGTGAATTATGGTCCTTCCTCTTCCTTGAATCTAGCCCTCAACGCTGCTTCAACCCCATCCCATCACGACAGAGAGTTGCGGTGGTTGCTCCACCACCTTGCCAACGTGGATTGTAAAGCCATATCCATGAGTGGGACCCTATGTTCCACTGGTACTTTATCTTCTATTTTGGAAATAAAGATATTTACTGCATTCATATTTGATAAAATCAGATAGTCTCTTACCTAAGTTCCGATCCAATTGATTCTTCAGATGTTAGCGCATATTCTTGTATTGGTCTCATATCCTCCCTCCTGCCAATCATCCCAGGTTATTTCTGAGCCCAAGTCTGAATTTTGAACACTTCTCCAGCTTACAGTCCCCCCTGCTATTGGGTTGATATAATCTTCTCTTTTCCCTGCTGTCATCTGATAAAGATGATCAAGAATTTGAGCATCCTCTCTGTTGTCGACAGTCTCTGTATATCGGGGTCCTTGATATGGGTCAAGTGGCTGAGTGACCTTGACTTCCCCGTCTTCAAATATCATTAGTTCCTTTTTCAAATCGATTACTGCATAGTTCTCAAAAGCCCAGTCTATCCCCAATAATGTTGGATAGGGATCCTTATCCCCCATGATGTCTATCACCTTGAAGTCTGTGTATGTCTTTACCCCCGCAACATCAACTTCGACCTCCTCCATCCTGCCTATGGGCACAATGCAGTACGGTTTTCCATGTGGATTTGGATTGGTGAATATGTCAGCTTTGGTCTCCCCAATGCTTCCCATGTCTTCCTTAGCAAAATTTTGACGTCTGACCCTAGGTCAAGCATTGTGTCCTTAATTTGGAATCCCGCGACTTGAGTGTTTACACGGAATTCTTTCCATGATCTTATTTTATTTATTTTGACTCTCCATATGTATTTCTGGGTGGAGTCAGTTGACTCCTCCAAATCTGTGTTTTACTGCACCACCATCTCCAGGTTTTGTTTCAATTTCTCCAGCATTGGTGCATTGGTTACAATTTTTAAAAATAACCGGAACCATTATTCAATCATTGTGCTTGTATTAGTCTGTTTCTCCTTGTCTACCGTCAGCTATGGTAACTCAATGCCTTTTCTCCCCCCAAGTTTGGCGAATGTTTCCACTACCTCTTTAAAATATTGCTTTTGTCTTTCCGGCCTGAACACTGGCTTTGGAGATGCTGGTTTTATCATCTTTATCGGATCTGTATTATATGCATCTTCACCTGTTCTCTTTCCTCCCCGTGTTACTATGGTTACGTTCTGCATAGCCTGAGCCTCTACTATTCTTGGCTCTGCATTTAACAAATTTGCTCCTCTTTGTCTGACTCTTTCTTCCCATCTTTTGATTAACTCTGGGTAGTCTTCAGTTGCGTGTGTATTGACTCTACACTGAGAGCACCATGGTCTTCTGGGAAGTGGACATTCCCTGGCTACGTGGCCCTCTTGGTCACAGTTATAACATCTTACAGGTCCTCTTCCTCCAGCTCTGCCTCCTCTCATGCCTCCTCCTCGTCCACTGGGAGCCTCATTCACTCTATATGATGGCCTGTCCAATCATTCCGCCAGTGCATCCAAGGCTCTACACTGCTTTGTTTTGTGCGTTGTGGAAGCACATAACTCACGGTATATGTTGTTTGGAACGTTGGAGTATTTTTTCAAAATTGGTCATAGGCAGGGTGGATGACCAATGCTTTTGCATATTTCACAGTATTCAGTTGTGGCCTGATTCTGTTGCGCAGGGAACCCTGTGTAGTGGGGTTGCGGCGGATATAGCCCTTGAGTGTTTGTCTGCGCAACTCCCCTACTGGTGGAGTTCCTTGTTTCCCTGCTGCTGAAGTCCTCGTATTCTGCCCCCGCGACCTTGGACATTCAGTAACCACGAGTCCCTCCATTAGACAGTGCGTACACCATACATTGGGTCTTGCAGGTCGTATTGGTTGAATATATTTCAACTTTCCCGTTAGACTAGCTGCCTGATGTTGTAACCCCAATATGGAAGGGTCTTGAGTTGATGATCCTCCTTTGAGCTCCTGCAGATACCCCGCCATGGCCTTTATCTTCATGGCTTGCTCCAATGCATCTTGTAATGTGTCAATCTTCTGTTGCGTTAGGGAAGTTATTGTCAATGGAAGAAGGGTCTTGATAAACCAATCTCTTTGATGAATCATATCAATTGGGTAACTCAGTTTCCCAACCGCATCCTTGAACCTTCTCATCCCATCCCATGTAGTTTCACCTTCTCGTTGTTTAATCTCCCACATTTCTGATAAACCCTACTGATCTGTTTGAGGTAACTTAAACTCTTTCACAAATTATTTCTTTACATTATCTATCACTGGGGTATGATGAGCTTCATACCATTTGATGAACCACCGAAGAGCTCTCTCCCTTAGAGTAGTTTGAAATTCGATCAACTTAACTGCCTCTGGTGTCTGTCGAGCCATCCATATGGCTTCGCAGAGATACCAGTGCTGCTCCACATCGTCATTTCCCCTCCCAAAGAACTCTGGGTATCGGGTAAATGATCCCGCCATACTTCTTTGTGTGGATGATACTAGAATAAAACCTCTATTTCCTGGCTGTGAAATTGTATTACTAGCACTACTGCTAGTATGTATTACTGTTGTAGCCTAAACACTACTCAACTTACTCAATTCTCATAACTTAACAAAAATTTCACCTAGTGGCTAATAGAGTACCATGGGAAGGTCGAGACTTGAGCTACTTGAACTTTGGGGAATAGAGTTACCTTGAGTTATGGGTGCTGGCCCCTCTCGGAATAGTTGCTCCATCGCAAAATGCAACTCCACATAAGACATCTCCTCGGGGCACGTGTCCTCCACATTGGACTTTTCTCCCTTTTCTCTTTGGGCTAGGATCCTATACACTTGCCTGACTTCCTTGATAGTCCCTCCTATTCCTTGGGATTCCATTTGACTTTCCATCTCCTCTGTCATCTGGGGCGCCTTCTCCTTGTCCTGTCGACTACTTTCCTACTTTTCCAACTCCTTAATCACCCTTTCTCGCCACTTCTCAGCGATCTGCGCCCTCCGATGTGCTCATCGCTCTCTCAACCTACTGGAGGTCTCGGAATCCATATCCCTATTCCCCCTTCCAACTTACTTGCAACATCTCTCCCTCAGCTCCTTTCCCCAGTACTGGAGGTTTAAGTCTCCATCTCAGATTTTTGAAATTCCATCAATCCCTCGTCTACCATTAAAGCTTTGATCCACAAAGGAATCTCCTTCAACAGCTCTCCTCGCAATCCAAATCCTAATATGTCCTCTGCTTTTGAAAAGGACTGGTAACACTCATATCCTTCCAAGGTAGATTGCACCCAGAAATCTACAGCCAGGACAAATCAGTGTCTAACCAATGGAGTGCTACCAGATCCACGTGCAACCACTTGCGACAGATCTTCCGCGAGCTTCCTTGGACTATCTTGACTTGTATTCTCCGCAACCAATTATAGAGTTCCTCTGGAAACTTTCCCCAATTAATTTCATAGAGGTCAATCGCAGATTCAGAGAATAGAACCCGATTCTTAACAGTTTTCTCCTTCTACTATCTCAACTCAGCTTGCTGTGCTATGAACTGATCTAAGTGGTTATCCTAACAGCTTCGTATTTCTCTCTCGAAGATCCGTGATACCACGATCTAGCTCCTAAATGAAATTTCAGGTCCTGGCAACAAAACCATTTGTTTGCAAGAAAGATCTCTGAGTAAGACCCAGGTTAAGGAGAGAGGCCAACAAGGCTTCCGCAGTAGTCTAGCACAACGTCGGCATTTTCACTCTACTCTGAAGAGCAGAGAGTCTCACCCGAGGCGTGCCGTGACCTTAGTAAGGTTAGGAATAGATCAGATATAGATTGATCACAACTATAGAGCAAAACAGACAGAACTAGGTACTGCAAAAAGGTTTAGCTACTTTGCACAAGATACTACTCATGAGCATATTCAGGATGCAAAATCAAAATTTAAAAGCGACCAATACATTCATCATAACCAAATGCTTATCACTGAACTCAGGACATCAAACCCAGGTAGAAGTATATTTCATTAACAATAGCGGACAGTTACATTACTCCTCAGAGTTGATTACAGAAGGACTGATTACAACATTACAAAATAGAATAGAACCGAACAGAGCTCTTCCTCCGCCCTCTATTGCACCAACCTCTTGTCTACGCTGGTTGATTGCCTATTTGTTCATTTGCCAACGCGACTATCAGTTTTCCCTCCTTTCCCATTCTGTTGTTTGCCGCATTTCCCTAATCACTGGGAGTTCTACTGCATGTCCTTGTCACTCCTTCCTGCCATCTGTGCTAGTTTCCGTAACTGTCGTGCCTTCTCTCTAGCTCTTTGCAACCGTGACAGCTCCTTGTCTACCGTGGTTACGCTCCGCCACCTGTTATCTACGACTCAAAACCGTTTCATTTTCAAAACAAGGGCCCCAACAATAGGGGTTTACGTCATTTCCTTTAGAAATCTCGGGCTTCATACTTAATGTTCCCAACCCCACGCTTTGTAAATGCGTGTATACGGGCCTTCGCCTAAGGCTCAGATGCATAGTCTCAAAACATACAAGGGTGCATGCAAGCCTTCCACCTATCCCTCTTAAGCTTTTTCGAGACTCAGTCGTGGTTTTTAATCCATTGTACACTTACACTCATATAAACAGAACAATGCGCTATCCCTTCTGAGATTGTATCATTCATATAAAGGACAATCATGTAAATCATTAGAAACAGATATCATTTCAGCACAAGGACTCTCCCCATCTTTCATACTAAAAAAATTACATTTAATTCAAACTCAGAGTAAACATAGGAATTTGAACCATTCCTTCAACAACATAATAGAACGATAAGTATTATCGCGATTTTCCCATCTCCTCGCACTCACGCAACTTGGACAATGCCCCATCCTTAGAAATCGCAGATTCTCATATGCATACATGCCATTAAACAAGAGTCTATGCTTAGAATAACACCAAGAATCATACCATTCCAAAAATCATGCAAGAAACCAACATTCCTCAATCATACAAGGAAATATATTTCCCAGCATTGACTAGCCATCGTTAATGTTCTATCTCCTCAAGGCATTGACTCCTTTACTTCCCCTATTTCTCTCTCTCCTCTCTTTCTCTTCATCCATCTCTTCCTCCCACTCTCTCTCTACCCCCTTACTCTTTATCTCTCACTCACTCACTCCCTCTACCTCTCTCTCCCTCTCCACCCCTCTCGCTCTCTTTCTCTCTTTCTTTGTCTCTCTCTCTTGCACCTATCCACTTCCCCATGCCTCTCTTTTATCCCTCCTCCCCCACTCTCTATACCCATCTATCCCTCTCTTCCCCCGCCCCCCCCCCCCAACCCAAAAGCTCTTTATCATGTTCTCCCTTCCTCCTCATCTCTTCCTCCCTCCCTCTCTCTCTTTCTCTTTCCCACTCACTTATACTTTCTCTCTCTACCTCTATCTCCCTCTCCACCCCTCTTTCCCTCTCTCTCTTTCTTTGCCTCTCTCTCTTGCACACACGCACTTCCCCCCTCCTCTCTTTTATCCCTCCCCCCACTCTCTATACCCATCTATCCCTCCTCCCCCCCCAAAAATCTCTTTGTGTTTTCCCCCCTTCCTCCTCCTCTCTTGCTCCCTCCCTCCCTCTCTTTCTCTTTCCCACTCAGTTATACTCTCTCTCTACCTCTCTCTCCCTCTCTATCAATCCATACCTCCCTCCCACCCTCTTTCTCTTCCCTTCTCATTCCTACATTCTCTCTCTCATTCAATCCCTCCTTCTCTCCCTCATCTCTCCCCCCCACTGTCTTCTACAACACTCCCTCTCTCCCTCTCCCTCTCTTTCCATTCCCAACTATAACCCCTCAGTTTATTTCTTTACCTATTTTACTCTCCACCTCACTCTCACTCACTCTCTCCCTCTCCTCCCTATCCCACTTCTGCTCATTCCTCTCTCTCTGTTTCCACACCCCCCCCCCCACTATCTAGGTCTCCCCCCCTCTCTATCTCTCTCTCTCGTCCTATCTCTCGCATGTGTCTCTACACCTCTCCCCCACACACCCCCATCAGTGTGTGTGTGTTTCCATATACTCTCTCTCATTTACTCACACAATCTCTTATCCACCTCCCTCCCTATCTCTCTCCCGCGCTTTTTGCATCCTCCCCCTCTCCTTCCCCCTTCTTTCTCTCTCTCCCTTCTCTCTCTTCCTCTCGATCTCTTTATACCTATATCACTCTTTCTACCTCTCTATTCCACAAATATCTCTCCCTCTTCGTCTCTCCCCTCGACTACCCCCTCCCCATGTTTCCCTTTTTACCTCTCTCCAACTCCGACTCTCTCTCTCTCTCTCTCTTCTTAAATCCTCTCTCTTTATCCCTCTACCACTCCCTCTGTATTTCTCTCTACTCCCCCCTCTTTCTCTATCCCCCACCTCTCTCTCTCACTCACACTCTCCCTCTTCCCCAATTTTTGTGTGTGTGTCCATCTAGCCCTATTTTTCACCCTCCCTCTCTCTCTCTCCTTAAATCCTCTCTTTCTATCCCTCCACCACTCCCTCTCTATTTCTCTCTCCTTCCTCCCACCTCTCTACTCCCCCCTCTTTTTCTATCCCCCACCTCTCTCTCACTCACACTCTCCCTATTCCCCAATTTTGTGTGTGTGTGTGTCCATCTAGCCCTATTTTTCACCCTCCCTTTCCCTCTCCCCCTTGTCCCCTCTCTCTCTATATTCCTTTCTCTCATTCCCCTTGTTTCTCTCTCCCCCTGTTTACCTTACTCTCTTTACCTCTCCCTCTTACACTCCATCTATTTCTCTCTCCCTAACCATATATCCCCTTTGCTCCCTATTCTCTCTTCTTAAATCCTCTCTCTATCCCTCTACCCCTCCCTCTCTATTTCTCTCTCATTCCCCCCACCTCTCCACCCCAACCCCCGCTCGCCTTTCTCTATCCCCCACATCTATCTCTCTCTCTCTTTCACTCTCCCTCTTCCCATTTTTTTTTTGGTATGTGTATCCATCTACCCCTCTTTTTCACCCTCCCTCTCCCTCTCCCTCTCCCCCCTTTCTCCCATTCCTCCTTTTTCTCTCTCCCCCCTCTCTACCTCACTCTCTTTACCTCTCCCTCCTCATCTCTCTCTCCCTCTTACACTCCACATATTTCTCTCTCCCTACCCTTCTATCCCCTTTCCTCCCTATTATCCCTCTCCTGCCCTCTCCCCCACTCTCTAAACCTTCCTCTCCTTCTCTCTCTTTCTCAATCTCTCCCTCCATCCCTTGCTACCCCTCGCTTACTCTCTCCCCCCACCTTCCCTTCTCTCCTCCCCCCTCTATCTCCTTTACTCTCTCTTTATCTCTCCCTCTCAATTTCTAACTCTCCCTCCATCCCTTGCTACCCACTGCTCTCTCTCTCCCACCATATTCCCTTCTCTCTTCCTCCATCTATCTCCTTTACTCTCTTTATCTCTCCCTCTCACTTTCCAACTCTACCCCATTCTCTCCACCTCACTTATATCTCTCCCCCCCACTCTACCCTTCTATCCCCTTTGCTCCATATCCTCTTTATTTCTCCCCCCTCCTCTCTCCCCCTCTCTAAACCTTCCTCCTCCTCACTTTATTTCTCTCTCTCTAAATCCCTCACTACCCCACTCCTCTCTCTATCTCCCTCCCTCTCCCTCTCTCTTCTTCCCTTCCTCTCTCTCACTCTCTCGCTCCCTTTATATATCCTACTCTCTCTCTCCCTCACTTCTACCCACCATCCTCTCTCTCTTGCCCTCTCTCTAAGCCTCCGACTCCCTCGCTCTCTTTCTCAATCTCTCCCTCCATCCCTCACTACATCCCTGGCTCTCTCTCCGTCTCCCCCCATCTTCCCTTCTCTCCTTCCCCCTCTTTCTCCTTTACTCTCTCTTTACCTCTCCCTCTCACTCTCCACCTCACTTTTCTCTCTCTATCCTCGCTACCCTTCTATCCCCCTTGGTCCCTATCCCCCCTCTCTTTCTCCCCCCTCCTCTCCCCCCCTCTCTTTAAACCTTCCTCTACCTCACTTTCTTTCTCTCTCTCCCTCCCTAACTACCACTCCTCTCTCTAGACACTTCTCTACCTCACTTTCTTTCTCTCTCTCCCTGCCTGCCTACCACATTTTCTTCTCTCTCTCCCTCCCCTCTATCTCATTTACTCTCTATTTACCTCTCCCTCTCACTCCCCACCTCACTTATCCCTCTCTACCCTTCTATCCCCCTTGTTCCCGATCCCCTATCTCCTTCTCCCCCCTCTCTTTAAACCTTGTTCTACCTCACTTTATTTCTCTCTCTCCCTCCCTACCTACCACCCCTTCTTCTCTCTCTCCTCTCCTCTCTCCTAAACCCTTTTATCCCCTTGCTCCTTATTCCCCCTCTCTCTCCTTCCCTCCATCTCCCTTTCTCTCTCTCCCTCAACCCCTCAGTATCCCCCCCTTGGTCCCTCTCCTTTCCTCTATTTCTTTCCCCTCCTCTCCCCCTCTCTCTAAACCTTCATCTACCTCACTTTCTTTCTCTCTCTCCCTCCCTCCCTGACTATCACATCTTCTTCTTTCTCCTCCTCTTTCTCTTTCATTACTCTTTATCTCTCCCACAATCCCTTAATATCCCCCTTGGTCCCTATCCTCTCCTCTCTTTCTTCCCTTTCCACTACCCCTATCTCTAAACCTTCCTCTACCTCCCTGCCTACCACATCTTCTCCTCTCTCTCCTCCTCTTTCTCTGCCTACCACATATTCTTCTCTCTCCCTCTACTCTACCCTTCTACCCCCTCTCTCCCCTTCCCTTCATCTCCCATGCTCTCCTCCTTCAATCCCTCAGTACCCTCCCCCCTTCTCTCTCCTTCCCCCATCTTGCTTGCTGTCTCTCCCTCAATCTCTCAGTACCCCTCCTCTCTATATCCCTCCCTCTCCCTCTCTCTTCCCCCCCTTCCTCTCTCACTCTATCGCTCCATTACTCTCTCCTATTCTTTCTCAACTTCCCTACCTTTCCCTCATTTCCCTCTCCCCTTATGTCTCCTGAAAAAATCTCTTTCTTACCCTCACTCTCTTTCTCTTTCTATCTCTGTCTTAGCTTCTCTCCTTCCTTCCATCTCTCTCCCTCTCCCTCCTCCACCCCCTCTCTCTAGACCTCCCTCACTCTCCCTCCTTCCCTCTATTCTAATTTCTCTCACCTTCCCTACATCTCCCCCCTCTTTCTCTCTCCTTCTCTTTCTCTTCCACTTCTCTCTCTCCTCTACCCTTCTACCCCCCTTGTTCCCTATTCCCTCCTGCTCTCTTACCCTCTCCCCCTATCTCTCTCCTCCTATGTTTCCCACAATTCACACTCTTTCTCACCTTCACTCCATTTATCTTTCTCTCTCCATCTTACCCTTCCCATGGACCCCCCTCTTGTGGACCCCCTCTCTAAACCTTTCTCACTCTCCCTCACCCTCTTTCTCTCCCTCTATTTCACCCTCTCACCCCAACTCCACTCACCAAACCTGCCCCCTTCTCTCTTCATCATATTATTTAAAAAACATCAACATCTTAGTAGTAAAAAAAAAAAAGCATATTATTTAAAAATACACACAGAAACAAACAAAAAATACACATTACATGGAAAAAAAATATAAATATGAATATCATATTCTCTAATAAGCATAATCATACCATCTAAAATAACACAAACACAATTATTAATATCATATTATCTTACCAACACAATCATGTAATGTAACAAAGAAAAACACAGTCTTCTTCTCTCATTATACCATATAATAAATACAATCATGTAATTTATAAATGATTATCCCCTCTAAACTAACAAACATAAACCTATTGTTCGGAGGGCACTTGAGTAAGCCAAGGCTGCATCTTGAACCCTATCCAATTCTCGGGCCTGGTATAAATGACCACTGATGCTAAAGAACCGATTGGCATGGCTACTCCCTTAGCCCTGTCTTTACGGCTGCTGCCTTTCTTTACCTCTATTGTTGTTGTGTTTATCTATTGTGTGTATTCTCTCGCTTGTATCTGGCGTGTTGGCCTTAAGATTGATTGACTGACGTTATGCTTTTTACTATATGATAGGCGAGCAGTGATCAAGTTTGAAGGGCAGGTCCTAATTTCAATTATAAGGGCATATATTCATGTCTCCCTTCAGTAATAAAAAGCTTAAAAATAAAAAGCATTTCAACTGACGACAGTATATTATTTTTACATTTCATTTTCAGAAAGAAAAAAACAACAATCTTTATGTTAATAACATATACAGCTGTGAAGGGGGCTCCATCTTGTGAAGGAGGCTCCATCTTGCATTGATTACATCTGTTATTGGAAATGCCAGCATGAGTATTGAAGACATTATTATAAGAATTTGGATGGATACCACCGGGATAGAGGAGGTTTCCAAAAGTAGTGAAGTTGAAATAGGTCCCATGGAATAGGATTGAAGTTGAGCAACACCATTAGACATCTGTTGTGGGATTTGTGTAGGGATGTTGTTGGTACTAGCAACACCCCCTTCGCTATTCCACTCACAGTTTTGGGAATTTGGGCTAGAAGTCGATGATGTGGGAAGAGTTTTCATCATTTAAAGGGAACATGGATATGCTTGTACACATGGTGAATGAAGCGTCTGTCTCTATTTGAAAAGATTAAGGGAGCACTGGTTTTTTTTTGGTGGAGAGGGAATTCAGATTAATTCAAAGGAATATTCTACAACAAATCTTCATAGAAAGTATTTGAATGCAACTACTTTTTATTTAAATATGAAAACAAGTTCCATACACAAAAAATAGGGTTAATCAGAACCAATATATTGAACAAAGGGGTTGCTTTGAGGTTAATCAAGTCTTGGAAGATTGTGGTTAGCTAAGATTATTGGTTGAAATTTCTTCTATGTTGTCATGCTCATACAAGGTATATTTTCAATATGCATAGATGGATCTCAAGATTTATCACTGATATTAGGAGAAACAATTTAGGTGTTTATTCAAGATTTTATTAGTCACAACTCAAATAATGGATCAGGGAAATTAGTATTGGACCCATTATAAATGCATTCTTCCTATTTAGTTCCAGTAAATCACATAATTGTAGATTTTCAGTCATGGGCTCAACATGAATTCGTAGCCATGTCAAGTGCTTACATGAAACTACCTCCTTGTGTTGGTGTGTTAAAAATGGAAAGATGATCTTAAGTTGTTCATCATAATTTTCTTGGAGCGATGGATATTCCACATCTAAGTCCACCAAATGTTGTTTTTCCTCGATTGTTATCTACTCTTGAGCCAGAGATAGTCTTTTTTCGCCTAGAGGGATACAAACTTTATCAACAAACTGTATTGAGACACTTCCAGAAATGGTCATGAGAAGCATAACAAAAGCAAAAAAGAAATTGATTGTTTTTTTAAGAGGACACAATGATCTCTTTTCTCTAGCATTTACTCATATTGAAGATCACCATTCTAATAATAAGGTGTCATTTTCTCCAAAAATAACCCTAGCCAAACATTGACAACACATCAAGGATATCTTTTTTCACTTCATAAGTACATATGTTCTAAATCATTGCTAGAAATTATTCTCCAGATGGTTTCATACCAAATTCTTTTTCTCATTTTCAACATCCAAGACATGAAATTTTGAAAGACAATAGTTTAAAACAACATAAATATTTGAAATTTTACAAGCATTTCTTGGCAGAATTTGAATATGAATTTTGAAGTCAAGTCCATGATGTTGTATAGGATCAAGTGTCATTTTGAAAGGTAACACAAGAGAAATTTCTTGATATTGATTTGGGAAAGTCTTAGATGTCGACCTTCAACATTCATAATAGATTTCAAATTCTTGATTTTTCTTATGGTTGAATGGAATGTACTATGGTTTTACTTTGGGAAGAAATATTCTCTTCCCAAACAGAAAAATGGGAAAAGAGTCTCCCTAATTGAGGTCTAGAGCAAGAAAAACAATGTCATATTGACTAGATCTCTTATTCCGTGTGACAAAGAGATTGTACAATTGAACACCCTTAGAATAATGCTCACACTTGGCATTCATATCAATTAGCATATTTTGTAGAAATGTGAAATATGGCATGTGAAAGATTTGACCATGCATGTATCACAAAGATTGAGAGGGGTTTGAGCAGATTATTGGCAGATGGATACTTCCTCTTTATATCACTCAAAGTGAGAAAGAGTGTGGAAAAATAATTAACTGTTGCTAGAGATGGCTTTTCTTAGGATTTTGTCACTGGTTGTAAGAAATATTATTGCGAGGGGGCACCAAGGCCTTGCTCCTAGAAGGGTGGAAAGACTCTTGTTTTATAGTCATGGAGCTGCCCTGACAAGGTTTTATAACAACAACTCCCTTGGAGCCTGCGGAGCTGAGTATTATGTTTCATCCTGATTATTTTATGAATTTACTGTCACGAACAGGGGAGAATAAAAAAAGCAAGTCTCGTATTTGAATTCATCATCCTCTGTGCCAACGATATCGATGAGCCCTATTTCTGAAAAGACTCATAGGATCGATCATGAATTTGAGAGCGTTGATGCAACTGTGGCAAGCATCGAGAAGAACAAAATTAATGAGAAATAAGTTGAGATTGCAACCAGTGAGATCGATATGGAGAAATGGAAGGGGAAGGGTTTGGTCCATTCCAATTATTGGGGGGTTTATCCTGCCCGCGCCTTTCGCCAAGATGGATCGTCATGACCATGGCATTCATTTAGAGTGAGTCAACAACATTTCTTTCATTTTGTGCGAAATTGTGGAAAATTTCGAATTAGTACAAGTAAGAGGAAATTTCAATAGAACGCTGAGGATATTTCTATATTTTTCCATGCTTGTTGAAATTCATGAAGGGTTATTAATTTTCAGCCTTGGGAAAACAACACATTCCAAAGACATTCACTGACAACTTTTCTTATTAGACTATGAAGGCGATGAGAATTCAACTAGATTTTTTCTTTAGGGTAAACAAATATTGTAAAGAATCCGGGTTTGGGCATCTGTTTTCTTGAAAGGGTTTTAGATGAGTGATTTTGAATATTTTTGAGGAATTTTTTATATATATGAATGCAGAAGCAATATGATATCCGAGTGATGATGCTAGAGATTGTGGTTGCTATCCCAAGAATGGTGGGGGGAATTCTCGTCCATTATAAGTCGCTCGGGAAATTTCAGCACAGTGATGGATGGATAAAGGTTCTTCTAGAAGAGCCTAAGATTGAGATAATGACCTTATGACATTCATGGAAGTGACAAAGCCCAATTCGTTTGAGAGCGCCTTGCTCTCTGCAGTGCAAGTAGTCTTCCTCAATGCATATTTCCTCATGTACATCCTTTCCCCCAAAATTGCATACATGATTTTGGGTTACCTTGAAGAAGAGGTTGTCTACTGCTATACTAAATTCCTCAAGGAACTAGACAATGGAAAAATTCCAAATGTGCTAGCCCCTGCTATAGAAATAGATTATTAGAGGCTTCCCAAGGATTCAATACTCAGAGATGTTTGGTCTGACTAGAATGTGGGCTTATTAACTATTCGTTTCAGATGACAGCACAAAGAAAAAATCAGAACCGAAATAGATTCAGGTTAAGGGTTAAGGTTGCAAAATAGATGTTGTTTGTCAGCGTTCAATTGAAGAAGATGCTGACTCCTGAGTCTTGAGTATGAATGTGCAATAGATGATTTAG
Organism: Pinus albicaulis; assembly: GCA_034641835.2. Lineage (NCBI taxonomy): Eukaryota > Viridiplantae > Streptophyta > Pinopsida > Pinales > Pinaceae > Pinus > Pinus albicaulis. The sequence goes on along the minus strand of CM076578.1, from coordinate 613,706,773 downwards.
AATCAATCATGGCTCTTTTGCTGCAAAAAGGGATTTTTCGCAGACTGTAGTTCTTCTCCGATTAGACAGGATGAAAAAAGAAAATCCTTCACAGTGGTAGGGAATATCAGTCACAGTTGAGCCTGCCATTATGATTTTTGGGTTAGAGTTGGTAGCTGAAAATTGAAACTCAACAACCTCCACTCTCCAACCTGTCTTACTCTTCTTCAATGCTGCAACAACCTTTGAAAATAACCAAGAGCGCAGAGTCTAGTTACCTATGACTTTAGGCCTTAGGCCTCAGACGTATGCATGTAGTGACAAATTGACAAGTCAAAGTTTAGTAAATTGGTAAATTGCAATTAAAAAAATGGATTTTTAAAAAATGTTCGTAGGATGACAACACTTCTTATGACATTTCATAAAATTATTCAATTTTAAAAAAAAACTTGTAAAACTCAAATTTTAAATTTTTTTTTAACTAGTAAATTTTATTGACTACTTCTCTGACGCACCAGAGGCCTTGTGAAGGACTCTAATGTGTTCAATTTTGAACACTGTAGGCGAGCTGTTCTTTGAAAAATCATCTTCCCATTATACATATAACAAATAAAATCATGTTATTTATAAATAATAATAATAATAATAATATCATTATCCCTCCCAGATGCGGGTGGTAGCAGTGTTTAATGCAGAGCAGGGGGTCAGGTGGGTTGGCGCGTGGCTTCCCTCCACCGCCACCCATCCTCGCATGATCTGGCCCTTTAATGCTGCAGTCAGGCAATTCAATGCTCATACATGGGAGCTCTCTCCCCGAAACCGGCGCATTTCTTCATTAGCGATGGCGAACTCTGGTAATTTCGTGTTAGTTCATCCCCTCAGCGTCTGTTGCATCCCTGCGGCGGTTGAGCGCAGCTCCCGCACCAGTACTGGGTCTCGCTGTGTGTTAAATTGCTGCATGGAAATTCTGCCCGGCCTTCACATATCCAATTGTGCCTCCTGCACTCTTCCGCGTCCGTCTGTCACTGATTTTGGTTGCCCACAAGCTCACTCTGCCCTCACTGTTCTCTCTGATCATCACACCATACCCCGCCTACGCCCAAGAATGCGCTGCAGGCGAGGGGGAGTCCTTGGGCGCGCTATCAACCGTTCCTCCCCCTCTAACTCTGATTCCTCGTCATATTCTTCTGAGTTTGGTCCTGTTCGTCTTCCTGCACCGCGCAGAGGTCGTGGGAGGGGTCGGAATCGTTTCAATTCTGCTGGGCATTTTCGTTTGTCGTCCAGGGCGAATTCACACCACGCCCGTTTTCACTTCCCTTGCAGCATTGATAACACCTCTCTCCTTGCCACGGTGACCATCGATCTTCGGGCAGCTCCCACTGATCAGGTTTCTTCGGCCCAGGCTTGCGCCACCCCTGTGGCTGCTCGGGAGCCCTTCATGGAGTCAGAGCACAGCGTGCCCCAGGCGGACATTGGGAAGCTGGTTTCTTCGGGCATTGAGGCCAACCTGGGAGCTCAGGCGAGTCCTTCGGCTCCCATTGATGGCGGTCCAGAACGCAAAATTGGTCCTCCTTCTGATGATGAGGATCCTTATAAATATGTCTGCCTCATTGTCGAGGAAGACCCTCCCTCTGCTCAGTAAGATGGTTCCAGGTTGGCGCGACGGTGTTTTGGTTTTCATTGGCCTACAGGTGCTTATCTACAGTCTTATGTTTCTGCCTAATTCTGCTACTGTTCTCTTGGTCTCAGTCCTGTTTTATGGTCGGTCTCCCCTGCGTGGGAGTTACACTCTGTTTTTTGTCCAGGTTCTTGCTCTAATTACAGGTTCCAGAATTGTCATCTTTGTTTTTGCTATGGCTAGAAATTGTAAACATTTAGCTATTCTGGTTCACTCCACAGGAGATATTTTGTCAAGGTCTGTTCATGTTACAGTTTCAGTTACAGTTGTAAGTCATTTGATAGGAACAGACAGTCTTATAGCTCTTCAAAGCTTTCATGGTCTCTCTCTTAACTGTAATGATGATCAATTACCTGCTGGTAAAGCTAGAATGCCTCAGATCTGGGCTGGAAATCTCGAGGCCACGGCCTCCATGTAACACTATTTTTGTATCAATATAGAAGTAGCCATATTCAGAAAAAAATAATATCATTATCCCTTTTTAACTAACCAACATAAATATATTATTTATTAAAAAATCATTTTTATTATTAATGTAACACAAATTATATTGGTTGATTACAAAAATGATATCATATAATAAATGAAAACATAATGTCGTTTAAAAATGCATTAAAAGAATATTTATCTTTACAAAATTAAAAAATAAAATAAATTTATACTTTTTAACATTAAATAAGTAATTGCATATACAAATTATTATAAATTTTAAATAAGCGTTGTAGGTGGCAAAATTGCATAGTCCGAATCCAACAAAAAAAAATAAAAAATGTTTACAATAAGAATGTTAATTTCAAAAATGTTTACAATAAGAGTATTTAAATCCAATTATTAATGGTGGAAATGGATTCAACGCCATCAAACACTCCTAGAGCACCCAAAATCTTGAAATTTGATCATTGTAACCTAAATTTACAAAAATTCCTACCAAATTTTATCAAAATCTTACTAAAATTTACATAATTTTCTTGACAAATTTGAAAATCGAATAAACTGCCTTTTTAAATAAACAAAATAATACTCGGTTCATATTATACCATTCAAATAAATAATCAACTCATACCATCATAAAATGACTAAATCACACATGACAAATAACTAATTCATATACAATAGCAAAATCAAAATCACTGTAGCAAATAACTAATTCATATACAATATAATAGAAATATAGATTAAAAATATATACTTTATCAAAAAAATTAAAAGAATTTCAATATAAATACAAACCAATATACATCATTTCTAAACATCTACAAATACATAGCCCCGCCCATATACATCATTTCGAAACATCTATAAATACATAACCATAAATATTTTTATATACCTTAAAAGAATATAATATTTAAAAAAAAAATTAATATAATTAAAAATATAAAATAGTAATTAAATATATAATTATTAAAAAAATCAAAATAATATTTTGAAAAGCTGAAAATATAGATTCTCAATGATGAAATGCTTAAAAATTAAAATTCAAAGTTTATCCGGTAATAACGTGTATAAAAATTATATTTACAATGTGTAATTAATAATAAAAATAATTTAAAAATAAATAAATAAATTTATGTATATAAAAAATTCAATATAAAATTATATCTGAAAATCCATACAAATATTTAAAAAAATTAAAATCAATATTCCAAAAAAACATATTACAATAAATATAATCATTTTTTTCTAATAAGATCTATAAAAATTAATAAAAAAAATTATATAACAAAAAAAATTAAAAATAAATAAAAACGAGTTGTAGTTATGAACAGGAACACCACATAATCAGAATCGCCATAACAGGATGAACGAGCTTCCCATTATTTTGACAAAAGGGATTCATAAGCCATTTCTAAGTGTATTCACACCTATATTATCTTACACACATTGATACAAATTAACAAAATGATATTGATCAGCCATTTCTGAACACATTCATTACGGAAAATCAGAGAACTAAAAAAAAATTAAAAAAATTACATTCAATAGAAATTTAAGTTTCATTGTTTTCACCTAAAATTCTCCCATTGTATTCCTTCGTAATAGAAATTTAAGTTTCATTGTTTTTACCTAAAAATCAACCATTGTATTCCTTCTTAATTTCTAGGGCTTCTATTTAAGACAAATTTCCTGGATGATATCAGTGAATCTGAGTGTCTTCCAAAGTATCTAATTGTTGGCAATCAAATGAAAATGGAACACACCGTAGATTTGGTTGTTGGGTAATTCATACAATCAAAGGCAGCTAAAGGAAAATAGCAAGCAAAAGCGACTAGCAATTTCCTTTCTTTCCCTCGCATGAACTCACCTCTTCAACCCACCACAGGTAGCAATATGCAGACTTAATAATCTCCTCTTCACTGATCTCCTACTATACCAAATCAAATCAAGTCAGTTGTAGTAGTTACTTGATAATCTCCTCTTCACTCATCTCCTACTATACCAAATCAAATCAGGTCGGTTGAAGTAGTTACTTGAACATTAGACTAGTACCTTTGGAGTGTGATAGCTATTCCAGTTAAGTTTATCCCTACTCTAATTTTCCCACTTATTTACAGTCTTGGCCATATCTCAATGGAGAGTGAGCGAGTGAAGGGGATTCCCGAATCTTATAACATTTGTCCAAATAATCTGCTTCTACGTGAGCATGATACACAAATTTCATGCTAGAATTACATTTGTACCCAATTCTCAGTGTCAGGATCCACACACAATTCATTACAACATTTCATTTCATGTTTTCGGTTAAATTTGGCGGTTACTCAAGTAATAGCTGCCTGATTTGCACAAGAAGTAGCAGTTTCTTCTGCCAAAGGCAAAACCCATTTTGAATTTCGGAACTAACATATGGAGGTGAAAAGGAGAACACGACCGCTGTAGGGATGGGGGCAGAGGCGTTGTGAATGTAGATCTCAATTTTCTCATCTTCCCACATGCTATTGGGATTGTGAATGGCATTGTAATATTTGTGTGAGCAATTGAATTCGATTCTGAAAACTCCATTGACTAGGGGTTGGTTGTTTGAGATCTCTTTAATAGTGGAGATCACACACCAGATAGTTGAGTTAATCTCTGAGTGAGTACCTGGATTTGACACTGAAACTCCAGTACTTCGGGCTTGTTTGAGATCTCTTGAATGCTTGAATAGGTGGAGATCACTCACCAGATTGTACTTAGATAATGAATAGAAATTACAGGGTTGAATTTACGGAAATAGATGGATTATTCAGAGATGCATTAGATGGACAAATCCATCCTGCATCTCGGCCACCCAAATGCTATTGGGATTTAGGATTGTCATCTCTGTGCAGGAGCGCTTGCAAATATATTTTAATAGAGGTCACACCAGTGAAATAGAAGAAAAGCGAGAGCATTGCCCAAGAATAAAATATGGATGTCATGTGGAAATTAAGTACATGAGAGATACCCTCTGCAACCATCATGTCTAAGGCTCAAAACCCAGAAAAGAAGCATAATCATAAAAGGGCTTAAATGACGCATATCATGAATATGCCTCAGCGAAGTTGGGCTTTTGGAGAATTCCGTGGAAACATGGACACTAATTTCCTGGATCTGCATGTACAACCCACCTCAAAAATCAGCTCATGTATGTTGTCTCAAATGACCTTACTCAGTGTCTTCGGGCACTATTTCAGATGGGTGAAGCATATTATTCTGCTTTATTTAAATCTTTGGATAGGGGAGAACTAGGTAACTAGGAGAATTAGGAAAGATTATTAAATTCTCAGTGTCTTGAGGCTTACTCGGTGTCCATTCAAGTCCTTGGAGAACGGAGTGTAGATGTTTTTGTGTAACCCTCCTTGTGAAATGCAATATTTCTACTCCAGCAAATAGGTCGAGTTTGTGAAAGAATCTAGTCCAGAGTCCACGATGAGGAAGCATCAAAAGGTAGCTATCCTATCGAATTCTTACATTGACTTTCTCTTGTGATGGAGTATCTCAATGGAGAAAGGATTTCCTGCTTTTGTTCATGATGTTCATGATGTTCATGATGGGAGATGGAATGGCAGATGGAAGGTGATGGAACGAAACTTCCAGGCTGCCTAGCCAAGAAGTAATATTCCCATCAATGCAAACCCATTGGAAAAAGTGTTCAGCCTGTTAACAGTAATGATAGCATTGTGATAATTTGAAAGAAGAGCTTGCGAGCATATTGAACCCATATGCTACAGTAACCTTGAACTCTGATAATTCTCGGAAGAATCGAAGTATTGTCAACAGGAAGCTTCAAAGTCAACTTTCAAGTGACACAGAGATAACCCCAACTCCTGTCATATCGAAAGGTAAGAAGCATGCTCAAACAAAGAATTTGAATGCGTTCACTTGAGTAATGATCTAGTGTTAGGAAGCAGAGCTTTTCATGAATTTGGACTAACATTTTTCTCCAGTACCACAAAAACGCAAAGCATCCCTCGCTCGCTCTCTTGCATAGTGAGTTGGAATAAAAATTTGGATCATATGAAAAATTCTAACTTCATTATTGCTATTGGGATTGGGATTGCTACTGTAATATATATGTGCACGCTTGGAATTAGGATGGTTTGTGATCTCGCTTGAGTAGGTGGAGATCACTAACCAAATGGTACTCAAATAACAACGGGATATGCTAACTGACAACGAATAGAGATTACAGAGTTGATTTTTTGAATAGAGATTAGAGATTTGATATTTTGGAATTGGATGAAATATTCATAGATTTTATAACTGTAAAAATTGTTGTACCCAAACTATCAATGGGAAAGGTCCAACTTAACACTATAACGCTCAACATGCCTTTCAAACCCAACTAATGATAAGGTGGAACCCCATTATTTAATGTTGATTTCCATTTGGATTTTTACATGTTGGCACAAGCCATGGCTGGGAAACAGAAGAAAAACAACAACATTGGTCAAGGATGTCATAAGGATATTATGTGGAAATTAAGTACATGAGAGATACCCTCCCAGCTATCAGGCCTGAGGTTTTGATGCCCGAGGAGGATAATTAGAGGAAGATAATCATAGTTATCTTTAAATGATAAGTAATCCAATTAGAGTAATCCGAAGGTTAGAGTAATCCGAAGATAACCTGAGGATAATAATAATCAGCCTTCAATGATGAGAAATCCTATCATGTATATGCCTTGAAGTAGTGGAATTTGGGTTGGAACATAAACGTTGATTCCATGGATGGGAATGCTGTGTGGTGCATGTGGGCATCAATCATATATTCCCTTCTCTTTTAGAACCTTCAAAAGAGTTTCCAAATGATGTTCCTACATCTAGAAACAAACAAGTTTCAAAATCATTTTCCTCTAATTTAAAAACTAAACCATTATGTTATTAGATTGTGTCAGATTTGTATTCTAGTTTGAAATTGATAGCAAACTGCATAGTTAGTAATCAACGCTTGTTAGGAAATTGTGTCAGATATGTATCCTAGTTTGAAATGGATGGCAACTGCATTGTTAGTAATCAACATTTGTTAAGAAAATAGTTTCTGAGGATTATTTTCTACATCACTATCAAGTGTAATTGTGAAAGAAAGAACATGAGATTGTGGTTTTGGATTATTTATATATTTCTATAATTTGGTCAAAATGAAGCCTTCTAAGGATGTGCACAAATAACTTGATAAGAATATATTTTTATTCAATCAAATTCAAGTAATACAATAATGGGAGACCAAGGATTACAACTCCAACGAAGATTAAGAGAGCAACATGGACCAAGAACTGGGATTGCCATGAAAAAATAGATGATATGCAAATTGGAGATTGCAAGCTTTATGCTTAAATTTAGAAATTACCAGTCAAGCAATGTCAAGTTAGTGCAAGCTCATATCTGAATGTACCCAAGGAATTGGACTGCTTACTTACTGTCATTGCTGATTACATATGCTAGAAAAGAAGACAAACATTATTGGAGAATGATTGGAATTTTACAGTGGCGACAGAGGAAGACGATTAATATGACGACCAGTAGAAGCATGTTGGGCTCTCTATGCTAAATCCGTTAATCTATTACCGGTATTACTATCATAATCTGTTCCCTCTTATAGTACAAAAGCTATGAACCCAGCCAATTTTCCGCTGATTATAATAATCTGAAAGTATCAGCAGACAAGGGAATTTGGACACATAACAATGTTTTTCAATGTTCTACCAAGTCCCCTGGAGGTGGGAGCGAGGGGGCGAGGGAGCGCAGGAGCGGCCTATGTAAAAGCTTCCTACCAATTTTCAGGAAACGTGGGGACGTCGGGGTCATAAAAATTATAAAATTTAATATTTAAAATGTAACTATATTTTTGCAAGGAATGTATATACAGTCATCATACACTTGCATCATGAAAGATAACTCATAAATGATAAAATTACAAATCGATGAATGATGAATCATATAATTGAAACAAATTTAAAAGTTAAAAGTTAAAACATACATTATACAATCATGCATGTAAGTTTGTAAGTTTGTAACTATATAATCATTAATGTAACTACTAACAATGTACAATGAAAATAAAGTTTAAGATATCATATGACATATTATATCAAGATTCAAAATAGAGTTTAAACTGAAGTTTACAACTCAAGTCTGAAACATAAAACTTAAACGCAAATAAATTATCTCTGAAACATAAAACATAAAACATAACATATGAATATCAAATGATATCATCATAATGATAAATGAGCATAAATGCTCAAGTTAATGCCCCACTAGTCTCTGCATCCAACTTCTGCACGAATATATCAGGATCAACCATGTCACCATCTGAATCAGAATCACTTGGATTCTCAATATGCTAAGTGGCACATCAACTTTTAACACGAAACCATAAAGTAAAAGGGGCGGTGAGGGGACATGAGGGGGCGTGAAGGGGCGTGAGGGGGTGTGAAAGGGGGTGTGCGGGGGCGTGAGGGAAACGTCCCCTAGAAGTCCCCAAGACCCCGGAGCGCGAGGGGGCGAGGAATCTAGACCCCTAGATGGGCGGGCGAGACCCCGTGTAACACTGATGTTTTTCGTTGACCCTGTTGGAGTTGGGAAAAGGCCACTTGTCAAGCCAAGCTAGTGGGCAACGAAAACATTATTTTGGTTTTGTTTGATTGGACCATTACTAGGTTTCATCTTTTTATGATTTGTGGCATCATTGGAGTAAGGAAAAGTGTAATACTAGGCATGTGTATGGTAAATTGAGTTTGATTTTATTGGCTCTTAGTAAAGGATGCAACCTACTTGCTTAATGTCTGGTATTTGGAAATCTCTCACTGATACACTTTAGTGGCCTTCAAATAGATCTTGAGGTTGGTGAATTTGCAGCACAATGTTATAATCAATTCTCATCTATATTATTAAATTATAAGTTCCAGTCGCCAGAGTATGTCCTAGTGAGGTATTGTGGCTGGCTGAATGATAAGAACTATCAGAATACCTAAAGGATGGCTTGGAATCTCTAATAGTCGAATCTTGGTTGAAGCAGATGCAGAGAAGAATGATGGTTGTTCACTTTTATATGGATACCAAAGCTATTATGGAAGATTACTCCCAATCGGGATTCATTTAGTGAACAAACTATGGATTAATTGGTCACCTGGAGGATGTATCATGCAACAAAGTGATAGTTCACAGGTATCTGGAGCAATGTGTTGGATGCAAAAGTGAGGACAATAGTTTACAGCCTAAACATAACTTGCAATCAAATTTATGGAAGCTTATATGAAAAATTGAAGAGAAGCCATTGTGCACTAACTAAATCTATGATCACTGGGTAATGGTCCTTTGCCGTTAATGCTTATTTGAAAGGTGATTTGGGAAGATAAATTTAGATGGACATGTCTAGCATACAAAAATGATAGTGAAAAATGTTCATGGTGAATTACAAGTAGTTATGGTCACCAAACTAAAAACACCATCATTAAGATTATAACCAATTTTGAAAGTTGTTATTTACTACGTTTTTCTCGTGTGTTATAATCACCACAAATTCGTCTTGAGTTAGTTTCTTATCTCGTTATCCTTTTCTAAAACGTAGACATTGAGATTTTCTATAATAAGAAAAGAAAAAAGGTATGTAACTTTTGTTTATATATATACATATTATCCCATTTATGATTTTCACTCTGGGGCACGAATCACTCTGCCTATTAATGGTGTTCCCTTTTACCAAACTCCCAACCGAATCTTTTCCAATTGAGGCTGTGAAGTACAAATTCTCCTATTCACGTCAGAATTCCGTCAATGGAGTCCGATTTCAAACAAATAGAGAGAAGTGGTTGATGGAGAGATTTTGTAATTCGTTCCACTTGGTTTTGAATTTGTGACAACTACTTAATTGAACAGAGAAATCAATACAAATACCAGTAAATCTTCCTCCTTATGATCAATTTGATGGTGAAACGCAACTGTTTCCATGAAGTATTGCCAAGTATTTCACATGAAAATAAAACCTAAGCCCCCATGTGTAACCATGAACATAACCTGTCGTGGTGATTATGAAATCAGGCCTGTTCACAGGCCTGATTAACTATCCTACTGGACCTTGATTAAGATATTGGACCAAACGTGATAAATACAACAGGGACAACCAGTAGATTGCATACCCTGCATGGCCGAGGCAAAGACAGAGGCAGAATCACATCTAGATCGTCTATCACATAGTTAGAAAGACATAAAGAACGAATTAAATCAAGAAAACACTAATCTAAAACCACACCATATTACAAAAGTGAACACAAGCATATTAAATTAGGGTAAAACTACACTACTGGCATGGACAAACTACAGTTAAAAAACCTGAGCCTCCACATGAATGGGATGACGTCAAGGAAACAGAGTAGCTATTAGATACCCTGCCCCTTCCCATCATTGCAAGGCTGGACATTGGATTGCTGCAATTAACAAAATGAAATCTGGACATGGGATTGCAGAAATTAATACAAGAAGATCTAGACCTGGGATTACTGAAATGAAAGGTCTGGGGCTTCTCGGAGGAAATGTACCATAGAAGCCTCATGATTGTTGAGAGATAGCATTGATCATTGTTTCCAAATGGAGGTTCCTATCCATCACAACAACAAAACATTAAAATATAAAATGAAACCCTCACCGCAATGCTGAATAATTTTGACAAAATGAATCCAAGGTCATGCAAGATGTCTAGATATTTGAGACATGTAGACATATATTTAAATTTCTGAATTGAATTCTATGAAAACAAAAGCAGAAAAACTAAAAATAATTATGATGTACCTGAAATAAGAAGAAACCTTCACTAAAAGAGCAGTGATTGTTCAGTTGCTCAATCACCATTTCTTTAGAGTTGTGAATGATCAAAATTCAATTGCCACCTCCTCTGTCACATACACAAGACATTACTGACTTTAAAGCACAAGCATAGACTCAAACACCCAACCGCACATCGGACCAGTGCAGAAATAGAGGAGGCGGCCGAAATAAATGTGAAACTTTGTGTAATAGTTGATAATTATATAGATTTCCTTTCAACGGAGATATCGCCCTCCCTCATTCTCTTTGAGTAACCATTTTAAGAGATTAGACAAATACACTCTCATCGGAAACCCACGCTCTAAAAAAAATTTAGAAAAAGAAAGCTCATAAATGAAAAAACGCTCCAATGCTTTTTCACTTCAGGTTTGAGTATTGTGTTTTTTCTTTTCTTTGCTTTATGCTTTTTTATTCGATCCGCTTTTGTGCGATGTATCTACTTGATTCTTTAGATTTTCTTTTGAATTTGTACAAAGTTGTTGTATATACAAAGATTCATGTGAATATTTATTTTTAAGTTTAGTTTATAGGTAAATTTAATTGTATTGAGATGTTGAAGTAAAATTGTATCGGGAATTGTTAGTTAGTTAGATATGAAGAATGGTTTAGTATTTAATTTGAGATTTTAGTGCTTATCACTTTTATTTGAAATAAAAATGGATATACGGAGGTATTTGGGTAAGAATAAGTAAGTGTTTTCTAAGAATTTGTAAAATCAATGCATTTTACTTCGTGGATTAAATATGGATTATCTCGCTTGTTAAAGTTTTGTTGGAGCAATGCTGTTTGTGATGGGTCTACAACCTTTGTGATTGATAGTGTGAATATGCATATCACCCCACTATCTTGTTTTCTTGTGCCTCATCTTCAATCTCAAGATTTAGTGTGCTTCTCCCTATGACTTTCACTTCTAAATGCTCAATAAAATATGAAAATAAGAAATATAGCATTCAAGTATTCTAAAATTTGAAAATATGGATATTTGGGATAATGGGAAAGATTTGTTTATGACATTGTAAATGTTGATACCAACAATCTTATTAAAACCGCAAGAATCTCACATGGCTACATTGATATTCTTAATTAGGATCTGCAATATCAATTTTCTATATCATGACATCGTTCAACCTTATATTTTTCATTTATTCAATAAGTATGCATTTTTTTATTTGTTATCCTTTATTTGTAATATCTATGTTTTACTTGCTATTATATTATTGAAATTTGATATTGCACGCTCATGGATGTTTGTTTTTAAGCCAACACCTTAACTATTTTGAGTTTTGCAACTTCTGCATACAAATTAATATTATGTAGGGAGCTTACCTAATAATCTAGGTTGTTTTTCTGGCATTTATGGAGTTTATCTCGCACTTATTGGCAAGGTAATAAATAATGATGCACAAAGTTTAACAAATAATGGTTCACTAGTTAAGGGCCATTTTATTCAATGCCTTGCCCACTATTGTTAAAACTTAATTGTTGTGCTAGTCCTACAATTATATAATGGTGAATTAAACATCTAATTACAATGGATTCTTTAATTTTACTAAAAATTTAGACACAATATCGATGGCATGTTCCTAGATATATAAATCATTTATCACACACATGCATGGGTAAATAAATGATGGTCAATAGAGGATGTTTTTGTTTTAATCTCTTTATTTTCTAATTGTAAGATTGCATTACACTACCAATTCTTTCATTTATGATAAAGAAAATGATTAAGATATCCCATTATTAGTAACTTATATGCAACATATATATATATATATATATATATATATATATATATATATATATATATATATATATATATATATATATATATAAAGTCATCCATTTTCAAGATCATGCACAATTAATGGAGATTGTGTTGGTACAGAAGAAGGACAGGACCTGGAGACTCTGTATTGACTATCAGGCATTGAACAAGATCATTGTCCGGAATAAGTATCCAATCCCGTGGATTGATGACCTTTTGGACCAGCTCAAGGGGGCCAAATATTTCAGCAAGATCAACTTGAAGTCCGAGTATCAGCAAGTACCAATAGAACTCTCCGATGTGTGGAAGACTGCCTTCAAATCCAAGGAGGGTCTTTTTGAATTGTTGGTCATGCCTTTCGAGTTGACGAATGCCCCCACAACCTTCATGAGGCTGATGAACGACATCTTGCGACCCTTCACCAACTCATTTGTGGTGGTGTGTTTGGATGACATCATGATCTTTAGCCAGAGTTGGGAAGAGCACCTCCGCCATATTCGACAACTCCTCCAAACTCCGCAACAACACAAGTTGTGTGCCAATTTGGAGAAATGTACTTTTGGTATGACCCAGGTTCAATATTTGAGGTACATCACTAATGAGCGGGGTGTGCATGTGGACCCAGTCAAGATACAAGTCATTCAATATTGGCTAGCCACAACCACTCTAATAGAGCTCCATATCTTTCTGGGTCTTGCCAATTTCTACCACAAGTTCGTGTTGGGGTTCTCTCATATCACCAAGGGCGAAGCGAAAGAAAATTTATATTGTTCTGAATCCCAAAAGAAAGCATTTTCCGAGTTGAAATATTGCCTCTGCTCTGCACCAATGCTCACATTCCCAGACCTGCAACAACCATTTGAGATCGAGACAAATGATTTAGACTATGCTATTGGTGCAGTTCTTACTCAGTAGGGGCATCCAGTGGCATATCAAAGTGAGACACTTTCAGACACAGTCTAAAAGTATCCCACCTATGACAAAGAGATGTATTCCATTGCGCAGGCCTGCCGACAATGGAAGCATTACATTATGGGGAAGGAAACGGTCATCCACACAGACCACTGACCCCTGTAGTTCATACATACACAAGGGAAGTTGCAGAACGATCGCCATCATAAATGGTCCACATACTCGTAACAGATCCACTTGAACATTAATTACAAGAAGGGAAGCACAAATAATGTTGCAGACTGCCTCAACCAACTGTTGGTCATGGTGTTGACCACTGTGGTCGAATCTTGTGGGCATGAGACTTTGGAGTGGTTACATTTGCTCAACAAGTGAAATTTTTTCAATTTGGCTAGAAAAATGTCTCATAGTTTAGATACTGTTTAATTACGACCAAATCTACCTCCAAGAAATCCTCTCTAATTCCTATGAATTCTCCCCTCAATCACCAAGAAAATTCCAACTCAAATGCTCCCAAAAATATTAATCTTTGCAAGTGCACAAAAGCTACCTGTAAATCCCTACGTAGGCCCTGGAATAGTCAAATCCAACCCTCTAAAATGCAACACTCTCACCCCCTACAAATCACCAAGGAAAACTTGTTATCCCTTAGGATAATTCTTTGCAAATTCTCTGGCCAAAACTTTATTGATTTCTAGCTTCTCTCAGCCCCCACAAAATTCTTTTGTGCCCTCGAAGTAGCAAGCACCAACTGGAAGAAACCTACAAAATAGCTCCTCAATGATCCAAAATCAACTCCCCAAATTATCTCCTAGGGTGACACTCGAAGTTAAATGAAGAAAGAGTTCGAATTTTTGCTTGGAAATTCTTTGTGCTAAACAACACGATTGTCTTGGCTAAACAACTCTTGTGTTAAACAACATAGTTGTCTTGGCTAAACAACTCAAGAAACTAAGGTTTGATTTGTAAAATGGCCAAAATATCATCCACAAAATGAGCCCATCCTCCTTTTATAATTTATCCTCATGCCTCTAGACTCCTTTTTAATATTATTTTATTGGTGGGGTCATTTTCCACTAAATGACTTTTTCCTTCATTTTAATAAATTAATGATTTATCGTCAATATCCAATAAAATAATACTTGTCACCTTTCTCCAAAATAATATTTTCTCATTTTAATTAATATTACCAAAATTGGGCAAAATTCCCAAATATTCTCTTTCTCCCCCCCTCCCTCTCTCACACTTCCCCACACTTCTCTCTCCCTCTCCACGTTTTCCCCGTTATCCCTCCCTCCATCTCTCACTCTCCCTCACCCCACCACCCCTATCTCTCTACTCCACCCCACCAACCATCTCTCTCTCTACCCATATATCCCTCTTACCCTTTCCCCCCCTCTCTCTATGTCCCCATACCCCATCTTCTCTCTCTCTCTCTCTCTCTCTCTCTCTCTCTCTCTCTCTCTCTCAGTTTGTCCCTCCCTTCATTTCCCTCTCTTCCTCGCTCTCCCCCTCCACCTCCCTGCCTCCCTACCTCTCTCTATTGCTCTCCCTCTCCCCCTCAACCTCCCTCACTTTCCCTCTCTCTATCACACTGCCACTCTCTCCCCCTGTCTCTCTCTCACACTTCCCCACAATTTTGTCTCCCTCTCCACCTTTTCCCCACTATCCCACCCTCTATCTCTCACTCTCCCCCAGCCCAACACCCATCTCTCTCTACCCATATATCCATATCACCCTCTCCCACCCTCTCTATCTATGTCCCCCTACCCCATCCTCTCTCTCTCTCTCTCTCTCTCTCTCTCTCTCTCTCTCTCTCTGTTCCTCCCTCCCTTCCTTTCCCTCTCTTCGTCACTCTCCCACTCTGATCCGGATTTATGCAGGAACGCAATAGAATAAACATATAACCATAAATACAAATATGCAGCGGAAATAACACTTCATTTTATTAATATCAAAGAACTAAAATTTTCTTATAGACATAATGGAAATAAACTAGCTAAGGCGCTGGTAGCTTATCTCTGAGAAGAGATGTGGTGGCTACAGGCCTTTGAACTGTGTTAAAATGAGGCTCGAGGGCCTATTTATTATTTCGAAACAATGGAAAACCCTAAACATCCAAAACCCTAACCCTAGGAGATGAAGTGCCAAAACTATGGGCCCCGTTTGGGTAAATTGGTGTTTCAACTTCTCGAGGACATAAATTTGGCATATGATCTCTGTTTGACGCGCTCAATACCTCGTTATAAAGATCTATCCGAGGAATACAACTTTGGATGTGAGAAACATCAATCCATGGACCCATGTTGCTCCCGGTTTTCCCAAAAAACATCGTTTAGGGCCTCAAAATGGCTTCAGAAGTTCAGGACCCGAAAAACTGCTAAAAATAGTAAGTCATGCCGAAACTAAAAAACTGAAAGACACAATGGTGGGGCCCCAAGTGGAAAGGCGGGTGGCCACCAATATGCACCTGGATCATTCCTCCCCCCTTAGGAAGAAATGGTCCCCATTGCGTTGAGTTCCTCCATGAGATGAGGAAACTTCTGCTAAACTTGATCCCTGGTGAACCACTTGCCTTGGTGCAGGAGTTGGCCAGCTTTGACAAACTGATAAAGTTGGGTGTTTTGTTGGCGAGTGTTATTGATTTGCATTTCCATGATACAATCTTTGGTGGCTTGTTCCATGCAGTCTGGGTTTAACTCTGTTGTTGTGAGTTGTTCTGCAATGTCAGAGGTGTCCAGTAGAGCTGGGAAGTAGGGACGAAGGTGGTCCACATTGAACACTGGGTGCAAACCAAGGAATGGTGGAATACTGAGCTTGAAGGCATTGTTCCCTACAACCTTAGTGATGGTGTAAGGCCCATATCTAAGAGGGCGAAGCTTGCGATGGGGTCCAGTGAGGCGCTCCTTCTGCAACTGTAGTCACACTTTGTCACCCACCTGGAAGTTGTGTGGCACCTGATGTTGATCATGTCATTGCTTATACTTAGCATGGGCTCTGTCCAATATGTCATGAACCTGTTGGAAGATGTGTTGAATGCGCTCGATGAATTTGTTTGCTTTGTCAGCTTCAGACTAGACACGAGCTGAATCGGCTTGAGTCGTTGCAAATGGCATGGCAACATCAATGGGGCATAGTGGCTGGAATCCCAAGCCCACTTAAAAGGTGTTATGGTCGGTTGAGTTGTGGAGAACCCAATTATAACTGTGTTGTACATAAGGGAGACTCTCATCCCATGTGCGTGGATTCTTTGAATTGTACATGCATAGAATGTGTACAATCATCCTGTTGACGACCTCTGTCTGGCCATCAGTTTGGGGATGGAAGGTTGTGGACTTGGTGAGCTTGGTGTCCAACATTGACCAAAGGCTGGACCAAAATGTGCTAAGGAACCTATTGTCCCGATCTGATATGATAGACTGTAGGATCCCAAAGTGCACCCATACTCGTTCAAAGAAGAGTTTAGTAGTGGCTTCTGCTATGATATTCTTCTTGCAAGTCGCCATAATTGCCATCTTCGAGAATCTGTCGATGACCACGAAAACATAGTCGTTTCCATGCTTAGTAGAAGGAAGGCCTGACATGTAATCCATGGAGATGGATTCCCAAGGTCAACTAGGGGTAAGTAGCAGAGTATGGAGGCCTTGCTTCTTGATGGTCGGTTTGGCAATGGCGCAAGCAGTGCAGGATCTGATGTACTTCCTGACATCGTGTTAAGGGTTCGGCCAATAGAAATACTTCTGCAATGTTGTCATTGTTTTCTCGACCCCGAAATGCCCAACGACTCGACTATAGTGTGCTTCCCATATCATCTTGGCACGCTCGCTTGAAGGAACACAAAGGTGTCCCAGGTGACATAAAAGTGCATCTTGGAGGTGAAAATTTGGAACTTGCATGCCCCCCACGAGTGCCTTGTATGTGTGGCTGAATTATGGGCCACTCTCGTAGAGAAGCAACCAATCAGAAGTATCGTGCCCATAAGAGTTGAGAACAGTGGTGAGCACCATGATCGGTGGTCGGCTGAGGTAGTATGAAAAATTATTGGTGCTACCCTTCTTGTACTTGATGTTCAAATGAAACTGTTGCAGATTTGTGGACCACTTCTAATGGCGATTGTTTTGCAACTTCCCTTGTGTCTGTATGAACTGCAGGGGCCGGTGGTCTGTGTGGATGATTGTTTCCTTCCCCAAAATGTAATGCTTCCATTGTCGACAAGCTTGCACAATGGAATACATTTCTTTGTCATAAGTGGGATACTTGCGAACTGTGTCGGACAATGTCTCGTTGTGATATGCCACTGGATGTCCCTGTTGATTAAGAACTGCCCCAATAGCATAGTCAGAGGCATCTGTCTCAATCTCAAATGGTTGTTGCAAGTTTGGTAATGTGAGCACTGGGGCAGAACAGAGGTGATTTTTCAATTTTGTGAATGCCTTCTGTTGAGATTCCGACCAAAAGAATTTTGCTCTCGCTCCTCCCTTGGTGACTTGGCTCAAGGGCCAAGTGATATGAGAGAATCCCAACACGAACCTACGGTAGAAATTAGAAAGACCCAGAAAGCTGTGAAGCTCTGTTATAGTGGTTGGGGCTGGCCAATCCCGAATGACTTGGATCTTGGTTGGATCCACATGCACCCCCCTTTCATCAATAATGTATCCCAGATATTGAACACAGGTCATGCTAAAAGTGCACTTCTCCAAATTGGCATACAACTTGTGTTGTCACAGTGTTTGGAGGACTTGTCGGATGTGGTGGAGGTGATCTTCCTAAGTCTGGCTGAAGATCAGAATGTCATCCAAGTACACCACTACAAATGAGTTGGTGAATGGCCACAAGATGTCATCCATCAACCTCATGAAGGTTGCGGGAGCATTTGTCAACACGAAAGGCATGACCAACCATTCGAAAAGGCCCTCCTTGGCTTTGAAGGCAGTCTTCCACACATCAAAGGGTTAGATTGGTACCTGGTGATACCTAGACTTCAAGTCGATCTTGCTGAAATATTTATCCCCTTTGAGTTGGTCCAAAAGGTCATCAATCCGTGGGATTAGGTACCTATTCAGGATAATGATCTTATTCAGCGCCCGATAGTCAATACAAAGTATCCATGTCCCATCCTTCTTCTGTACCAACACGATCGGGCTCCCACAGGGCGATGAACTTGGCCGAATGTGACCTTTTTGCAACGACTCCTGAATCTGCCTCTTTATTTCATCATTCTCCATAACAGAGCGCCGATAGATCGGTCCATTAGGTAGTGGTGCACCTGGGGTCAGATCAATGGGGTGCTTGACCTGACAGTGCAAAGGAACCCCTGTGGGTGAGGTGAAGATTTCCCCATACTCCTCCACAACCTTGTCCATTTGTTGTTGTTGTGCAGAGGAGCCCTGTCTGGAGGTCGTGGCCACAGTCTTCTTCTTACCCTGGGGGCGGATCATCAGGAAAACGAATTTCTTGGTTTGGGAAATGAGGTTACTGCATTGTTTTGCAATAACCAAAGAGATAGTGGTAGGCGGTGGTACCTCTGGTATCCAGTACAACTTATTTCCCAAAGTAACAATCACAATGCGACGCCGGGACTCATACACAGCATGTCGCTTCTACAAGTATGGTTGGCCTAATAATACATCAAAAACATCAAGAGGAGAAATTTCACATAATACCTTATCCGTGAAGGGCTTGATGCTATAGGGAAGACGACAATGCTGGCTGACGCAGAGATCCCGTACTTGGTGAAGCCACCCGATGGTGTATGGATGTGGGTGGGTTGTGGTTGGCAAGCCCAACCGCTTCATGGCGACTGCTGAAATGAAGTTCTTTTGGCTCCCATTGTCGACAATGAACTATACCTAGGAGCCCTTTACCCACATCTGGGAGTGGAAGAGACGTTCCTCCTCCTCTGGATCTTCTGGTTCCTCCTTCTGGATCTTCGCAGTGGCAACAGTGGCATTGGGATCTACATCAATAATCTGTTTCCCTTTTTCATTCCCCTTGTCAGGTTCTGATTCAGAGTAAGAGCATTCATCTGACTCAGAAGCCCTCATCTCGGTCACCAACGACTGCTTGGCCCGACACTCACTTGTGTTGTGAGTGGAGCTCTTATGGAACTCACACCACTTTCCCGTGTCCTTCTTTGGCTTTGCGGTGTTGTTCTTTGCTTGTGGCTTTGACAGGTTGTCTTGGGCTGCCATGCCTTGGCTCTGTCCTTTGTTCTGCGGTTTAGGAGCACCTTTCCATTGATTTTGATTCGCAGATCCAAAGTCTTGCTTCTTCTGTTTGAATTTATGCTCAATCTTGGCAGCATACCGGTATGTCGTACCAAGCGAGGAGATGTCGAGTAACTCCATTTCCTCTTGAATGTATCTGTGCAGAAAACTGCGATACTTTAGCACCAAATGTTTCTCTAAATATTTTATACCCAAATTTTTTCGCAGGGTATGGAGCAAATTCATCAACTCATGCACATCTTGATCCCTTTGTTGCCGCAGCGTGGTCCACTGTATGTACTTGTCCTCATAGCTCCCTACGGGATAGTCTTGTTCCTCGGTGGAGTCTCAGAAAGAATTCCAAGTGGGTACGGTTGAGAATTGAGAGGGTTATGTCTCGTCCTTTTTCTCACAGTAGGTTTCCCACCAGTCTTTGACATGGGGGGTAGATTTGAGGAGTGAAAAAATAATCTTCTCCCGGTCAGAAAAGTCACGAACCGAGAAATATCCTTCTAATAGATTCAACCATCTATCTACGGCATCTGCATCTATTTGACCCTCAAATATGGGAATGTCAAAATTTACTTGTACCTTAAAGGGATTTGCGCCTCCAGAGTGGCTTTTGGATGCAGATGCGCCGCTGGTTGGCAGTCGTTGAAGGATCTAGGAAAATTTATCCATCATTGCATTCCTTTGTTTTTCGAGGGCCTCCTCGAGCAATATTTTGATAGGATCTCCTGCTCCCTCATCTTTCTTTTCTTCCCCCATGGGCGGCCATCGGGGTTTGCGAGGTTTATCTTGTAAAGGTTCCACCAAATCGATCCCTAACTCCTTATACCCCGACCTTGTTGGGGACATGCAAAGGAGGATCGAGAAAAAGAAAAGCACTCTTATACCACTGATCCGGATTTATGCAGGAATGTGATAGAATAAACATATAACCATAAATACAAAGATGCAGCGGATATAACACTTCATTTCATTAATATCAAAGAACTGAAATTTTCTTACAGACACAATGGAAATAAACTAGCCAGGGCGTTGGTAGCTTATCTCTGAGAAGAGATGTGGCGGCTACAGGCCTCTAAACTGTGTTACAATGAGGCTCGAGGGCCTATTTATTATTTAGAAACAATGGAAAACCCTAAAAATCCAAAACCCTAACCCTAGGAGATGAAGCGCCAAAACTATGGGCCATGTTTGGGTAAATTGGTGTTTCAACTTCCTGAGGACGTAAATTTGGCATACAATCTCCATTTGACGCGCTTAATTCCTCGTTAGAAAGATCTGTCCGAGGACTATAACTTTTGATTTGAGCGACTTCAGTCCATGGACCCATGTTTCTCCCATTTTTCCCAAAAAACGTCGTTTAAGGCCTCAAAATGGCTTCAAAAGTTCAGTACCCAAAAAAATGCTAAAAATAGTAAGTCATGCTGAAACTAAAAAACTGAAAGAGACAATGGTGTGGCCCCAAGTAGAATAGGTGGGTGGCTACCAATATCCACCTGGATCATTCCTCCCCCCTTAGGAAGCAATGGTCCCCATTGCGTTGAGTTCCTCCATGAGATGAGGAAACTTCTACTGAACTTGGTCCCTGGTGAACCACTTTCCTTGGTGCAGGAGTTGGCCAGCTTTGACAACCTGATACTGTTGGGTATTTCGTTGGCGAGTGTTATTGATTTGCATGTCCATGATACAATCTGTGGTGGCTTGTTCCATGCAGTCTGGGTTTAACTCTATTGGTGTGAGTTGTTCTGCAATGTTAGAGGTGTCCAGTAGAGGTGGGAAGTAGGGACGAAGGCGATCCACATTGAATACTGGGCGCAGACCAAGGAATGGTGGAATACTGAGCTTGAAGGAATTGTTCTCTATAGCCTTAGTGATGGTGTAAGGCCCATATCGGAGCAGGCGAAGCTTGCGGTTGGGTCCAATGAGGCGCTCCTTCTGCAAATGTAGCCACACTTTGTCACCCACCTAGAAGTTGTGTAGCACCCGATGTCGATAATGTCGTTGCTTGTACTTAGCATTGGCTCTGTCCAATTTGTCATGAACCTGTTGGCGGATGTGATGAATGCGCTCGATGAAGCTGTTTGCTTTGTGAGCTTCAGACTGGACATGAGACGAATCCGCCTGAGTCGCTGCAAATGGCATGCCTACGTCAATGGGACATAGTGGCTAGAATCCCAAGCCCACTTGAAAGGGAATATGGCTGGTTGAGTTGTGGAGAGCTCGGTTATAACTGTGTTGTACATAGGGGAGGCTCTCATCCCATGTGTGTGGATGCTTTGAATTATACATGTGCAGAATGTGTACAATCATCCTATTGACGACCTTTGTCTGGCCATCAGTTTGGGGATGGAAAGTTGTGGACTTTGTGAGCTTGGTGTCCAGCATTGACCAAAGGCTGGACCAAAATGTGCTAAGGAACCTGCTGTCCCAATCTGATATGATATACTGTGGGATCCCAAACTGCACCCACACTCGTTTAAAGAAGAGTTTAGTAGTGGCTTCTGCTGTGATATTCTTCTTGCAGGTCGCCATAATTGCCATCTTCGATAATCTGTCGACGTCCACGAAAACACAGTCATTTCAGCACTTAGTAGAAGGAAGGCCCGATATGTAATCCATGAAGATGGATTCCCAAGGTCGACTAGGGGTAGGTATTGGAGTATAGAGGCCTTGCTTCTTTATGGTTGGTTTGGTAATGGTGCAAGCAGTGCAGGATATGATGTACTTACCGACATCGTGTCAAAAGTTCATCCAATAGAAATACTTCTGCAGTGCTCCCACTATTTTCTCGACCCCGAAACGCCCAACGACTCGACTGTAGTGTGCTTCCCATATCATCTTGGCACGCTCGCTTGAAGGAAAACAATGGTGTCCCAGGTGAGATAAAAGTGCATCTTGGAGGTGAAAATTTGGAACTTGTATACCCCCAAGAGTGTCTTATATGTGTGGCCGAATTTTGGGTTGCTCTCGTAGAGAAGTGACTAATCAGAAGTCTCGTGCCCACAAGAGTTGAGAACAGTAGTAAGCACCACGATTGGTGGTTGGATGAGGTAGTTTGCAACATTATTGGTGCTACCCTTCTTGTACTTGATGTTCAAATGAAACTGTTGCAGATATGTGGACCACTTCTGATGGCGATCGTTCTGCAACTTCCCTTGTGTCTGTATGAACTGCAGGGGCCGGTGGTATGTGTGGATGATTGTTTCCCTCCCCAAAATGTAATTCTTCCATTGTTGACAAGCTTGCACAATGGAATACATTTCTTTGTCATAAGTGGGATACTTGTGAACTGTGTCAGACAATGTCTCGCTGTGATATGCCACTGGATGTCCCCATTGAGTAAGAAATGCCCCAATAGCATAGTTAAAGGCATCTGTCTTGATCTCAAATGGTTGTGGAAAGTCTGGTAATGTGAGCACTGGGGAAAAACAGAGGTGATTTTTCAATTCTATGAATGCCTTCTATGGAGATTGCGACCAAAAGAATTTTTCTCTTGCTCCTCCCTTGGTGACTTGGCTCAAGGGCCAAGTGATATGAGAGAATCCCAACACGAACCTGCGGTAGAAATTAGCAAGACCCAAAAAGCTGTGAAGATCTGTTATAGTAATTGGGGCTAGCCAATCTCGAATGACTTGGATCTTGGTTGGATCCACATGCACCCCCCTTTCATTAATAATGTATCCCAAATATTGAACCTAGATCATGCCAAAAGTGCACTTCTCCAAATTGTCACACAACTTGTGTTGTCATAGTGTTTGTGTAGAAATTTGCTGAATAATGAAGATTTATCCATTGAGATTATCCTGGTCATACACTAATTCGAATTCATGCATAACACATAACCTATTCTACAATTGATCAATAATTTGCGGAAATAGAAACAGTCGCATGCGCACATAAACACAATATGTAATGGGGAAAGCTTATAGCTGAAAACCCCCATCTATTTGTATATTATAATAGAAGAGAACATGTAACAATCTCAGTACAATATTCCTCACAAGTACTCAATACTGTCTCCAAAAGTTACACACAAACTAGCTCAATTTTGAACAAGTCACAGGTTCAAAACTCATCCACTAATTGCCTGCCTCTATTGCGCAATCCAAGTTGGTTGAATGAGAGATCCAAGTTTGAATCTCCTTGGCTTCAACTGCGCAATCCTCACGGGAAATCTCCTCCAATGCTTGTGCAAATCTCATGCACAACTGATGTCGCAACTAATAGCAAACTCACCCTTTCATCTACCTCTTCCACTAGTCTTCACTGAACTATCCATGCATTGTAGTAAACTGATGTGTTCTTGAGTTGAATAATGAGTTAATAATTAGTGAATTAAATAATATTTAATTCACTCCACTCATCACTAGTGTATTAGCCAGTTAAACTAAACACAACTAGTTCAACTAAGTTAAACCGAACACACCTAATTAACTGTCTTCACTAACTCCACCAAACTCCGCCACTTGAGTTCTAACCGAAGTCAACCATGCATGAGCTCACCAAACCCCGGGAATAAATAATTCCTTCGTCGATGCATAACAATCCATAGCTCCAACTGAAGTGCCGTAAGAGAATAAACTGAAGTTTAGAGTCCAAATATTATTAAGGGCTAATAATATTTGACTGACCTATTTTTAGACAGGCAGTCTAAAAATAGACTTCGACCTGTATGTCTAAAAATAGAGGTCCATCTATTTTTACCAACTCGACCAATCATCCAAGAATAGCATACCGCAACTCCTAGACCATGCTCCATATGTCTAAAAATAGACATAGTCTAAAAATAGACTTTGCGCCAAAAATAGCCTGCGGGCCCACTTAGTGAAGGCGACTTCATTTCACTAAGCTCCATCATCTTGTTGCATTTTCAACAGTTTGGAGGACTTGTCGGATGTGGTGGAGGTGCTCTTCCCAAGTTTGGTCGAAGATCAGAATGTCATCCAAGTACACCACTACAAATGAGTTGGTGAATGGCCCCAAGATATCGTCCATCAACCTCATGAAGGTTGCGGGAGCATTCGTCAACACGAAAGGCACGACCAGCCATTCGAAAAGGCCCTCCTTGGCTTTGAAGGCAGTCTTCCACACATCGAAGGGTTCGATTGGTACCTGGTGATACCCAGACTTCAAGTCGATCTTGCTGAAATATTTCGCCCCTTTGATTTGGTCCATAAGGTCATCAGTCCGTGGGATCAGGTACCTATTCCGGACAGTGATCTTATTTAGCGCCCGATAGTCAATACAAAGTCTCCGCGTCCCATCCTTATTCTGTACCAACACGATCGGGCTCCCACAGGGCGATGAACTTGACCGGATGTGACCTTTCTGCAGCAGCTCCTGAATCTGCCTCTTGATTTCATTATTCTCCGGAACAGAGCACTGATAGATCAGTCCATTGGGCAGCGGTGCACCTAGGGTTAGATCAATGGGGTGCTTGACCTGACAATGCAAAGGAACCCTTGTGGGTGAGGTGAAGATGTCCCAGTACTCCTCCACAACCTTATCCGTTTGTTGTTGTCGTGCAGAGGAGCCCTGTCTGGAGGTCGTGGCCACAACCTTCTTCTTGCCCTGGGGGCGGATCATCAAGAAAACGAATTTCATGGTTTGGGAAATGAGCTTACTGCATTGTTTTGCAGTAACCAAAGAGATAGTGGCAAGCGGTGGTACCTCTGGTATCCTGTACAACTTATTTCCTAAAGTAACAATAACAACGCAAGGTCGGGACTCATACACAGCATGTCGCTTCCACAAGTATGGTTGGCCTAATAATACATTAGAAACATCAAGAGGAGAAATGTCACATAATACCTCATCCGTGAAGGGCTTGATGTCATAGGGAAGGCGACACTGTTGGTTGACGCGGAGATCCCGTCCTTGGTGAAGCCACCTGATGGTGTATGGATGTGGGTGGGCTGTGGTCCGAAAGCTTAATAGCTTCATGGCGTTTGCTAAAATGAGGTTCTTTTGGCTCCCATTGTAAAAAATGAACTGTACCAGGGAGCCCTTTACCCACATCTGGGAGTGGAAGAGACGTTCCTCCCCCTCTGGATCTTCTGGTTCCTCCTTCTGGATCTTCGCAGTGGCAATAGTGGCATTGGGCTCTGCATCAATAATCTGTTTCCCTTTTTAATTCCCCTTGTCAGGTTCTGATTCAAAGTCGAAGCATGCATCTGACTCAGAAGTCCTCATCTCAGCCACCAGCGATTGCTTGGCCCGACACTCACTTGTGTTGTGAGTGGAGCTCTTATGGAACTCACACCACTTTCCCGTGTCCTTCTTTGGATTTGCGGTGTTGTTCTTTGCTTGTGGCTTTGACAGGTTGTCTTGGGTCACCATGCCTTGGCTCTGTCCTTTGTTCTATGGTTTAGGAGCACCTTTCCCTTGATTTTGATTCACAGATCCAAAGTCTCGCTTCTTCTATTTGAATTTCTGCTCAATCTTGGCAGCATATCGATATGCCATACCAAGCAAGGAGATGTCGAGTAACTCCATTTCCTCCTGAATGTATCTGTGCAGACAACTATGATACTTTAGCACCATATGTTTCTCTAAATCTTTGATACCCAACTTTGTGTGCAGGGTATGGAATAGATTCGTCAACTCATGCACATCTTGATCCCTTTGTTGCCGTAGCGTGGTCCATTGTTCTGTCTCGTCCTTTTTTTCACAGTAGATTTCCCACCAGTCCTTGACATGGGGGGTAGCTTTGAGGAGTGAAAAAATAATATTCTCCCAGTCGGAAAAGTCATGAACCGAAAAAATATCCTTCTAATAGATTCAACCATCTATTTACGGCATTTGCATCTATTTGACCCTCAAATATGGTAATGTCAAAATTTACTTGTACCTAAAAGGGAGTCGCGCCTATAGAGTGGCTGCTGGATGCAGATGCGCTGCTGGTTGGCAGTGGTTGAAGGATCTGGGCAAAGTTACCCATCATCGCGTTCCTTTGTTTTTTGAGGGCCTCCTCGAGCAATATTTTGATAGGATCTCCTGCTCCCTCATCTTTATTTTCATCCCCCATGGGCAGCTGTCGGGTTTGCGAGGCTGATCTTGCAAAGGTTCCACCGGATTGAGCCCTAAATCCTTATACCCTGACCTCGTTGGGGACATGCAAAGAAGGATCGAGAAAAAGAAGACCGCTATGATACCACTGATCCGTATTTATGCAGGAATGTAATATAATAAACATATAACCATAAATACAAAGATGCAGTGGAAATAACATTTCATTTCATTAATATCAAAGAATTGAAATTTTCTTACAGACAGAATGGAAATAGACTAGCTAGGGCACTGGTAGCTTATCTATGAGAAGAGATGTGGCGGCTACAAGCCTCTAACCTGTGTTACAATGAAGCTCGAGGGCCTATTTATTATTTAGAAACCATGGAAAACCCTAAACATCCAAAACCCTAACCCTAGGAGATGAAGCGCCAAAACTATGGGCCCCGTTTGGGTAAATTGGTGTTTCAACTTCCCGGGGACGTAAATTTGGCATACGATCTCCGTTTGATGCGCTCAATACCTCATTAGAAAGATCTATCTCCGAGGACTAGAACTTTTGATGTGAGAAACATAGTCCATGGACCCATGTTGCACCCGGTTTTCACAAAAAATGTCGTTTAGGGCCTCAAAACGGCTCCAAAAGTTCAGGACCCGAAAAACTGCTAAAAATAGTAAGTCATGCCGAAAATAAAAAACTAAAAGAGACAATGGTGGGTCCACAAGTGGAATAGGCGGGTGGCCACCAATATCCACCTGGATCACACTCTCCCTCCCCCCCTCCCTACCTCTCTCTATCGCTCTCCCTCTCTCCCTCAACCTCCCTCACTTTCCATCTCTCTATCACTCTCCCACTCTCCCTATCCCTACCTCCCACACTCCGTCTCCCTCCCTCTCTATCTCTATCGCTCTCCTCTCACTCTCCTTCTCTCCCTCTTCACTCGCTTCTCCCCTTTCATTAGCACCACATTAAAATCAATATTATCTCATTGTCCTCCCCTTCATTCCAAACCACTTCCCTCTCCTCCTCTCCCTTTCCCTCCCCCCTCCATCTCTCTCTCTCCTTCTCCCTCCCTCCCTTACTCTCCCTCATCCAAACTCTCACTCCCTCTTTTCCTCCCCCTTACTCTCTCTCTCTCCCTCCCACTTGCTAAGCTCTCACTGCCCCCCTCTAGCTCTCCCTCTCCCTCTCCCCCTCTTCCTATTTCTCTACCTCTATATCTCCCTCTCACTCTCCCTCACTTCCCCCTTCTTTGTCTCCCCTTCCCCCCCTCCATCCCTTTCTTCCCCTCACACACTCTCTCTCACCATCCCTCTCTCACACTTCTCTCTCTCTCTCTCTCTCCACCTTTTCCCTGTTATCCATCCTTCCATCTCTGAATATCCCCCACCCACCACCCCTCTTTCTCCACCCCTATATCCATCTCTCTACCCTTGTATCCCTCTCTCACCTTCTTCCCCTATGTTTATATATGTCCCCCTCCCCTATCCTCTCTCTCCCCCTCTCTCCATCCATCCCTACCCCTCTCTCTCTCTTTCTATTTCTATCTCACTCCCACACACTCTCTATCTACCACTCTCTCACTCTATACCTCCCAATTTCCCTCATTCTCTCATTCCCATAATCTATCTATTTACTTCTCTCTCTCCCTCTCTGCACCCCCCCCACACCACCCCCCCCCCCTCCCAAAAAAAAAATCTTCCTCTCCTTCCCTTGCTCAATGTCCCCCACGTTTTCCTCTTTACCACTCTCTCCACCCCTCACTCTCTCTCCCTCCCACTATTTGCATCTCATTCATTCACTCTCTCTCCCCATTTCCTCTTCCCTCTCTCACTTTTACCCACTCATCTCTCTCTCCCCCTCTCCCCATCCCTCTCTCACTCTTCCCACACTTCCCTACTCCTCTTCCTCTCTCTCACATGTGTCTTTACAACTCTCTCCCCTCACCCCCCCCCATTTGTATGTGTGTGTACATATGTTTCCACATGCCCTCTCAGCCCATCCTCTCTCCACCTTCCTCACTCTCCCTTACTCTCTTCCTCTATCCCCCCTACCTCCCTCAATCTCTCCTTAACAAAAACCCCTTATGTTTCTCTAACTCACTCACCCTTGTATCTCTCTATCTTTCTCTCTCTCCTTCCCCATCCATTCTTTCTCTCTCTTAATTTTCCCCTCTCTCCTTCTACCCTCATGTCTTTCCCCCTTATTCTCTTTTTACCTCTCCTTTCCTCTTTGTCTCTTTCTACCTCCATCACTATTTCTCCCTTTCATTCTCCACCTCTCTCTCTCACAACTCCCTCTTCCTCTCCCTCCCCACTATCCCCCCTATTTACCTCTATACCCATCTCCAAGTCTTTCCCTTCCCCACTATCCCCCTATTTACCTCTATACCTATCTCCAACTCTTTCCCTTCCCCACTATTCCCCCCTTGTTTCCTACTTTACCTCTCTCTTCCTCCCTCTCACTCCATGTCTCTCTCTCACTCATTTTATCTTTCACTCTCTCTTCCCTTCTCCCAATCCCTCTATCTCTCTTCCTCTCCCCTCTCTATCTATCTACCCACTCATTCTCTCTCTCCCCCTCTCTAACTCTCCATCTCTCACTCACTCACTCTCTCCCCCCCTTCCTCTCTAACTTCATGAATCTTCTTTCTCTCTCCCCTTCCCTCTCTCTTCCTAAATCTTCTTTCTCTCTCCCCTTCTCTCTCTTCCTAAATCTTCTTTCTCTCACCCCCTCCTCTCACTTAGTCTCTCTCCTCATACCCCCTCACCCCCCAACTTCCACCTCCTCCTCTCACTTTCTCTCTCTCCTCGTACTCCCCACCCCCCCAACCACCACCCCCTCCTCTCACTCGCTCTATCTCCCACTTTCCCACTTTTCTCTCCCTCTCCTTCTATGTGTGTGCACACACACATGTCCATCTACCCCTCTCCTTCACTCCCCTTCTCTCATTCCCTCTTTTTCTCTCTCTCATCTCTCTTACCTTTCCCTCTCCCATCATCATATTCTTTAACAAATACTGTGATATTATCATGTAAGAAATAAAGACATCTTTTCATTTAAAAACACAAGAAAAAAACAAACAAAGCATACACATTAAATTCACAAATACAAACAAATATACATTGTTAAAAACATATAAATATAAAAATTATATTATTTAGGAAACATAACCATGCCATCTAAAAAACAAAAACACAATCATCATCATCATTTTAAATAAGAAATACAATCATGTAATTTAACAAACCAAAACACAATGATTTAAATATTACATTATCTAACAAACAAAATCGTGTAATATACCAAACAAAAACAAAATCACTAAAGATATAAAGATATAGGCATGTGATGTAAACATCATAGATCATCATACCATATAATAAATGCAATCATATAATTTACAAATTAAAAAAACATCATTATTATCAATTATCATATAAAAAAAATAATCATATATCTAATAAGCAATCATCGTTATCATTAATATAATAAACAAACTTATGTTTTTAACAACCGTTATCCTAGCTTGTAACAAATAAAAACATGGTTCATTTAAAAATGGACTTATAATAGAATTTGAATGAGAAGGTGCAAAAATAATGTTTTGGGGTTTTTTAACCCTTTGAATATATATATATATAAAATAACATTTGAAATAGAGGTGGAAGGATGCAGGCCGCACAATGAAAACCACAGTGCTTGGAGCATATATTTAATATAAGAAATTATTTGGATCTTAATTTTTTTAATTTGTAATTGGAAAATGTTGGATCAATGTATTGCAGGTTGCAGCATACACAAGAAAGTATTGAAGAAATTCACCTTTAATTTTTAGATTCCTTTGTCCATTAACACAATATCATAAGTTCTGCCTTGCTTGAAGAAATTCACCGCTACTTTTCCATTTTTAGCTTCCTCATAATGAAGGTTAAGGTTTTCAAGCACCTTCAACAAGGGTTGTGTTGCAAAAAATGGATTTAGGATTAGGCGTGTTTAGTATGAGGATCTTTTATTACACCAGAATCTTAGGATTAGGTGTGCTTGGTGACTTTCATGTGGTCTTATCCCCTTTAAGACTCATTTAAACATCAATTATCTCCTTACAAGTTAGTTCCTACGAAGTACATTTAAACAAATCAGTTGATTCCTATAAATGAATTTAAGTAAATGATCTCCTTACCATTTAGTTCCTATGAAGTAAATTTAAACAAATCAGTTAATTCCTATAAATGAATTTAACTACATTATCTCCTTACAATTAGTTCCTATGAAATAAATTTAAACAAATCAATAACTTCCTATAAATGAATTTAACTGCATTATCTCCTTACTAGTTAATTCCTATAAAGTAGACTTAAACAAATCAGTGAATTTAACTGCATTATATATCCTCCCACCTGTTTAACTGCAATTAAATTTAAACAAACCAAACCCTTTTTATGTTGTTAATAAATTTCATGCAACCCAAATTACTAAACTTTGCAGCCTAAGGGATGAGACTAATCCCTTTGGTTGGAATTTTAAGGGAAATTCCCCCTGGCCAAAGGCCTTGTAGCCCATATTGAATGGGACTAATCCCTTTGGTTGGAATTTTAAGGGAAATTCCCACTGGCCAAAGGCCTTGTAGCCCATATCGAATGGAGAACACCTTACTTTGGAAAATCAAACTCCTCTTCATTGTGGTTTCTCAGATCATTCTAACACCATGTCAACTAAAAAGAACTAACATTACCACATCTCAAAACCCTTCAAATAGGCGTTCTAATTTGAAATAACCTGAAATATAAACTTCTACAGGTTTAGACATACTCTTTATAAAAAAATTCTAGTAAAGGTTCAAGAGTACAACAGAAAAACAAATGAGTGTTACTAAGTTCATCATAAATAGTTATTCATAATAAAAATTGGGATAAACCCACTTGTGGGAAATCTTCGAAAACATCATGTACATTATGTTTAGCAAATACTAATGGAACTTGTATCTTCTTGATTTACTTTAAGAAATTCAACTTGAATGTGGAGAATTTTTGGGCCCAACCTAATAATGACCTTAGAATCTTGAACAATCTCCTTGGAATCTTGAATGATAAGGACACCAGTTTCACTGAAATCATGATGTCTTTTCAATACTAGAAGTATCACTCTTTAGCCTAGTTATTTCTGAGATAACCTTATTAAATCTAAAAGCACTAATGTTCCCCATTTAAGTAGATAGCCCCCTGTCTACCACTCCAGTGCTTCTGAGATTTCATTTTGAGGCATATGAATAACATGGCCTTATCATAATTAGAAGGCCCTTTTGATAATATTTCTCGGCCCTAGCTTTGAACCTTGATCTCAATCATTCATCAACTAATCTCACCCCATTGAATTGGTTACCAAGTGACATCCACTTAATATCCCCATCAATGTAATAATCAACGTATTATTATAAACAAAATAAAATTATTTTAGAATTGTTCACATGTCAAGCACAAAACTAAGGATAAACATGAAACTCAAATCTTTCTAAATTAGTCCCAAAGTTACTGGAACCAATGTAGTTACTAGAATCAATGCAAACATTTACAATATATTAATGCAACTGTAAATTTAACTTCACTAGACACATCCAACCATATGAAACTCCAAAAAAATGTTTGATCATATAACTACACTGCATGAAATAAAATTCCAAAGATTAAATATTTGAATTCTTCCAGACATCGTGAGAGATTAACCCAAATATTTGAATCACGATTGCCGTTAGATCTTCCACATTCACTTGTTGAAGCCCCTCTCAACCTAATCATTTATATAAATTGTGATCTTCATTTCCTCCTTAGGTAAGGGATTTCACCATATGAAACAGGTCATCGTGGAATTTTCGCTCTAACTTTTTTTATACGAAGGTTCATAAGCTGAAATTTTTATGAGGCGAAGCAGAAATCCTTAGGAAGCTGCTGTAAAAATTTTAGATCAAGGTGCGCAATATTTTTGGAGATATGATCTGTGGAAGTCAGGGTTTTTGCAGGCTCCTGAAATTAATCTCAAAGAAGTGACCTTGGTAAAATCGTCATAACTCTCTCTCTGAGTATCGGATTGGAATTTTTTAAAAAGTGACAGATAGTGCACAGAATTTAGTTTTCTCTCTATCAATTTCAAAGCCGCATGAAGAAACAGTGACACGTGGCACGCCATACAAGTTCGCTTTGCTGAAACAATCCATAATTAGGGCATTGTGAGAGATTGGGTATAAATCTCTCTTGAAGAATCCAATTTGGGTCAGACCTGTGGCATTGGAAAGATGACTCAGAGGAATACTACAGGACCAAAAATTAGATATTGAGGATCTGAAATAACAGAGATACACCAGATTCAATATCGAGCTCCTAGAAGGCAAGAAAAAGCTAGATCATGTGTTGTCAAGGGTTGCAAAGGACCAGACTTTCTGTGGCAGCAAAGCAAAGTAAGGTGCAGAAGAAGGTAGCATGACAAGAGAAGCAACCAAGGTGCATAACAACAACAATAAGTTCATCATATGAAGTCTTCAAGTGGGCAGCACTGCATACAATCATTGTAAATGTATCATTGTACTAAGTCATTGTAAATACATTATTGTAAAAAATTGTACTAGTGTCTATCTGCCAAGGGTTGAAGAGGCAGTGTTGGGAGGTCTAGGATCATCATTAGGTGGTTGTGTCAAAGTTGGGGTTATGGTCTAGTATATCTTCTTCTTCTACATCATTCTATATCATTGTAAAGTGGACCATTTTCCCTGGTACGGGAGTCCATTCTTCTTTTATTCTTCTATAGGGTGATAGGGTGATGCTAAGGTGAGTTGTAGCTCATTGGGTGTTGGGGCATCCATTCAGTTGACTACTGAAGAATTTCGGGCGTTGGAGCGTGCATCCAGTGGGAGCTGGAGAAGAATGCTTTTCTAGATTCTAGAAAGTTGGAGCTTTTTTCAATTGGAGTTGAATATTAAATAATTATTAGAAAAACATTAGGTGGTTTTTGTCCCGGAGTGGGTTTCCACCTTAAAAACTGTGTGTATTTGTGTTCCTCTTGTTTGCTGCTATCATTGTACAAATACTGATAATAATTGAAGATTAACTAATGCTCTAATTGAAAGGAATACTGATTCACCTCCCCCCCCCCCCTCTCAGTATTTCCAACAGTCATATTTGATAGGCATCGTGTGCAAAGACCCGTAAAAATAGTTGAAGTGGAAATAAGTAAAACTGTATGTGAGGCAGAGACTAGAATTAAAATAGTTACTTTGATCCTCGCGGTTTGTTTCAAAACCAGAGGATATAAAATAGATATATATTTGAGAGAAGCACGTCTTGGCCAATATAAGTAGGTTCCATCTACACGAAGTCTGGGCTTGTTGCGCCCATCTCTACGAAGTCGTGAGGATCTGAGAGGCTAAGGTATGATGAAGGGAGCAATCATCCAACGCAGTACACTTGCATTTTTTCCCACAAAGCCTCCACCGCATGACTTTCTAACTCATGGAAGGAATTGCCTACAACCCAATCTGCTTCTCTAATTGTTTGAAAACAATGAGAAACCACTCTGATTACATCATCTAGGCTTCGTTTTAACCCCAAAGGAAGATTTGTGGTTTGTAAAGGGGTCATGCCCGGAATGTGGTTTGTCGATTCTTGCAAACATTTCGCTGCAAAACAACATGAAGAACAAATTATTAAAACATTGAGAAAAAGGGGGGAATGTCAGTGAATATGAATGGAAAATATGAATGGTAAGTGATGGAAAATATTGACACATTGTGCATCCAAAAGTAAATGTACAGCAGGTGCAACTTCTTGGCAAGAGGAACTATCCAATTGAGGAAAGTATCAGGGACAATGTAGGAGATGGGGGTCGCACTTGATTTATTGAGATTCTTGATGAGCTCATCTACATGGATTTCCATATTATCCAACGACTAAGCGCATATTCCATCTCCCAAACTCGTCGAGTAGGCAATAGGGTATTTCCACTAGCCGAATGTCGAGGCAAAGAATTCAAGGCTGAAAAATGCATCCAGACTGGTGTAGGTGATGATGCCATGCCATGATTCCGTGAGGAAAAATGTGATGGAAATGCCCTTGGAAGCGAGCTTCTTTGTGAGTGGCATTATGGGGTTCATGTGGCCTTGCCTAGGCATCGAAACAACTAAGAAATGAATACCAATTTTTCCTTCACATTGATCCATATATGTCGACAATAACGTTTCTTTTCAATGTTCTTTGTTTTATAACATCTTGTAGAGTCGTGCTAAGAAGGGTACATGCCTCTTTAACATAGGTAAGGATGGTGGACAATGAAATTCAATGCAGGAGGTATGGCAGACCAACTGGAAGGAGAATGGTACAACATGCTAGAGAGGAGGGTGTTAAAACTAAAGGCTGAAGGGAGAGAAAAGGTATGGTGGGATGTCATGTAATAGAGACATGCAGTTATACACAAAAACATATAGGTTTGGCGTAACATGGATAGAAAACAATTTGAACATGGTAAGATTTTATTGGTGGAGGGGCAAATACATGTCAAAATTTTATTGGTTGGAAGGGCGAGATCCAAGC
This sequence comes from Pinus albicaulis, assembly GCA_034641835.2. NCBI lineage: Eukaryota > Viridiplantae > Streptophyta > Pinopsida > Pinales > Pinaceae > Pinus > Pinus albicaulis. The sequence goes on along the minus strand of CM076578.1, from coordinate 613,671,352 downwards.
TTTCTTATTGGCTGGGGTGAACAGTGTTTGCCCACCCCAAACCAACAAAGAAAATTCCTATCATCGTAAAAATAAAAAACAAAACACATTCATTCACACACACACACATAACTTAAATCTCAACACACCATTATAATTTCAAATCACCATAAAAACATAATAAATAAATAAACATACACTAAAAACACATATGCCATATATGTATAACATGCTAAAAAAAACTAAATAAATAAATAGACTGTATAAAAATTAAAAGATTTAATATATATATATATATATATATATATATATATATATATATATATATATATATTAGAAAAAATGAATATTTATATGATAATAAATATTTATATTTATTAAAAAATTATACAAAATAAATATAATTAAAATTATTTATACATATAATAATTTTATTAGAGAAAAATATATAATTAAAATTTACATACACTTGAGAGCTACTTCAAACTTAGAGCAAGACTATATACCCCTGAGAATTGCACTAGCAAGACTATATACACCTAAAAACTACTCCAAACATGATTTCTTCAATTAAATAAATAAATAAATTATTTTCTTCCCACGTCCTCACTCCCTCACATGAACTCGCCCTTTCATTCTCCAGCAGGTAGCAATCAGGATTGGAATTTAACGGGAAAAATGGTTGTAATATGGAATTTTGTTGATATTTGACGTTTAAAAATTTGATATAACCTTCTTCTTTGATGTGTTCTAAAAATTTTGAAACGCATTTTTGATGGGCTATTATTTTCCCAAAACGTTATTTATTCTCTATATCAAGCTTTGTTTCATTTGGGTCGGTACCTGTCAGGGTGTTACCTACATAAACTATTCTCCTATAAAGTTTGTTTGAATGGCAAGCTATTTGCTATAAAGATTTTGGTGCCAAGTAAGCCTAGCCATCCAGTGTACTTTTGACCGCAACACAATGACACAATCGTGCTGAAAGGTTTGTGAGATCCATTTAGGGTGTTTTCACATAAACAATGATAAGATAAAATTATATAAATCTTCTAAGACACCCTAAATTTGTCAATTAAACATGATTCTTGAAAATCTCTATCAATTTTGGGAAAATTTGAAAAAAATACCCAAAAAAAAAAAAAAGTCGTCTATTTATTAAAATACTTGTATAGCTTATGAAACTACATATCATTTTATACTAAAATATATTATGTAGTGTTTAATGTTGGAAAATTTGGTGTCAAGGGTAAATGTTGCAAAGAGAATTGACATCAACATGCCAATGGAGATGGAGATCAGGTGTAAGTGTTTCGACTGAACCCAATATAAGTAGCCCTAGTTAGTGGACAAAGTTATTAAGTATGGACATTCAAATTTTTATGGGTGGGTTATTTATTTATTTATTTATTTTTTCAAATTTGATAAAAGATTTGAATTGGTTTATAATGCTAATTTTTCTAATTATATCGAAAGGCATATTTATTTGGGAATAGGGCTTTTAGAAATTTTCCAACAAGTAATAATATATTTTTTATTTTGTCCTTCATGATCATGTTTGGGAGGGGGTTATTGTTTGGAATAAACTTTTTTTTTTTTTAATAGATTGGCTGTTTTCGGTGAGGTTTAGTTTTCACTAGGTCTCTCATGAGGAGGGGTGAAGATGGGTTGAGGATGGAAACAACTTTTGGGGGAATTAAACTATCTCAAGGGGTGTTCCAAGCTCTTGATGATAACATCCTAAAAGTGGGTAGTTAGCTCTTCCATCCAATAAACTAAGTGACCCCAACCTAGGTTCAACCTAATTGCCAAAAAATGTGTTTGTTTTTTTTCTCTCTCTGCTACTTCCTCATATGCAAAAGTAATAGTGATAAAACAATAATGTGTTGGATCTTATGACATGCTTATGTAATCTATATCATGGTATCTTGTCCTTTGGTGAAGACAATACTTGTCATTTTTTTCCCAAAAACATCAACAACATTTGATCTGCAACAAATCATTATATAATATAAATTTTTTGTGCCATATTACTCTGATTTATGGCATATTTTAGTCTAAATTCAATTTGTGTCATTCTTTACCCAAGCGAACCCACAACAAATCATTCTATCATGTAGAGTTGTGTTACTTCTCCTCTACTCTGCCTCAAAGTGGTTTTTAATTTAACATCAAACAATCATTCTTCTGATTTATTTTAAGTGTAAAATTATAGCAAGATTATCAATGTAGATCTCAGTGCGTGATGTTTTCCATAAGGGACGGTGTATAATTTTTTTGAACAAGACATACAATCAGGTACTTTTAATCTTTGACAATTAATTTTAATTTATTTGATTGTTAATTTGAGCATTGAGAAATTTTGATATAAAAATATATATTTTAAAATAGAAAACATGTTATCATTATTAATTATAAAGGAATAATAATATTCAAGATTTACTGATTCATTTTTGTGTTATGGTCATTTTTTTTTCTTATAATAAATATGTAAAAAATATTAAGATAACTATATTATTGAAAGGAAATTTTTTACCAAAATTGTATTGGTGAAGGGTTAATTTATTATCAAAACATCACTCTTGAAGAGAAAAAAATTAAACATACGGTTTCTTTATGGTCAAGATAAATATCCAAAACGTAAAAAAAAATTACCTAAAAAAAATTGTGTGATGGGCAAAGAGAAATCCAAATTCCAACCTTGGTAGCAATATACAGACAATTAATTATTTGGCCAGTCTACCCTCATCTCCTAATAGAACAGATCAAATCAAGTCGGTTCAATTAGTTATTTGAACATTATACGAGTAGCTAAGTTTATTCCATTCTAATTTTCCCACTTATTTCAAAGCTTCGGCTCACATCTCAATGGAGAGTCAGCGAGAGAAGCGATTATACGATAAAGGGATTCCAAAATATTATAACATATGTCCAAATAATATGTTTCTACATGAACATGACACACAAATTTCATATTGTTATTACACATGACCCAATTCTCAGCATCATGATCGACATAGAATTCATTCCAGTGCCCCATTTCATGTTTTTATTCCATTAGGATCTTCCTCAAGTAATAGTTGCCCAATTTGCACAAGCAACAACAGTTTCCCTGTTGAATGCAAGACCCATCCCGAATTTCGAAACTACTGTATGGGGCGATGGAGAACACGACCAATGTGGGGATGGAGGTAGAGGCGTTGTGATTTGTAGATCTCAGTTTTCTCATTTTCCTGCATACTATTAGGATTGCAATTGTGATTGTAAGATTTGTGTGATCCATTGGATTCAACTCTGAAAAATCCATTGACTAGGGGTTGTTGGAGATCTCTTGAATAAGTGGAGATTGCACACTCTATTGTATATTTAGTTTGGGATTGGGTTTATCTATGAGTATTTGGATTTGACAGTGAAACTCTATTAGTTCAGGTGAGATCCATTGAATGCTTAAATTAGTGGAGATTATTCACCAGATTGCATTCAAACAATGAATAGAAATTATAGGGATATATTTCTAGAAATGAATGGATTATTCATAGATCCATTAGATGGAAAAATTCATCCAGCATTTTCTTGGCCTCCCACATGCAATTTGGATTTGGGATTGTGATTGTAATATATTTTTTTGTAAGCTTGGCAATACCTTTCTATTCATTCATTAAAAACAACAGGTTACAATCTTAGAATATGTTCAATGGCCTCAACCTGCCCGAAGGAAACTAAATCTGTTGGCCATTGAACATCATTATAAGCCATCCAAAACATTAACAATTTAAGTCTATCCATCCGGGCCTTATAGACCATACAGTCTGTAAACCATCTAAACTTAAGACTACAAAATAAAATTCTATCCGACAAGTTCATCATAAGAAAACCAAAATTTATCCAACAAGTCTTTCCAGTAATTAATCATTAGACAATTCTACCAGAGCGGGGTATTTTTCACTTGACCCTAGTATTTTAGACTGTGGCAGACCCTGAAGTTGACGTTCAATGTGGCTAAGGCGAATTTTCTGGTGATGCAGTTATAGCTAAAGAGATTGAATTTCCTTTTGGATGTCTGTGAGGCTCGACTCAGGCTTTGAATTACCCACTGCTTCAAGCGTATACATTATGGATTTATCCATTATACATTTCATGAGAAAATAGAGATGCATTGAATGTTTGAATAGAGTAAGCGGTCATCGGGAGTATTAGAAACCAAAGCTGCCCACTCCTCGACCGGAACCTCATCTACAGCCTTTAAATTCAATTATGTCTCCCATGTTGAGATCATATTTTTCACCTATGCCGGTGACCAACGCAATAAGCATGCAAGTTGTTTTGAATGTTCTCAACATCTATTTTTCGGCCTCTTTGACGTGGGGGTTTGTTGCATGACGCTCATTTCTCTTTACCCTTGTCGCTCAGCTGCTTCCTGCCACAACCTCTACGCCCTTGATTTCCATTACCGGGAGCTACCTTCACCATATTGTCTTTTACCAAACCACCCAAAAACTGCAAGACCACTCTAACCCGCACTAGAGGCAAGACCCACAGTGCAGGATTCAGAAAGAGTGGAATTTTAGGTGGATCTAAACGACAGTTGAAATTGCTCTGTCGGACAGTTAAAACATTTATATGCACCTAGCGATATAAAACCGCTCCATCTTCCCACCATTCTTTCCTTTGTTCTTGCAAGAACTAGAATTTTTGCGTGTCACTAAGTGATGCCTGATATTAGGAAACAAACACTTTGAATTTTAACAACTAGGGTTTAACAATTTGGGCCCGAACTAAACCCAGAACCACTATTCTGCCCATGACTTGCCGGAGCAACGAAAACCAAAGATGAGAAAGCTCACATAAATTATAGTCATTTACCATATTGAATATAAACAAAAATTCCCATTTGAGCAAGCACATTTTCATAGTAAATGGAAATCAACATGACAAACTCAGACAAATAGGTATTTCCAAACAAACCAACAGTACAGCGCTTCAATTTTCTCAAACCCTTCAATTCATAGTGCATTTTATGAGGCGAAGCCTCCAGCTCATTGACCAAGAGAGCCCGATAAACATACAAGGGAACACGCATAGCCTCCACGTCGTGACAGACTCCTACGTTTTTGCTCTCTCACTTTACCAACTTCTCAAAACAGCTTACCGTGTTTAACACCCACCATAGATACTAGGTATAAAGGCAGAATTTTTTTTGCATGCATAATGCATCTCCCAGCACCTGGAGGGGGAGATGACCTTCACTCAAGGCCCATTCTGACAGAGGTCTACGGCAGTGCCGAGCCTTGAATGTAACTACCGTGTGAAGGCATGGGAAGGGCTGCCCACTTTCCCTTACACTTAAACGTTTAATCATTACTCTGATCCCCATGTAGATCGTCTCCCACCTCACACCCAGATCAGGGAGACTGGTTGGGGTTCACATCCTATGCCAAGATCACATGCAAGGCCTATAATCCTTCTCCCTGAAACTCACGGTCCCTAGTTGTATCTAAATACTTGTTAGGGTGGATGCATCCCCAGTTCGCTAAGAAGTCTGTTGTAGAGTTACCGAACCAACGAACATGTGAGGGAATTATGTATTCGACTTCTGAAATGAGGTCCTTGATTTCCTGGATTAGTCGGGTAGTACTCCAACTTCGGCAGATATTTTCCCATTGGGAGCCTTGATTTAGCTTTTTGATGATGTCTATGACAAGCGCATAATCACCTTCAACCACCAATTTATGAAATCTTTACCTTCTTGCAATTAGTAATCCATGTTTAACTGCATTGAATTCTACCTCATTGTTGCTCGCAAAACCAAAATCCATCGCATAGAGCCAAATCACCCGACCCTGGTGATCTCTAAAGAGGCCACTAAAGCCCACAACTCCTGGATTTCCCTTCGAGGCTCCATCCAAATTGAGCTTAAGGAAAACTTATGGGGGACATAAGAATTTAGAAGAAGATAGACTAGGGGGAATATTTAATTTTCATGAATGTTGCTCTAGAATCTATAGGGACGGGTAAGCACTGCCAGGATTCATGATTCTTGAGGAGGGGCTTTCTAATTGTTCAGAAACCATTTTTCTACAAGAATAGTTTCACATATGTTTTGGATAATTCCTTTCCATATTTCTATAATAGATTGTTTCTGATCTTTGAATACCCTCCCATTTTTCTCCTTCCATACTGCCCAAAGTAGGAAGCCGAGTGATATGAACCAAGATCTATTTAGGACTCGACTATTAAACACACCTTTCCTCCAGTTTTCAATGGTAGCATGGATACTTGAATGATCATGGCTTGTATGGACAAAGAGAAGGTCAATGCTCTTCCAGAGATGATTAATAAAAGGGCAAGAATTCAATAGATGCTCCATAGTCTCAATCTGGGAAGCACACATACTGCATGATGAGGGCCTCTGAACTCCACACTTTTGTAATTGGTCCCATGTAAGGGTGTGCCCATTACTGACTAGCCAAAGAAATTACGTTACTTTTGGCCAGAATTGACCAGACCATAATTTGCACCAGAGTGGATGGTAATTGTTTCGTGGGTCTTCTACTTTCAACTGGTAGCCTTCTTGTATAGTATACATTCCTTTGATTTTATAACCCCATCTAAGGATGTTCGTCCCTTCAAAAATCAGAATCCACCTAAATTTTAGCTCATGATCAAATACTTCCCATTGATGTGAGTCAGGTGCATTAGGCCAATATTGCTTCCTTTTCCATTGTCTCCACATGGAGCATGTTCCAGTGTCCCAAAACTGGTTAACTGTTGAATTTTAGGACCAGTTGGTAAATAAGATCTCAGCAAGCTCCTGGCGACTAAATAACTTCTCCCTCTATTGCCACGAGCCTTGCCAAAATAAGTATTTTCCCCCATATCTGATGTCCCGGAAGGTATGATTACGAATCAAATCCTTATTTCAGCTTCTAGATTCTAGATTGATGAGCCTCTTTGAGTGTCCTGGACTCTCAACCTCTCTTTCATGGATGAGAGGATATTTTATTTCCATTCCCAAATAAGCTTCCAAAGATCATTTCCACCCTAGGATTGGGATTGTAATATTTTTGTGAGCACTTGGAATTATACTTTAAATTTTAATATATATCACACTTGAGAAAAAGAAGAAAAGCAAGAGCATAGGCCAAGAATATAATATGGATGTCATGTGTAAATTAAGTATAATATGTATGTCATGTGGAAATTAAGTATAAGAGAGATACCCTCGTGCAACTGTCATGTCTAAGGTTCAAAACCCAAAAGAGGTAAGGTTCAAAACCCAAAATGGAAGAATAATCATAAAAGAGATTCAATGACGAATAATATTATCATAGATACGACTTGGAGAATTGGGGATTTTGGAGAAATTAGTAGAAACATGGCTAGTAATTTCCTGGATCGACATGTACAACCCAATTTAAAAATTAGCTCATATATGTCTCCTTGAATGAGCTTTACTCAATGTATTTAAGCATGATTTCAGATGGGAGAAGCAAATTTATTTTCTTTATTTAAGTCTTTGGATTGGGGAGACTGGGATAATTAGGGAATATTACTGAATACTTAGTGTCTTAAAGGCTTACTTAGTGTCCATTCAAATCCTTGGAGTTAAATGCAGATTTTTTTGTGTAACCCTCCTTGTTAAATGCAATATTTCATCTCTAGCAAATAGGTCGTTTTTGTGAAGGAATCTAGTCCACGATAAGGGAGCATCGGAAGGTAGCTATCCTATTGAATTATTAGATTGAATTTGTCTTGTGATGGAGTATATCAATGGATAAAGTATTTCCTCCTTGTGTTCATGATTAGAGATGAAATGGGAGATGGAAGACAATGGAACGATTGTCTAACTAGTCTTTTTTAAACTTCCAAACTGCCTAACCAAGAAGTAAGACTCCCATTCTTGCAAACCCATTAGAAAAAGTGTTCATCTTGTTACAGTAATGATAAAATTGTGATAATTTGAAAGAAGATCTTGCGAGCACACTTAACGCATATGTTATAGTAACCTTGAACTATGATGATTCTCAGATAAATCAAAGTATTGCAATTTATAGCAATGTAAAAGAAGATTCAAAGTCAAGTGACGCAGGAATAACCCCAACTCTTGTCACATAGAAAGGTAATAAGCATTCTCAACCAATGAATTTGAATGCATTCACTTGAATGATGCTCAAGTGTTGAGAATCAGATATTTTCATGCATTTGGACTAACATTTTTCTCCATGCCATCAACAGTACCACAGGCATGCAAAGCATCCATAGCTCACTTTCTTGAAAAAAGAAGAGATATGTATGTGTTCATTTTCCATAGTATTCTTCAAATTCATTCAAATGAAACAAAGACAATGGAAAAATTTGGGAATTTTTCTTGATGTACTTATCTGTTCATTAGGAACTTGCAGGATACAAAAGCTTCATACTTATCAACAAGTTACCTGACTACTCACCTTAGAGAGAAGCATCTCCTAGTTCTAAGAATTTTCCTTCAAATTTGGGTGGATTCCTAACAAAATAAAATCAGCTAACCAGAAAGGGATTGGATGAGAAGTTCCTAATTGATTCAGAAAGCATGAGTTATTTTCTTGATAAGGATCAGAAGCAACATTCATGTTCACTAAAAGTGTCATGTCATGAAATTGAAGAATGTTAAACTACACTTCAAGAAAAAATCAGTTAGTTCTTTTGTTTCCCATTTAAAAAAGTAACAATCAATGTGTCTTGGAATGTATACAATTTTCTTGCATAGTGAGCTTGGAATAGAAATTAATATCATATGGAAAACTTCCAAATTCATTAATTATATTGGGACTGGGATTGATATTGTAATACATGTGTGCACATTTGGAATTATGATTGTTTGTGGTCTCCTAAATGCTTGAGTAGGTGGAGATAAATAACCAAATGGTACTTAGATAAAAATAGGATATGCTAACTGACAAGAAATAGATATTACTAAATTGAATTTACGAAATTGTATGAAATGTTCATAGATTTTGTAACTGTGAAAATTGTTTTACCCAAACTATCAATGGGAAAGGTCCAACTTAGAAGTACAACCCTAAACATGCCTTTCAAACCCAACTGATGAGAAGGTGGAACTCCATTATCTAATACTGATTTTCATTTGTAATTTTATATGTTGACACAAGCCATGGCTGGGAAACAGAAGAAAAAAAACAACATTGGTCAACAATGTCATATGGATATTATGTGGAAATTAATTACTAGAGAGATACCCTCCCAGATATTAGGTCTAAGGCTCAGTGATTGCGTAGTTGTGCAGTTCAAGCAGGAAATGGGAAGCCTTGAGCCTTGAGATTGTGCAATGTGCAGTTCAGACTGGGTTAAGGGACAAAACTACGCAATTCAGGAAGATAGTGGGACATACTGAGGGGATGGAAATTGGGTGAAATTACTGTGTAGTTTTAGGAGACAAGGGAGGTTGGGACATTGCGCAGTTACACAGTTCAAGGGATCTATGAGTGAGGTTGAGGGTAGATACTATGAAATGCACAGTTAAGGCTAGGATGGGAGGAAGGATTGCACAATTATGGATGTCAGTGTCAGAGCTTGAGCAGAAAAAATGTGCAGTTCACCAACCCTCGAAGGCAAGAACTGCACATTGCATATTTCCAAGAGGCAAGCACAACTAGAGGAATGAAACAACACAATGCGTAGTTCAAGGAGGTCGGGTGAAGCTAGAGTGTTTGGTCGAGAAGTTTTTATGAAAATGGCTAAGTGTGGGATCCGTGGGACTAGTGTGAACAATGCTAAGACTTTGTGTGTGATCACAAACTTATAATACTTTGGAGACAACTTTACGACACATGTGACACCAAAGATACACTTTGTGACGACCGTGACGACACTTGTGCGACAATGCTTAAAACTTTTGAAATGAGTGCGACAAATTTTTATATGGTCAGAAAAAATAATCTGCACAAGATGACCTCTTGAAACCACTAGAATAGACTTATATACTGTGATGCGACAACCAACATGCGAAAAGACGACATTTTGAATAACTTGCAAAAGGGAGCAAAACACTTTAATAAAACACATGGAATGAGTTTCAAATTTTTTGACGACGATGAAAAATAAGAAGGAGGGATCTGAAATTGAGCGTAGGAAAAAATTTTGGAGGGTGTTGTAGCAGCTAAAACACATCCTGAGGAAGCCCAATCTAGTGAGATAATTGTTGATCATAGTGTACCAAGCACATGGTTCTTGTTTGAGACTGTACAATGCTTGCTTGAGTCTACACACATGAGACTCCCGATAAAACGTCTCAAAACCTTCTGTTTTCTCTATGTACACCTCCTCCTCAACAACCCCATTGAGGAATGTTGGTTTTACATCCATCTGGTGTATTTTTCACCTCATCTGCACGGCTAGTGCAAGAATTGATCTAATGGATGAGTACCTTGTTACAGGAGAAAATGTTTCCTCATAGTCAATTCCCTCAACTTGAGATAATCCTTTGGCCAAAAATATGACCTTATACTTCTCTATGCTTCCATCTATTGCATGCTTAAATTTGAAGATCCATCTCGAACCCACAATTTATTTTTCTACCAGTCTTGGGACCACTTCCCAAACACTATTATTCATGGTGGATTTGTATTCTTCCACCATTGCATCAACCCAAACCAGTTTCTCAAATTCTTCCTCAAAATAGGATGGCTCAGTCTCTATTTTCTCAGTCATTATAGCCATGTAGCCAGTGTACCTCTTAGGTGACCTCCTTTACCTACATAAATTTGAAGGAGCTCCCACATTCTCCCTCGCATCTTGCACAAGCCTATCAACTTCCATGGTTATTTTTCTACCTTCTCTAGATGGTTATTCTTGAGTGAATGTCTCCACTCTGCCTCCTATTTGATCCTCCATTTGTGGTTGCTCCACAACTTCCTGAGGCTCCTATTGAGGCTCCTCTTTTGGAGCTAAAAGGTCATGTTCTAGTGGGATCTAAAGCTCCCTTTCAAAAGAGAATCACATCGCTTTCTCCTCATCAAAATTTACATCCCTTCATACAATTGTAATTTTTAGGGAAGGTAAGTACACACGATAATTGTGTGGAGTTTCAGTGTAGCCCAAAAAAACTTCCAACTTAGTTGTCAGCTCAATATTCTTCCTTGAATCTTTGGAGACATGGTAGTAAACAAAGGCTCCAAAAATTCTGAAGTGAGACTCATCCGAATTTCTCCCTGAGAAAGCCTCATCTGGCGTAATCATACCAAGAATCCGATGAGGAATCTGATTATGCAAGTAGACTATTGTGTTACATGCCTCTACCCACAAATGTAGTGGTAGGCCTTGGTCATGTAGCATAGCTCTCGCAGCTCCCACAATGCTCCAATTATTCCTCTCAACTAACCCATTCTATTGCGGGTTGTGGGGTGACGTCATCTCTCTTCGAATGTCTTATTTCACATAAAACTCCTTGAAGTCATTTTAAACATACTCACCTCCATTTTCGCTCTTAAGATCCTTCAACTTCTTGACAGTCTCTTTCTCAACTAATGACCTGAACTATACAAACTTTGAGAATGTCTCATCCTTTTTCTGCATGAAGAAGATACAACACTTCCTTGAGAAATCATCAATAACAATAACATAGTAATTATGTCTAGTAATGGAGACTGTAGAGAAAGGCCCACAAACATCAGAGTGGACTCTTTCCAAGACTGCATGTGCTTTTTTTTCTCGATCATGGAATGTGGATTTCACATACTTCCCCAAGGTGCAACCCTTGCACACATTATGCTGCTCATGTTCTCCTTTAGGGAGGTCAGTGGTTATGTGTTGCATAATTTTCAGGGCGCCATGATGAAAATGGCCCAATCTCCTATGTGAGATCCCACCGACATCATGACTTTGCACTTTCTCTTCTTTACTGCTTAATTTAACGCAATCTTCCACATCCATCTTCTACAGGTTCTTCACATGAACCTTGACCTTTCAAAACTTCTACAAAGATGAGATGATTCTTTAGGCCTGGAAAAAACATGGCATATTTGAGGCGAAGAGAAGATCCCAACTCCCTCTGAAAGGTTACTGTATCAATCCTGGTAGTGTTGTACCTTCTATCATCCCCAGGCTCAATATGCATCTAGAGATATTTATCCTCCAAGTCACTGAAGAAATATCCACACTATGTCATATGGAATGAGGCACTTGAATCCAAGTACCACACACTCACCATCACAGTGTTGGCCATGCATGCAATAAGGGTGAAGTCTAGCTCAAACTGTGAAGCCAATGACTTACCTGGTGCTCCTCCCGAGTTCTTCTTGTTAGACTTTTTATGTGGACACTTTTTAGCATAGTGCCCAAATTCATGACAATTGAAGCATTTTATTTTGGAAAAGTATTTCTCCTTGTCCCCTATAATGGATTCCAGATTGGTTTGAGATTTCTTCCCTTTACCCTTCTTTCCCTTTTCAAAAAATGCAAAATTTTCTTCATCCTCTTCTTTAGATGAAGTTCCATCCCGATTATTTCTCCTGAACTCTTCTTGAACCAAGTCGGACCACAAACGTTTCACTTCGGTGAATTTTCCCTTCCATTTACAGAGTCTTGTTAGCTATGCCAAGATTTTGGAAGGCCGAGAAGAGCTAGGCTCACCAGGTCCTCTTCTGCAATAGTCACACCAACCCCTCCAAGCTCATCCCAAAATTGTGTAAATTTGGAGAGATATTGTGGGATAGTATCATTCCTTGGTTTGCACCCACATTGAATACTGGGTCCAGACCAAGGAATGGTGGAATACTGAGCTCAAAGGCATTGTTCCCTATAGCCTTAGTGATGGTGTAAGGCCCATATCGGAGTAGGCGAAGCTTGCGGTTGGGTCCAATGAGGCACTCCTTCTGCAAATGTAGCGACACTTTGTCACCCACCTGGAAGTTGTGTAGCACCTGATGTCGATAATGTCGTTGCTTGTACTTAGCATTGGCTCTGTCCAATATGTCATGAACCTGTTGGCGGATGTGATGAATGTGCTCTATGAAACTGTTTGCTTTGTGAGCTTCAGACTGGACATGAGCCGAATCCACCTGAGTCGCTGCAAATGACATGGCTACGTCAATGGGACATAGTGGCTAGAATCCCAAGCCCACTTGAAAGGGGCTGTGGCTGGTTGAGTTGTGGAGAGCTCGGTTATAACTATGTTGTACATAGGGGAGGCTCTCATCCCATGTGCGTGGATGGTTTGAATTGTACATGCGCAGAATGTGTACAATCATCCATCCTGTTGACGACCTTTGTCTGGCCATCAGTTTGGGGATGGAAAGTTGTGGACTTGGTGAGCTTGGTGTCCAGCATTGACTAGAGGCTGGACCAAAATGTGCTAAGGAACCTGCTGTCCCGATCTGATATGATAGACTGTGGAATCCCAAAGTGCACCCACAATCGTTCAAAGAAGAGTTTAGTAGTGGCTTCTGCTGTGATATTCTTCTTGCAGGTCGCCATAATTTCCATCTTCGAGAATCTGTCGATGACAACGAAAACACAGTGATTTCCATGCTTAGTAGAAGGAAGGCCTGATATGTAATCCATGGAGATGGATTCCCAAGGTCGACTAGGGGTAGGTATCGAAGTATAGAGGCCTTGCTTCTTGATGGTTGGTTTGGTAATGGCGCAAGCAGTGCAGGATTTGATGCACTTACCGACATCTTGTCAAAGGTTCAGCCAACAGAAATACTTCTGCAGTGCTCCCACTATTTTCTCGACCCCGAAATGCCCAACGAATTGACTGTAGTGTGCTTCACATATCATCTTGGCATGCTTGCTTGAAGGAAAACAATGGTGTCCCAGGTGACATAAAAGTGCATCTTGGAGGTGAAAATTTGGAACTTGTATACCCCCCAAGAGTGTCTTTTATGTGTGGCCGAATTCTGGGTCGCTCTCATAGAGAAGTGGCTAATCAGAAGTCTCATGCCCACAAGAGTTGAGAACGGTGGTGAGCACCACGATCGATGGTCGGCTGAGGTAGTTTGCAACATTATTGGTGCTACCCTTCTTGTACTTGATGTTCAAATGAAGTTGTTGCAGATATGTGGACCACTTCTGATGGCGATTGTTCTGCGACTTCCCTTGTGTCTGTATGAATTGCAGGGGTCGGTGGTTTGTGTGGATGATTGTTTCCCTCCCCAAAATGTAATTTTTCCATTTTCAACAAGCTTGCACAATGGAATACATTTCTTTGTCATAAGTGGGATACTTGTGAACTGTGTCAGACAATGTCTCACTGTGATATGCCACTGGATGTCCCCATTGAGTAAGAAATGCCCCAATATCATAGTTAGAGGCATCTGTCTCGATCTCAAATGGTTGTGGAAAGTCTGGTAATGTGAGCACTGAGGCAAAACAGAGGTGATTTTTCAATTCTATGAATGCCTTCTGTTGAGATTGCGACCAAAAGAATTTTTCTCTTGCTCCTCCCTTGGTGACTTGGCTCAAGGGCCAAGTGATATGAGAGAATCCCAACACGAAACTGCGGTAGAAATTAGCAAGACCCAAAAATCTGTGAAGATCTATTATAGTAATTTGGGCTGGCCAATCCTGAATGACTTGGATCTTGGTTGGATCCACATGCACCCCCCTTTCATCAATAATGTATCCCAGATATTGAACCTGGGTCATGCCAAAATTTCACTTCTCCAAATTGGCACACAACTTGTGTTGTCGCAGTGTTTGGAGGACTTGTCGGATGTGGTGGAGGTGCTCTTCCCAAGTCTGGTCGAAGATCAGAATGTTATCCAAGTACACCACTACAAATGAGTTGGTGAATGGCCGCAAGATATCATCCATCAACCTCATGAAGGTTGCGGGAGCATTCGTCAACACGAAAGGCATGACCAACCATTCAAAAAGGCCCTCCTTGGCTTTGAAGGCAGTGTTCCACACATCGAAGGGTTCAATTGGTACCTGGTGATACCCAGACTTCAAGTCGATCTTGCTGAAATATTTCGCCCCTTTGAGTTGGTCCAGTAGGTCATCAATCCGTGGGATTGGGTACCTATTCCGGACAGTGATCTTATTTAGCGCCCGATAGTCAATATAAAGTCTCCACGTCCCATCCTTATTCTGTACCAACACAATCGGGCTCCCACAGGGCGATGAAATTGACCGGATGTGACCTTTCTGCAACAACTCCAAAATTTGCCTCTTGATTTCATTATTCTCCAGAACAGAGCGTTGATAGATCGGTCCATTGGGTAGCAGTGCACCTAGGGTCAGATAAATGGGGTGCTTGACTTGACAGTGCAAAGGAACCCTTGTGGGTGAGGTGAAGATGTCCCCGTACTCCTCCACAACCTTATCCATTTATTGTTGTCGTGCAGAGGAGCCCTATCTGGAGGTCGTGGCCACAACCTTCTTCTTGCCCTGGGGGCGGATCATTAGGAAAACGAATTTCATGGTTTGGGAAATGAGCTTACTGCATTGTTTTGCAGTAACCAAAGAGATAGTGGCAGGCGGTGGTACCTCTAGTATCCTGTACAACTTATTTCCCAAAGTAACAATAACAGCGTGAGGACAGGACTCATACACAACATGTCGCTTCCACAAGTATGGTTGGCCTAATAATACATTAGAAACATCAGGAGGAGCAATGTCACATAATACTTCATTCGTGAAGGGCTTGATGCTATAGGGAAGGCGACACTATTGGCTGACGCGAAGATCCCGTCCTTGGCGAAGCCACCTGATGGTGTATGGATGTGGGTGGGCTGTGGTCGGCAAGCTTAATCGCTTCATGGCGTCTACTAAAATGAGGTTCTTTTGGCTCCCATTGTAAAAAATGAACTGTATCGGGGAGCCCTTTACCCACATTTGGGAGCACATCTGGGAGTGGAAGATACGTTCCTCTTCCTATAGATCTTCTGGTTCCTCCTTCTGGATCTTTGCAGTGGCAATAGTGGCGTTGGGCTCCGCATCAATAATCTGTTTCCCTTTTTAATTCCCCTTGTTAGGTTTTGATTCAGATTCGGAGCATGCATCTGACTCAGAAGCCCTCATCTCGGCCACCAGTGACTGCTTGGCCCGACACTCACTTGTGTTGTGAGTGGAGCTCTTATGGAACTCACACCACTTTCCCGTGTCCTTTTGATTTGCGGTGTTGTTATTTTCTTGTGGCTTTGACAGGTTTTCTTGGGTCTCCATGCCTTGGCTTTGTCCTTTGTTCTGCGGTTTAGGAGCACCTTTCCCTTGCTTTTGATTCGCAGATCCAAAGTATCGCTTCTTCTGTTTCAATTTCTGCTCAATTTTGGCAGCATACCGATATGCCATACCAAGCGAGGAGATGTCGAGTAACTCCATTTCCTCCTGAATGTATCTGTGTAGACAACTGCAATACTTTAGCACCAGATATTTCTCTAAATCTTTGATACCCAACTTTGTGCGTATGGTATGGAATAGATTCGTCAACTCATGCACATCTTGATCTCTTTGTTGCCGTAGCATGGTCCATTGTTATGTCTCGTCCTTTTTCTCACAATAGGTTTCCCACCAGTTCTTGACATGGGGGGTAGCTTTGAGGAGTGAAAAAATAATATTCTCCGGGTCGGAAAAGTCATGAACCGAGAAATATCCTTCTAATAGATTCAACCATCTATCTACGACATCTACATATATTTGACCCTCAAATATGGTAATGTCAAAATTTACTTGTACCTTAAAGGGAGTCACGCCTCTAGAGTGGCTGCTGGATGCATATGCGCTGCTAGTTGGCAGTGGTTGAAGGATCTGGGCAAAGTTATCCATCATCGCGTTCCTTTGTTTTTCGAGGGCCTCCTCGAGCAACATTTTGATAGGATCTCCTTCTCCCTCATCTTTCTTTTCATCCCCCATGGGCAGCCATTGGGGTTTGCGAGGCTGATCTTGCAAAGGTTCCACCAGATCGAGCCCTAACTCCTTATACCCCGACCTCGTTGGGGACATGCAAAGAAGGATCGAGAAAAATAAGACTGTTATGATACCACTGATCCGGATTTATGCAGGAATGTAATTGAATAAACATATAACCATAAATACAAAGATATGGTGGAAATAACACTTCATTTCATTAATATCAAAGAATTGAAATTTGCTTACAGACAGAATGGAAATAGACTAGCTAGGGCACTGGTAGCTTATCTCTGAGAAGAGATGTGGTGGCTACAAGCCTCTGAACTGTGTTACAATGAGGCTCGAGGGCCTATTTATTATTCAAAAACCATGGAAAACCCTAAACATCCAAAACCCTAACCCTAGGAGATGAAGCACCAAAACTATGGGCTCCGTTTGGGTAAATTGGTGTTTCAACTTCCCGAGGACGTAAATTTTGCATACGATCTCTGTTTGACGCGCTCAATACCTCATTAGAAAGATCTATCGCCGAGGACTAGAAATTTTAATGTTGCTCCTAGTTTTCCCAAAAATTTTCGTTTAGGGCCTCAAAACGGCTCCACAAGTTCAGGACCCGAAAAATTGCTAAAAATAGTAAGTCATGCCGAAATTAAAAAACTAAAAGAGACAATGGTGGGTCCCCAAGTGGAATAGGCAGGTGGCCACCAATATCCACCTGGATCACACTCTCCCTCCCCCCCTCTCCCCCTCCCTACCTCTCTCTATCGCTCTCCCTCTCTCCCTCAACCTCCCTCACTTTCCATCTCTCTATCACTCTCCCACTCTCCCTATCCCTACCTCCCACACTCCGTCTCCCTCCCTCCCTATCTTTATCGCTCTCCTCTCACTCTCCTTCTCTCCCTCTTCACTCGCTTCTCCCCTTTCATTAGCACCACATTAAAATCAATACTATCTCGTTGTCCTCCCCTTCATTCCACCCCACTTCCCTCTCCTCCTCTCCCTCTCCCTCCCCCCTCCATCTCTCTCTCTCCCCCTCCTCTCTCCTTCTCCCTCCATCCCTTTCTCTCTCCCTTACTCTCCCTCATCCAAACTCTCACTCCCTCTTTTCCTCCCCCTTACTCTCTCTCTCTCCCTCCCACTTTCTAAGCTCCCACTGCCCCCCTCTAGCTCTCCCTCTCCCTCTCCCCCTATTCCTATTTCTCTACCTCTCTATCTCCCTCTCACTCTCCCTCACTTCCCCCTTCTTTGTCTCCCCTTCCCCCCCCTCCATCCATTTCTTCCCCTCACACACTCTCTCTCACCATCCCTCTCTCTCTCTCTCTCTCTCTCTCTCTCCACCTTTTTCCCGTTATCCATCCCTCCATCTCTGACTATCCCCCACCCCACCACCCCTCTCTTTCTACCCCTATATCCATCTCTCCACCCTTGTATCCCTCTCTCACCTTCTTCCCCTATGTTTATATATGCCCCCCTCCCCTATCTTCTCTCTCCCCCTCTCTCCATCCATCCCTACCCCTCTCTCTCTCTTTCTATTTCTCTCTCACTCCCACAAACTCTCTATCTACCATTCTCTCACTCTATACCTCCCAATTTCCCTCATTCCCTCATTCCCATACTCTATCTATTTACTTCTCTCTCTCCCTCTATCTCTCTCTCTGCAACCCCCTCCTCCCACCCCCCCTCCCCCCCAAAAATCTTCCTCTCCTTCCCTTGCTCAATGTCCCCCATGTTTTCCTCTTTACCACTCTCTCCACCCCTCACTCTCTCTCCCTCCCACTATTTTCATATCATTCATTCACTCTCTCTCCCTATTTCCTCTTCCCTCTCTCACTTTTACCCACTCATCTCTCTCTCCCCCTCTCCCCATGCCTCTCTCACTCTTCCCACACTTCCCTACTCCTCTTCCTCTCTCTCACATGTGTCTTTACAACTCTCTCCCCTCACCCCCCCATTTTTATGTGTGTGTACATATGTTTCCACATGCCCTCTTACCCCATCCTCTCTCCACCTTCTCGCTCTCCTTACTCTCTTCCTCTATCCCCCCTACCTCCCTCAATATCTCCTTAACAAAAACCCCTTATGTTTCTCTAACTCACTCACCCTTGTATCTCTCTATCTTTCTCTCTCTCCTTCCCCATCCATTATTTCTCTCTCTTAATTTTCCCCTCTCTCCTTCTACCCTCATGTCTTTCCCCCTTACTCTCTTTTTACCTCTCCTTTCCTCTTTGTATCTATCTACCTCCATCACTATTTCTCCCTTTCATTCTCCACCTCTCTCTCTCACAATTCCCTCTTCCTCTCTCTCCCCCATTCTACCTTCATCTCTCTCCATCCCCATTATCCCCCCTATTTACCTCTATACCCATCTCCAACTCTTTCCCTTCCCCACTATCCCCCTATTTACCTCTATACCTATCTCCAACTCTTTCCCTTCCCCACTATTCCCCCCTTGTTTCCTACTTTACCTCTCTCTTCCTCCCTCTCACTCCATGTCTCTCTCTCACTCATTTTATCTTTCACTCTCTCTTCCCTTCTCCCCATCCCTCTATCTCTCTTCCTCTCCCCTTCCCTCTCTCTCTATCTACCCACTCATTCTCTCTCTCCCCCTCTCTGACTCTCCATCTCTCACTCACTCACTCTCTCCCCCCCTTCCTCTCTAACTTCCTGAATATTCTTTCTCTCTCCCCCTCCCTCTCTCTTCCTAAATCTTATTTCTCTGTCCCCTTCTCTCTCTCTTCCTAAATCTTCTTTCTCTCACCCCCTCCTCTCACTTAGTCTCTCTCCTCATACCCCCTCACCCCCCCAACTTCCACCTCCTCCTCTCACTTTCTCTCTCTCCTCATACTCCCCACCCCCCCAACCGCCACCCCCTCCTCTCACTCGCTCTATCTCCCACTTTCCCACTCTTCTCTCCCTCTACTTCTATGTGTGTGCACACACACGTGTCCATCTACCCCTCTCCTTCACTCCCCTTCTCTCATTCCCTCTCTTTCTCTCTCTCATCTCTCTTACCTTTCCCTCTCTCCCATCATCATATTATTTAACAAATACTGTGATATTATCATGTAAGAAATAAAGACATATTTTCATTTAAAAACACAAGAAAGAAACAAACAAAGAATACACATTAAATTCACAAATAAAAACAAATATACATTGTTAAAAACATATAGATATACAAATTATATTATTTAGGAAACATAACCATGCTATCTAAAAAACAAAAACACAATCATCATCATCATTTTAAATAAGAAATACAATCATGTAATTTAACAAACCAAAACACAATGATTTAAATATTACATTATCTAACGAACAAAATTGTGTAATATACCAAACAAAAACAAAATCACTAAAGATATAAAGATATAGGCATGTGATGTAACAAACCAAAACACAATCATCCTCACATCATAGATCATCATACCATATAATAAATGCAATCATATAATTTACAAATAAAAAAAACATCATTATTATCAATTATCATATAAAAATAATAATCATATATCTAATAAGCAATCATCGTTATCATTAATATAATAAACAAACTCATGTTTTTAACAACTGTTATCCTAGCTTGTAACAATTAAAAACATGGTTCATTTAAAAATGGATACCTAGAATAGAATTTGAATGAGAAGGTGCAAAGATAATGTTTTGGGGTTTTTTAACCCTTTGAATATATATATATATATATATATATATATATATATAATAACATTTGAAATAGAGGTGGAAGGATATGCGGGCCGCACAATGAAAACCACAGTGCTTGGAGCATATATTTATCATAAGAAATTATTTGGATCTTAATTTTTTTAATTTGTACTTGGAAAATGTTGGATAAATGTATTGCAGGTTGCAGCATACACAAGAAAGTATTGAAGAAATTCACCTTCAATTTTTAGATTCCTTTGTCCATTAACACAATATCATAAGTTATGCCTTGCTTGAAGAAATTCACCACTACTTTTCCATTTTTAGCTTCTTCATAATGAAGGTTAAGGTTTTCAAACACCTTCAACAAGGGTCGTGTTGCAAAAAATGGATTTAGGATTAGGTGTGTTTGGTACGAGGATCTTTTATTACACCAGAATCTTAGGATTAGGTGTGCTTGGTGAATTTCATGTGGTCTTATCCCCTTTAAGACTCATTTAAACATCAATTATCTCCTTAAAAGTTAGTTCCTATGAAGTACATTTAAACAAATCAATTGATTCCTATAAATGAATTTAAGTAAATGATCTCCTTACCAGTTAGTTCCTATGAAGTAAATTTAAACAAATCAGTTAATTCCTATAAATGAATTTAACTACATTATCTCCTTACAATTAGTTCCTATGAAATAAATTTAAAAAAATCAATAAATTCCTATAAATGAATTTAACTGCATTATCTCCTTACTAGTTAATTCCTATAAAGTAGATTTAAACAAACCAGTGAATTTAACTGCATTATATATCCTCCACCTATTTAACTGCAATTAAATTTAAACAAACCAAACCCTTTTTCTGTTGTTAATAAATTTCATGCAACCCAAATTAATAAACCTTGTAGCCTAAGGGATGGGACTAATCCCTTTGGTTGGAATTTTAAGGGAAATTCCCCTTGGCCAAAGGCCTTGTAGCCCATATCGAATGGGACTAATCCCTTTGGTTGGAATTTTTAAGGGAAATTCCCACTGGCCAAAGGCCTTGTAGCCCATATGGAATGGAGAACACCTTACTTTGGAAAACCAAACTCCTCTTCATTGTGGTTTCTCAAATCATTCTAACACCATGTCAACTAAAAAGAACTAACATTACCACATCTCAAAACCCTTCAAATAGGCGTTCTAATTTGAAATAACATGAAAAATAAACTTCTACAAGTTTAGACATACTCTTTATAAAAAAATTCTGGTAAAGGTTTAAGATTACAACAAAAAAACAAATGAGTGTTACTAAGTTCATCAGACATAGTAATTCATGATAAAAATTGGGATAAACCCACTTGTGGGAAATCTTTGAAAACATCATGTACATTATGTTTAGCAAATACTAATGGAACTCGTATCTTCTTGATTTAATTTAAGAAATTCAACTTCAATGTGGAGAATTTTTGGGCCCAGCCTAATAATGACCTTAGAATCTTGAACAATCTCCTTGGAATCTTGAATGATAAGGACACCAGTTTCACTGAAATCAAGATGTCTTTTCAATACTAGAAGTATCACTCTTTAGCCTAGTTATTGCTGAGATAAACTTATTAAATCTAAAAGCACTAATGTTCCCCATTTAAGTAGATATCCCTCTGTCTACCACTCCAGTGCTTCTGAGATTTCATTTTGAGGCATATGAATAACATGGACTTATCATAATTAGAAGGCCTTTTTGATAATATTTCTCGGCCCTAGCTTTGAACCTTGATCTCAATCGTTCATCAACTAATCTCACCCCATTGAATTGATTACCAAGTGACATCCACTTAATATCCCCATCAATGTAATAATCAACGTATTATTATAAACAAAATAAAATTATTTTAGAATTGTTCACATGTCAAGCACAAAACTAAGGATAAACATGAAATTCAAATCTTTCTAAATTAGTCCCAAAGTTGCTGGAACCAATGCAGTTACTAGAATCAATGCAAACCTTTACAATATATTAATGCAACTATAAATTTAACTTCACTAGACACATCCAACCATATGAAACTCCAAAAAATTGTTTGATCATATAACTACACTCCATGAAATAAAATTCCAATGATTAAATATTTGAATTCTTCCAGACATCTTGAGAGATTAACCCAAATATTTAAATCACGATTGACGTTAGACCTTCCACATTCACTTGTTGAAGCCCCTCTCAACCTAAGCATTTATATAAATTGTGATCTTCATTTCCTCCTTAGGTAAGGGATTTCACCATCTGAAACAGGTCATCGTGGAATTTTCGCTCTAACGTTTTTTCTACGAAGGTTCAGAAGCTGAAATTTTTATGAGGCGAATCCGAAATCCTTAGGAAGCTGCTGTAAAAATTTCAGATCAAGGTGCGCAATATTTTTGGAGATATGATCTGTGGAAGTCAGGATTTTTGCAGGCTCCTGAAATTAATCTCAAAGAAGTGACCTTGGTAAAATCATCATAAATCTCTCTCTGAGTATCGGATTGGAATTCCGTAAAAAGTGACAGATAGTGCACAGACTTTAGTTTTCTCTCTATCAAGTTCAAAGCCGAATTAAGAAACAGTAACACATGGTATGCCGTACAAGTTCACTCTACTGAAACAGTCCATAATTAGGGCATTGTGAGAGATTGGGTATAAATCTCTCTTGAAGAATCCAAATTGGGTCAGACCTATGGCATTGGAAAGATGACTCAGAGGACTACTACAGGACCGAAAATTAGATATTGAGGATCTGAAATAACAAAGATACACCAGATTCAATATCGAGCTCCTAGAAGACAAGAAAAAGCTAGATCATGTGTTGTCAAGGGTTGCAAAGGACCAGAATTTCTATGGCAGCAAAGCAAAGCAAGGTGCAGCAGAAGGTATCATGAAAAGAGCAGCAACCAAGGTGCATAACAGCAATAAGAATTTCATCATATGAAGTCTTCAATTGGGCAGCACTGCATACAATCATTGTAAATGTATCATTGTACTAAGTCATTGTAAATACATTATTGTAAAAAATTGTACTAGTGTCTATTTGCCAAGGGTTGAAGAGGCAGTATTGGGAGGTCTAGGATCATCATTAGGTGGTTGTGTCAAAGTTGGGGTTATGGTCTAGTATATATTCTTCTTCTACATCATTCTATATCATTGAAAAGTGGACCATTTTCCCTGGTACGAGAGTCCATTCTTCTTTTATTCTTCTATAGGGTGGTAGGGTGGTGCTAGGGTGAGTTGTAGCTCATTGGGTGTTGGGGCATCTATTTAGTTGACTATTGAAGAATCTCGGGCGTTGGAGCGTCCATCCAGTGGGAGCTGGAGAAGAATGATTTTCTAGATTCTAGGAAGTTGGAGCTTTATTTTAAATTGGAGTTGAATATTAAAGAATTATTAGAAAAACATTTGGTGGTTTTTGTCCCGGAGTGGGTTTCCACCTTAAAAACTATGTGCATTTGTGTTCCTCTTGTTTTCTGCAATCATTGTACAAACACTGATAATAATTGAAGATTAAATAATGCTCAAATTGAAAGGAATACTGATTCACCCCCCCTCTCAGTATTTCCAACAGTCATATTCGATAGGCATCGCTTGAAAAGACCCATAAAAATAGTTGAAGTGGAAATAAGTAAAACTGTATGTGAGGCAGAGACTAGAATTAAAATAGTTACTTTGATCCTCGTGGTTTATTTCAAAACCACAGGATATAAAATAGATAGATATTTGAGAGAAGCACATCTTGGCCAATATAAGTAGGCTCCATCTACACGAAGTCTGGGCCTGTTGCGCCTATCTCTATGAAGTCGTGAGGATCTGAGAGGCTGAGGTATGATGAAGGGAGCAATCGTCCAACGCAGTACACTTGCATTTTTTCCCACAAAGCCTCCACCGCATGACTTTCTAACTCGTGGAAGGAATTGCCTACAACCCAATTTGATTCTCTAATTTTTTGAAAACAATGAGAAACCACTCTGGCGATTACATCATCTAGGCTTCGTTTTAACCCGAAAGGAAGATCTGTGGTCTGTAAAGGGGTCACACCCGGAATGTGGTTTGTCTATTCCTGCAAAAATTTCGCTGCAAAAAAACATGAAGAAAAAATTATTAAAACATTGAGAAAAAGGGGGGAATGTCAGTGAATATGAATGGTAAGTGATGGAAAATATTGACACATTGTGCATCCAAAAGTAAGTGTAAAGCAGGTGCAACTTCTTGACAAGAGGAACTATCCAATTGAGGAAAGTATCAGGGACAATATAGGAGATGGGGGTCGCACTTGATTTATTGAGATTCTTGATGAGCTCATCTACATGGATTTCCATATTATCCAACGACTGAGCGCTTATTTGATCTCTCAAACTCGTCGGGTAGGCAATAGGGTATTTCCACTAGCCGAATGTCGAGGCAAAGAATTTGAGGCTGAAAAATGCATCCAGACTGGTGCAGGTGATGATGCCATGCCATGATTGCGTGAGGAAAAATGTGATGGAAATGCCCTTGGAAGCGAGCTTCTTTGTGAGTGGCATCATGGGGTTTATGTGGCCTTGCCTAGGCATCGAAACGACTACGAAATGAATACCATTTTTTCCTTCACATTGATCCATATATGTCGACAACAACATTTCTTTTCAATGTTAATTGTTTTATAACATCTTGCAGAGTTGTGCTAAGAAGGGTACATGCCTCTTTAACACAGGTAAGGATGGTGGACAGTGAAATTCAATGCAGGAGGTATGGCAGACCAACTGGAAGGAGAATGGTACATCATGCCAGAGAGGAGGGCATTAAAACTAAAGGCGGAAGGGAGAGAAAAGGTATGGTGGGATGTCATGTAATAGAGACATGCAGTTATACACAAAAATAGATAGGTTTGGTGTAACATGGATAGAAAACAATTTGAACATGGTAAGATTTTATTGGTGGAGGGGCAAATACATGTCAAAATTTAATTGGTTGGAAGGGCGAGATCCAAGCTTTCTTATTAATATAATAATAAGAAAAAATTATTAGAGAAAAATATATAATTAAAATTTACATACACTTGAGAGCTACTTCAAACTTAGAGCAAGACTATATACCCCTGAGAATTTCACTAGCAAGACTATATACACCTAAAAACTACTCCAAACATGATTTCTTCAATTAAATAAATAAATAAATAAATAATTTTCTTCCCACGCCCTCACTCCCTCACATGAAATCGCCCTTTCATTCTCCAGCAGGCAGCAATCAGGATTGGAATTTAACGGGAAAAATGGTTGTAATATGGAATTTTGTCGATATTTGATGTTTAAAAATTTGATATAACCTTCTTCTTTGATGCGTTCTAAAATTTTTGAAACGCATTTTTGATGGGCTATTATTTTCCCAAAACTTTATTTATTCTCTATATCAATCTTTGTTTCATTTGGGTTAGTACCTGTCAGGGTGTTACCTACATAAACTATTCTACTATAAAGTTTGTTTGAATGGCAAACTATTTGCCATAAAGATCTTGGTGCCAAGTAAGCCTAGCCATCCACTGTACTTTTGACCGCAACACAATGACACGATCGTGCTGAAAGGTTTGCGAGATCCATTTAGGGTGTTTTCACATAAACAATGATAAGATAAAATTATATAAATCTTCTAAGACACCTTAAATTTGTCAATTAAACAATTTTAACTTGTGATTCTTAAAAATCTCTATCAATTTTGGGAAAATTTGAAAAAAATATACACAAAAAAAATCGCCTATTTATTAAAATACTTGTATAGTTTATGAAACTACATATCATTTTATCCTAAAATATATTATGAAGTGTTTACTGTTGGAAAATTTGGTGTCAAGGGTAAATGTTGCAAAGAGAATTGACATCAACACGCCAGTGGAGATGGAGATCAGGCGTAAGTGTTTCGACCGAACGCAATATAAGTAGCCCTACTTAGTGGACAAAGTTATTAAGTATGGACATTCAAATTTTTATGGGTGGATTATTTATTTATTTTTATTTTTTTTCGAATTTGATAAAAGATTTGAATTGGTTTATAATGCTAATTTTTCTAATTATATCGAGAGGCATATTTATTTGGGAATAGGGCTTTTAGAAATTTTCCAACAAGTAATAATATAATTTTTGTTTTGTCCTTCGTGATCATGTTTGGGAGGGGGTTATTGTTTGGAATAAACTTTTATTTTTTTTAATAGATTGGTTGTTTTCGGTGAGGTTTAGTTTTCACTAGGTCTGTCATGAGGAGGGATGAAGATGGGTTGAGGATGGAAATGACTTTTTGGGGAATTAAACTATCTCAAGGGGTGTTCCAAGCTCTTGATGATAACATCCTAAAAGTGGGTAGTTAGCTCTTCCATCCAATAAACTAAGTGACCCCAACCTAGGTTCAACCTAATTACCAAAAAATATGTTTGTTTTTTTTCTCTCTCTTCTACTTCCTCATATGCAAAAGTAATAATGATAATACAATAATGTGTTGGATCTTATGACATGCTTATGTAATCTATATCATGGTATCTTGTCTTTTGGTGAAGACAATACTTGTCATTTTTTTCCCAAAAACATCAACAACATTTGATCTGCAACAAATCATTATATAATATGAAGTTTTTGTGCCATATTACTCTGATTTATGGCATATTTTAGTCTAAATTCAATTTGTGTCATTCTTTACCTAAGCGAACCCACAACAAATCATTCTATCATGTAGAGTTTCTTTACTTCTCCACTACTCTGCCTCAAAGTGGTTTTTAATTTAACATCAAACAATCATTCTTCTGATTTATTTTAAGTGTAAAATTATAACAAGATTGTCAATGTAGATCTCAGTGCGTGATGTTTTCCATAAGGGACGGTGTATAATTTTTTTGAACAAGACATACAATCAAGTACTTTTAATCTTTGACAATTAATTTTAATTTATTTGAATGTTAATTTGAGCATTGAGAAATTTTGATATAAAAATATATATTTTAAAATAGAAAACATGTTATCATTATTAATTATAAAGGAATAATAATATTCAATATTTACTGATTCATTTTTGTGTTATGGTCATTTTTTTTTTCTTATAATAAATATGTAAAAAATATTAAGATAACTATATTATTGAAAGGAATTTTTTTACCAAAATTGTATTGGTGAAGGGATAATTTATTATCAAAACATCACTCTTGAAGAGAAAAAATTTAAACATATTGTTTCTTTATGGTCATGATAAATATCCAAAACGTAAAAAAAAATTACCTAAAAAAATTTGTGTGATGGGCAAAGAGAAATCCAAATTCCAACCTTGGTAGCAATATACAGACAATTAATTATTTGGCTAGTCTACCCTCATCTCCTAATAGAACAGATCAAATCAAGTTGGTTCAATTAGTTATTTGAACATTATACAAGTAGCTAAGTTTATCCCATTCTAATTTTCCCACTTATTTCAAAGCTTCGGCTCACATCTCAATGGAGAGTCAGTGAGAGAAGCGATTATACAATAAAGGGATTCCAAAGTATTATAACATATGTCAAAATAATATGTTTCTACGTGAACATGACACACAAATTTCATATTATTATTACACATGACCCAATTCTCAGCATCATAATCGACATATAATTCATTCCAGTGCCCCATTTCATGTTTTTTGTTCCCTTAGAATCTTCCTCAAGTAATAGTTGCCCAATTTGCACAAGCAACAATAGTTTCCCTGTTGAATGCAAGACCCATCCCGAATTTCAAAACTAATGTATGGGGCGAAGGAGAACACGACCAATGTGGGGATGGAGGTAGAGGCATTGTGATTTGTAGATCTCAATTTTCTCATTTTCCTGCATACTATTAGGATTGCAATTGTGATTGTAAGATTTGTGTGAGCAATTGGATTCAACTCTGAAAAATCCATTGACTAGGGGTTGTTGGAGATCTCTTGAATAAGTGGAGATTGCACACTCTATTGTATATTTAGTTTGGGATTGGGTTTATCTATGAGTATTTGGATTTGACAGTGAAACTCTATTAGTTCAGGTGAGATCCATTAAATGCTTAAATTAGTGGAGATTATTCACCAAATTGCATTCAAACAATGAATAGAAATTATAGGGATATATGTATAGAAATGAATGGATTATTCATAGATCCATTAGATGGACAAATTCATCCAGTATTTTCTTGGCCTCCCACATGCAATTTGGATTTGGGATTGTGATTGTAATATTTTTTTTTGTAAGCTTGGCAATACCTTTCTATTCATTCATTAAAAACAACAGGTTACAATCTTAGAATATGTTCAATGGCCTCAACCTGCCCAAAGGAAACTAAATCTGTTGGCCATCGAACATCATTATAAGCCATCCAAAACATTAACAATTTAAGTCTATCAATCCATGCCTTATAGACCATACAGTCTGTAAACCATCTAAACTTAAGACTACAAAACAAAATTCTATCTGACAAGTTCATCATAAGAAAACCAAAATTTATCCAACAAGTCTTTCCAGTAGTTAATCATTAGACGATTCTACCAGAGCAGGGTATTTTTCACTTGAACCTAGTATTTTAGACTGTGGCAGACCCTGAAGTTGACGTTCAATGTGGCCAAGGTGAATTTTCTGGTGATGCAGTTATAGCTAAAGAGATTGAATTTCCTTTTGGATATCTGTGAGGCTCGACTCAGGCTTCGAATTGCCCACTGCTTCAAGCGTAGACATTATGGATTTATCCATTATACATTTCATGAGAAAATAGAGATGCATTGAATGTTTGAATAGAGTAAGCGGTCATCGGGTATGCCCAGTATTAGAAACCAGAGTTTCCCACTCCTTGACCGGAACCTCATCTACAGCCTTTAAATTCAATTATGTCTCCCATGTTGAGATCATATTTTTCACCTATGCTGGTGACCAACGCAATAAACATGCAAGGAGTTTTGAATGTTCTCAACATCTATTTTTTGGCCTCTTTGACACGGGGGTTTGTTGGATGACGCTCATTTCTCTTTACACTTGTCGCTCCGCTGCTTCCTGCCACAACCTCTACGCCCTTGCTTTCCATTACTGGGAGCTACCTTCACCATATTGTCTTTTACCAAACCACCCAAAAACTGCAAGACCACTCTAACCCGCACTGGAGGCAAGACTCACAGTGCAGGATTTAGAGGGAGTGGAATTTTAGGTGGACCTATAATGGTCATGCAGACAAACAACAGTTAAAATTGCTCTGTCGGACAATTAAAACATTTATATGCACCTAGCGATATAAAACCGCTCCATCTTCCCACCATTCTTTCCTTTGTTCTTCCAAGAACCAGAATTTTTGCGTGTCACTAAGTGATGCCTGATATTAGGAAACAAACACTTTGAATTTTAACAACTAGGGTTTAATAATTTGGGCCCGAACTAAACCCAAAACCACTATTATGCCCATGACTTGCCAGAGCAACGAAAACCAGAGATGAGAAATCATTTACCATATTGAATATAGACAAAAATTCCCAAAAAATTCCCATTTGAGCAAGCACATTTTCATTGTAAATGGAAATCAACATGAAAAACTCAGACAAATAGGTATTTCCAAACAAACCAACTTTACAGTGCTTCAATTTTCTCAAACCCTTCAATTCATAATGCATGTTATGAGGCGAAGCCTCCATCTCATTGAACAAGAAAGCCCGATAAACATACAAGGGAACACGCATAGCCTCCACGTCATGACAAACTCCTACGTTGATGCTCTCTCACTTTACCAACTTCCCGAAACAAATTACCGTGTTTACCACCCACCATAGATACTAGGTATAAAGCAAGAATTTTTTTTGCATGGATAATGCATCTCCCAGCACCTGGAGGGGGAGATGACCTT
Source organism: Pinus albicaulis (assembly GCA_034641835.2). NCBI lineage: Eukaryota > Viridiplantae > Streptophyta > Pinopsida > Pinales > Pinaceae > Pinus > Pinus albicaulis. Next base: position 613,641,017 of record CM076578.1, on the reverse strand, counting down.
CGCTCAAGGCCCATTCTGACAGAGGTCTATGGAAGTGCCGAGCCTTGAATGCAACTACCGTGTGAAGGCATGGGAAGGGATACCCACTTTCCCTTACACTTAAACGTTTAATCATTACTCTGATCCCCATGCAATTCGTCTCCCACCTCACACCCAGATCGGGGAGACTGGTTGGGGTTCACATCCTATGCCAAGATCACATGCAAGGCCTCTAATCCTTCTCCCTGAAACTCATAGTCCCTAGTTGTATCTAAATACTTGTTAGGGTGGATGCATCCCCAGTTCGCTAAGAAGTCTACTGTAGAGTTACCGAACCAACGAACATGTGAGGGAATTATGTATTCGACTTTTGAAATGAGGTCCTTGATTTCCTGGATTAGTCGGGTAGTACTCCAACTTCGGCAGATATTTTCCCATTGGGAGCCTTGATTTAGCTTTTTGATGATGTCTATGACAAGCTCATAATCACCTTCAACCACCAATTTATGAAATCGTTAACTTCTTGCAATTAGTAATCCATGTTTAACTGCATTGAATTCTACCCCATTGTTGCCCGCAAAACCAAAATCCATCGCATAGAGCCAAATCACCCGACCCTGGTGATCTCTAAAGAGGCCACCAAAGCCCACAACTCCAGGATTTTCCTTCGAGGCTCCATCCAAATTGAGCTTAAGGAAAATTTATGGGGGACATAAGAATTTAGAAGAAGATAGACTAGGGGGAATATTTAATTTTCATGAATGTGGCGCTAGAATCTACAGGGACGGGTAAGCACTGCCAGGATTCATGCTTCTTGAGGAGGGACTTTCCAATTGTCCATAAACCCTTTTTCTACAAGAATAGTTTCACAGATGTTTTGGATAATTCCTTTCCACATTTCTATAACAGATTGTTTCTGATCTTTGAATACCCTCCTATTTTTCTCTTTCCGTACCGCCCAAAGTAGGAAGCCGAGTGATATGAACCAAGATCTATTTAGGACTCGACTATTAAACACATCTTTCCTCCAGTTTTCAATGGTAGCATGGATACTTGAATGATCATGGCCTGTATGGACAAAGAGAAGATCAATGCTCTTCCAGAGATGATTAATAAAAGGGCAAGAATTCAATAGATGCTCCATAGTCTCAATCTAGGAAGCACACATATTGCATGATGAGGGCCCTTGAACTCCACGCTTTTGTAATTGGTCCCATGTAAGGGTGTGCCCATTACTGACTAGCCAAAGAAATTATGTTACTTTTGGCCAAAATTGACCAGACCATAATTTGCACCAGAGTGGATGGTAATTGTTCCGCGGGTATTTTGCTTTCAACTGGTAGCCTTCTTTTATAGTGTACATTCCTTTAATTTTACAACCCCATCTAAGGATGTTCGTCCCTTCAAAAATCAGAATCCACCTAAAGTTTAGCTCATGATCAAATACTTCCCATTGATGCGAGTCAGGTGCATTACACCAATTTTGCTTCCTTTTCCATTGTCTCCACGTGGAGCATGCTCCAATGTCCCAAAACTGGTTAACTATTGAATTTAGGACTGGTTGGTAAATAAGAAGATCTAAGCAAGGTCCTGGCGACTGAATAAATTCTCCCTCTATTGCCACGAGTCTTGCCAAAATAAGTATTTTCCCCCATCTCTGATGTCCCAGAAGGTATGATTACGAATCAGATCCTTATTTCAGCTTCTAGATTCTAGATTGATGAGCCTCTTTGATTGTCCTGGACTCTCAACCTCTCTTTCATGGATGAGAGGATATTGTATTTCCATTCCCAAATAACCTTCCAAAGATCATTTCCACCCTAGGATTGGGATTGTAATATTTTTGTGAGCACTTGGAATTATACTTTAAATTTTAATATAGATCACACTTGAGAAACAGAAGAAAAGCAAGAGCATAGGCCAAGAATATAATATGGATGTCATGTGTAAATTAAGTATAATATGTATGTCATGTGAAAATTAAGTATAAGAGAGATAACCTCCTGCAACTATCATGTCTAAGGTTCAAAACCAAAAGAGGTAAGGTTCAAAACCCAAAATGGAAGAATAATCATAAAAGAGATTCAATGACGAATAATATTATCATAAATATGACTTGGAGAATTAGGGATTTTGGAGAACTCGGTAGAAACATGGCTAGTAATTTCCTGGATCGACATGTACAACCCAATTTAAAAATTAGCTCATATATGTCTCCTTGAATGAGCTTTACTCAATGTATTTGGGCATGATTTCAGATGGGAGAAGCAAATTTATTTGCTTTATTTAAGTCTTTGGATTGGGGAGACTGGGATAATTAGGGAAGATTACTGAATACTTAGTGTCTTAAAGGCTTACTCAGTGTCCATTCAAATCCTTTGAGTATGAAATGTAGATTTTTTTTTTTTGTGTAACCCTCCTTGTTAAATGCAATATTTCATCTCCAGAAAATAGGTCGATTTTGTGAAGGAATCTAGTCCACGATAAGGGAGCATCGGAAGGTAGCTATCCTATCAAATTATTAGATTGAATTTGTCTTGTGATGGAGTATCTCAATGGATAAAGTATTTCCTCCTTGTGTTCGTGATTAGAGATGAATGGGAGATGGAAGACGATGGAACGATTGTCTAACTAGTCTTTTTAAAACTTCCAGACTGCCTAACCAAGAAGTAAGACTCCCATTCATGCAAACCCATTAGAAAAAGTGTTCATCTTGTTACAGTAATGATAAAATTGTGATAATTTGAAAGAAGATCTTGCGAGCACACTTAACCCATATGTTATAGTAACCTTGAACTATGATGATTCTCAGATAAATCAAAGCATTTCAATTTATAGCAATGAAAAAGAAGATTCAAAGTCAAGTGATGCAGGAATAACCCCAACTCTTGTCACATCAAAAGGTAATAAGAATTCTCAACGAATGAATTTGAATGCATTCACTTGAATGATGCTCCAGTGTTGAGAATCAGATATTTTCATGCATTTGGACTAACATTTTTCTCCATGCCATCAACAGTACCACAGGCATGCAAAGCATCCATAGCTCACTTTCTTGAAAAAAGAAGAGATATGTATGTGTTCATTTGCCATAGTATTCTTCAAATTCATTCAAATGAAACAAAGACAATGGAAAAATTTGGGAATTTTTCTTGATGTACTATCTGTTCATTAGGAAATTGCTGGATATAAAAGCTTCATACTCATCAACAAGTTACCTGACTGCTCACCTTAGAGAGAAGCATCTCCTAGTTCTAAGAATTTTCCTTCAAATTTGGGTGGATTCCTAACAAAAGAAAATCAGCTAACCAGAAAGAGATTGGATGAGAAGTTCCTAATTGATTCAGAAAGCATGAGGTATTTTCTTGATAAGGATCAGAAGCAACATTCATGTTCACTAAAAGTTTCATGTCATGAAATTGAAGAATGTGAAACTACACTTCAAGAAAAAATCAGTTAGTTCTTTTGTTTCCCATTTAAAAAAGTAACAATCAATGTGTCTTGGAATGTATACAATTTTCTTGCATAGTGAGCTTGGAATAGGAATAAAGGTCATATGGAAAACTTCTAAATTCATTAGTTATATTGGGATTGGGATTGATATTGTAATACATGTGTGCACACTTGGAATTACGATTGTTTGTGGTCTCCTAAATGCTTGAGTAGGTGGAGATCAATAACCAAATGGCACTTAGATAAAAATAGGATATTTTAACTAACAAGAAATAGATATTACTGAATTGAATTTACGAAATTGTATGAAATGTTCATAGATTTTGTAACTGTAAAAATTGTTTTACCCAAACTATCAATGGGAAAGGTCCAACTTATAAGTACAACGCTAAACATGCCTTTCAAACCCAACTGATGATAAGGTGGAACTCCATTATCTAATATTGATTTTCATTTGTAATTTTATATGTTGACGCAAGCCATGGCTGGGAAACAGAATAAAAACAACAACATTGGTCAACAATGTCATATGGATATTATGTGGAAATTAATTACTAGAGAGATACCCTCCCAGATATTAGGTCTAAGGCTCAGTGATTGAGTAGTTGTGCAGTTCAAGCAAGAAATGGGAAGCCTTAAGCCTTGAGATTGTGCAATGTGCAGTTCAGACTGGGTTAAGGGACAAAAATACGCAATTCAGGGAGACAGTGGGACATACTGAGGGGATGGAAATTGGGTGAAATTACTGTGTAGTTTCAGGAGACAAGGGAGGTCGGGACATTGCGCAGTTACACAGTTTAAGGGATCTGTGAGTGAGGTTGAGGGTAGATACTATGCAATGCACAGTTAAGGCTAGGATGGGAGGAAGGATTGCACAATTATGGATGTCAATGCCAGAGTTTGAGCAGAAAAAAGGTGCAGTTCAACAACCCTTGAAGGCAGGAACTGCACATTGCGTATTTACAAGAGGCAAGCACAACTAGAGGAATGAAACTGCGCAATGCGCAGTTCAAGGAGGTCGGGTGAAGCTAGAGTGCTTGGTCGAGAATTTTTTATGAAAATGGCTAAGTGTGGGATCCGTGGGACTAGTGTGAACAATGCTAAGACTTTGTGTGTGATCACAAAATTATAATACTTTGGAGACAACTTTACAACACATGCGACACCAAAGATACACTTTGCGACGACCGTGACGACACTTGTGCGACAATGCTTAAAACTTTTGAAATGAGTGCGACAAATTTTTATATGGTCAGAAAAAATAATTTGCACAAGATGACCTCTTGAAACCACCAAAATAGACTTATATACTGTGATGCAACAACCAACATGCAAAAATACGACATTTTGAATAACTTGCAAAAGGGGGCAAAACACTTTAATAAAACACATGGAATGAGTTTCAAATTTTGTGACAACGATGAAAAATACCAAGGAGGGATTTGAAATTGGGCGTAGGAAAAAATTTTGGAGGGTGTTTTAGCAGCTAAAACACATCCTGAGGAAGCCCAATCTAGTGAGATAATTGTTGATCCCAGTGTACCAAGCACATGGTTCTTTTTTGAGACTGTACAATGCTCTCTTGAGTCTACACACATGAGACTCCCGATCAAACGTCTCAAAACCTTCTCTTTTCTCTATGTACACCTCCTCCTCAACAACCCCATTGAGGAATGTTGGTTTTACATCCATCTGGTGTATCTTTCACCTCATCTGCACGGCTAGTGCAAGAATTGATCTAATGGATGAGTACCTTGCTACAAGAGAAAATGTTTCCTCATAGCTAATTCCATCAACTTGAGATAATCCTTTGGCCAGAAATATGACCTTATACTTCTCTATGCTTCCATCCATTGCATCCTTAAATTTGAAGATCCATCTTGAACCCACAAATGATTTATCTACCAGTATTGGGACCACTTCCCAAACACTATTCTTCATGGTGGATTTGTATTCTTCCACCATTACGTCAACCCAAACCAGTTTCTCAAATTCTTCCTCAAAATAGGATGGCTCAGTCTCTACTTTATTAGTTATTATAACCATGTAGCCAGTGTACCTCTTAGGTGACCTCCTTTACCTACATAAATTTGAAGGAGCTCCCACATTCTCCCTCGCATCCTGCACAAGCCTATCAACTTCCTTGGTTATTTTTATACCTTCTCTAGATGGTTATGCTTGAGTGGATGTATCCACTCTACCTCCTATTTGATCCTCCATTTGTGGTTGCTCCACAACTTCTTGAGGCTCCTCTTTTGGAGCTAAAAGCTCATGTTCTAGTGGGATCTAAAGCTCTCTCTCAAGAGAGAACCACATCACTTTCTCCTCATCAAAATTTACATCCCTTCATACAATTGTAATTTTTAGGGAAGGTAAGTACACACGATAATTTTGTGGAGTTTCAATGTAGCCCAAAAAAACTTCCAACTTAGTTGTCAGCTCAATATTCTTCCTTGAATCTTTGGAGACATGGCAGTAAACAAAGGCTCCAAAAATTCTAAAGTGAGACTCATCCGAATTTCTCCCTGAGAAAGCCTCATTTGGCGTAATCATACCAAGAATCCGATGAGGAATCTGATTATGCAAGTAGTCTGTTGTGTTACATGCCTCTGCCCACAAATGTAGTGGTAGGCCTTGGTCATGTAGCATAGCTCTCGCAACTCCCACAATGCTCCAATTATTCCTCTCAACTAACCCATTCTATTGTGGGTTGTGGGGTGACGTCATCTCTCTTCAAATGTCTTATTTCACATAAAACTCCTTCAATTCATTTGAAACATACTCACCTCCATTTTCGCTCTTAAGATCCTTCACCTTCTTGCCTGTCTCTTTCTCAACTAATGCCTCGAACTATACAAACTTTGAGAATGTCTCATCCTTCTTCTGCATGAAGAAGATACAACACTTCCTTGAGAAATCATCAATAACAATAACATAGTAATTATGTCTAGTAATGGAGACTATAGAGAAAGGCCCACAAACATCAGAGTGGACTCCTTCCAAGACTGCATGTGCTTTTTTTTCTCGATCATGGAATGTGGATTTCACATACTTCCCCAAGGTGCAACCCTTGCACACATTATGCTACTCAAGTTCTCCTTTAGGGAGGTCATTGGTTATGTGTTGCATAGTTTTCAGGGCGCCATGATGAAAATGGCCCAATCTCCTATGTTAGATCCCATCAACATCATGACTTTGCACTTTCTCTTCCTTACTGCTTAATTCAATGCAATATTCCACATCCATCTTGTACAGGTTCTTCACATGAACCTTGATCTGCTTCACTGGTCTAATGGTTTTGTGTCTCAAGAAATATTTCCCTTTGTTGAAGATCACATCATAACCACGACCTTTCAAAACTTCTACAAAGATGAGATGATTCTTTAGGCCTGGAAAAAACATGGCATATTTGAGGTGAACAGAAGATCCCAACTCCCTCTGAAAGGTTACTGTATCAATCTTGGTAATGTTGTACCTTCTATCATCCCCAAGCTCAATATGCATCTAGAGATATTTATCCTCCAAGTCACTGAAAAAATCTCCACACTATGTCATGTGGAACGAGGCACTTGAATCCAAGTCCACACACTCCCCATCACAGTGTTGGTCATGCATGCAATAAGGGTGAAGTATAGCTCAAACTTTGAAGCCAATGCCTTACCTAGTGCTCCTCCTGAGTTCTTCTTGTTAGAATTTTTTTGTGGACACTTTGTAGCATAGTGCCCAAATTCATGAAAATTGAAGCATTTTATTTTGGAAAGTATTTCTCCTTGTCCCCTATAATGGATTCTAGATTGGTTTGAGATTTCTTCCCTTTACCCTTCTTTCCCTTTTCAAAAAATGAAAAATTTTCTTCATCCTCTGCTTTAGATGAAGTTCCATCCCAATTATTTCTCCCGAACTCTTCTTGAACCAAGTCAGACCACAACCTTTTCACTTCGGTAAATTTTCCCTTCCATCTACAGAGTCCTGGTAGCTATGCCAAGATTTTGGAAGGCCTAGAAGAGCTAGGCTCACCAGGTCCTCTTCTGCAACAGCCACACCAACCCCTCCAAGCTCATCCCAAACTTGTGTAAATTTGGAGAGATATTGCGGGATAGTATCATTATTATCCATTCAAATTTTTCAAAGTTTGTCTTTTAGGGCCAGTTTTCTATGATCATTGTTATTCTCGAACAAATTTTTCAATTCCTTCCACATTGTGAAAAAAATTTCTTTTCCATGGATATTTGAGACAACGTGGTCTCGCACTCCCTCCAAGACTATTCTCCTCTCCTTGGCTACATCTTTCTTCCACTGGGTTAGGTTTTGTGCATAAGCTGATCCAGGTTTTGCAATGTATGTCTTGACATATTCCAACAATCCATTGTCATCAAGCATCACCTCCATGCAATCCTTCCATGCAATGAAATTTGCGATGTCTTCCAAGGCATACTCTAATTTCAGACTGTTGAGGGTCATTTTCCCGATCTTGAAGAAATCCTGCTACACTGAAGCTGCAAATTCGAACCTCCTGAGGAAAAAATTAAAAATTCTTGTTCTAATGTGAATCCAACTCTGATTCCATGTAGAAATATGGTAATAGAATTGAAACTGCTCAATAAGCTTAATCAAATATCAAGAGACACAATTCTACTCTATTGATATGCAGTATTTAATTCACAATTTATAACAACAATCATAAAAATGCAATAAGAGAAACCACACATGTTCACACTATTTTTTTAGGTAAAAGCAGCTTCTAAAAACCCCTTAAGTCTACTTGATCTCTTTTAGCACAACCTGCAAGTGAATAACCTATCCCTCTGCTCAATGAGAAGCTCTGACCTAGACTTAGTCAAATCTGGCCTCAACTTGAACCCCTATTTCCTTGCGTAAATCCTAAGGAATTAGACCCATGTTATTTATGATTTTTCCTCCAATTTATTGTGCAATTCCCAAGGTTGATCATCTAGTTGCATGCAACATCTGTAAACTCAATAATAGTCTACAATTGATGTACACTACCTTGGAATCTCCACCACAAATGGGGAACTCAAATTATCTGCATGTATGAGCTTTTTTAGGCTGATTGATCAATTAACCAGATGATCACTAAGTTAGATTGATGTCCCACTACACAACTGACCTTCCACTAGTTCTATCAATAGTTAGAAATAGTTTAACTGAATACAACAGGAAATAATTGACCTTGATTGCTAAAATTTAGCAATCACACAAGCTTTACTAAACTCCAAGCCCTTTAACTCGAATTTACTTAGTAAACTGAGTGACACAAGCCATTGCACACAAGTTAACTACCTCCAAGTTGTCAGTTGATGTGCAAATTCAAATTTTTCTCAATTTAACCAGGATAAAGTCAAATTGAAACTTTCTTGTGACACTTGTCAACATGAGCCACTAAGGTCATCTTCATCGAGCATTATTAGAAGAAAAAAATGGCCTTCTGCAAACCAAAATTAATAGAATGCAAGTCAAGAATGATACATTATAGATTTGTTTGGCAAAATTGGAGTCAGTCATCGGGTGTGCCGCAGATGAACAAGATTGGAATGAAATGGAAGAGGAGAGTTGTTGGCTTCTCAAGATGTAGTGGTTGAGCAACAACAACTAAAGGATCAGCTGGTGGAGAAACTTCAGGCGCTTGTCCAGACATTAGAGGAAATTTCAGCCTAAAAGTGCCCATGAAATTTTCATGTACATAATATGTAAACCAATCAAAATCCTTTAAAGTTAAAAAGAAATACATGTAAATATGTTGGAGGGAAAAGAAGAAAACCACTTTTTTAATTGTATTTTTTGCTTATCTCCTTATAGGTTTACTAAAATTTCAAATGTAGACATTTGTTGGATGCGTAATTAAGTTCCACATCCAACAAGTACCCATTATGCATACTTCTGAGAAGACCACATTGGTAAAATTGAAGATACATTAAAATAGTATGTTCAACACAAAAGAACATCTAAAGCTATGGGTTTGTTATGTAGCTTCAATATTGAAGTGCTATTACAATCATCATGTCAACAGTTCTATCTAAAACACAACCATTGATACCTTCAATGAACCACCAATTGATACCTTCTCGATTCTTTTCTTCATCAAAAGCCTTCAATGGCAACCACCAAAGCCATTGAAAAACTCTGATGCAGTGATCTCAAGCATTGGGTTTTGGATCCCTAATGCACTGGTACGACATATGTAAACCACATCAGGAAACCCAAAACTGAAGTTACACTATATGTTTTTTTGTACAACCCAAAAAAATCCATATACAGTCCCAACTAATACTAGTGAATTGATCCTATATATCATGCAATGTCATAACAATATTTTTGAATTCATTAAACTCATCCATTAAATTATTAAAATGAATAATTAATTTGAAATCTTAATACAATTTTTTTAAACCAAATTTACATCTAACAATAAAAAAAAATAAATAAAAAAAATTTTAATTTTTAAATTATTTTCATAATTATAAAAACAAACCATTAAAATTTTAATAATTCCATAATTTTTTAAAATTTAATTCTTTATGCTAGCCATATGCTCATGAAAATTGTTGTTGATTTTATAGAAGTTGGAATGAAAATTGCTTTGGACATTGCATATGCATTTTGAATATATTAGGAAATTTTAAGCTTTATGCAAAATGGACCAGCCGTGAAGAAGGTAAGTAAATTTTTGGAAGAGTTTAAATACATGGGTTTTTGAATTTGATCTAGTAAGATTCTTGATCAAATCATTGCTATAATGTTTTATTATTTAAAACAATATATTTTAAATATAAAAAATATTTTAATATTGAGAAAAATATTAAACATTTTAATTATATAAATTTAAAATTGTAAAAAAAATATTTTAATATTAAAAAAAATAATTAAACATTTAAGTTACATAAATTTAAAATTAGACTTTAAAATTTAATTTTTTAATAAAATATTAAAAAATCTAAATTCCTAACTATATTTCAAACTTTTAATTTTAAAATGGAGCAGTCTTTTAATCGACGAATCGGGAGTTGATGTGATAGCTCCCGATCCCCCGCTCTGGTGACCTCACCCTTCTTCGGTGCGATTTGGACCCCGCCTCTCTAGCTCTCGATGGCAGCGTATGGCGACAGCTCCCAGTGGACGTTAGCGAGCGCCTCCTCTGCCACCCGTCCCCTTGGCGCCGCTCCGAATACTTATGCCAATTTAATAAAAAATAATAATACAAAGAGAAGGTTGTGGCGATCCGTGTAATGGGAGGGGAGGATCGCGATGGCAACCATCGATTAGGTGTGAAAGGGACGGTGGAGACTTGTCGGCGCGAAATTAAAATTTGAAATTTTCGATTAAAAGACTCCTCCAATATTTTCTTTACTCTTGTGAACTTCTTTGTATATTGCAGCTTTCTACCCAAAGCACTAAGCACGACGAGGTGGACTTTGAGTTTCTGGGAAACAAACCTGGAAAACCTTATTATCTCAATACTAATGTCTTCGTCAACGGCATTGGCGGCTGGGAGAGCCGAATCGAGCTTTGGTTCGACCCCACTGCTAACTTCCACACCTATTCTCTTCTTTGGAACCGCTACTATATAGTGTATGTTCGATCTTTCTCGCCGTTTCCAACACTTATTAGCTCAAAAATTTTCAACGTGTATTATCATTGCTAGTTTAATAATATTAATTTGCTGGCACACAGGTTCTTGGTGGGTGAAATTGTTGTGAGAGTGTTTAAAAACTCTGAGAAAACCCTGGGACTTCCTTACCCATCATCGAAGCCTATGCAAGTTATTGCTAGTATTTGGAATGGTGAAACCTGGGCCACCAATGGAGGAAGGACAAGGATAAATTGGACGCAAGCCCCTTTCATAGCTACTTTCAAAGGTTTTGATCTTGAAGGTCACAAGTGCGAGGGAGATTCTGATTCCTCTCCTATTTGTCCATCCTCTCCCTCTTCAGAGTGGTGGAAGGATTCGGGCAGCAGAGGATTGAGTGCAGAGAAAATGAAGTAGCTGAAATGGGTGAGGGGAAAATTCATGGTTTATGACTATTGCACGGACAAAACCAGATATCCCAACCCTCCTCCTGAGTGTTCAGTCAATGACGCATGAAGAACATAACAGGCTACAATAATTATTTGGCATTGATTCATTCACTGGTTCACTATTTATTGCTTCACAGTGAATGTGAAGCAATTTGCTATGATTCTTCAGATCAATAAAAATTTGACAAATGTCATAATTGGAGTTGTTCCCTTTTATCTCAATTTCAGATTATTTCATGTCATTTATGAAAATCAGTGTTACAAATTAATATAACATGTTATAGGGTTATTTATTGTGTTTTTATTTTATTTTTATAAAGAACACTTACAACGTTTTGACAGATATTTTTATTGTGTATTTCACAATAAAATGTTACTTTAATTTATAATTCTTCGAATTTTTACTTAGGTTTCATTTAATTTAATTTACATCACTTTGGATATTTAATTGATTTTGTAAAAAGAATTTATTTTGATTTTTGATTTTTGCATATTTAACTTTAATTTACTTCACATCATTTTACATATTTAGCTATTTAACTGATCTTCTTCATGAAAATTTAAAAATATATATTTTTATTTGAATTTTAAATTTTATTATAATAATTTGACAACTTAAACATAATAAATTATGTATTAAGAATTTAGCTTCTGTGATCTATATAATATATATATATAATAATTTTTAGATAATATATATTTAGATATGATTATTACCAAAAAAAAAAAATTATATACATAATAAATTCTGAAATAATAAATTTAAATATATTAAAATTGTTTTATAAAAATCAAAATCACATAATATTATTAATTTGTTTTTTCTAATAACATATTTTTATTTTTATTTTATAATTTTATTTATATTATTTATATATTTTATATTATAAAATTTTAACCAAATATTTTTAAATCTTTTTCTCATACATTTTATTTTAGTTAATAAAATATTTCCTAAACATATATTTTATTATGTATAAAATTAAAAGATTATATGTATTTTCTGTTTCTCATACAACTACTTTAAATTAATATGGTAATTTAACATATTCTATTTAATAATCAATGCAGTTACAACTTACTTTCTTTTCTCAGAGTTTTTTTTTTCAACATAATGGATATGCAATATTTTTCACCAACAACTTTTTTTTAGTATATTTTTGTTTTCCAATATTTTTATTTTCATTACAAATTATATAATTATAATAAAGCTAAATATTATCATTTTGTATTTTGCTTATTATTTCTAAAACAAAACTTTAAGTGTATTTTGCTTATTATTTCTAAGACTATAACATACACCATTAACTTCACAGGGAAATGTAAGGAGTTAAATTTTTTTATACAAGTTACTCATCATTACATAGAGTGTTTAACAGTTCACAGTGTAATTTTATAAATAAGAATAGTAAACTCCTTAACCCTTGACAACCTCCATTACAGTATATTAACTTAATACTATATGATGTAACCATCCATTCATCTCATTACTCATATACTCATCACATAATTTCCATTATGAACATCATAACAAGAAAGGAATCAACCTCATCATCTAGACACAATAATCAATCACACCATCGAACACCAATATACCCTGGAAACCCCGTAGGGTGAAAACCAACAAACGTTTAATTTTATTATTAAACGCTCGTGAGGGTGTTCAGCCCATCACTCAATGGCTTATAAGGGAGACCATCCCTTAACCATCATTTATATAATCTTACAAGGAAATATGCAAATATCTAGCTTAAAGCCATTACAATAAATATGATACCATTTACCCTCTGGTCTTCATATCTTCACATCTTCACATCTTGGTGGCATGGATGTACCTACAATGGACCATCGTACATTGGACCTTCCTGCAACTCGCACTCATCTGCACGAACATTAATCATTAACCTGCCACCATGACACGCATAATTTTCCTTTGTACATGAAAAGCATAATATTCCTTTGTACATGTCACCATCATTCCCTGCTATGATGCCTTCAACATAAAATGATGTCAAGATTCATAAAGTATTAATCACTCACTATAGTAGTTTCTCCATCTACTCATGTATAATCATGACAAGCAAGTAAAGTACCTTGTCATTCTCTCTTTAATAACACATACCTCATATGTGCTGGTTATAGGTCATCACATTAAATAATGCTTACATCGCATAAGCACACATTCCTACAAGACAATGGCCACATCTCCCAAGCTTTTCTTTAAAATAAATTGATACATCAGCTAAGATATTTATGCATGTGATTTAAATACATTTAATAAAAATAGCTAACCCTTAAGCTATTACCTTTAGTGCATGGAATGTGAGCTAACATAACAAATGTTGCTCCCATGCATGCAATGCATAATGATTCCAAAAGAGTCTCCCTAAGGAGTGCTTACACAATGAAGCACATAACCTCCTTCACAAATCTTCCCAAAGACAACCTCAATGCTAGTGAACATGTAAACATATGTTTTCTTTTTGTAAAACTATGCAATTAAGAATATAAATATATGTCTTCATTTTTCAAAGGTTATATTAAACAATCATTTCCAATATACTTTAGCACCACAAGCTATCTTTACCTCCTACAAATATTTATATTCTTTCCAATGAAAGTTATTACTTATGTTGCATGCCTATGCATGACCTTGTTCCAGAAGAACTAACATAACTAACATATTAGCTTTTATATCATAAATGTACTCACATATTTTCCTAAATAGTAAGATAGCTCAACATTTCTTTATACATGCAAAGAACATGCTTCTATAAAATAATGGCTATTCTTTGTGCATGCAAGAGAGATAACTCTCCCTCTTTGTGCATGAAAGAGAGATATCTCTTCCTTCACTGTAGGAGACACATATTCCCTTCTGAGATTTCTATCATCCTGAAATACTATTTTCATGTAAAAAATATTAACATAATAGTAATCTTTAAGACAACCTAGATTCCTTTTACAAAAAAAACTTCTTAGAATACTACCACTCTTAACTATTATTTCCATGTAGAAATATACATAATTATTTCTCAAAAAGGGGTTAATATAACTTATTTACTTTATGTAGTTCCTCATTAACAAAACTTAGGGAACCATAACAAGGTTACTTGATATTTTATACACCTAAGATGAAATCTTTCCAATAGGTAACCCTTTTCAAGAAGGTAGCATAATTAATCCTTATATTGTGCATAAGGAATAAGAATACCCTTTTAAAATAATAACAAAGTTAATATTTTATTCATTAACCCATGCAATTAAATCAAAATACCAAATATATAACACAATAATAACTTCTCTTTTACCCACCACATAAAAATAAAGATATTTTGTTAACACAATGGACTTATCTTTCACTTCACAAGATAAGATATTATTTCTAAAGAAAATTCTATAAATTTTGTTAAATGTAAATATTTCTGCTTATAACAAATCATATGAAATATTTCATATTTCATTTTCTCTCCAGAAAATGAGTAAAGTATTCAAAAGAAAACTACTATTCATATGAAATATCATTTTCATTTCAGAAAATAAGTAAAATATTTTAAAAGAAAACTACTATTTTGAAGAATACTTATCTTTCTCCAAGATGTTTAACTCTCTGCACCTTGTGTTGATACTGAATAACCCAAGAGATATTTCCATTTCTGAGGGGAAAGCAATGCTCCTAGTAGTTCCATTTGCAGCTACGTCCTTTTCGTTCCTCCATTTGCAGGTACATCTTTTTCGTTCCTTACTCATTTGGGCATTTCCAATTGTATAAATAATAAACAAAACATCCATCCCAACTAACAGATAACCATGCTACGCTAACAGAGTACCTGGCCTCAAGAATGCGTACCAATAAGATTTCTCTCCCATTGCGACTCGCACAGTGGTCGCAGCTGCCGTCCTCAATTCCTTCAGATTTGCAAATGGTTTTTGCTGTTGGAGTCGTGGCAGTGTCCCTTATACTTCTAGCTACGCACTCTTCATGTTCGCGTTTCTGCAACGCCCTCCACCTTCATCTCAAGGGTCATGACAAATATCAAGAAAAGAACAAACGCAACACGAGTTACATTGCCCATCCTCCTCTCCATATCGCTGCTTTTAACTGGATAATAATCCAACACCATATCAATCGCCTATTTTTATCAACCGATTCAAGAATTCAGTTTTCAACCAATTCTTGATTTAACTGGTTTTGTAAAACATGGTAAAAATTGTAATTTGCAATAGTTTACGTGGGTGTTACATACTCCCCCCCTTAAGAGAACACCGTCCTCGGTGTGCTTCTCTCACTGATGTTTAAACTTATACTCATGATATAATAATATAAACAACCCAAAGGGAGTCCTTTCCCTTCACAATGAAACACTTTCGTTTCCTTAAATGTCATTATTTAAAACAATAATGTTTTTATCTATACTCATAAGCATGTATAGCGCAAAGAACATTTCATTTTTATTTATAATTGCTTATTCCTTATTTAGCTTACCAATTACTATTGAAAGAAATGATGGCTTTTACGCAAGCTCTCATAGATTGGTTGAACACCCATCAACACTTCCTGGAAAGAGCCTGTAATGTACGACTAACAATTCAATCACATTAGTCACATAGTTTCAATCAAAAGAAAATACTTGCCACTATCAAACATTCTTGCAATATCAAGATATGTTTTAATCAAATTACTTCCACCAGTACTCAGAGAGCACCAACTCTCTAGTCAATGCATCACGTGCACCTTGTCTTAGCTCCTGCTAAAGACATCCATAGAGTACTTCAAAAAGTACTCAGAGAGCACCTAGCTCTCTTCATCATACCAATGGTCAATCAATGCACCATGGTCGTATCCTGGCATCTGCTAAGACATTCAAACAAATTAGTAATAAAATAAATGAACTTATACATTCAATACTTCATTTTAATATAACACAACTTTTACTTAACTTGTTCCACTATGAGAACTGCAATGGTAAACAAAATGCTCCTCCTAATCCATACGATTGAGTCATTTTTCTAGACAGTTAATCTTTCCACACTAAAATGTCTTTATACTTATTTGGAAATTTAGTCCTTCAAGCTGTGGTCCTCCCTACCATCAAGTGAGGCAATTACATCCTCCACTTGCCCCCTAGCTCCAGAATCTGGACAGTGTCACAGGTCAACAGTGGATTCTTCTGCTGTGACATCGGGATGGCCAATCCAGTCACACTTAGAAAAGCCTGGAAGAGAAATTCGGGACAGTCCGGTCCAATTCTCCAATTCCAGTCATACTCAGATGTTTTTGGCTTTACAAGGGTTGCTGGAAGCTATTTTCAACTGGTCCTAACCAGCTCGAGAAAATACTCCCCCTTTACCAATTTCACAGAACGCCTACTCCTCCTTGGGGATCCAGCTTATCCTCAGAGGAGTAGGTAACTGTCTTACCAACTGTCCCCAACCACTTCCTGTTCTTGGAAACAATTACCATCAGCTTAAAACGATTTTCTTTTCATTAATTAATTTCAGCAATTTAAATAACTTGCTTTATCAACAGTAACGATTTAAGTTTTTTCTTGTCAAATAAAAGAGAATTAAACAAATTGTATTGAACTAGTTAATACTAGTTAACTTTAATGAAGATGTCATAACTTCCCCCCTTGGAAGTAACATACATGTGTTGTATATTAAAACATGATACTTTAACATTTATTGTTGCAATTCTCATTGAAATGTTTGTGATGTTTCATTTTTCACAGATCTTATGTTTCTATTAAGATACCCATGCTTACTATAAGAAACAATGCTAATCGTAAGTATGCATTTCTCAAGCACATATTATCTTATGCAAACATTTCCAATTCTCATAATGTTCTGTTCCAACAGACTGGCATACGAAGTAATTATCATAATCACTTGTTCACAACTTTCAAATAGCTTAGTCAAAATCGATTCATGCATATAACCTTCATTAGTTATTCAGTCATAACTAGTCAATAGTTTTAATGCATCCATGACGACTCATGCAAACACTAGTTAGTCAACTAGTCATTAAGTTAAGTTTCATAACTTGATCCATTAGGAGACTTCATTCAACTCTATCATTCTATAGTAGGACTTTCTTCATCCTTTGCATTCATGCATTAGTTTCACACACCTCTTTTTAAGTAGTGCATGGTAACTTAGAAATTTTTTTGCATGCAAAACCAATTGCTTTTCTTCAAGCTCAAATGAAAGGTAACTATTTTTCTTTCATGCTTTTATATTTTCTTTCCTAAAGAAATAAAGCATAATACACATACTAATCTCATATGCCTATTCTTATGCAAAAAAAGTATATTATAATAGCATGTACTTTTTAAGAATTCTTTTAAATGGAAGCTCATGCAATGCCATGTATGTAACAATACATCTTTAAAGGAAATCAACATGCATATGCATATATTTCTTAAAAATAAAATAAAATACTTATATTTATTTAATTTGAAGAACTTCTCTCCCTATTGCAGTACTCATTCCCATCAGGAAATTCACATTGCTCCTCTGCAACAATGTTTTCTTTTAGCAGCATCGATAAAATTTTATAGCATGATCAGATAAAACCTTAATCAATAAATAATCAATCCTTGAATGATCCTTTAACACCTTTCCATGTGCATATATGAGATGTGAATACAATTTCACAACATGCTTTCTTCTAACGTCGCTACATTAGTGTGAGTAAGTAATTATCAATTCATGTTAAATAACTCCCACATTATTATGACAATTTTCACAGACGCACACATTCGTATAAGACAAATAACTATATCTGTTTAGAAATTCCTTTAATGGAAAATGACACAATGTGCATTCGCTTTACTTAAACTTTAACAAAAGAACCACCACTTCAGATTTTGCCTTTGGAACATGCAAATATATTAAATCTAACACATTGACTGTTGTTCCTATGCATACAATGCATAACGATTAATTTCCCAACAGAGTACTTAACATAATCGAGTAGGCAAACTCATGATTCCTCTTTGAGGACACATAACATAATAGGCATGAAAAACATGGTTTTATTTTCCATAAACTAATGGAATAAAACATAAGAATACATACCTTATTCTTGAAATATTATACCCACATTAACCATGTATATATTTTAAGGAAACCAAAACATTACTTTATTTTTGTACATGTAATTCATCTTCTTTGCCAAAGAATTATTTTCTAAAGTATGATAACAAAACATGTTATCTTTTTCCACATATAAACTTATGTTCTTTCCTATGAAATCTAATACAACTATTGCATGCAGATAACCTTGTTCCTCTATGATTCTACATGCAAGTTGCTCATGCTTTGCTTCCAGTAATTTATCATAGATAGCCTCTTTTATGCATAAAACTATGCAACACTAACAAGGTTAACTTAACCTTTAATATACCTAAATCAAGAAGTTTACATAATCCATCTAGCAATGTAGTATATTCAAGAGGTTATTCTCTTTAGCCTATATTTATTTTCAAGAAAAGAACTTGGATTCCTTTTCATTTAACACACCGGTACGAAATCTCTTTTTAAAGAAAACAGGCTTCTTATCTTTTCTTAAATAAGATATATATAAAGGCAAGCAATTTTACTTATTTATGTTTTACTACTGCTCACACCTTTCAAGATATGTACTAGTAATCTTCGCAAGAACTCACATGGGTTCTTCTCAGCAAAACTAGCATAATAGTTTGGTCTTTTACCATGGTATATCTTTCTAAAAGATTATCATATTAGCAATGTTTTATCACTTTCCAAAAGAACTAGCAAAATCTTGCATATTAAGTAAAACCACATTTTACTCTATATTTATCTCTTTTAGTTGCAAGATTCACATGCAAGATTTATTTTCAAAATATACATATTTCTCTCCTAGAAAAAGTAAAATGTATATTAGTTTAAATTTTCAAGCACACACATGTTTCTTTTTCAAGAAACCAAATTCCCAACTCCTTTCAAGGAAACTTCAATACAACAATAAAAGTTTTACGTACATGGAAAATACATATCCTTTTTAAAGAAACTCTAACTCAACAGTTATTTACTTTGTAAGCAGTGTATTTTCCATAAATGTAATAACTAGTGTTTAAAGAAAAGAAAGATAATAATACTTATCTCTTGAAACTCTTTGTTCAACCTGGATTAGAGATGCGATGCCTTCCTTCACATAAGCGCATTTCATCTCGAATCCCTCAATTTCTTTTTGCTAACTCCCCAAAGGTGCCAGTGTTGCAACCTTTAGCTCTGATACCACTTGTAACATACACCATTAACTTCACAGGGAAATGTAAGGAGTTAAATTTTTTTATACAAGTTACTCATCATTACATAGAGTGTTTAACAGTTCACAGTGTAATTTTATAAATAAGAATAGTAAACTCCTTAACCCTCAACAACCTCCATTACAGTATATTAACTTGATACTATATGATGTAACCATCCATTCATCTCATTACTCATATACTCATCACATAATTTCCATTATGAACATCATAACAAGAAAGGAATCAACCTCATCATCTGGACACAATAATCAATCACACCATTGAACACCAATATACCCTGGAAACCCCGTAGGGTGAAAACCATCAAACGTTTAATTTTATTATTAAACGCTCGTGAGGGTGTTCAGCCCATCACTCAATGGCTTATAAGAGAGACCATCCCTTAACCATCATTCATATAATATTACAAGGAAATATGCAAATATCTAGCTTAAAGCCATTACAATAAATATGATACCATTTACCCTCTGGTCTTCATATCTTCAGATCTTCACATCTTGATGGCATAGATGTACCTACAATGGACCATCATACATTGGACCTTCCTGCAACTCGCACTCATCTACATGAACATAAATCATTTACCTGCCACTAGGACAAGCATAATTTCCCTTTGTACATGACAAGCATAATATTCCTTTGTACATGTCACCATCATTCCCTGCTAGGATGTCTTCAACATAAAATGATGACAAGATTCATAAATCAATCATTTCACATATCTGTACTATATTAGTTTCTCCATCTACTCATGTATATTCCTGACAAGCAAGTAAAGTACCTTGTCGTTTGCTCTTTAACGACCCATACCTCATATGTGCTGGCTATAAGTCACCGTAATAACTAATGCTTCCGTCACATAAGCATGCATTCCTGCAAGACAATGGCTACATCTCCCAAGTTTTCTTTAAAATAAACTGATACATCAGTTAAGATATTTATGCATGTGATTTACATAAATTTAATCAGAATAGCCAGCCCTTAAGCTATTATGGAATGCAAGCTAACATAACAATTGTTTCTTCCATGTCGAATTCCAAAAGACTCTCCCTAAGGAGTGCTTACACAACGAGGCACATAACTTCCTTCACGAGTCTTTCCAAAGAAAGTCTCAATGTTAGTGAGTATGTAAACATAAGTAAAAATATGCAATTAAGACTATAAATACATGTCTTCTTTTCCAAAGATTGTACTAAACAATCATATTCAATGTAGTTCAATACTACAAGCTATCTTTCTACATACAAATATGTATATTATTCTTCAAATAAAGTTAATACAT
The DNA here is from genome assembly GCA_034641835.2 of Pinus albicaulis. NCBI lineage: Eukaryota > Viridiplantae > Streptophyta > Pinopsida > Pinales > Pinaceae > Pinus > Pinus albicaulis. The sequence continues at coordinate 613,619,972 of CM076578.1, read as the reverse complement.
AGGTTGCATGCCTATGCATGACCTTGTTCCAAAAGAACTAACATAACTAACATATTAGTTTTGATATCATAAATGTACTTACATATTTTCCTAAATAGTAGGATAGCTCAACATTTCTTTATACATACAAACAACATGCTTCTATAACATAATGGATATTCTTTGTGCATGCAAGAGAGATAACTCTCCCTCTTTGTGCATGCAAGAGAGATAGCTCTTCCTTCACTGTAGGAAGCACATATTCCCTTCTTAGATTTCTATCATCCTGAAATACTATTTTCATGTAAAAAAAAAGATTAACATAATAGTAATCTTTAAGACAACCTGGATTCCTTTTACAAAAAAAAACTTCTTAGAATACTACCACTCTTAACTATTATTTCCATGTAGAAATATACATAATTATTTCTCAAAAAGGGGTTAATATAACTTAGTTACTTTATGTAGTTCCTCATGCACAAAACTTAGGGAACCATAACAAGGTTACTTGTTCTTTTATACACCTAAGATGCAATCTTTTCAATAGGTAACCCTTTTCAAGAAGGTACCATAATTAATCCTTATATTGTGCATTAGGAATAAGAATACCTTTTTAAAATAATAACAAAGTTAATCTTTTATACATTAACCCATGCAATTAAATCAAAATACCAAATATATAACACAATAATAACTTCTCTTTTACCCACGAGATAAAAATAAAGATATTCTTTTAACACAATGGACTTATCTTTCACTTCACAAGATAAGATATTATTTCTAAAGGAAATTCTATAACTTTTGTTAAATGTAACTATTTTTGCTTATAACAAATCATATGAAATATTTCATATTTCATTTTCTCTCCACAAAATGAGTAAAGTATTCAAAAGAAAACTACTATTCATATGAAGTATCATTTTCATTTCAGAAAATAAGTAAAATATTTTAAAAGAAAACTACTATTTTGAAGAATACTTATCTTTCTCCAAGATGTTTAACTCTCTGCACCCTGTGTTGATACTGAATAACCCAAGAGATATTTCCATTTCTGAGGGGAAAGCAATGCTCCTAGCAATTCCATTTGCAGATACGTCCTTTTCGTTCCTCCATTTGCAGGTACATCCTTTTCGTTCCTTACTCATTTGGGCATTTCCAATTGTATAAATAATAAACAAAACAGCCATCCCAACTAACAGATTACCATGCTACGCTAACAGAGTACCTGTCCTCAAGAATGCGTACCAATAAGTTTTCTCTCCCATTGCGACTCGCACAGTGGTCGCAGTTGCCGTCCTCAATTCCTTCAGATTTGCAAATGGTTTTTGCTGTTGGAGTCGTGGCAGTGTCCCTTATACTTCTGGCTATGCACTCTTCATGTTCGCGTTTCTGCAACGCCCTCCACCTGCATCTCAAGGGTCATGAAAAATATCAAGAAAAGAACAAACGCAACACGAGTTACATTGCCGATCCTCCTCTCCATATCGCTGCTTTTAACTGGATAATAATCCAACACCATATCAATCGCCTATTTTTCTCAACCGATTCAAGAATTCAATTTTCAACCAATTCTTGATTTAACTGGTTTTGTAAAACATGGTAAAAATTGTAATTTGCAATAGTTTACATGGGTGTTACAAAGACAAAACTTTAAGACATAAAAAATAATATTATCTAACTCTTTTTATTAATGGTCTCAATAAAATTATGAAATTCCATATACCTTTATTACGTTTCACATTTTTCTAGAATCCTAAGGGAAAAAAATATTATCCAACTCTTTTTATTAATTATCCAAATAAAATTCATCAATTATAAAATTCCATATAGCTTTATTATGTTTCACATTTTTTCAGAATCTATTCCTTCATTACAAGGGAGAATTAATTACTTGCTTCATGATTACAGAGAAATTTAAATTAATAGTGGTTTTTAAATCTTTGTAAATACATTCTCATGAAACTTAAAATAAATGATGATGAAGTGTTTTCGTTAAGTTACTCTATAATGTGAAATAAACAATGATGATATGTTTTGTTAAAATTTAGTTCAAAAATCTATTTAACAACTATTTTTTAAAATAAACCAAAAAAATAAAATATATGTTTTATAAATTTTTATTTTTATTTTATTTTTTATTCTTTTATATTATAAGTTATAATTTAATTACTTTAAAAAATTGTAGATTTTTAAATGGATGAAATATTTAAAATTTAAATATGTTTATAAATTATTGTTAATTATTTTATAATTAAAATATTAAGAATTAATAAAACTTATGATTTTTAAAATTTAAATATAAATCTTTAAAATAAATATATTTATTAGGTAATTGAGATTCAAATAACTTCCCAACTAACTAATAACCTAATACATAAAATATATGACATATATTATTAAATATATATTTTTAATAAATATAATATTTCATAATTATTTGGGGATATATGGTAGAATGTGATTGGTTTAGTAACTATTTAGTTTATTTATATTTAAATATAATATAGATGAAATGGTTAGTAAATATAGGTAGGTATTAATTTATGATAAGAATTAAAAGATATTGTCTAATTATTATAAGTTTTAGAGTTTTTGGCTAGAATCTATCATTTTTTTTTGGTTAAATCTTGATTTATGTTATATATATATATATATATATATATATGCATTCATTAGTCTAAAAAAACTCTTGGTACGGGCTCATGATATATTTCACATTACCAACATTAAAAAATACTAAAAGTTAATTATGAATTTTTTTAAATTATTTTTATTAATTACCAGCCTATATCCATGATAACTCCATATCTACCAATTTCTCAGAGGGGTCAAATATTTTTTCACTCTAAAAGAGGTTTCCATCTCAATAGATATTTTTTCACTCTAAAAGAGGATTCCATCTCAATAGATATTTTTTCACTCTAAAAGAGGTTTCCATGTCAATAGAATTGATCTCTTTCCGGGCTTGGTAGATACAAAGTTATGATGGATCTACGCTAGTTTAATTTCACCCTTTAAATAGAATATATTCCACATGAATAAGATGGGTCAACACCATAAGTTCTCAATACCATGGGTCATTTTTATTTTTATAAGGTTAATTTCAATTTTAATTTTTTATTTTATTTTGACAAAGTTTTACATTAAGGTATACTAATCTTTTTATTTAATTTTATTTTTATTTTTATGCAATTTGACTTAGTCAAAATGTTAAACATCACATTACAACATAACAAAAAGATATTAACATATGAGTTAAACATATATATATTTAAATAAACATGTAACACAATTATTTACCATGGAAATTCACCCTCATTTAATACCATGACTTATCAATAAACATGCCCCAAAAAGCTTAACTAATTTCATGATCAAAATAATTTTTATATATTTAATTTTAATTTTAAAATTATAACAAATTTTTAAGGAGGGGCGTAGAATATAGGATGATGGGGTGTACTGTTAAGGAACTCCATGATGTGAAGGTCACTAGTTCTAAACTCTTGGGAAAAAATCCATACATGTTAAGGGTTGGTATGGCCTAGGATGGGTGCGATCCTCAGGAGATTTTGTTAGCTTAGATGCCCCTCCGGTGTGATTTCTCAAACCAAAGGTTAAGCATGCAGTCATCTAAGAACTCACACCACTTAGAAAATGTGACATCCACTTACATGAAAAAAAAATAAAAAATTAACTCCTTTTTACTTATCATTTTAACTAACTTACTATTAGTAGTTTCTTTCTTCGCTTGCTATTACATTAGAAAACACCATACTGCATTTTTTTTTATAACCATAAAGAAAATAATTTGATAAAAAAATAGTATGGATTTGATAACCATTAACCTTACTCTTGCAACGTCGTGATATATTCAAGTATTATAATACTATAATGGCATGGTGTACAAAGGTTTATTTGGTAGCTTTTTACAAAGATATACCAAGTATACAGTTTCACACCCACCTAGGTTATCATGGGCTTATCTGACTTGACAATTTGGCCACATGTCAGGCATCATGCAATAACTTTACATAAATATTATGGTTGCTATCATAAGCGAGGATATTATTTCTTTATTGATCGACATTATATGAATGTACCTTAACTATATCTCTGCATATATTTTATGTGATTTAATATATCTATGGATCTGACATCTGCCATGGGTTACACTATTGGATCCTTCACACTTTGATCAACAAATGTGATGCGTTTTTGGAAGGGTTAGGGTATTGACTTGCCCCTCTACCCTAATCGTTTTGATTTTGCCTCCGCGAAACTTTGTGAGTGTTTTGAGGTCCACTGCTCTGGAACTCAAACGTTGTCGTGACTTCTCTTACGGTACTTGTTCAAATGATCTCCAAGTTTGCTCAACCACCTTTAGGTATTAATTAACTAGTTATTCTTCAACCCCAATTCGGAAATTCATCTGCGTATTTTTCATATTTATCTTTACACAATTCATGCTAATTGTTAGGATTTACTCATGTGCACAATTTCTCTAGCTTTTGTTCTGATTATGTCGTTGTTTATAATGCTTGCTAATTGTTTTAGTAGCATACATAATGGGTTCTTCCGACCATCCCTCTACAGGAGCAATGTGAGGGTTTTATTACCTTACTGCACTAGAGAATCAAACAATAGTCCTCGGCTCATCTTATACAGGTGATTCACGTTGACATTCGAAGTGTTATATACGACAAGGGTTTTGTTTACAATATAGGCAAACTTTGTAAACTTGTTTCTAGGTCTTCGACATCGAACCCCGCTTCTAAAATAAGGTAAAATTTTCAAGATTGAGCTAGGTCAAATTCGTTTGCAGATTTGTTTGTTTTACCCCAGGTTACACTAAAAACCCTAACACTTACACATTTTATGTTGTCTTTTCAGGTAATTTTTGGACATCATACCCTTTTGAATGAATGGCGCTCTCCTTCATGCAATTCCGCCTTCAGCTAGTGACTTCCTCACCTCTTTGTGTACAGGTACCGTTGGTCTATGAAATGATTTAATTTAATTGAAGTCCTCCAGGCTTCTGGGTATAAACCCTAAGTTAACATAGACTTTCACATGAAGCCCTTAAGGCTATGTTCTCATCTTTTATTTCATACTTGGTGTAAAGGAATTATTCAGCCTTGAAAATGGCTTAATGTATAAGGTTTTCGATATTTATAAGTTTCCCATACATGTAATGATTTTATAGTTGTGTTTTGGAGTTTCTTACTCAGCTTTGTGTCTGAAATGTTTGTTTTGGCTTGGAAACTCCCTTAGTTCATGTTAATGGTACAGTTGAGAAGTTTTCGTCACAACGTTATTATAATTTTGCCATATATGATTTGTTGTGAATACCATCTACCTCATTACTAATATTTTAGTCCTATAGCAGTGACTATATAGTTTTGCCCTCTCTTTGCGACGACTATGTAATTTTACATATATCTACATTCTTGTAGACTGTTTTTATACTATGTTTTACATGCTCATAACTGTGCCAGTTTACTTGCATGCAGTTCTTTTCTTCATTTTAATGTAGTATGCTACTTATGTATTTAATTATTTTGGAAATTGAATGCATTGTAGTTATCTATATTTCTACAAAGTTTCTATTTCATGTATTACATTTTTTTTTTTTAGCAGTGCTAATTTGTGGGCTAATATTGTTTAAATACATAGCAATATTTCATTCAATCTATCATTTTCTTGGTAAATATTGTTCGGTTATTGTATAAGGTTGATGTCAGGACAATCTCTATTTATAGGTTACTCTCTATAAACCCGCAGTTCGTGTATAGTAATTTTTTATCGAAGAGGGCATGAACTGTATAGTCTGGGCTCCCCACCTTGGACAGACTAACAGTACCCTCCACAACCTTTTTCTAGTTTTACATTTAAATACCCTGTTTACTTCTTTATACACATGAAAAACCATTCTTTATTCAAAAACACATTTAATATGACATATAGGAAATTGAACTGTCTTAGAGTACACAACTAATGAGTTTCCATTTTACTGCCATATATCATCATTCATTTTTTCTTGAAGAAAAAATAACATACAATAGTTTGACTGCCTTTTCCTATTTTTTGGACTGATAAAAACCCCCCCATGCTCTACATCAGAGTAGGACTTAGAAAAATCCCCCCATGCTCCGCACCAGAGTAGGACTTAGATATCAGTTTTTCTAGAGTAGACCTCAAGACCCTCAATCCAATCTTCACTCCTAGATTCAAGTCATAGAGTTTCCACTAGTTCCAACCAGCTATGGATTTACTCTCACCTTCAAGCCTCTTGGCTTTTCTCCACATTCATAGAACCCCTTTTTCTCACTGGGATTTTCTATTTACCCTTAGAGAAAAAAGAAAATGTCTTTTAACTTCTTTTTCCCAACTACTCTGCGATATTGGAATACTTTATCATTAGTTTTATGGAAACCATTCCATAAATAATTCTTTATTCAATAAAAGAAATAAATCATGTTCATTAATAGATTAACTTTACTTGTTAATCTCATTTAAAAGTTAAATGAAAAATCTTTCTTTAAAAGAAAAATAAATGCTAATACTTTATCATCAATTTTATGGAAACCATTCCATAAATAATTCTTTATTCAAGAAAAGAAATAAATCATGTTCATTACTAGATTAACTTTACTTGTTAATCTCATTTAAAAGTTAAATGCACAATCCCTTTTTAAAATAAAAATAAATAGTTTAAGAATTAAATCCTAATGTTACAAAAATAAAATAATAATAACATTTTTAAAAATTAAATTGAAAAGAAAAATGACAGATAAATCTCAACCATCTATTATGAATTTTAGTACCTTTACTCCATAAAAATTAAATTCCTATCATCCTCTTATAGCAGTTGACAATTAAATTAAAATTCTGGAAAATATTCCAAAATAATTACAACATAATTATATATGGAAAATTTAATAAAAATTTTGATTTTTTTTTTGCCAAGAACAATTTAAATATTATTTGGCTTACCATGAAACCTAAATTGGTGATTCTCATGTTATGAAGTATTATGTAAACCATGAAATTCAAGATTCAAATCCTATAGGTCAAAATAACATAAAAAAATTAAACATGAGTGTATATATATATTTTAAATAAATAGCAATATATTCCATTATCAGAAAAATATATACATAAGAGAATACATCAAAGGCACAAACTTTGAAATCACTGCCAAACACCATGATCAACATAGGGAAGCATCATTGTCATAAGCTAACATCGAAACTACATAATTTTCTTTCCAATGCATGAAGCTCGTAAAAAAAATGCAGAGTGACAACATCAAATTAAGTTGAAACAAACGATAGTTGTGACCAACAATGCCAAAGAAACTCTAGAGAGAAATAAATATAATAACATAATATAGGTGAAATAATAGTAGGGAAATATAATGCCACCAAAATGACCAACATCCGAGGACTAGAGACTTATGTTTGTCAACACCATACGCATATAGCCCATACCAAAACTGTAGATGTCCAAAATCGTCTACAGGGCCAAGACCATAACTACATGTATCCAAAGTATGAGCCATAAAATGTGTGACCGAAAACAAATAGATACCTTCAATTGTATGCTCTAAATAGAAGAGTTACCACTATGAAAAATGGGATCCATGAGGTCACCCGATCCTGAATCATTAACCAGAAAATACTCCACCTTTGCTAGAGAATCCACATTGTTTAAAAAAAAGGAAATATTTCTTACCATTCGCTTGATTTCCTCTAGAGAGGAGAAAATTATGTAATTCTCCACCTACTTTTCCTTGAACATAAGACGGAATAAAGTAGAATTTTTATGATTCAAAGCTAAGGAAATTAAACAATTCAACCTCCTCTTACAGAAACGACCAAGGCTTGGAAACCACTTCACTTTAACACCAACTAGTTCATATTCTAAAGTATAAGGGTGGTCACCACTCTCGAAATCTTCCAAATATAAAATTTCTCAACGTACCTCCAAAGGAACTAAGTTAAAAGAAAAGACAATGGAGCCATAAGAGAATGGGCATGACATTTTCTTCCCAATAAAGAATCCACCCCCTCGACGACTAGGAATTCGTTGGCGAGGAGCCATAAAAACTAGAGAGGAGAGACAATGATAATAACTTGAATATGAACAACATCCAATGAAATATGTTGAAGGATAAAGAGGGATAAAATGATGAAAAAACCTAAAAACGAGAAGGTCATTCGCAATAAACCACCTAACAGGGCCCAGACATAAGAGGTTTAGAAACTCACTACAAATATAGAATCAAACTCAACCTTCGACCAGAGAGACTTCACATAGTTAATGCCACATACCACCAAACTAAGGAACTAGGACAAGACCACCAAGATAAGGTACAAAGACAATGGAATCCCTCACCATGAATTGAAAAATAAAATAATAGGATTGCTACTAAAATAGAGACGATAAGACTAGAAAACCACGAATGAACACAATAAAAGAGCATCGAAAAAAATCATGATGGAGTAATTCACCAAAAACCAAAATATCATCCCCCAATAAAAAAGAACAAAATGATGCACGGGGGTTGGAAATGAATAACTCACCAAACAAAGACTCTGTATTGTAGAAATTTCTCTGCTAGCTAGGACTTCTACACAACTATAGTCCACCCACCATCTCAAACATAAGAAGCAACCAGAGCTAGAGGACGACGTGGTAACCTCACAATTGTACCCCCGACACCACCACCAACAAGCATTCCTCATTCTAAATCCATCTTTAATACACATAATGTCAAAAATTTCAACTACAACCACATTAACTACCTTCGGCCACTGCTTCATCATTATAAACCAAGTTTTATTCGAGTTCCTATCCCAAAGATACTAGAACTCCTCATGAACTCCCACTTGTACACCCCGATATGGGAACAAGGTCTCCTTAGCGATCAATTTTTGAAGAACTTGCATATAAATTGGGCATGAGGACATGGGCCAATATTCTTCCAAATACATGTTGTAACAACACCCCATATTGGCCAATTAATCCATAACCTGATTTCTAGATATGCAAATATGGTGGACACAACTGTACATAAAAGAGTATAGAAAAACAACAATATGTGCTAAAATCCCCTCTAACCTCCAAATTTTAATGACCTTTTGAGTCGATTGACCATTAAGAAGTTTTTTAATACAATGTACAATAATGAGAGGATCTCCATTGATCTATAGTATTTTAAAGCCATCCCAAAAAGATATTTGAAGAACTTTTTCTAGGGCCATAAACTTAATCATATTATTACTCACAAATCCACAGTGCATCACATAAAATCTCAAAGGAGAAGATTCCTCATGCCGAAAAATTCCACCAGCACCTGCTAAATCCCGATTACCGTTTGATTCACCATCAAAGTTTAATTTAATGAAATTGCTAGGAGGAGGGGAGTAAGAGGTAGTGGAGGAAACATATGTGAAAAAAGTTTTTTTCCCTAAAATAACCATCCTCTGAGCCAAGTTCAAAGCCTTCAAAACATTTATTTATGCAACATCAACAATCTAATCCTCAAGAGACCATGAAACCAATGGGTATTTACGTATATTAAGCAAAGCCAACTTTGAATCATTCTGTCAGGTCTACTCTTGCCATGAAAAATCCTAATATTGTGCTCTTTCCATTAGTTCTAAAGTGTGAAACCAACAATAAGCATTAGGATTTATTTACGATAGGATTATGGAATTTCGTATGACTCCATTGATCCAAAAATGAAGATAAAATTTGTCTCTCATAGATATGACTACTAAAGATAAGGATAAGACTAGGCCATACCTCCCTTGCAAAAAGGCAGGTGAGGAAGATATGCTGTTGTGTTTAGTTGTCCTAACCACAAAGAAAACATAAGGATGGTCCTTCATAACCTTTCTGTCAGATACGATCCCAAGTTAAGAGTCAATACCTTGCTATTAACCAGAGAAAACAAGCAATATTTGGCCAATCAATACCAAACCATATCTTCATCCAAATAACATCTCTTTCAAGTGTCCCAAGTTATGAAAAAATAAAATAACCTTCTTTCAGAGTGAAATAACCAATGGGAAGGTTACCATATCACAATATGTCACCGCTTTGAGAACATATAATACGTCATTTCCCCAATTCCTGTTGGAAAGCATCCCACGATAAATTTTGTGATAAATCCGACCAATCCTCTTGTTTCTTCAACTCTCTCTAGAATAGAGAATGACCCCCCTTCTTCTAGTAATCACAAACTCTCACGACATTGATATTTGTTAGAAATATTTGTAAATTCAGAAACACCTCTTTATCATTGATACATGACATCAATGATAAAGCTTAGTGACCCAAGTAAATATCCGAGAAAGCATGTTTTGACACCACATATTTGCTTCCCTATGCCCAATTCCATAAAATCGATCCAAAAATTACCCTCTCATGACCTAATTGATCTCCTTGAGCTGGGAAAGAAGCATAATTCCTCATCCAAATTTTATTCCAGAGTTCAGTGCCACTTATCACCCATTGCCACCAACGCTTCATTCCAACTGACTTACTAAGAGCCTCAGGATCACGTAAACCCAATCCTCCCAAAAACTTTGGTTTAACCAAAATTTCTTGGGCTACTAAGGACCATCTATTAGCTCACCAAAGGAAATATATCTAAAGATATTTGAGTTTACCATAGGTAACCTTCGAAATTGGCATGGAAGATAGTTGATAAATTGGAATTTCCTGCAAAAGAGATTTAGTTAAGAACAAACGTACAACACAATTTAATGTGCTAATTTTCCAATTGGAAACCTGGGAATATTTTTTTTTCAAAATTTCCTCCCAACGTGCTATACGCTTAATATTCAATGGCAAAGGAACCCTGAGATATTTGGAGGGAAGTTGAGCTCTGCGAAATTCTAATACTTGTGATAAGTGACGTTGAACATAATCCTTACAATTGAAAAAATAGTATACTTGTTTTTTCCTTATTCCTGAGGCCACATTGAAATTCTGCAAGAAAAAACTAATTCCTTTAACTTCTCAGAGACCACTACATGAATCTCATCCCTAAAAAGGACCAATAGGATTGAAAAAAATCAATGGTGAAACCACTAGGACTTGGTGACTTGTACTTTGACATTTCCATCACTACAACTTCGAACTCTTGATAAGATATAGAGCACATAAAATACTCACTCTGTTCCTGAATAATAATATTAGGAATACTCTTCAGAATTTTTTAATCATAGATTGTCGCCTATAAGACCTTTCCGAAAGAATTCCCCTGTGATAATAAATTAGTTCCTCTTCTCTGTCATCATGCAACAATTTACGCATTCCATTATGACCTTGAATATAGAAAATCAAGTTCGAGTGTCTCTGTTGTAGCATAGATGTAACACCCTCCTCCCACATTTACCCAAGCTAATCGGTACACCGAGGTAAAAATGTGACGAAGGGTTACTATGATATGATTCAACTCCCCAAGTACAGTTAAGGAAGTGTAATCAACAAACCAAAACCAAAGTGCCCTTCCTTAGAAGCTACAGGACCCCCAACGGCTAACCAACCACTCTAGGTGCCAAACCATTGGGTTACAGTTATTTCTAACTGAACTAGACTCCCAGTCGCACCCATGACAAGCCTTCCATGTGACTAAAACCTTCCAATCACATGCACAACAAGGGAATCCATGCGATTGTAGAATTTTTTGGTAGCTATGTGTCATTGACACCAGCTTCTCAACCAATTTTTTAGGGTCGGGACGTAAGCCTCGACCCAAAATTTGATGAAACTATCATAAATGATAAATAACAATATTATAAGGCATATAATGTAAAAATTGAACAAGGACCTGACTTGACAAGGCCTAGCCATCACAAACATTTTGTCAAGCACATCATGAACATTTAATCTACAAGTCATATAAGCACATATGTGCATAGGGACTTCATACTTTTCTTAGAATTTTCAAGAAGGTCTGATGCCCTCTCATAATAGATGCAATATCATCTATTAGGTCATACATTCATTAAAATTGCATTTAAAAAAAAAAGATGAGATCCATAACTCAAGTATTTCATAAACCATGCTTATAACTAGCATATAACCAACATATGATATAACCACATAATAGCAAACAAATTTACACATAATACACAAGAGGAAAAACGATCTTATTAGCATATGCAAAATGCAACCAGGTCAGGGACTTCCACATACCACCCAACCATAGATTGGGTTGAACCAAATCTTTATTTCAGCCAATCACACCCTTGCCATATTCCAAGCACAAATCTGGGACTTATAAAAAAAAAACCAGTTATTCCTCCGTCTTTATTGCATTGACCAAGGGATTCCTAGGCCCAATCCATAATCTATACAACCAGGCTTTACCACAATCTTTCTAAAGGATTCCTAGGCCCAAACAAGAAACATACACTACCAGGATTTACCACAATCCCACTATGTACCAGTCCATGGATCACTACACCTACACAAGAATGGATGTTGTGTTAGTGTGTTTGGTGCACGCATGTATGAAATCACACCAACTTAAGGGGTGTGATTTACCCTCTTAAGTTATTGGTCACAGGCAAAAAAAAGAAGTGGAGTCAAGCAAGTTAGTGGAACAAGCTAGAATCATAAACATATTAGATAGAGAAATAACATGCATATATAAAATAAAACTAAACTAAAACTAAAACAAATAAAAAAAAGCTCTGAATAGAGTCAAACAACTGCAATAATCCAAACAGTGGCTCTTCGTCCCCTCTTATTGAGTGTTGGTAGGAAATGAGGATGAAACTTTAACCCTCTTGCCAAAGGGCCCCTAGAACATGGGTTCTAAGTCCCAATGCAAGGATGTTTTTACTTCCAAGCTTGCTAGTTAAACAAATCTATTTGACAGATACATGTTCTGTCTATGTACACTAATATGGTAGTGATTTGGTGGTTGCTGACGGTGACTGTTGACGCCCTCTGGGGCGTTTTTTATTTAGCAATAGGTGGAATGTGGTACCCATATGCGTAAACTTAGTATGACATATAGCTGTGCATTGTACACATAGGTGCTGGCTGGGACCTTCCCGTGTAAGGGTCGTTGAAAGAGATGCCTATGAAGGCACGGGTCTTTGACGAATTTGATCAAAGTGCAATTGTTGTAAGGTACGATACCATCTTGACATGAAAGCTTTTGTTGTATTCGAATGTCAGGAGGATTGACGACATCTGTGGGAAATGATGTCTCCCACAGTGCCACCCGAGGATGCCCCTTCTATGCAGAGGGGTGATCCAAGGTACCACTTCCTTTTTGGAAAATAGGTGTTGAAGTCAAAAAAAAGGAGGCCTCAACCATATGAGGGGTCGCTGATATGAAGGGTCAGGGACCTAGGTGTGATGGGTTTAACATAGGCATATTGGCGAGGGGTGACTGAAAACTGATGATGGGGATTCAGTGGCCCAAGGTCAGAATATACTAAGCAACTTGGTGACATTCATAGTTATTTCTGATGGGGAAATATCTGGAGTCAATGGGACTTCCAGGGTGGGTCTAAATTGGCTATGAATGTCATGGTGGCTTATGTGTGGGGGTGTAATATTCCGAAGAAGGGTGTTCAGGGTGTTATAACAAACTTGCACCTGATAGGTTGCTAACCATACAATTTCATGTAACTGTTTCAAACCAATATTGTGACTGAAGCTTAGCCTCTTCAGTTTGAGAGGGCTCTCTCAAAGGGTTAATGATATTTGATAAAGATAGATTTAGATGGCTAACTCTACCTGGAAAACAACTTGCTTGTGATGTGTACAGGTTGAAAATAGTATCAGTCTACAAACATTGGGCTTATGGAGTCAACAATTTCAGTGATTCAGTAGTAGGTTCACTTGACATGGAAGCTGAGGCAGGTAAGAGTTTTTAGTAGAAGTACAAACACATGAAACAGGAAATCACACAGTCAATTCGTCTATAAAGGAAGTCAGAGCATTACATGAATTAATTCTGAGTATTAAAGATGAAAACCACTGAAAATGGTATAGTTAAAAGATATAGATAAGATAGGCACTAAAAACTCAATCAGAATCCCACGTTGGTCAAGAAACAAGTCTCTGTATTACTGAAAAACAGTCAATTACATAAAGCTGCAGTTTTTCCAAAAAATCTCCAACCCTTGACAAATTCGACTCTCTGCCCTTTAATATACTTGTTACATCATGAGATGATCTGCCTCTTGGCTAGATTCATCAAATTTTTGCCTAATTACACCTTTCATAACCATAAAACATCTATTTAATGAGAAAATGACACATATCCTACTTAACAATCCTTTTCCTAAAGAGTTGTGTATTTTATTTGATGGAATTTTGTCTGGGCAAAAACATGTTAAATTACCATATTAATTTAAAGTAGTTGTATGAGAAACAGAAAATATATATAATCTTTTAATTTTATACATAATAAAATATATTTTTAGGAAATATTTTATTAATTAAAATAAAATGTATGAGAAAAAGATTTAAAAATATTTGGTTGAAATTTTATAATATAAAATATATAAATAATATAAATAAAATTATAAAATAAAAATAAAATATGTTATTAGAAAAAACAAATTAATAATATTATGTGATTTTGATTTTTATAAAACAATTTTAATATATTTAAATTTATTATTTCAGAATTTATTATGTATATAAATTTGTTTTGGTAATAATCATATCTAAATATATATTATCGAAAAATTATTATATATATTATATGGATCACAGAAGCTAAATTCTTAATACAAAATTTATTATGTTTAAGTTGTCAAATTATTATAATAAAATTTGAATGTCAATTTAATAATAATTTTATAAATTCAAATTCAAATTCAAATATATATTTTTAAATTTTCATGAAGAAGATCAGTTAAATAGTTAAATATGTAAAATAATGTGAAGTAAATTAAAGCTAAATATGCAAAAATTAAAAATCAAAATAATTTTTTTTTATGAAATCAATTAAATATCCAAAGTGATGTAAATTAAATGAAATGAAACCTAAGTAAAAATTCCAAGAATTATAAATTAAAGTAACATTTTATTGTGAAATACACAATAAAATGTTACTGTCAAAAGGTTACGAGTGTTATTTATAAAAATAAATAAAAACACAATAAATAACCCTATAACATGTTATATTAATTTGTAACACCGATTTCCATAAAAAAAAATGAAATAATCTGAAATTGAGATAAAAGGGAACAGCTCCAATTATGACATCTGGCAATTTTTTATTGATCCGAAGAATCATAGCAAATTGCTTCACATTCACTATGAAGCAATAAATAGTGACCCAGTGAATGAATCAATGCCAGACAATGATTGTAGCATGTTCTGTTCTTCACGCGTCATTGACTGAACACTCAAGAGGAGGGTTGGGATATCTGGTTTTGTCCGTGCAATAGTCATAAACCATGTATTTTCCCCTCACCCAGTTCAACTGCTTCATTTGCTCTGCACTCAATCATCTGCTGCCCGAATCCTCCCACCACTCTGAAGAGGGAGAGGATGGACAAATAGGAGAGGACTCAGAATCTCCTCGCACTTGTGACCTTCAAGATTGAAACCTTTCAAAGTGGCTATGAAAGGGGCCTGCGTCCAGTTTATCCTTGTCCTTCCTCCATCGGAGGCCCAAGTTTCGCCATTCCAAATACAAGCAATAACTTGCATAGGCTTCGATGATGGGTAAGGAAGTCCCAGGGTTTTTTTAAAGTTTTTAAACACTCACAACAGTTTCACCCACCATGAACCTGCGTGCCAACAAATTAAGATTATTAAACTAGAAATGATAATACACGTTGAAATTTTTTGAGCTAATAACAGCTGGAAACGGCGAGAACGATCGAACATACACGATATAGTAGCGGTTCCAAAGAAGAGAATAGGTGTGGAAGTCAGCAGTGGGGTCGAACCAAAGCTCGATTCGGCTCTCCCGGCCGCCAATGCCGTTGACGAAGACGCTAGTATTGAGATAATAAGGTTTTCAAGGTTTGTTTCCCAGAAACTCAAAGTCCACCTCGTCGTGCTTAGTGCTTTGGGTAGAAAGCTGCAATATACAAAGAAGTTCACAAGAGTAGAGAAAATATTGGAGGAGTCTTTTAATCGAAAATTTCAAATTTCAATTTCGCGCCGACAAGTCTCCACCGTCCCTTTCACACTTAATCGATGGTTGCCATCGCGATCCTCCCCTCCCATCACACGGATCGCCACAACCTTCTCTTTGTATTATTAGTTTTTATTAAATTGGCATAAGTATTCGGAGCGGCGCCAGGGGGACGGGTGGCGGAGGAGACGCTCGGGGGAGGAGGCGCTTGCTAATGTCCGCCGGGAGCCGTCGTCGTCCGCTGCCGTCGAAAGCTGGAGAGGAGAGGTCCACATCGCGCCGGAGAAAAGTGAGGTCACCGGAGCTGGAGAATTCGTCGATTAAAAGACTCCTCCCTTTAAAATTTCAAACTTTTAAGCTATCCTTAGACTAGAGTCTGGTCTCTGAAAGCTAGAGAAAAATTAATTCGTTTTCGTGAAGGACTAAAAAATAGTGTACTGGTCATTGCGAGTCTAGTCTCTTAAAGCCGCGGGAAAATTAATTCTTTTTCGTGAAAGACTAAAGACTAACAAAAGAGTATACTGGTCAATGGTCAAGGCCACTCACACCCGTGGAAACTTCAGGCTGCTTTGTCAGCAAACTTAATGCTTGTAGCTAAGTACTATTAATTTCCATTGATAAACCTGGTTCCGTACGGTTTTAAACTTTAACTGAATTAGGTAAATGAGGTGAATATAATATTTATATTAGAATTTGTTTGCATATAATATAAATTTTTTTATTTTAAATTAATTAAAAAAACTCTTATAATAATTAAATTTTAATTATAATTTATATGATTTTGGAATTATTAATGTTTTAATGGATTCAAAGGTATTTAATAAGAGTAAAATACTGTTTTTTTTAATTATTACACGCCAAATAATTCTAGTAATTAGTGATGGTTGTCCTCGTTATTGGTTTGACAACTAAGTTTTGACATATTTTCTCACTGTTTTAAGAATATATATAATGGTAATTAATGTTTACAAAAAAATTATATGGTTTACTTGATCTTAAGAAACTAAGAAATTAACTAGAAAATTTAAACTTTTTATTTTTATGAGAAGTGAGACAAACATTCCTAAATCACCATAGTTCAGTTGAATTTAAAGATCAAGAAGGTTGGTAGTGCCCAGGGATGGAATTTGACGGGCAAATTGCCCGTCATGGGGTCATTTGCCCGTTAAATACAACTGAATTTTTTTTCAAACCGTCAAATTCTGGTTTAATACTCTGCAGACCGGTAAGAAAGTTCTTAAAACCGGCAAATTTGACGGGTAACCAAGTTTTGAAATTCCAACCCTGGTAGTGCCATAGATATTTTGAAAATTATATAGAATGCCACTATAACTTTGACAATAAAAATGTTTTTTTTATCTTCAACTCTCTTAGGATTTTAGAGATACAAAGTCTTTCATCCTATAATTTTTTTGAGAATTGATACACACCCAATTTTTACTATAACATTAATAAGAGTTAGTTCTTAACTTAACAATTTTTTAAGAAAAAAAATATATAATTTTAAAAATTAAAATTGGTTCTCTCTCTAAAAATATAAATATAATAAAAAAAATTAAAATACATATTAATATAAATTTATTATTTTGTATGATTAAATTTATACATAAAATAGTGCAGGTCATATTCATTTTGAATTTTCTTTAAAGATCACAGATTTCCAGTGTCTCTTTGAATTTTTTTTCATGATAACACGTATTTATTAATAATATTTTTATTAAACCGTGTAAGTTTTCCACATTTAGTGCGAGCCTTATTTCCACTGCCATAGGCCCATTAATGCATCCAGGCAGGAAATGTCCGCAGCACGATGATCTATAGTTTTAATCTGACGGTGAGCATTTCCTGCCTGGGCACATTAATGGGCCTATGGCAGTGGAAATAAGACTCGCCTTTAGTCATCTATATATATATAAAAGTTTCCACACTTCATTAGCATGTGGCATTACATCATTTGTCCATATCTGTGAAAAGAAAGAATAAGAGTACATACATTGGCATTGAAATGATTAAGCAGATTGGCAGTGTAGTTAGCAGGCTTTGTGGGCATTTACTCATTCCTTCTCCTGAAAACAATGCAATCCCTAAGATGGACAAGACCCTCAGGATAATGTCTGGAAAGTTCACAAAATTATATAAACCATAAAAACTACATATTACTGAAAGTAAATAACAAGTAATCGAGCTACTTCCAAGTTTATGGAAATTATTTGGTTTCTGCAGTACTGGTTATGATCTAATTTTTATTGGTTTCTTGAAATGCGGTATTTTTGGAAAGAATGCGTGGCAGATAATATCTCAAATTTTTTTTTGGGAAGGAATGCATGGTAGATAATATCTCAGATTGTGGATGGAATTATTTTGAATTCAGATTCTTAGTCAGATGGAATTGTTGCAGTATGCTCTCTTCTCCAAGGCTTGAAATGCTTTGTGAGTCTGCATAAGCGAAATATACTGTTGAACAGGGCATTGGCATGGACAATATTTAGTTGTGATCAATTGTGATCAGCTGAAATCATTTTTATAAGGAGGGGATGGCCTGATTGGATTTCAGTTATTATTATTATTTTTTAATCCAAATGTGATTGGCAATTTGGTTTCAAAATATAATTTTATTAAAATTTTAAAAATTTCATAAACATTATATTATTTTATACAATTCAAATTTATTATTTTTATTTCATATTTTAATTATTTTTTTCATAGTAATCATATATTTATTAATAAAAAAATTAAACTGGAAAAGCTTCTAAAAAAGACAATTCCATTTTCAAATGTTTTTGTCCCAATTGTTTTCTACATTAGAATTTTTGGCAATGAAGACAACTCCACATAACATAGGTCATAACATAAGCTAAATCTTGATTTGTGTTATTGAAACTGGTTTTTTGACTATATATAGATTCATCACCCTGAAAAATCCACAGAGTACTTTAATTTTGTAGAGGTTACCCAACAAACTTGTGATTTCAAAAACCGGGAAAAATCACTGAAAAAACTTCCAAAAAGTCTCAGTAAAAACAACTGCATGTTATATTCTCTGCAGCAACATCTACTGCAGAAGCATTGTATATTTCAGAGCAAGGGATGGAAGGATTTGGACGGCTCAATACATGCATGTTTTTAGGGTATATTGCTTTAAAACTGGAGTGGGAATGATTAGCGCATTCTGTGCAGCTCCGTGCATGGTGTTTGTGTCTAGCATGTCCCTGTTTCAACTTTTCAAGTTATATGTCGGTACACGGACAAACAACTGAGTAATTATCATTCAAGACGGGGCAGAGTAATCAAACTCTTTGAATAGAATTTAAAATGCTTACTACAACATATATGATCATTTGTTCAAATATCCCAATGCTTACTACAACATATATGATCATTTGTTCAAATATCCCAATGCTTACTACAACATATATGATCATTTGTTCAAATATCCCAATACCCCACCTGCAGTTTTTGGTAGTTTTTGGTACCGTTATAAATATTGCAGTGTTCAATACATTGAAACCATGGCTGATGGGTGTTAATTTAGAATTTACAAGTTACAATTTAGTTGTAATTGCCATGATGATACTATCATCTCATGTTTTTTACAAGTTACAATTTAGTTGTAATTGCTATGAGATGATACTATCATCTCATGTTCGGTCATAATTGGACTTTTGAATTTTTAGTCATAATTATATTCTTAAATTTAATTGTTTACATGATAGAGTTTCTTTTGAAAACAACTGTATGTTATATTCGTTGCAGCAACATCTATTGCAGAAGCATTGTATATTTCAGAGAGCAGGGGATGGAAGGATTTGGATGGCTCAATACATGCATGTTTTTAGCGTATATTGCTTTAAAACTGGAGTGGGAATGATTAGCGCATTCTGTGCAGCTCCGTTCATGGTGTTTGTGTCTAGCATGTCTTTGTTTCATCTTTTCAAGTTATATGTCGGTACACGGACAAACAACTGAGTAATTATCATTCAAGACGGGGCAGAGTAATCAAACTCTTTGAATAGAATTTAAAATGCTTACTACAACCTATATGATAATTTGTTCAAATAGCCCAATACCCCGCTAGCAGTTTCTGGTACCGTTATAAATATTGCAGTGTTCAATACATTGAAACCATGGCTAATGGGTGTTAATTTAGAATTTACAAGTTACAATTTAGTTACAATTGCCATGATGATACTATCATCTCATGTTTTTTACAAGTTACAATTTAGTTGTAATTGCTATGAGATGATACTATCATCTCATGTTCGGTCATAATTAGACTTGAATTTTTAGTCATAATTATATTCTTAAATTTAATTGTTTACAATACATATGATAAAGGTTATTTTGAAAACAACTGCATGTTATATTCGTTGCAACAACATCTACTGCAGAAGCATTGTATATTTCAGAGAGCAGGGGATGGAAGGATTTGGATGGCTCAATATATGCATGTTTTCAGGGTATATTGCTTTAAAACTGAAGTGGGAATGATTAACGCATTTTGTGCAGCTCCGTGCATGGTGTGTGTGTCTAGCATGTCTCTGTTTCATTTTTTCAAGTTATATGTCGGGACACAGACAAACGACCGAGTAATTATCAGTGAAGAGGGGGCAGAGAAATCAAACTCTTAGAATAGAATTTAAAATGCTTACTACAACATATAGGATAATTTGTTCAAATAGCCCAATACCCCACCAGCAGTTTCTGGTACCGTTATAAATATTACAGTGTTCAATACATTGAAACCATGGCTGATGGGTGTTAATTTAGAATTTACAAGTTACAATTTAGTTGTAATTGTCATGATGATACTATCATCTCATGTTTTTTACAAGTTACAATTTAGTTGTAATTGCTATGAGATGATACTATCATCTCATGTTCGGTCATAATTGGACTTTTGAATTTTTAGTCATAATTAGATTTTTAAATTTAATTGTTTACAATACATATGATAGATGTTATTTTGATCCAAATGATTAAGATTCATATATAGCTTTAATAAATTATTAATTTTTAAATGTAGATTGTTAATCTCAAATTTATTAAATATTTTTCATCACTTATATTAATTTTTCTAACACTTACATAAAATATTGTGGTGGTGATAGTTAAGTTTAATTTGTTTTCAATCACATATAATCTGCATTCCCAAAATCTATCTTGTTGGACCTAAATTTACAAGAAAAATGGAGCAGGCATGATAGAAAGATAGATTCACTCAAAACAATTCTTATATTACTTACAAAGCCAAATTACAAGCCATATAAATAGTGCTCATGAGATCCAACATATTATAAATAATGCTCATGAGATCCAACATATTCCAAACAAGGAGAATATTGTTGAAAAAATCTCTCAACAAAACTCCAACAACTAACAACTCAATCCTACCTACTTATTAATGTAAGCATTATTTCTAAGTGCCCCTTTAATGCTTACATTTACATCATTACAAATATTAATACAAAAAATGACAAATTACAATTTACATGTCACATCTATGTTATTGGTCTTCCTCAACACTTATCCCCACTCTGAAGTCTCCCGGACAATGCTCTTTTCACCACCACAATCTTCGAGCTTCCCATTCAACTCATTTAAGACATAACCGCATCTAACCATCTTTGATGAACTTTGTATAATTGACACTTCTCGATATTTAGAAGGAAAATCTCGATACTGGACCACCCTATGGATAAAATCACATCTATCAAAACACATTGAACTATACTTTTGATAGTTGTATAGGTGAGTTGTCTTATGACTGGGCATTTTCAGCAGTCAATTATGCAACTAGCCTTTCTACGTACAAATATCTCATAACATAACTTGTAACTAATGCGCTTGAAGCCCGAAGCGCAACAAGACTCATCAATGTATAACAAACTATTAAATTTTCATATTGTTCTATGATGTATCAATTACTTTAGCCCAAATTACTTCTTCATAAACAATGCATCCAACTATTAGAGTGTAATCAATCATAAAATGTCATTGAAGATAGAACAATATATGCAGTGATAAAGAAGACAACATCACAACCACAAGAGACGGCAAATTCGTCCAAGACTAGGGAAAAATCCCACAAGGGGGAAACCCTTTCAAATCTTCTTCTTCAATAGATCGTCATAAACAGTTTTCAACAAAGAGTACAATGAGCCCAATACATATGTAGTGGATATATATATATATATATATATATATATATATATATATATATATCAAGAAACATGGATCCAATAGATCACTGAGGCCAACTGAAATCAACTGTCAAATCCTATATATGAATCCAAGATGCTATCAAAGATTGATCATGAGCATTTGTAACTAAGCGGATGATGTTTAGAAGCAGTGCGTGAGCAACTAGAGATGATCTAACTCAGATTTGCTCAAAAAACCCTTAGTCACACTCTTAAGATGATGTGCCCGTAGTTATAGCTCTCGGGCCGCAGATATAACACTCTGCGCCTGCGGATATGGCCCAGAAACCCTAGATTAGAGTGAGCCTCTTGCCTCTGATTCCAAACCCTGCGTGAACTTCTTTCGTCGAACCTGTGCAAGCCTAAACATAATAGATGAACGAAGACAAAGAATTCAAGAAGAAAATCGCTTGATTAAATGTGTGAGAATGAGCTTGACGTCGCTTCTATTTATAGCTTTCGTGAGGGTCTGCTTGGGGTTGAGGCCAACTTGACTAAATCCACATGTGCTTAGTTTGACCCATTCCATTTCATTTTAATAAATAGAATAATTCAAAATATAACTTCCACTTAAACGATTGGGCAATCTATAGGTCGATTTTGGTCCTCTCGAAAAGAGGAATCTAATGCAATTTTAATTTCGACCATATGAGTTTTCCAAAGTGGAATTTTACCCTAGTAGCAAAAATCAACACAAACTCACACAATTAAATTAGCAATATGTTCTCTCAACACCAAAAGACTTCAAGAACCACTAATTTGAGTTACATTACTTTGTTCATTAATTAATTCTGCATTATAAAAATTTATAAACTAAGCAAACAATCCAACTAGGCTCGTGACAACCAAAAAAACACTCCAATCACTAATTTGAATTATGTTACTTTCTTCATTAATTAATTGTGCATTATAAAATTTTATAAACTAAGCAAACAATCCAACGAGGCTCGTGACGACCAAAAAACACTCCAATCAAAATATGTAACTATGCACTCCTAATCGACGCATCAAATTGCAGTAGACCAATCTGGAAGGTCGCAACTTTTATGATAGATCCAGAAGTTGGCCCTATTCCTATGTGGCAGTAAGACATTCAAGCACTCGTGTAGGTTCCACTAAGAAAAATATTTCTACATGGTGGCCAATCTTATCAACCTTGACTGCTTCGTTGAATTGGTATTTGTCGATTCCTTAACACTCTCAGTGGTGCACTAAAATTATCTATCGACTCTACTAAACATGGGGCAGGTACACAAGTGAATTCAAGATACTTTGATCATTGATGTAGGTTGTCATACATATAAATAATATTTATTTTACCAATGAACTATAAATTGTATTTTAAAAAGGGCCACATGATCCATCTCAATCACGATTTGTGATCCATTGTTAGGAAACATGCCAACATCATTGGAGAGACCTTGACTGCTCCATCGCTAGATCACCGCTTATCAACTCGACCTCCAATCATCAAAGGGCTCTAACGTGACGATAGGTGATTAGTGTCGTCCTCAATGATCCTGATTTGCAAGTTGATGCTTCGAAGGCTAATTCATAGTTGGATCTCACAAGTCCCATTTCAGGAAAACATTCATGATCTTGAGATCGAATCTTACAAGGTGCGCAAAATGAAGTTGAAGTCACACAAAGAAAATAACTTGTCCAACAAAATGGACGCATGTTTGGTTGATCTATAAGTCGGCCTTGAGAATCTGCTCAACAACAATCTGGTGGAGCTCATTCGAAAATGCGAGCACAGAAGCAAAGCACATAGCCAACAAGGTTGAACCATAACCCGTTGAAACATATATAGAAGATTGAAAGTTGAACGATACACTACACACATGGACCATATGATAGGAACGAGGAATTACTTACGCATGGCGTGTGTGGATGCTCAAGTAAAGTGGTTCAGGTGTGACTGGAGCCATAATCGTTTCACTGAAGTCGTTGATCTGCTCCAACTACACCAACAAACGAATTCAGTAGCTTAGAAACAGATCGATCTCTCCAAACAGTGCAAACTCACTCGTAGTTTAGCAGCAGATCAATCTCTCCAAACACTGCAAACTCACTCTTAAAAAGACAACAACATACTATTCTCTCACACCTACATATTTACAAGAAATCAACTATCACAACTCTCACATTCTCCCAGCCCAGGAGTTAAGCTAGTGTTGGCTCTGATACCAACAAGAAAAATGGAGGAGCAGACATGATAGACAAATTCACTCAAAACAGTCAAATTCCTATATTACTTATAGAGTCAAATTACAAGCCATATAAATAGTGATCATGAGATCCAACAGATTCCAAACAAGGAGAATATTGTTGAGAAAATCTCTCAACAAAATTCCAACAACCAACAACTCAATCTTACCTATTTAATAATGTGAGCATTATTTCTAAATAATTCTTTATTGCAAAAGGGTTGTTTAATTTTTATTTTAACCTATTAATCATAAAAAAAACTTATCTTTTCAATAATTAATATTAGTATGGACATATAATAAAATTGCAAAAACATTGTTTAATTCTTATTTTAACCTATTAATCATCAAAAACTTATTCAAAACTCATCCTTTTCAATAGTCAACATATATAACAAGATTGTCATTGTTATTTATTTTAATGTATATACAGTGATTTATATTTATCCATTCAAAATTACAATTAAACATAAAAAAATAAAAAAAGTTCTTATACTATATAGATGAGGGGCTTGTTTCAACCCTTATAAACTTTTTTTGAACTTGCAAACTAAATTTCTTATACTATTATTACCAAATTACTCATATTATTAGATTTATAAGAAATAAAAATTTATCTTTTTATAATGATAGGATACTATTTAAAATCCACACACTATCATGACTAGAAGTATAAATGCATGTATAGTCCCAAGAAACGGTGATTAATACCTCACCATTCGATCTGATAGTAATAATTTCTTTATTATTGTTATTGTTCAGTACCTTTTGCTCCCTTTTAATATCCCACCATCTTTTTATGACATGGCAAAAATTCTTGTTATAATAGCAAGTTATTCTTCAACTCCTAGACTTTGATCTACATCTAAAGATGGATCACTTCGATTTTTTTTGTTGCATTATGTGGTCACTAAGGATGTTTGGCATTTCCTCTATTATAAATTTCTAATGTATTTTTCATTTAATAAACTATTAGAAACATTTCAAAACATAATCTGTTTTTTGGTGTTGCATTAGTTAGGGTGACAATCAAATTGCTTCTTGTTGTTGCATTACTTATGGTGACAACCAAATTGCTTTTTGGTGTTGCACAATGACAACCATATTGTGTTAACTATTAGGGATTAAGCTCAAGAGTATGTGGTCTGGATGCCATCATTAAATGTAATCTTCAACTAAGTAAAATGTTCAACGTTATGTGCAACTCATTTAAATGTTGAACTAATGAGCTTTCTTCCTTCGTTTTGAGGTTAAGAAATCCCTAATAAAAAATAATTAGTTTATTGTTATGTTTCATTTATAAATCATGAAGCTTAAATCATAATTACTTGGTTATTTTTTCTTGTGATGTGTTTTCCAAAGACACACCAAAGCCAAAGATAATTAGACACTAGCAATTATCTTTCAATCTAACTTTTTACTATTTTTAATCCATCGTTCATGAAGGTTTCTTTGATTTTCCCTCAATTCGCAATTGTAGATATTTAAGGGTGATTGTATCTTCCATTTTCTATCTCCAAATGGTGAAGTTTAATCTTATAAGTTTTTCAATGTTTATATGAACTTCATTGTATTCACCTATAAATGAACCCTACACACACAAAATTTCTAACAAATTTTTTTTCTATTATACCACTTGAATAAATAATAATAAATAATAAAATTAAATAGATCTCATGATAAATAACTCAAATAAAAATGAGAGAAATAAACCAGGCTAAAACACCACAAATTTTACATGAAAAACATAGCAATGATTAGGAAAAAAACCATCGGGGAAGAATCAACAACTTATTAGCAAAAATATATACTTCAAGCTTCTACTCAAGTCAATTTTATTCATTTTACCCTAATACATATATATAAACTCTCATAGAAAAAAAAATGAACACATATAATGATTACAATATTATGAAGCACTAAAAACCATAAACCCAAAACCACCATGACAAATTAAATCTATTTAACTCATTTCCTAAATCAAAATTAATATAACATAACATATAAAAAATCATTAAAAATATTATACTTTTATTTTTTATTTTATTTAATATCACTCAATTATAATATTTATTATAAACCAACACCCTTTATTTATTTATTTATATATTAAAATTGAAATTATTTTTAATATATATGCATATATATGTTAACCCTTTACTACTACGGGTAGGAAAATAATTTATTTGGTCCATAATTGGGATTTCTTAATTCGCATTCATGTTTGTTTGTGTATTTTTTCTTTGTTTTGGGTTAGTTTTTATATGTGATAGTACAAACCAATATGGAAGATTTTTATTTTAAAAACATTGTAGTATAAATATATTGTAATTTATATTAATTTAATAAAGTGGATATAATTTTTTCGATATTTTATTTTAAATCGTTTAAATATAATTTAATTGTTATTATAAGTTGTCTTTTTTTACATAATTTATAAAATATAAGAATGGGAGTTTTAGTGTTTGGAATTTAATATGAGAATGAGAAAAAATATTGAGAAAAATATAATATTACTGAATCAAATTTAAAGTAATATTTGGTTTTCTTAATTCATTTTATTAAATTAAATTATTAATAATGGTTTGACTTTAATTAGGAGTATAAAATTTAAATCATGATATTCTATGAAATGTTTTGATTTACAAATTTTTTCTATTATTGTTTTTCTTTATTGACTTTTTACTTCTAACACTTTTTTATAAGTTGATTTTGACATTTTACATTGATAATTAGCTATGTTAAAGGGCCCACAAGGGAAACTCAATTGGGGATCATTGTGTTATGAGGTATTGTGTATATCATGAAATTCAAAATTCAAATCTCTAGCTAGTCAAACCAACAAAAAAAAACTATCAAAAATCAAATCTCTAGCTAGTCACACCAACAAAAAAACTATCAAAATTCAAATCTCTAGTTAGTCAAACCAAC
Source organism: Pinus albicaulis (assembly GCA_034641835.2). Taxonomy (NCBI): domain Eukaryota; kingdom Viridiplantae; phylum Streptophyta; class Pinopsida; order Pinales; family Pinaceae; genus Pinus; species Pinus albicaulis. The sequence goes on along the minus strand of CM076578.1, from coordinate 613,592,511 downwards.
AAAAACCAAAATCTCTAGTTAATCAAACCAACAAAATCAAAACCAAAACGAATAATACAACTCATAAAACAAACAAATAATACAATTCATAAAAAAATATTCATCACCCATTTCTGAAGATACATGTATATTGAAGGGAAAAAACATAAAAATAAAAAATATTTAACATTTGATCAAAATCAAAAGTTTAATGCTATCCCCTAAAACATTCCCAATGTAATCTTCGTTAATTTCTACACTCAATGAATCCGAGTGTAATCGCACCTGATAGCTTGTAATCAAATGAAAATGGAACCCACTAACAGATTTGGTTGCTGGTTATTCATATAATCAAGGTAACTAAAGGAAATGGGTAGTTTTTTAGTTGAGGTTTAATAATTAGGCTGGAAAGTCATTAAAAAGAAAGAAAAGAATTATGTATACTTGAGAGTTGTTTCTGCTTCAAACTTGAAAGCAAGACAATATACAACTGAAAACTGTGAACTACACTAGCTCTAGACTACATACACCTAAAAACGGCTCAAACATAATTTCTTCAATTAAATTTAAAAAAAAACTTCATATACCCCTAAAAACTATTCAAACATAATTTCTTCAATTAAATTAAAAAAATCTTCATTTTCTTCCGGCACCTCATTGCCTCACATGGACTCGCCCTTTCACTTTCCAACCAGTAGATATATGAAGACAATTAATAAATCGTCTCCTCTACCCTGATCTCCTAATAGAACAGATCAAATCAAGTCTGTTCAAGTAGTTATTTGAACATTATACGAGTAGCTAAGTTTATCCCCATTCTAATTTTCCCACTTATTTCAAAGCTTCGACCCACATCTCAATGGAGAGTCAGCCAGAGAAGCGATTATACGATAAGGGTATTTCCAAATCTTATAACATCTGTCCAAATAATCTGTTTCTACGTGAACATGACACAAATTTCATATTAGAATTACACATGACCCAATTCTCAACATCATGATCGACATATAATTCATTCCAGCGCCCCATTTCATGTTTTCTGTTCCATTTGGCTCTTCCTCAAGTAATAGCTGCCTGATTTGCACAAGCAGCAGTAGTTTCCCTACCGAAGGGCAGGCCCATTCTGAATTTCGAAACTAAACGTATGGGACTGAAGGAGAACACGACCACTGTGGGGACGGAGGCACAGGCGTTGTGATTCATAGATCTCAATTTTCTCATTTTCCCACATACTGTTAGGATTGCAATTGTGATTGTAATACCTGTGTGAACAATTGGATTCGACACTGAAAAATCCATGGACTAGGGGTTGTTTGAGATCTCTTGAATAAGTGGAGATTGCACACTATATTGTATATTTAGTTTGGGATTGGGTTTATCTGAGTACTTGGATTTGACACTGAAACTCTATTACTTCAGAGTCTGAGTACTTGGATTTGACACTGAAACTCTATTACTTCAAGGTTTTCTGAGATCTATTGAATGCTTAAATTAGTGGAGATTATTCACCAGATTGCATTCAGACAATGAATAGAAATTACAGGGTTAAATTTATGGAAATGAAAGAATTATTCATAGATCCATTACATGGACAAATTCATTTATGTTGTGGGGAAAAACAGTAAACAAGAAAGGATTAGGAGAAATAACCGAATTAGAAACTGAAGGATAAAACTCTTGGAAACTTCTATTTATCAAATGATTTTTCATGTCTTTACAAGCCCTCGGGCCATCTTATTTAACCTAGACATATTTCGTTATTCCAACTACATCTCGTTATGCAACCTACATTTCGTTATTCTAACTACATAGGTAATAAGTAAATTTACATTTTTGTTGTCACATTTTTAACAAAATCCACCTTGACAACAATTTTCCTAATGGCCATTCATCATCTTTTCTTCAAACTGAGAGAAGCGAGACACCATCTCAACTTTTCTACTGAAACTGGCTTCATGAATATATCTGCATGATTTTCCTGTGTGGGGACCTTCTTGAGAACTACTTTGCCGCCTTCGATTATATGTCTCACAAAATGATACCTTACATCGATGTGCTTGGTCTTGCTGTGATAGGCTGGATTTGTAGCCAAATGAATAGCACTCTGACTGTCACAAAACACATTCACTTTCTCCTGTGTCCTTCCAATCTCATCAAGCAAACCTTTTAACTAGATTGCTTCTTTACAGGCATCTGAAGCAACTATATACTCTGCTTCAGTAGTGGACAAAGCAACTGTCTCTTGAAGCTTTGACATCTAGCTGATTACTCCACCTACAAGAGTAAACACATAACCTGTAGTAGACCTCCTTTTGTCCAAATCACCTGCATAATCAGCATCCACATATCCGCAGACTCTACCTTCACGACCATCAAAGCTGATGCAATGGTCACTTGTGCCTCTCAAATACCGAAACACCCATTTCACTACTCGCCAATTTTCTTCCCCTGGATTTGCCATGAACCTGCTGACAACTCCAACTGCATGTGAAATGTCATGTCTTGTAGATACCATCACATACATTAAGTTGCCTACCGCATTTGCATATGGTACACGAGACATATACTGCTTTTCTTCATTAGTTCTAGGACTTAAATCCGAAGAAAGCTTAAAATGGGAAGCTAATGGAACATTAACAGGTTTCACATTGTTCATACCGAACTTTTCAATTACTTTCTCCACATACTTTTGTTGTGATAACCAAAGCTTACCATTTTTCCTGTCTCTGTGTATCTCCATGCCCAAGATATGTTTTGCTGCTCCAAGATCCTTCATTTCAAACGTCCTAGAGAGCTGAGCCTTTAACCTGCTGATTTCTTCCATGCTTTTGCTTGCAATAAGCATATCATCAACATATAACACCAAGATAATGAATATGCCATTGAAACTTTTGAAGTATACACAATGATCATACTCACTTCTGATAAAATTCTAGCTCACCATGAAGGAATCAAACTTCTTGTACCATTTCCTGGGTGACTGCCTTAGGCCATACAATGATTTCCTAAGCTTGCAAACTAATCTTCTGCTGCGACCTTGTACAAAACCTTTTGGCTGATCCATATATATCTCTTCATCCAAATCACCATGAAGAAAGGTTGTTTTAACATCTAACCGTTCTAACTCAAGGTCAAGTAAAGTAGTTAGTGCTAACACAGTACGAATAGAAACAAGTTTAACTACTGGTGAAAAGATCTCATGAAAGTCAATACCTTTAACTTGAGAATACCCTTTTGCAACTAGTCTCGCCTTATACCTTTCAATACTTCCATCAACTTTTCTCTTCAACTTGAAGACCCATTTGCACCCAACAATGCTTCTCCCTTCAGGAAGTTCTACAAGATCCCAGGTATTGTTCTTGGCTAAGGAGTCCATTTCTTCTTCCATAGCCTTTTTCCATATCTTGCTATCTACATCATCAAATGCTTCCTGATAACAAGATGGTTCCCCATCTTCAGTAATCAATGCAAACGATGAAGCAGAGTCTTCATACCTTTTTGGTGTTTTTCTTTCCCTTGTAGATCTTCTTAGAGTAATTGGTTGCTGACTGGATTCTGGAATTTCTCTAGTTTCCTTTGCTTCTCCACCTTTTTCAGAAGTCTCTCCTTCCTTTTGACTTTTTGGAAAAGGTACAGTCTCCAATTGAATCTGCTGACTTGGCGATACTTGCTTCTATTCAACTTTTTCAACATCTGACTTTAAAAGAGATGATTAATCAAATGTTACATCTCTATTAATGACTATCTTTTGTGAAGAAGGATCCCACAACCTATATCCCTTCACTGCATAATCATATCCAACAAAGACACAACATTTCGATTTTGGATCTAACTTTGAACGTTGATTTCTAGGAATAAGAAAATAGGCATCACAACCAAAAATCTTCAATTGCGAATAATCACGAGACTGACCCGACCAAACTTCTTCAGGAATTTGACAGTTTATTGCAACTGAAGGTGATCTGTTAACTGAATAACAAGCAGTAGATACTGCTTCTGCCCACAACTCCTTTTGCAGATTAGCATTACTAATCATGCTTCTGGCTCTTTCCATAAGAGTCTGATTCATCCGTTCAGCAACACCATTCTGCTGAGGATTATAAACAACAGTTTTATGTCTAACTATCCCTTCATCCTTACAAAATTGTTCAAATTCTAAATAGGTAAATTCACCGCCATTGTCAGTTCTTAAAAATTTAATTGATTCGCCTGTTTTCTTTTCCACCATTGTTTTAAATTGTTTAAACACATTAAACACATCAACTTTCTTTTTCAACATATAGACCCAAAATTTTCGGGAGAAATCATCAATAAACGTTAAAAAATATGATGCATCTCCATAAGACACAGTAGGATATTGTCCCCACAGATCAGAATGAATGTAGTCCAAAATCTGCTTACTATTATGATTTCCAGTCTTGAGTCTTTGTTTACATTGTTTGCCGAACACACAATATTTACAAAAATCCAACTTCAAGGATTTCAAGTCAGGAAGTAGCTTGCGGTTCATCAGTACCTGAAGACCTTTCTCGCTCATGTGACCCAACCGCTGATGCCATAGACGAGAACCTTCTTCTACTTTATCTGACACGATCACTGCTTCACTAACTTGAGTGCTTCCTTTGAGTCTATACAGGTTTCTGACCTTTTCAGCCTTCATAACTTTTAGCATTCCATTCTGACCTGTAAACTTATAACCATTCGAATCCAAAACTCCCAAGGAAATCAAGTTTTTCTTTAGATCAGGTACATGCCTAACATCAGATAATGTTTTAATTGTACCTTCATACATTTTAATTTTCACATTTCCAATCCCAACAGTCTGACAAGATGCATTATTTCCCATGAATACAGAATTACCATTTACAGTTTCATATGATAAAAACCAATTTTGGTGCGGACTCATATGATGAGAAGCACCAGAGTCTAATAGCCAATAGTTAGCATCTGGTGAGATATTACAAACAGGGAACGCTTAAGCAATTAAAACCTCATCATCCATACCTGAATCGACCTGATTTGATTCCTTGTTGTTGTTTTTCGACTCCTTCCGTTTCCAGCAATCCTTTTTGAGATGTCTCGGTTTGTTGCAGTACCAGCATTTTGCTTTACTCTTCTTGCCGCCCTTTGACTTCGATCTGGAAGAACCTCTTGTCTTCTCCCCCCTTTCCTTTGACCGACCTCTGGCTACCATGGCTTCAGGTGCAGAAGTCTCAATGTTCGATTTTCTTTGTACCTCTTTAGATAAGAGAGAACCCATGACAAATTTAAGTTTTAATGAATCGACAATGCTCAAATTGACTGAGGTTATGAAGTGATCCCATGACTCAGGCAGGGAACACAACAAGGTTATTGCCTTGTCTTCTTCCTCCATTTTTACTTCCATATCAAAAAACTGGAAAATAAGCATTTTAAAAACATTTAAGTGATCTGCAATTTTTGCACCCTCCTTCATCTGAAGGCTGTATAGTTGTCTTTTTAAATAGATTCTGTTTGTCAAAGATTTTTTCATATAGAGTGTTTCCAATTTCTTCCACAACCCTGCAGTTGTACTCTCTCCAACAATATTTAAGAGTACTTCATCTGCCAAACATAACCGAACGGTACTGAGAGCTCGGGCATCCAAGTCCTCCCAGTCCGAACTCGACATGCTTGCTAGTTTTTAGTTACCCCATATAATGCCTTGTGCAACCCTTGTTGCACCAGCAAATCCCTAACCTTTAGTTTCCATAGAGAAATTTTTTTTTTCCTGGTGAATTTCTCCACCTCAAATTTTGCGTTTGTCATTTTCGCCATTTCTCCCTCCTATGGTTTCAGATTTCCCTTCTTCTACAAATTAAAAAAAAATTTCCACTCTACTTCTAGGGTTTCAAGGGTTTCAACCATTTCCCCTATTCTGCTAGGGTTTCAAGAAATCTCTTCTTTCTAACTACCCCTCTTTAAAAAAAAAATCTTTTTTCCTTCTCTTTTATCCAAAAAATTGAGCCCTTTGTATGGAAAAAATCAATACCTTCACAATTTCTTTAAACCTTCAATCTTGTAGAAATTTGAATAACTGTTAAATTATTCACCGAGATTATCCTGATCACACACTATTTGAGCTTCATGCATAATACATAACCTCTTCTACTATTGATCATTAATTTGCGGAAATATAAACAATCGCATGCGCACATTAAAACCATAAACAATCACACATATAAACACAGTATTTATGGGAAAGCTTAAAGCTGAAAACCCCCAACTATCTGTATATTATAATGATAGAGATCATGTAACAATCATTGTACAAACTCCTCACAAGCTCTCAGTACAATCTCCAATTGTTAAACACTACACAAGCTCAGATCTAGCAAAACACATGCTCCAATCTGCTCCACCTGTTAGCCTGCCTCTACTGCGCAATCCAAGATGAATAATAGCCCAATCTGAGTTCGAATCCACCTGGTGTGTCCTGCGCAATCCTCATTGGCTTCTCCATCAATATGTGGTGCAAACTCATGCACGAGTATGGTCACAACTGATAGTCACACTTGCTCTTTCACCTACCTCTTCACTGGTCTCCGCTGAAACTGTCCATGCACTGAAGTTAACTGATGTATTCTTTAGTTGATTTATGAGTTAATAATTAGTGAATTAATTAATAATTAATTCACACCACTCTCACTAGTGTATCAATCAGTTAGACTAGATACAACTAGCTCAACTATGTTTAACTGAGTTAAACTGAATACAACTCCACTAACTTCCTCAATCAACTCCACCAAACTCTGTCACATGAGTTCTAACTGAAGTCTCCATGCAATAGCTCCACTTAACCCTTAGGAATAACGTAATTCCTTCTATCAGCTGCATGTGCCACATCTGTGCACTTAACTGAAGTGCTCCAAGAGGATAAGATAATGTTTAGAGTCCAAATATTATTAAGAGCTAATAATATTCGACATATCTATTTTTAGACTAGCAATCTAAAATAGATTCCGCCCAGTATGTCTAAAAATAGAAGTCCATCTATTTTTTTTGACTTGACCAACCATCCACAAATAGCATCCTGCAACTCATAGAACATGATCCATATGTCTAAAAATAGACATAGTCTAAAAATAGACTTTGCGCCAAAAATAGCCTGCGGGCCCACTTAGTGAAGGCGACTTCTTTCCACTAAGCTCATCATCTTGTTGCAATCTCAACAAATCTTAAAAAAAACTTAGCCATGATTTATGTTTTTTTCAATATTCTGCTTAGAAACCCTATAAAAGAAACACAAATTTTCAAAAAAATACTTCCATTCATGCATCGATGAAGTTGATTTAAAAAAAATACCTGGCTTCTATTTAGCAGCGATGGCTCATATCAACATTGCGACAGCCCTTTGTATTCGGCGGCTGGCAAACCCACAACAGTTTGCAATGGCTTTCTTTGGTGCTTGACGACTCTTCCCCTTCACGGTTGGCTTGGTTCTTCTTCTGGCGTCTCCAACGCAGTGACCTCTCCACTCTCACGGTGGTAGCGGGCTTGGCGTTCACAACAGCGTATTCGACTGGCCTCTACTCTCTCACGGTGGATGGGGCTCCTCCCCTCAACGGCTTCTGGACAGCAGAAAAATTTAACAGTACAGTGGGCTATGGCTATTCACCTCTGCAGTGCTCTCCCTCGACAGACAGTGCAGTGGGCTACGACTCTTTTCGTTCTCCCTCGACGGATTCTTGTATAGCGGACAACCAAATCCTCACACGGTTCTTGAAACTTCAATACAGTGGACAGAAGGCTCTTGGCAGTCGATTAAACAATCTTCAATACAGCGGATCCTCCAGGCCACCTTTGCAACCAAATCCTCCAGCTCTGATACCACTTGTTGTGGGGAAAAACAATAAACAAGAAAGGAATAGGAGAAATAACCGAATTAGAAACTGAAGGATAAAACTCTTGGAAACTTTTATTTATCAAATGATTCTCTGTGTCTTTACAAGCCTCTCGAGCCATCTTATTTAATCTAGACATATTTCGTTATTCCAACTACATCTCGTTATTCAACCTACATTTCGTTATTCTAACTACATAGGTAATAAGTAAATTTACATTTTTGTTGTCACATTTTTTACAATTTAGCATTTTCTTGGCCTCCCACATGCAATTGGGATTTGGGATCATGATTGTAATCTTTGTGTGAGCCTTGGAACTATATTTTAAATTTTAATAGAGATCATAGCTGAGAAACAGAAGAAAAGCAAGAGCATGGGATCATGATTGTAATCTTTGTGTGAGCCTTGGAACTATATTTTAAATTTTAATAGAGATCACAACTGATAAACAGAAGAAAAGCAAGAGCATAGGCCAAGAATATAATATGGATGTCATGTGGAAATTAAGTAAGGGAGAGATATCCTCCTGCAGCTAATGTCTAAGGTTCAAAACCCAAAAGAGGTGAGGTTCAAAACCCAAAAGGGAATAATACTCATAAAAGAGCTTCAATGACGAATAATTTTATCATAGATACGGCTCGAAGAATTGCGGCTATGCCTCGGAGAATTGGGGCTTTTAGAGAACTCGGTAGAAACATGGCTAGCAATTTCCTGGATCGACATGTACAACCCAATTTAAAAATTAGTTCATATATGTCTCCTTGAATGAGCTTTACTCGATGTCTTTAGGGAAGATTTCAGATGGGTGAAGCAAATTTATAGGTTTTATTCAAGTCTTTGGCTTGGGGAGACAGGGAGAATTAGGGAAGATTACTGAATACTCAGTGTCTTGAAGGCTTACTCAGTGTCCATTCAAATCCTAGGAGTATGGCATGTAGATGTTTTTGTGTAACCCTCCTTGTTAAATGCAACATTTCATCTCCAGCAAATAGGTCGATTTTCTGAAGGAATCTAGTCCACGATAGGGGAGCATCAGAAGGTAGTTACCCTATCAAATTCTTAGATTGACTTTGTCTTGTGATGGAGTATCTCAACGGATACATGATTTCCTACTTGTGTTCATGATTAGAGATGAAATGGCATATGGAAGACGATGGAACAATTGTCTAACTAGTCTTTTTAAAACTTCCAGGCTGCCTAGCCAAGAAGTAAAGTAAGATTCCCATCCGTGAAAACTCATTGGAAAAAGTGTTCATCCTATTACAGTAATGATAACATTGTGATAATTTGAAAGAAGATCTTGCGAGCACACTTAACCCATATGTTACAGTAACCTTGAACTATAATGATTCTCAGATAAATCAAAGTATTGCAATTTCTAGCAATCAATAAGAAAATTCAAAGTCAAGTGATGCAGGGATAACCCCAGCTCTAGTCACATCGAAAGGTAAGAAGCATGCTCAAAAAATGAATTTGAATGCATTCACTTGAATAATGCTCCAGTGTTGAGAATCAGAGCTTTTCATGCATTTGGACTAACATTTTTCTCCATGCCATCAACAATACCACAAGCATGCAAAGCATCCATAGTTCGCTTTCTTGAAAAACGAAGAGAGAGGTATGTGTTCATTTGCCATAGTATTCTCCAAATTCATTCAAATGAAACGCAGACAATGGCAGAATTTGGGCATTTTGCTTGATGTACTTAATATCTGTTCATTATGCACTTCCAGGATTATGACAAAAGCTACATACCCACCAAAAAGTTACATGACTACTCACCTCAGAGAGAAGCGTCTCCTAGTTCTAAGCATTTGCCTTCACCTTTGGGTGGATGCCTAACAAAAGAAAATAAGCTAACCAGTAAGGGACTGGATGAGTAGTTCCCAATTCATTAAGAAAGCATGGGGTATTTTCTTGATAAGGATTGGAAGCAACATTCATGTTCACTAAAAGTGTCATGTCATGAAATTGAAGAACGTGAACCTACACTTCAAGCAAAAACCATTTAGCTCTTTTGTTTCCCATTTAGAATGGTAACAATCAATGTGTCTTGGAATGTATATAATTTTCTTGCATAGTGAGTTTGGAATAGAAATTAAGATCATATGGAAAAATTCTGAATTCATTAATTCTATTGGGATTGGGATTGGGATTGGGATTGCTATTGTAATATATGTGTGCACGCTTGGAATTGGGGTTGTTTGTGATTTCCTAAATGTTTGAGTAGGTGGAGATCAATTACCAAATGGTACTCAGATAACAGCAGGATATGCTAACTGACAAGGAATAGAGATTACAGAATTGAATTTATGGAATTGCATGAAATGTTCATAGATTTTGTAACTGTAATAGAGATTACAGAATTGAATTTATGGAATTGCATGAAATGTTCATAGATTTTGTAACTGTTAAAATTAAATTATTGTACCCAAACTATCAATGGGAAAGGTCCAAATTAGAAGTACAACCCTCAACATGCCTTTCAAACCCAACTGATGACAAGGTGGAAGTCCATTATCTAATACTGATTTTCATTTGGATTTATATATGTTCACACAAGCCATGGTTGGGGAACAAAAGAAAAAACAACCACATTGGTCAAGAATGTCATATGGATATTATGTGGAAATTAAGTACTGGAGAGATACCCTCCCAGCTATCATAGGTCTGAGGTTTTGACACCCGAGGAGGATAATTAGAGAAAGATAATCATACTTATCTTTAAATGATAAGTAATCCAATTAAAGTAAAACGAAGATAATCTGAGGATAATAATCAACCTTCAATGATGAGTAATCTTATCATGAATATGCCTTGGAAGTAGAGGAATTTTCAAACACTAGGTTGGAACATAAACACTGATTGCGCCGTGGTGCATGTGGGCATCAATCATATATTCCTTCTCTTTTAGAACCTTCAAAAGAGTTTCCAAATGATGTTCCTACATCTGGGAACAGACAAGTTTCAAAATCACGTTCCTACATCTAGAAACACACATTATTTTCCTCCGTTTCAAAAACATAAATCGTTGTGTTACTAGATTGTGTCACGTTTGTATTTTAGCTTCAAATTGATGGCACAACTGAATAGTTAGTAATCAACATTTGTTAAGCAAATAGTTACTTTGGACTATTTTTTACATCATTATCAATTGTATTTGTCATTGTGAAATAAATAACTTGAGATTAATAAACAATCAAATAGTTACTGAGGACTATTTTTTACATCATTATCAATTGTCATTGTGAAATAAATAACTTGAGATTAATAAACAATCAATGCATAATTTAAGAATGGTTTTGGATTATTTATATATTTCTATAATTTGGTCAGATTGAAGTCTTCTAAGCATAGACATAAATTACTTAATAAAAATGTATTTTTAGTCAATCAAATTCAAGTCATACAAACATGGGAGACCAAGGATTACAACTCCAACATAGATAAAGAAAGCAACATGGACCAAGAACTCGGATTGCCATAAAGAATGGTTGATATCCAAATCAGAGATTGCAAGCTTTATGCTTAAATTTAAAAATTACTAGTCAAGCCATGTCAAGTTAGTGCAACAAGGAATCGTACTGCTTACCTACTGTCATTGCTGATTACATATGCTAGAAAAGAAGACACAAGCATTATTGGAAAATGCTTGGAATTTTACAGTGGCAACAGAGGAAAACATTTAACACAACGATCAATAGAAGTATGTTGGGCTCTCTATACTAAAAGATGTAAACAGATTAAGAAGATAACAATATTTGTATAATTTTAATCATACATGTACTCAAACCTATCTCTGTGATTATTGAATCAATCATGCATCTCTGAAAACCTGGTCCAAAATCCGTTAACCTATTACCTCTATTACTATCGTAATCTGTTGCCTCTAATAGCGTTATTATTTAATTATGATATCGGAACAAAAGCTATAAACCCAGCCAGTTTTCCGCTGATTATAATAATTTGAAAGTATGAGCTGCGTACTGTTCATGGGCGAGGCAGCCTAACACAGACAATATCGATGACAAGTTCCCAGACATATAGATGATCTATCAGACATAAACAAAAACAAAAACTACACCACACTGAAACAAAGCTAAACGCACAAATGGGTTAAACTTAATAAACTCACAACCGGTTTAAACTAAATTGGAACTACACTAATGGCGTAGAAACACTTAATATAGTTTAACATTTCAGGGATATATCCAAATAATCGAGTAAAGGACGATAAGAGGGCCGTGAATATTAGGGAAAAAAGACTCGCAGAGTGAATTGAGGTGGCTCTTGAATTGGGACTTAGTAGAGTACATTGTAGTTAAATCTGTCAGTCTATGAGATCTTGTAGAAACTACAAGAGAGAAGTTAGACTGAGATTGAACATACTTATAACCTTGGAGACTAAGAAGCCTATTCTTACTCATTAAAAAGTCAAAAGTAAGGGAACCTGGAATATTTCTACTTTAGTTATAGATGCTTAATATTAGTAAGCACAGCTATAAAATACACCGAACAGTCCAGTTCAAGGAAGAGAAACAAACTAGGTTATATTTGGCAGACATAAGTGAAGTTGGACACAAAACAATGTTTTTCGTCGACCCTGTTGGAATTGGGAAAAGGCCACTTGTCAAGCCAAGCTGGTGGGTAATGAAAACATTATTTTGGTTTTGTTTGATTGGACCATTACTGGGTTTCACATCTTGTCATGATTTGTGGCATCATTGGAGTAAGGGAAAGAGTAATACGAAGCATGGGCATGGTAAATTGAGTTTGATTTTTATTGGCTCTTAGTAAAGGATGCCATCTAATTGCTTAATGTCCGGTACTTAGAAATCTCTCACTGATCTCGAGGTTCGAGGATTCACTCTACAAAGTTATAATCAAATCTCACCTATATTCTTTAATTATAAGTCCCAGAATGTGAACTATCAAATACCTTCAAGATGAATTATAAGTCCCAGCATATGAACCATCAAATACCTTCAAGATGAATTATAAGTCCCAGCGTATGAACTATCAAATACCTTCAAGAACCGAACCTATATGGTTGGTGACAATCAGATATCAGAGCTATTATGGAAGGTTACTACCAATCAGGATCCCTTCAATGAACAAAGTATGAATGAATTGGTCACCTGGAGGATGCACCATGCAACAAAGTGATAGGTCATAGATATCTAGAGCAATTTGCTGGATGCAAATGTGACGACAATAGTTTACAGCCAAAGCATTCATTGCAATCAAATTTATGGAAGCCTGTATGAAAAATTAAAGAGAAGCCATTTTTCACTAAGTAAGTCTATGATCACTCGGTAATGCCATTTTGCCATTAATGCTTATCTGAAAGGTCATTTGGGAATATAACTTTAGATGGAGATCTCTAGCATACTGGAATGATAGTGAAAAATGTTTACTGTGAATTACAAGTAGTTACGGTCACCAAACTAAAAACAACTTATCATTAAGATTATAACCAATTTTGAAATTTGTTATTTACTACGTTTAAGGAGTGAATCAGTCACCCAGTTTCAAGGTTGTTGAAGTTTTTCTCGTGTGTTATAATCACCCCAAATCCTTTTTGAGTTAGTCTCTTATCTAGTTATCCTTTTCTAAAACATAGACATTGAGATTTTCTACAATAAGAAACGAAAAAAGGCATGTAACTTTTGTTTATATATATGGTTGATGTCATGCATCTTATCCTATTTATGATTTTCACTTTGGGGCACGAAACACTCTGGCTATTGATGGTGTTCCCTTTTACGAAACTCCCAACAGAATCTTTTCCAAATTGAGGCTGTGAAGTACAAATCCTCCTAATCATGTCAGAATTCCGCCATTGGAGTCTGATTTCAAACAAATAGAGAGGAGACGTGGTTGATTGAGGGGTTTTGTAATTCTTCCCAGTTGCTTTTCAATTTGTGACAATTGCTTAATTGGATAGAGAAATCAATACCAATACCAGTGAATCTTCCTCCTTACATTCAAGCTGATGGTGAAATAAAGATATTTCCATGAGGCATTGCTGAGCATTTCACATGAAAATAAAACCTAAGCCCCTATGTGTAACCATGAACATAACCTATCATGGTGATTGTCAAATTAGGCTTCACAGACCTGATTAACTATCATTAACTAATTAAGGTACTGGACCAAACGTGATAAATACAACACGCATGGCCAGTGTATTGCATACCCTCCATGGCCGAGGCAGAGACTGAGCAGAGTCACATCTAGATTGTCTATCACAAACATAGATAAACCTAAAGAACGAATTATATCAAGGAGACACTAAGCTAAAACTACACCATACTATAAAAGTGAACACACAAGCATATTAGCGTAAAACTACACCAGTGTTACACGGGGTCTCGCCCCCCCATCTAGGGGTCTAGATTCCTCGCCCCCTCGCGCTCCGGGGTCTTGGGGACTTCTAGGGGACGTTTCCCTCACGCCCCCGCACACCCCCTTTCACACCCCCTCACGCCCCTTCACGCCCCCTCATGTCCCCTCACCGCCCCTTTTACTTTATGGTTTCGTGTTAAAAGTTGATGTGCCACTTAGCATATTGAGAATCCAAGTGATTCTGATTCAGATGGTGACATGGTTGATCCTGATATATTCGTGCAGAAGTTGGATGCAGAGACTAGTGGGGCATTAACTTGAGCATTTATGCTCATTTATCATTATGATGATATCATTTGATATTCATATGTTATGTTTTATGTTTTATGTTTCAGAGATAATTTATTTGCGTTTAAGTTTTATGTTTCAGACTTGAGTTGTAAACTTCAGTTTAAACTCTATTTTGAATCTTGATATAATATGTCATATGATATCTTAAACTTTATTTTCATTGTACATTGTTAGTAGTTACATTAATGATTATATAGTTACAAACTTACAAACTTACATGCATGATTGTATAATGTATGTTTTAACTTTTAACTTTTAAATTTGTTTCAATTATATGATTCATCATTCATCGATTTGTAATTTTATCATTTATGAGTTATCTTTCATGATGCAAGTGTGTGATGACTGTATATACATTCCTTGCAAAAATATAGTTACATTTTAAATATTAAATTTTATAATTTTTATGACCCCGACGTCCCCCACGTTTCCTGAAAATTGGTAGGAAGCTTTTACATAGGCCGCTCCCGCGCTCCCTCGCCCCCTCGCTCCCACCTCCAGGGGACTTGGTAGAACATTGAACTACACTAATGGCATGGACAAACTACAGTTAAGAAACCTGAGTCTCCACACGTATGGGATGATGTTAAGGAGACAGAGTAGCTATTAGATACCCTGTCCCTTCCCATCATTGCAATGCTGGACATCGGATTGCTGCCATTAACAAAAACGAAGCTGGACATGCAATTGCAGAAATTAACACAAGAAGATTTGGACCTGGGATTGCTGAAATGAAAGGGCTGGGGCTTCTGAGAGGAAATGTACTGGAATAGAAGCCTCACGATTGTTGAGAGAGAACATCAACCGTTGTTTCCAAATGGAGGTTCCTATCCATCACAACAACAAAACATTAAAATATTGAATGAAACCCTCAAGGGAATGCAACAAAACATTAAAATATTGAACGAAACCCTCAAGGTCGTGCATGATGTCTGGATATTTGAGAGAGATGGACAGAGATTTAAATTTTTTAATTGAATTCAAGAGCAGAACAAACTAATAAGGCAATGCTTGAAACCCTCAAGGCAATGCAGAATAATTTTGACAGAATGAATCTAAGGTCATGCAAGATGTCTAGATATTTAAATTTCTGAATTGAATTCTATGAAAACAAGAGCAGAACAAACTAATAAGACCTATGTGAGAATGGGGAGAAAAATAAATAATAATAATTAAGGTGTACTTGAAATGAGAAAAGAAACCATCACTGAAAAGCCGTAATTGTTCAGTCGCTCCAACATCCTTTCTTTAAATTTGTGAATGATCAAAATTCAATTGCCACCTCCTCTATCACATACACACTACATGACTGACTTTAAAGCACAGGCATAGACTCAAACACCAGAATTTTCTAATACTCAAACACCCAACCACACATCGAACCAAAGCAGAAATAGAGGAGGCGGCCGAAATAAATGTGAAACTTTCTGTAACAGTTGATAATTATATAGATTTCCTTTCAGCGGATACATCACCCTCTCTCAATCTCTTTGAGTAACATTAAGTAAGTGTTTTCGTGAGATCTTGCAAAATCAATGCATGTTACTTGGTAGAATAAATATGGATTAGCCAGCTTATTAAAGCTTTGAAGGAGCAATGTTGTTTGTGATGGGTTAATGTTGTTGACCTGATGGTGCCCTCCCCATGCACATTGATTGGTAGAAGGAATGATATCAATGGAGAGTAAGCTCCAGGAGACAATCACAAACTTAGCGTTGTTTCCCTTTTCTACACAATCCTTCATTTTTAGTTGTATATATGAATGCTGCTATGAAATTTGGGCTTTGGATCTGTTATTGCCAATTTCGAATTTTGTACATGGATGCACAAATTTTTATGTATGCAATTTATATAAAGAAGGTCTTCTATTATAGATTTGTAACCTGAGGATTTCTCCAGTTCTCGGCTTGGGCCCATAGTATATAGATCTTTAAGGAATCCCATTACTAAACAATGGGATTTTATATAATAAGAAACGGAAAAGGGTACGTATATACAGTTTATGTCATACATGTTATCTTATTCACGATTTCCACTTGGGAGCATGAATCCATCTGCCTTTTAACGGTGTTCCTGTTACAGAACTCCCAACCGAAGCTTTTCCAATTGGAACTGTGAAGTACAAATCATCCTATTCACCTCAGAATTCTGCCATTGGTGTCTAACTTCAAACAAATAGAGAGGAGAGGTGCTTGATTGGATGGAACAATCAATACCAATGAGTCCCCTCCTTACGCTCAAGGTGATGGTAAAACAGAGATATTTCCATGAGGTATTGCAAAGCATTTCACATGGAAATAAAACCTAAGCCCCCATGTGTAAGAATGACTCTAACCTATCATGGTGATTATCAAATCATTCATGTTCACAAACCTAATTAACTATCCATTGAATTGTTATCTCTATAAATATCATTAATAATGTTGGACCAAACGTGATGAACACAACACAAGCAATGTATTGAGTACTCTCCATGGCTGATATACAGACAGAGGCACGGGCACATCTAGATCATATATCACACGCATAAGCGGAAATACAAAAAGGGTTCGCTAGGAGACTCTAAACTAAAATTACACCACAATACAAAAGTAAACACACAAGCTGATTAAATTAGACTAAAACAACACCAATGGCATGGAAAAACTATAGTTAAGAAACCTGGGCCTCCGCATGAATGGGATGATGTCAAAGAGACAGAGTAGCTATTGGATACCCTGCCCCATCGCATCATTGCAAGGCTGGACATCGGATTGCTGCCATTAACAAAAATAAATATGGAAATGGGATTGCAGAAATTAACACAAGAAAATTTGGACCTGGGATTGCTGAAATAAAAGGACTAGAGCTTATGAGAGGAAATTTACCTGGAATAGAAGCCTCGCGATTGTTAAGAGAGAGCATTGATAATTTTTCCAAATGGATGTTCCTATCCATTACAACAAAAAACATTAAAATTTCGAACGAAACCCTCAAGCAAATGCTGAATTTTTTTGATAGATGAATCGAAAGTCATGCAAGATATCTAAATGTTTGAGATAGAGATATAAATTTTTGAATTGAATTTTCCCAAAAAAGAATATAGATGTACTTGTTATGAAAATAAGCCATTATTCTGAATCACCCTTTCTTTGAAGTTGTGAATGATAAAAAATTCAATTGCCCCCTCCTCTATCACACATAAGCACATGACATGACTGACTTTAAAACACATAGATGGATGTAAACTCATAGACTCAAGCACCAAGGCTCCACATAAACTCAAACAACCAAAACAAAGACATGTGAGACATAGACTGAAAGAACCAACCAACCACACAGAAACATGGCAGACCACACCAGATGGAGGGGAAGCTGAAGTAAGTATAAGACCTCTATAATATTTGATATCGAAGAGTTTAACCCCACTCATAACCATCAACAAAAGGCATACATAGGGGCTAATATTTCTTGGAGATCTAAGATTCTTATTGCTCAATTAAGGACTAATTCTCATCAACTCCGTTGTGAAATAGGGCGCTGGAAAAGGCCAAAAGAAATGTGGGAGAAAAGAGTATGTGTTTTTTGCTCCTCCGGAAAAGTGGAAACAGAAAAACATTTCATTTTAGAATGCGAGGCCTTCAAAGACAGCAGGGAAAACTAATTCTGGCAGCTAGTTCTTGAGATAATCTATTCTTGTTTGTCGATAAACTAGGAGCAGTTATTGTAAAACTTCACAGAAAAAGAACAAGATAGAAAAGCAATCTTTCCCATAGACTATTGTTAGCTTCGCGAACATTAAAAATACTTTCTTTCTTTTATATAGATTTTCTTTCATAGATTTTCTTTCAACGGATACATCATCCACCCTATCTCTTCGAAAACCCACTGCCCTTCAACTAAAAAAAATCTCGGAAATCCAAAAGGCACTCCGATGCATTTCTTTTCTTCAGATTTATGTCACGCTTTTCTGTTTTTCCTTTTCTTGTGTGCGATGGGTCAAACGTCTATCTTCTTATTTTTCATGATTCCTTTTTTATTTTTTTGAATTTGTATTAGAGATTAAGGGATATTCATTTTTTTTGCTTGGTTTATATATTAAAAGAATAGAAGTTAAAGTTGAGATAGTGAAGGAAAATGGTAACTAGTGAGATCATGAAATTATAATTTGGAGTGGTTGATGGTATTGTTTAAATATGAAAAATGGTTTAGTAAATCAATTGTATTGATTATATATGTAAAACGTTTTAATATTTTAATATAAGATATATGAAAAATGTTTTAATATATATATATATATATATAAAAGAATAACTAAATGGTTGCATATTATTTATAAAAATTAATGTATGTTATTTATTGGAATATATATGGATTAATTATCTTGCTAATTTTTTTTGGAATGATGTTGTTTGTAATGGGTTTAAAACCTTTGTGATTCATAGTGTTAATGTGCTTGTGAGATCATAATCTTACTTTTTTGTGTCTCCACTTAAATCTATATATTCAATCTCAAGGTTTACTATGTTGTTCAATATCACTTTCACCTCTACATGAGCAAAGAATCATTTAAATATTAAATGGCATTTCAATTACTGTGAAAATTGGGAATGTGGATATTTGAGATCATTAGTGGAAATACATATAAATTTGATATCAAAAATCTTATTAAAATAAGATTTAGCACTTCTTTATCAATTGAGTGTACTTGATTGAGAAGGTTTAATAATAACCTAGAGTCAAGTCTCAGTGATCTATATATGTATGGTTATCCAAAAATATATATATATTATCTTGAATTATATTATATTATATATTTCAATCTTTTTGAATCCATTAAATTATTAAAAAAATAAATTAAAACTTTAATATAAAACTTTCTTTATTAACTTTACATCTAAATCCATTTGAAAAAAAGTATTTTAATTATCTAATTTTTTTTAAATATAATAATAAAAAATTAATAACTTTATCAATTTTTTTTAAAAAATTTGATTCTTTATGCCTGCCACATGCCAAGGTTGTAGATTTCAGAGACATGCATTTTGTAGAAATTACGAACTTTTGGCGTCGTACTCAAACTGGATCACTGTAATTAAGCCGGTAAATAAATTTTTGGAAGAGTTTAAATATAGGATTTTTTATTTTTTTTTGGGTTAGTCTTTTTTAATTACTTTTGATCTATTGTTTTATTATTCAAATTATGAATGGTATTGATAAATACCAAAAACAATTTTTTTTTTTTTTTCTGAATTGGACTAATTCTATTAAGCAAAATATGATACAAGATGATGATACAATGAAGAGAGACAGAAAACCGGCAGCCGTAAATGATATGACTATCAACCTCGGTTCCGGAGAAGAAGTGAAGCAAGCAAAGAACTACAACCAAAGACTGGAAAGCTAAAAGACTGATCTCTACCCAGAATGGGTAGAAGTCTCAACTCGAAGCTTTTTCCCTTTCCTATTTTTGACTTTGACCCACCCATCCAAGGGCGAATGAGCAACAACTACTTGAAGACTGGGGTTCTCCGAGGGGGGGGCCTCCTTTTCTGAATCAGAGGAGGAGGTCATATGGACGCGTTTCTGGGCGATGGCTAAATCGGAGGAATGCGCCGGTCCATTGGTGGAAGGAATCCCAGATTGAGGGGCATGATCCAAATCTGCATCGCTGGCTTCATCTTCAGAGCTAGAGGATTCAGAATCCACGACTGGAGGTGGAGAGCAAGGAGCCCATCGTTTGGATTTGTGCTTGGAGAGGTTATCCTTTTTCTTTTTTGCCGGGAGAGAAGGGCAGGTGGACTACAGATGCCCTGTTTGGTGGCAATGGCGGCAGCGGAAGGCAGTATTTTCGTAATCCATTGTCTGGGTCCAAACAAAGTCATTTATCTTGAGAATGATTTGGTCTGGAAGTCCCTTGCTTAAGTCTAACTCCACACATATTCTGGCATATGTGTAGAGACCAATCTTTTCCCGCCTGTAATCTCCCGTAATGAAATTGCCCAAGGTGTTGCCTATAGCTTTGTAGACTGCAACATGCCATAAGTGGACAGGTAGGTTTGGAAGCCTGATCCATACAGGTGTCCTGGTGATGATTGCAGTTGCTGGGTCAAAATCTGGGAACCAAGGAGTTAAGAAGAGCCCTGCAGTTCCCATGAACCAAGGGCCTTCTTCTAAAGCCTTTTTATAATGCTTACTGTCATTAAAAAGAACAATGAAATATCCTTTTGAACAGAAATTGACCTTACAATGATGTGTCTAGTTTGCATGAATCCAATCATAAAGGTCCTTAGATCGCGGCCACAGTCCGTTGAATCTGAAAATGATGGCTCTTTCTGCAAATTCTTGAAGTTGATTTACAGGATCTGCATGGGTGATTTCGACAGAGGGAACTTCCTCTGTTTTGTTAACCAAAAAAGACTTGGATTTAAGGCCTTCCGGGGGTATGGGGATCTCAGAGTGTACTGCATCTTTGTAAGAGAAGGGAGGAGCAGAGGACGACTGTCCCGCTGCCCCTCCTCTCAAACGAAAGGTTAACACCAAAGAGTTGTTCATGTTAATGCTGTAAGTAGAGATGGGAAGAAGGTCTTCAAGTTGTTTACCTTGAAAGATAAATCTCTGAAGGCCTGAAGGGATCCCAATCCGTCGTTCTAGGTCCAGCTTGAGATCCAGCACCAAATCTGAAGAACAGACCCATTGCAGGATGGTTTTGCCTATTGGTTGAGAAATTTGGATCTGAAAGAAGTCAAAGAGGTTCCTAAACACAGTGCCAAGACCTCTTGTGCTTCCGAGAGCATGTCTGCCATAGCTTTGATGGGGAGGAGATTTCCCCTTCAAAAAGATACTGTCATTGATGGACATAAACAGATCCGGGACAGAGGACTGAGACACAGAGTGCCTGAAAACCCAGTCGATCTTCTCCTGCCTGAAAACCCAGTCTTTGCAACCTTTGAGAAGCTGTAGATGCCGCCTTTTTTCTGCAAGTTGCAGCTGCCGAGTCAGATCTGCAGAACAGGGACTGAGCGGAGCAAAAGATGCAGGACCGAGGTCATTCGAGGTCCATTGCGGTGCGCGAGCTATATCGGTTTCAGATGCTGCCTCAGCTCCAATAGTTTTATCAGGTGACTGCTTCAGCGCTTCGGCTTCAACCTTAGCAACCGTGACTGGCTCAGCCTTTGGCGTTGGCTGCATCGACTGAGCATCTCCAGCCTTCTCCTCCTTCGGTGTAGAGTTTGCTACGGCGGGCTTCTTGGCGAGGCGATGAGCCATTTTCCTTTCCAAAATTGTTTTACATTTTAAAAACGTTAATCCTTTCAATTAAAATTGACCATTACATTGTACTTTTTTTGATAAATACCAAAAAAATTATTTTAATATAAAAAAATATTTAAATTATACAAACAAAAATTATAATGTTTGAAAATTTTTAATTTAAAATGTTTGAATATAATTTTCTAACTAAATTTTAAATAAAAATTTAAAAATATCAAAAATATATTTTAAAAATGATAGACATAATAGCTATAAAGAACTAAAAAGTGTAACATAACTTTTTGAAACCTAATAGATAATTTTTTCTGGTGAAGAACTAAAGAGTGTACTGAAGCTTTCCCTAGTTCCCCATTCCAATTCTCTTTAGTGCTATTCTATTATAAAGTTGTTAGCCTTGAGAAAAGTTTGAGGAAAGTCTTAGTTTTTAGGAGGTCGCAATGGCTCCCAATTTCAGTCTTTAAAGTTTGTTGAAGTTGAGTAACTTGTTAGGTTAATTGTTTCACTTAAGGAATTAGTTTTTCATGTAAGGCTTGGAGTAATAACTTGTGTCATGTTGAAAAGAAGCACTAGAAATTCTCCATGGTTGAATTGGTTTATGTTGTTTTGTGAGCAAATATAATATTTACACTAAGATACTATTAATTTCCATTGAAAAAATTTATTTGTTTAGATTTCAATTAAATTTGGTAAATTAGGTGTATCTAATATTTATATGAAAATTTGATAGTATATTATTAATATTGCTATATAAAATTTTATTAATTTAGAATCATTTTTCTCACTTTAAATGAAATAAAAAATAATTTTTAAAATTCTTTAATTATAATTTTATTCTAATATTTAAGTAACAATTTTATTTAAATATATTTTATAAATATAAATAATTTTAGGTTACAATATGTTCTAAAATTGTTTTTCTTTTGTTAAAAGTTGTTTTTAGACATAATGAAATAAGTTAACCAATAGAGACTCAAAAGTAAAGTGAAACTCTCTCTCTTTTTGAATAATTCCAGGTGGTATGGTTTTCCTCAAATAAATTTTCTCACTGTAAAAAAATATTAGAATAATTAGAATTTTTTAACAGTTTATTATAAATTAATGATAAATAATATTCACTAAATTTTATATTATATAGTCTACTTAATTTAAAAAAGAAAAAAAATTAATTTAAATTCTTTAACATTTTATTTCTATATTTGAAAATAAATGCTTCAAACATTCCAAAATCATTATATTTTTACTAATTTTTTACTAATTTTATATACCTTGTTCATTCCTCCTCTTCCTTCCTCCTCTTGACAATGATGGACAAGACACTGAGGATAACAAAACTGATATTGAGTTTAGCTGTGGTAATTTTTGGTGTTGTTTCAGCAAACAATATACTAGGAACTGCGTTTGCAACTCGAGACTTCCCAGGAGAGTTTTATATTATTTCATTTATGTAGTAAGTGTAAAGATCCAACTTTTATTGGTTTCATGAAATGTGGTATTTTTAGAGCAGATAAAATCTGATATGAGTTTTTGGTTTATAATCTAGATTTTTAGTCATTGCATATGGAATTCTTGCAGTATACTCTTTTATGCAAGGCTTGAGATGCTTTGTGAATTTGTATTATTTTGTTTTGATTGTAATAAAATAAATAAAAATAATTAGAAATAGTTAATGAATTATTTTATTAATTAAAATGAATATAAATTTAAAAAAAAAATTGAAATCTAAAAATAAATAAATTAGAAAAAGAAATGTGAAAAGTAAATAAATTAATAAAATAAATTAATAAAATATATTCACTAATTCAATAAATCAAAATAAATTCAAATTTAATAATTAAAAGTAATTAATTATAAAATGATAAATGATTTGATAAAATATACAAAAACATAAAAAAAACCAATAAATTATTATTTAATTAAATTAATTATTATTCAATTTTATTAATTAATAGTAAAAATATAGATAAATAAATAATAAGAAAAAAAATTTAAAACAATTATAAATATCAACAAATAATTCTTAAATTGTATTATCAATTAAACAAAAATAAAAATTGAATTAAATAAAAAATTTAAACAACACCATCAAATATGTATATAAAATAAATAAAGTAGTTAAAAATAAATTAAAAAATAAAAATAAAATCCAAAGAACAAGTAATAAAAAAAGAAAAAAAAAGAAACTATGAAGAAATAGCAAGAATCCAATTAGTTCTTATCTTCCACCTGTCATCCATGTTTGTAAATTTCTATAACTTCCTTGAACTTCTTATAGGAAAAAAGAAGAAACTATGAAGAAATGGAAAGAGTCCAATTAATTCTTATCTTCCACTGGTCATCCATGCTTGTAAATTTCTACAACTTCCTTGAACTTAGAATCTTCAGTATAAATATGGTGCCTATATTTTGAGGCATGCTCTGCTAAGGCAAAAGAGCTAGATCTGTTATGCTTGATGTTGGTTGGGTTCTTTTGAATTATTTGTTTGATAGAGGGTCCAGTTTCTCCAATGTATGGGCACCATAGGAACAAGGGATTAAATAAACACCCTTAAATGTGCTTTTGAATTATTTATTTGATAGTGTGGTCAGTTTCTCCAATGTAGGGAGCACCACATGAACAAGGGATTAATTAAACACCCTTAAATTTCTTATAGTCCACATGGTCTTTAACTAATCTAAGGAAGCCATAGATGGTATTAAGAGGCTTAAAAGTGGCATGCACATTATTTTTTTTTTTAAAGAATGTGAGAAATCTTATCAATGGTACCGAAAATAAAAGGAAGATACACACAATTAATGAAATTAAAGCGATCCTTTTTTTCTTTGTCTTCAAAAACTTTTAGGAGATGGTGTTTTTATTTTTCAAAGCTACTCTCATGAGAAATATTTTTTAATTAATAATATTTATTATAAAATAATCAAGTTCCATTTTAATTAATTAATAGTTAGTAAGATTTCATTTTGTTATTATCAGTCTTTGGCAAAGGAAAACTAAACTAATAATCCATTTACTTATTGACCATTATTAGTTTAGTATTGACCAATACAACTTATAATATAAAACTATAGAGAAGTTGCAAAAATTTTTGATAGAAAATAAAGTAATAAGCATTCAAAGAAAACTGGAATGAATGACACGTATAATAATAATAATAAGATGAAAAAACAAGGAATTAAGGAGGAAAAAAAAAGTTTTATTAAATGTTGCAGTTTGTCCATGAATCCATGAATCCATAGACACCTGTAGTGAAAATAAATGATGTAGAGTAGGGAAAAAATTGTTTTCGATGTTGTTACGGATAAGATATACTTGGGGGAGAAATAAAAAACCTTGCTTGTCATGATTGGTCATCTAATGGTCTTGGGTGGAGTGAAATGAGTGGAGAGGCATCATCATCGTCATCTCCATAGGTTTGGAAGTAATTGGAGTGGCATCATCTACCCTGGAATGCCAAATGAGCTAGAACTGTAGCCATATTCAAATACATTGTGGATTGGGGCACTATAAATGGCACATAATGAATACAATTAGTACCCAAAACAATCATTATAAAATAAAACCTAAACTAATCATGTTACATAAATAATTTTATATACTAATAAAAAATAACAAAATTTAATCCATAATCTTAAACTATGGAGAATATGTAATTTTTTTTATAAAATTAAAGTAATACAAAGAAAAATAGAATGCTTAATATCATACCAGAGACAGGTAAAATAACACTTAATGACAATTAACATTATTGTTGAGCTAGAGGCTCATTCTACAATGCAGGATCAGATATAAGTATGTCACGTCCATGTCGACTAAACAAAAAAATAAAAAATAAAAAACTATATAAATAAACAATTAAAAATATATTAACACAACAATTACCTTATTTGTTGATATTTCACTTTCACTCTTCAAGTAATAAATACAATATTTTGATGTCTATATTAAATAATATAATTTTACTTCTTAATAAGAGAAAAATATGTAACTCATTCAATTTTTAATATAAAATACTAATAATGATAAAATATAAAAAAATACAATTTAAACAATGAAAAATTACCACTATAGATCTATATTAATACATACTTACCAAACACTAAAATGGATTAATTGTTGTGTAAATATTTTTTTAAGTTTGAATTTGATCCCTCTAAGCTCTCTGTAGCAATGTGTAAGTATGTATGTCCCTCTTAAAATAAAAAGAAAATATTCTCTAAATAGAAAAGCAATGTTGGCTGTAATAAAAAAGAAAAAGAAATATATGCTATGCATTTTTAATTAGTTGTTCATATGACCTAAAATCATGTAAAGTAATTAAAAGTTAAAAAAAATTATGTATATTTAAACCTTATGTTTTTCAAAAATATTTTAATAAGTTTGCAACAAAAGAAATTTGATCTCTCTAGGCTCATGTTGGATCTGTGTTTTAGATAAATCTATATTGATTGTTAAATAAGAGTCACTTTCAAGAAAAGAGATCAATATTGTCCTTTTTCTTAAATCAATGATACTATATCACCATCATGTAAATTCAATGACAACAACAAATCAAATTTCAAAAATTAAAAATTAAAAATTATTCGATCATAAATAAAATAATTTTTTTTTTTTTTTTTTTTTTTTTTTTTTAAGTTAAGTTAATCTATTAACATAGGAAATAGTTTACATCAGGGTCGTAGCCTAGTCTTTGCCCAATCCTGTGGCAATCTTGACAAAAAAAGCACAGAAATAGATTGCCTTCATAGAGGGAAACCAGCCTTGAACAATTTTCAAACTATTGCATTGCCCTCGCAAGGGTGCCAACGAATGATGTTTCTGAAGATTACTTCGTTTACAGCAATAAAAAACAAAACTATAAACCGACACAACAACATAATAAAAAACAAGCCTGATGGTATGGGTCGATAATAAACACAAAAACCAAACAAAGGAAGAGCAGCTACCCATCAGGGGGTTCTTCCATGACTCTGCACCAGAGTGCATCCATGTCTCCATCTTTCTTGAACAGGTTCGTGATGGAAGTGACAACCTGCCTGGAAGGTGCTGGATCTCCATGAGCCATATCCACGTCATGAGTTCCGCTCGCTTGCCCTGGATCACCTTGCACCTCCTTGCCCTGCTTGTGCATTGACCCCGCCTGAAGGTTTGAGGTCTGTGCAACTGCTTGACACAGACCCGCCAAGCCAGAGCTCTGTTCATCTGCCTGGGGCTCTTCACGGAAGACCACAGTAATAGAGGCAGTGACCCGAGGGCGGTTAAGAGAAAAATTGAAAGAAAAAAAGCATCGTATGAGGCGTAGGAAAAGGCGGAGTGGTGAGAATTGGAGACTCCGGGGAGCCCAAATGGTGGCCAGAGCCATGAAAATGACCTCTCCTACTTCTGGTATTGGGATAGCGGCTCGAGTGAGAAGACGAATCAGAGGTGGACGTGGAGGTGGAGGTGGAGGGATTGCGCCGGGTTTGGCTTCTGGTGCTACCCCTGCGGCACCTCATCCTTTAACGAAGGCGAGGCATAGGCACAGACTCTGCAGAGGGCGTGAGAAGAGGCGGAGGAGCAGGAGTGGCGGAGGCCTGAGGAATTTGAAAATTCAAAGAGACTGAAGCAAATAGACAAAGACCAGAATGCGAGAAGTGGAAATTATCACCAAGGTCCAGGAACAGCTCAGCGGGCTTCTTTTGCCAGTCACAATGCGCACACTGGGGAGCCCAATGTCCGGGGAGCACCAGCAATTCATCGGCTGAGGAGCGTCTGAAAAACCAGAGTAATTCGCCATGTTATCTATCCAAATGTGACTGCATCGAAGAACGCCCGGCATTAAACCCACATTGATGAGAGCCGAAGGCCGATGCATTGAGCCGCATGTGAAGTCGCACAAAGGAATGGCGATGGGATTACGAACAATGCCGGAAGTTAAATGCCACCCATCAACCATGACTTAGGTGCGCAAGTGTCTCCACGCTGTACCGCACCCAAGTCCCATCGCTTTAAACACTACCCGCTTCACCCACATCCGGGATTCTTTTAAAAATGTTATAAGAATACACTGATTGATTAAGACTTATAAAAAGGAAAATTTTATATTCTAATAAATTTTATTTCCGAGCATAGTTGAAACTAACATATAATTAATCTTTACGGTCACGGGTTTAACCGTCTATCCAATGGAGTCGACTTACGGTTAGATTGACCCAAATAAAACGAACGTCGAGGTTAACGTACCCTAAGCTGCTTTATTGATTCTGAAGACTCGGATTTCAAAAAATATTAATTCCTGCATAAACTTCCTTGACCTTATGCTAACAAGAAGGAAATGCGGGTGTTAGCGGGTCTCAGTCCTTTAGGTGGGGTCGTATTTACAACTTGCAAGTGTGCCGCACACATCGGAAATGTGGTCGATCTCGCTTTAATTCCGGCCAACGATACTGTGCATACCTAAAACATTAATTAATTCAATCCTTCTCCACAATGGTGACGTGGAAGATATTTATCAATGCAAATTTATATACAGTTTTTTAAAGCTTTTAATAAATTAATTTTTAAAACACTAACATCTCAAGCTTAAATTAATCAGTCTCAACAAGCTTCTTCATCAATCAAAAATTTATAATCTGATAATTTAAAAAAACAATTAAAAAAAAACTAAAATTTTAAGTAACCTTATATAAAAATTTACCAAAAGACTAATAAGTGGATCTTGGAAACTATTATAATTTTCAGTTACATAAATTAATAATAATTACAACTTCTAGAATTTTAAGTAACCTTATATTAAAATTGAAGAAAATATTCATAAAAAACGACTAAAACTATTAATAACTGGAAAGTTAGGCATCTACTATAATCTATTATAAAAGTTATATTAAATATAAAATAATATAAAATTAGCTTATTGAAAACTCTATTTGACATATCATTTAAGAAAATGATGAGTATGAGGGAAATTGCACTCTAAGATATCCCCACATACTAGGTCATCACAAGTCATGCAACTTTTTAAATCCAACTTAACTAGGTTTGTCTGTAAAATTGGGTCCAAAAAAATTTATTTTATAGAGCATGCATCAAATCAATGCAAGTTCCATTAGTCTTGAGTTGCATGCCATAATAATTGGCATCCATATGTGAGACAAGCCCTCAAATAAGTTGTGCCACCAGAAGACAGCCACCTTAGAACATACATCATCAAACCCATGTCATCTACAACTAGCACTACAACTTTGATATTAAAACATGAGAAGAAACCTTGGGTAAGTAGTAGCCACTTAGACACCTAGGTTAGAGCATGTCTCCAAAAACCTTTACCTTTAGCAACAAGCACTATCATTATAAAATCCCTTTTTCTAATCCCTATTGATATTACAATTAAATTAACTATGGTATTGATCCCTGCATGGACATGTAAATGTAAATGTGCAAAAGACTCTAAATAAATGTAATTGTGATTTAAATACTTGTTGATGATGCAATGAATCCTAATACAATGCAAACCATGTGAAGAAAAATTATTCATAGGCATGATTCACAAAGTCTTTACCTTTAGCAATTCTTCACATGCATGATTCACAAAGTTTTTACCTTTAGCAATGTTGTTACATTATGGAATATTGATTCTTACTTTGCAAATTTATTGCAATGTTCTTACATTATGTAATATTGGATTTTTACTTGGTAAATACAAATCCTTTTATTTCTTTCAAAGGCTTTACGTGGAAAAGTTGTCATTGCATCCATCAATCTAATGCAATGTTTTTACATTATGGAATATATTTGTAAATGTACCATGTTAGTTGTCAATTTTATTCATATGTATTTTTCAAAAGCATTCAAATTGTTAAATGTTTGTCATGCTATCTTAAACATTTTGAAAAGTTGGGTTTTCTATTTAACTAAAAATAAATTATAATTATTTGATAGATTAGTATTTGAACACTACAATCAAGCCACCATTATATTATATTTTTTTGTGTGGTTAAATTATATGAATTGCTCAAGAATTAAATTATGGTCATTTAAAATATGTGGTTAAATATAGTAGTGATAAATATTTTGGGAACTTAAATTGTGGTCATTTAAAATATGTTGTTAAACATAGTAATGATAAATATTTTGAGAACTAAAAAAAGTATGCAATTGAAATAATAAAAAATGTTTTTTTTTTTAATATACAAGCTTGATACCCATAGAAAGGGGGTCTCATATATGGTATCAATGTGAGGTTCAAAATATTGAGCTTAAAAATCTACTTGTGCATAGGTTTACTAGCCCCAACAAATGGGGATCAAATGAAAAACCTTAGTTGGAATGGAGACATTTAGAAAGTAGACCATAAAAAATATATGGAAACAAAAGGGAAAGTAAAGTAGTTGTAGCAGTCTTGACACCAATGACAAATGGGAAGACAACATGAGTCATGGTTCCCATGCATGATGAGATGAATTGTATGTGGTGTTTTGTGTCGTCGACGTTGAATGGTGGAGGAATTTCCATTGTGGTGGCTTGTGTGAGAGCAAGCTTATGCTCTTCTCGTGGTGTACTAAGAGAACTCGCACTTTCCTGGATTTGGAAGTTGTGTTGAGTGCGGAGGTGCCTAAATGTTTCCATTAAGGGGCATAGCTATGTTTCGTGATTGTGACTTGTGAAAATGGTGCACGATGTCAAGGTGCTTATCGAGTAGATGGTGTGAGAAACAACGCCAGTCTTTGTGCCCGAAATGGATGCTCGGAGATGATTGGGCATCAGGGCATGTTGCACTTCTGCCATCTCCGAGTCTTTGGTTTTGGTTTGTCTGGATCTTTTAGGGAGTTATTCACAATTCCCCCTTACCACTCGTAGCCTTGGGATGTATTCACAATTCATAGTATGGTGGAATTGCGAAAAAATCCTGCAATATCAGTGTGTGATATTCTCTTGATTGGATACATTAATCTGTGGGATGGTAGTGACCATGTGAAGAATCTCAGCGAGTTTCTTGAGTTCTTGACATTGGTTGACTCTATGGTCGTTTCTATCGCACAACCAACATGCCGTTCTTGGTTGGTTTTGGGCCCTGCTAGGACAATGGGTCATCTTAGCCTTCGTAATGTTTTGGTAATGATGGGGGACATGTTTCCATGTGGCAGGTTACCTTGCGTCAGGCTGCCTTGGTTCTAGACCAGTTACATCCAGGTATTAGGTAACCAATGAGTGTATAGTGTCTAACAAAGGTCGAAATTGGGAGATGTAAGTATAGTGTCGAGTCTAATGGTTGTTATGAAAAATCAGACAAGACTCATTTTCCTTGGTTCCCCATTCCCTTTAGACTATTGGAGTAATTGGGTACCATTTGTGGAATGATCTTAAATTCGGGCATTGGGTGACCAAGTGGTTATGTGCGTCGCATAATGCACATGTTGGGATTATCCATGAAATGAAGTTGGGGGTGATGATGTGCCCCTTTGTTGGCCATTTTTATGCTGACATGAAGAAAATGGACATGGTTTCCACATTTTCTTGAGTTGTCGAACTTTCCACGGATTTCGAATCTGATCCATCTACTGCGATGAGGTGTGTTATGGCCTAGCGTAAACAATTTAACACTGAATGAAATCGGGGGATGTAGGGACAACGACGAATTGGGTGGTCGCCTGAACACACTCGACTTGAATACTGGACTACTCGTAAGTCATCCTAGTATATGGGGTTTATTGGATACCATCTTTGAAATAGCTTTAGAGCGGCACAGTTAGTGATGAAGTGATCTTGTTCATCACAGAGTGCATAGAGCTGGATAGGAGCATGAGGGCGATAGCGAGGGGAGGTGGTCGTTTAGGGGATTGTCTCTCCTCAGACACATATAATATGGTCCTTGTTTCTTTCATCCCTTGAGTGGTAGTACTGTTCGTGGATTTTGTGTGTGAGTCGGCTAAGTTGGATTTTTCAGCGATGAAGCGTCGCATGAAATCCAACATGGACCTAAACCGATGGATGTGGGGACAACGACACACATGGTGGTTTCTTCAAAAAATCTAACACATATGTCGTTGATGCTGAACTAATTTTCTTTGGGAAACATGAGGGAATTGGTACCAACGGTTAAACACCCTTAATTCGGGACACTGTGTGACTAAGTGGTCAGGCTCGTCTCATAGTGTGCAAACTAGGGCCTGCCAAGTGCCCTCCATTTTTCGTCTTTGGTCTGTTGGGTTGACTATGTACGAGCAAGATGTAGGCTCCTCTCGTAGGTAAAGTATAGTTCTAGGCTCTCCCTCGTCCATTTGCATGGGTGGATCTGAAGGGCCCTATTGATAAGATTTCTCTAGGGCTTGTAGGGCATCCCTATATCGTGGCATCTATAGGAAATGGTGGGTATAATACGCATAACGGTCGCATATGATGCATGCGTGATTGGTGCACAATGCTTTCCCTTGGTTTTTCATGGCCTGTTACTTTTATGGTAACTTGAGGTTGCGGAATTTATTTGGTGTTTAGAAGAGGTTTTAATTCATCTAACTCTGGGAAAATATTGGTAGGATGGCCTATGATATCGTATAATGTGCAAGGTTGTAATGCCTAGGTATTTTTGGGGGGTTTTTTATTTTCTTCCCTTTTTTGTTGGTTTTCTTGGTCGCATTAGCTGGCGCTACTACGGGTGTTTCGTTAACCGATGTGGCCTCATGAGTGGTGATGGGTGTTATCCCTGTAGAAGTGATGCCAAGCCTTCCTAGCATGGCTAGTGGGACCAAATACCACATAGGTATTATGAAAGCCATGTTTGGAAATGTTAAAGTTGTCAAGACTAGCGTTGACACAAAACTAGGTGGGGGTTATAAGAATGGGTTTTGAGTGATGATGTAGGGTAGGAATATCATTCTAGTGGCTTCGGTCTCTGTACTAATGGTTTCCATATCCAGGTTGGTCTTGGTGTTTTATGATAGCATCATGCACACCGATGCCCCTGTTATTTCTAGGGCTGCCTCTGGTATGATAGGGGGATCTCCTATGAATGATCCTAAGATCCATGATGGTTTGAATTGGCCGGGGCCAAATTCTGTATACCACGTTAGTGGTTCTGTAGTTGTGTCTATAGATGGTAACATGACATCAAGAGTCGTCATGGGTTTCTTATCATAGTATGTTAGCCGGTAGATGGTGATGATCTGATCATCATGGGGGAACATCGTCACTCGAAAGATAGAGGATGATATTGTAGTCATGGCATACATATAACTATACCTAAGGACTATATTGTAGTCTAGCTGTGCATCCAAGACTTCAATGTCTATAAGTACCGTCTTTCCAGCCAGGTATACATGGACATTTTGATATAGACCGATGGGGGCTGAAGGGAGACCGTCGTACACTCTAAGCATGATGCCAAATGGTTTCAGTTTAGGTGATCCTAACTTTTTCCAAATGGATTTGGGCATGATTCACGTGGATGCTCCTTCGTCAACGATGCATCGATGTATGGTGATATTTTGGATTGACACTGGTATTTGGAAGGTGACTAGAGAAGGAAGCCTTGGACTTGCTTTGTGCAGGTAAAAAAGAATTAGGCGTGAATCTCAAGGGTCGATTGCGCCTGTTGCACTTAGAATAATGTGAAACATTACTTGACATGGTCATATAGTTCATTTATTAAAGGTTTCCTTAAGCCTTTCAAGTTGGTATAGGAAAATTTCATTTTTACATGTTTAACTTATCCTAAGGTTCAAGGCCACCTCCATTTAGGTCATGTCATGTCCCATCAGTCATCATAAGGTGTCAGTTTTCATTTCCCAAGCATTTAAATTTAAAAAAGGAAACTTAAGCTAGTTTTACAACTTTTCGTAGTGTTTTATACAATGAAATAGTAGTTTTCGCTACGAAACTGCCTAATAGTTCGTAGCAAAACTGTCAAATGTTAAACCAATCACGCTACGAAAAAATGTTTTCTTGTCTGTCTTATCAAATTCGATGCAAAGTGTCAGTTCTTGATTGGAGGAGTTAGGGTGTAGGTCATTCAAGTCTATTAGGGTTAATTCAAAGGTACAAATTCATGTCTAAGGTTGCAGGTGTCATCAAGCCAAGCAGGTTGCAAGTGTCATCAAGCAAGCGAGGCTGAGAAGATATAAAGCCACCATGGCTGCAAGGAAGAAAACAAACAAAGGTGGTCACTACCACAGGTATGAGCCCATGGACATGAATTTTCTCAATGAAGACCCAACGACCATGGAGATTTTCAGAAGAACATGTTGCTTGCAATTCTGTCAAAGATTGCAGGGTTGTCATCTACATGTTTCCAAGGATTTTGCTAACAGTTTCACTGGAACAACTTCAAAAGTGGGAATGTTGAACCTTATAGTGACACCAGGAAGCATTTCAACAGCAACAGGAATCCCTAGAGGAGGGGAACGGTGGTTTAAATGCATCAAGTTCACTATTCAGGATTGCAAAGAGTTCATCAAACTAGAGCATAGTGAAATTGATCTTACAAATTCCATACCTAGGAGTTTCATGATGGAAAACTATTCAAAGTTGCTGATGATCATTCAGAAGTATTTTACTTGGGAAGGAGGGTTTCACATGGTCTACTCCTACCACCTTAGGCTTCTTCTGCATTTTGTGGGTAAGAGGTCACTTGACTTGCCCTTTTATTTATACATAATTCTAGGTAAAATTTTAGATAAGGTTCAAGTTAAAACAGAAGGCAGTGAAACTTCTCTCTTTCACCATGGCTTGATTAAGTTGTTGATGTTAGAGGAGTTGAAGAGACTAGATAGAGATTGGACCTCCTTTCTGTTCATGAGTGGTTTTGAAGTTGATGTTGTCACTCCTAAAAGAGTTTCCAAACCTAGAAATATTTCATCACCAACAGTGGTAGAGGAAGTTGAAGAAGGGAATAGATCATCCCCACTAGAACCAGTGAGCATGGAGACAGAGCCTTTGTAGAATATTCATACACCTAAAAAAACACCTGCAAAACAGAAGCCAACAGTTAGCAAACAAAGCAGCAAGAGAGTTACTAGAAGCCAAACAGTGGCTAAAGGAAACTTATAAGACATCTTGCATGTAATTGACATTGAAGAAACTCCCATTGTCCAAGTTGAAGATGTTGAAGATGGAGGAAGAAAGCTAAAGAAAGGAAAGACAACTACAAAATTAGAGTTTGCAGGTGATGATGTTGGTTTCATGTTTCAACCTAGAAAGCAAATAACCAGACATGCAAGGAAGGTTATGGAAAGTAGCAAAGAGACTGAAAAGATCATTGAAATTTCTCAGCCACCAAGTATCATAGATCTCTCTTCACCTGCAAAAGAAGAGTTGGTTATAAAACAAAGGAAGGGTAAAGAGAAAATTAGTGAAAATTCATAAATTGAAACCCTTAAGTAGCAGTTGAAGGTGGCAGGTGAAGAGATATCAGTTTTGAAGAAAGAAGCAAAGAAGCATAGAACTGAGAAAGTTCAGTTTGAAAAAATGAGGAAAACATGGGAAGATTAAGTCACAAGTGTCTCAAAGACCTTGGACAATACATAAAAGATGATAAAGTGGAATCAACCACTAAGAGGAGAGGTCAAGCACATCAAAAGGGTCAACTTGCACTTGCAATACAAGAACAGGGTGTTAAAGGACAAAGTGAAAGATCTAGAGCAACAACTGGATCTAATTCATGTGGCACTGGAAAAGAAAGGTTTGAAGATGATAGTAGTAGAAGAGCCCATTAGCCAACTGATTGTAAATGAGGAAGAAACACCACAGGACTAATAATTTGAGATAGAATATGCCTTAGGAGGTTCATAACATTCAGAGAATCAAAATTTTACAGCTGGAGGTTAGTTTTTGAAGGCAATTTTGAAAGGGGAAATTTCTATTTTTTTACACAATTTCGTAGCGTACCTCAGGCTTGAAGCTAGAAATATGCTATGAAAAAACCTGTAGGTGCCTTTTTGCATTTAAAGTTAGTTTTTTCATGTTTGAAGGAGAGAGATTAATGATGGAAAGGTGTCATGACATGATTAAGGTATTGCAACAGCCAAAAAGTCAAGAGCATTGATAGAAAGGCCATTTTTCTAATGCTACTAAAACACACTACGAAACTGTCCTGTTTTCGTAGCGAGCATTTGTTAAAGGATTTTGAGCATATTAAAAGAAGTTTTTGTCAGCTGGAGACCTCCAACATGTCAGAGGATCTTATTAGCATATATTTATGACTCAAAGGGAGTGCCATGCAGCCAGGTCATCAGTCAAAACAACGTTGAAGATGAAGGTCATCCATTCCTAAAAAGCAGGGTTAAGTTCCACAAATCTAGGGATGCTTTAAATATGTAAAGTGTGGTGAACTTGGTCATATGTCCTTCGAGCATGTAATATTCATTGTGTAACCATCATGTAACTGTTTCACAGATAAGATAGAGGAATGTAATAAATAGGAGATAGAGTCCTATTAGGAGTTGATTTCTTTAAAAGATAGCTATCAGTTTTCTGTTGTAAGTTATTGATTTCAATTATGAAAGGTGTCATAGGAGAATTCGAGGATCTAGCCACCAAGTAGATCACCCTTATTGTAAAGAATGTCTATTTATAGAAAAAACATCGAAGTAGTAAGGGGTTGGAGAACATTTGCACCAAATTGATGCTTGTATGTTTTTGACCAATATTAAGAATACAAAGTGACATTCTTCTTTTCAGACCTGAGATTCTCATGACGTTTTTGATATCTTATTGATCTTTATCTTAAGTTTATTACTTGCAGTAGATTTCATCTCTAGTTACTCATAATTCATAACATTATGCTCTGAATTCCTTTAGTGATGAAATGACTATGTTTTCCTATGTTGTGTGTGTGAGTTACTTCTATTAAAAAACATCTATCTGCCTCAGCTTCCATGTGAAGAACCACTGTCACTATGACTACTGAGTGTTGACTCCATAAGCCCAATGGTAGCATACCTGCATTTTTAAACCTGTAATCATACAAAACAAGTTACAATTCCATAGAGTTAGCCATCTAGTACTATCATTATTAAAAATCATAAACCCCCTTAAGAGAGCCCTCTCAAACTGAAGAGGCTAATATTCAGTTAGAAGTGGTTTGAAACATTTACACTGAGTTGTTCGATGAGCAGCCAATCAAGTTCAATTTGGTCATAACAGTGCCTAATGCGGAAAGTAGGACTTTCCATTTCCTTGGGCAGGATTGTAGGACTTCTGAGGCTGACATGCAAGCGGGTGATTGCACTAAATCATCCATTATGTTGTAGCTATGGGAAAATTTTGAGTGGTATCCTACGTGCCTGGTTGGCCCTTTTACCATTTTCGGAATGGGCGCTACAAGTACTTTGGATATGGTTAACGGTGCAGTAGGTGCACTCGTGCTCGTATCTGACGGGTTGGTGTCTCGAGGGGCATCATAGTTCCTATTCCTTGTTTGGAAGAACATTTCTTCACCAGGCATGTAAATTTCATGGTTTCTTCTTCTAGTATCGTTTTGGGTTGGTTGTTGTTGTTGGGTGTTAACCACTCCTTGGTGGGGGAAAGGCTCATGCATTAAAACACGTTGTTGGGTAGGTCCCCCTCGTCCACAGTTACCTAGAAGTTTTTTCAGTTCATGGAGTTCGGGAAAATGGTGATTGTAATGGCCATACTCACCACATATAGCACAAGAATGGTTTTTCCTTACATTGGACCTCTTTTTTTCCCTTGGGAGTTGTTGTTTGGCTCTTGATTTTAATTTTGTTGTGGTTGCCCCCAGACTAATATCGCGGAGGGCGTTGTGGGTTACTAGTCCCTTGTCTAGAGTCTCCCTTTTGTTTATTCCTAAGATTCATTTTCACAGCGTTAGGATTATCATTGTGGTTCTCCTGGTCATAAGGTCGGCACTGTTGAGATTGGGATGGTTGCATTAATTTCACCAACGCACTGTTTTGTGGTTGTGGATTTTGTGCAAGGAAAGTGAAATATTGGTTTCCTTGTCCCTAGTTGGTGTAAGATTGTTGGGGGGGGGGGGGGGTCTCTTCCATCAACATTCCTAGCTAAGTACTGGGTCCTCTGCAAGGGAGGGTACGAGGCTCCCTGCTGTTGATGGTATGGTGTCACCCTATTCGTCATATTCTCAAAGGTGCAGATTGACTTTGGTGGTAGCCAGGTTGCGTCACGTTCTGGGTAGAATTGTGCGAATATCCTATGTACTAGATACTGCTGACTAGGTAACCTTGAGTCAATGACCCAATCAAACATTATGCAATATTCGACACGCTTGGTAACTCTATATAAGTTTGCAAGGGCAGGGCGTTTGGCAGGACATTGTAAATATATCATGATTGGGTGTAGATAAGTTCGAGCTACCGGGCTTTGTAAATGGTGTCCTCCTCAGAGGTAGGTTTCTGTGTCACCACGTCTTTTGAGATCTCTGCTATGAGATTTTTAAAAAACAAGTCCAACAAAACTCTATCGTCGAGTTTGAATTTGCACAAACTACGACGTCATTACCATTTGTGGAGATGATCCGATATATGGACGAATGGCGTTTTCCTAAAATGAGTCAGCAATTCCATTCTCGAATCGTGGTGAATGGGTAGCTGAAAATAAGTGAGGAACATGGTAACGAGGGTGCTAAAGGTTTCATGCGAAGCAGAAGGCTGTTTAACATACCATTTCACCGTAGGCCCAGTTAGGGTGCGTTGAAACAGTCTCAATCGAATAGTATCGTCAATGATACTATTGGAATAACACCACAGGTGGAAAGTCATAATATGATTTCCTAGGTCTTCCGCTTGCTTCCCTTCTAATCTTTGTATATCTGAACGAAGCTTCGTGGGCATGGGAGGCCAATCAAGGCTATGCACAATGGGGTCATTGGTTAACTTTGATATATCTTGAAGGTTTAGCGATGCTAAAAATGGTAAAAGAGTATTGAATGCCATTGTGTATTGTGGAAACACATGTGTTTGAGTGTAATGGTTTATGGGGGGTGCCTTGGGAATATTACCCTATGGTGTCCCCTGTTGAATGTTCTGTTGAATCCCCGAAGAGGCAACGCTCCTCTACCCTCTAGGAGTTGTGGGAGGAGTTGAGTGTGGTGAACCTCTTGGAGTTTCCATTGGTGTGGTGTTGGGTGACCCTTGGGGATTTCCAATCACAGATTCCCTAATAAAGGATGAACCGAAAATGGTGGCGGAGTGTCGTCTTTGACGCCCAAATGGAAAAAGACCTGGCACTCCTGCCTCTAATGGGGGGAGGTCCAAAAAATGCCTAGATTGATGAGGTCCCGCTGGGTCGGTTATGGTGTTGACTATTTTAATCTTGGCAACATTTTTGGTTTTCTGGGGGAAGGAAGATTCTTTTTCAAAGAAAATATGATCACATGCATAAAACAAAGTGAAAAAATAAGAGGTAATTTTTCCTTTAAATTAACGCTATGTGATCAAGCAAGCAAAAAATATGGTTTGGTTGTTTTGTGTATGATACTCAAAATACTAAATAGACCTAATTATCCTTATACTCTCAAATGTAATTAGGCCTTGTGAAGATGTATTTTTATGGATATTGGGCTAATGTCCCAAAACAACTGGCAACGTCCTCCAACAGTCGAAGAATCGACCAAGGTAATGGTAAAAGGATCTAGTGTTGCCTGCACCATCACCTATAGGGAAGGATGCCCTAGTTTTGGCCACTAAAGTATTTTCGTCCCACATGAGAGTTTGAGTATTTAAATTCTTTGTATTCAGCTACTAGTACTGAGCACTAAATGGGTCAGGTAGCCCCAGAAAGTACCGCATCCACTGGGCATAAGCTTAGCCCCCTTTGTGATGGATCTTTGGTAACGCTTGGGTATTTATTTCGTGGGCGGATAAACGGATTTGAAGCTCCCTAAAAATTCAACATCCGTGTTTCAAAATGTGGAATGACCACAACGTCTTATTGGATCCTACCCCCGATGGTCCTAACCTGAACTATAATTTCTTGTGCGGCTCCTGTGGGGAGAATTTAGTGAGTTCGATTAGTGACTATTTTTAGAGTCTCAATTTTCATAGGGTGTGCCTTGGTGAAGTAACTGTAAGAAGATGACAAAGGTCCCAGCACACTGGGTGCCTTTTGGTCCAATCATTACCGACGCTTCATGTGTTCTTTGTATTGTACAATCACAAGTGTTATGAGCTGTGGATATGTGTTTATCCTTAACAATCCTTTTATAATTATGCTATGCGTGATTATTCCTTGCAAAAATAAACGATGTGCGGATTATGGGATGCTTACACCTTACCTAGTTAGACTAAGTTTGCACTATAGGGAGATGGAAAATTGTCTTAGGAAAGTGTTCAGTGTTGAAAATGGCAACAAGAAACAGTGAAGGAGGCCTCCTGAAACATCTTTCCTGATCCTAGTTGGAAAGTGATCACCTAAACTAGGTGGGGACCACACATGTGATTTTTGTCGAAAAAATCTATTTTTAGACTATGTCTATTTTTAGACATACGGATCATGATTCGGGGATTATAGTTGGAGATTCTTGAAGTATGCGACATGTTGGTAAAAATAGATGAGATTCATATTTTTAGGTCACAGGCTATTTTTAGACTGCCTCTCCTAAAAATATGGAAGTCAAATATTATTTACCCTTAATAATATTTGTGACTATAAATGCTAAATACTTCCTCGAACACTTCGCTTGACCCCCGAGGTGGGGCATGCATTCTACATAAGGAAATTTAATTTCCTAAGGTACAGTTGAGCTATTGCATGGTTGACTCTGGGCTAGACTCATGTGGCAAGAGTTTTGAGTTTTGTGAGCGATTGAGGCCAAAATGGAGATTGTGTTCCGGTTAACTAGTTGAACTAGTTGTGATCAGTTTAACTGGCGATTACACTAGAGATGAGTTGGGTGAATTAAATATTATTCAATTCACTGATTATTAACTTATTATTCAACTAAAAGAACACATCAGTTAACTCAGTGCATGGACAGTTCAGTGAAAGACCAGTGGAAGAGGTAGATGAAAGGGTGAGACTGACAGCAGTTGTACATTAGTTGTGCATGAGATTTGCACAATCAGTGGGATGATGATTCCAATGATGATTGCGATGTACCAACTAAGTGAATTCGAATTCCATTCAGATATATTCACTTCTTGGATTGCGCAGTAGAGGAAGGCAGAGCAGCGGGAAGATTTGAACCTGTGACTAGTTTCAGATCTAGCTAGTTTTGTGTTCAGCATATGAGATAGTACTGAGTACTTGTGAGGAGTATTGTATTATGTATTGCTGAATGTTTCTCATCCATTATATGATACATATAGCTGGGGGTTTTCAGCTATAAGCTTTCCCCGTACATGTTGCGTTCTATGTGTGTGATTTAATTATCTGTCGCTTTGTTTTTATTCCGCATGTGACGATTAATTTGTAGAAGCAATTATGTGTTGTACAAGCAATTCGAATTGATGTATGATCAGGTTAATTGCAGCGAATAAACTTCATTATTCAGAAAATTTCTACATGGTATCAGAGCTAAATTAATCGTCGAGATCTATTACGGTGATTGTTTATTATTTCCTCGGACAGAGCCTGCATGCGAGCCAGGTAGCCTCCGGAATATTCATCCTTCTTTGTAAGGTGAAAGATCTGGTGAATGCCCATGCAGTCAATCTCTGGTTTGGAAATAATTAGCTCTCAAGTGTAGATCGAAAGCGACTGAGTTATCAGCTGGTGGTGAAATTCGAGTTTGCAGATTTGTGTTCTTGGTGCCGCGGTGAAAATGTCTTTCATCGGTTTGCGACTAGAATATGCCTTGGAAGGCAGTTCGAATTATGTTGCATGGAAGGACCGCATGGAGGCTGTATTAGATGATCATGGGCTGTTGGAATTCGTGGAGAAAGAGATTCCAAAGCCTACTTCTAATGATGCTGATGTTTTGGAAGCATGGCGAAAGAAACAAGCAAAATGTCGAAGGATGTTGTTGGAGGGTGTAAAGGATCACATTGTATTCAGTTTACACGGGAAGGCCTCTCCATATTTGATGTTGAAAGCCTTGATGGATTTTTACCAAAGCAAGAGCGATCAGAGGAAGCTGGCGCTCAAAGATAGACTCAGGAACATCAAGTGTGAGAAGGGGGAAAGTATGCCGAAGTACCTCACGAGGTTCACCCAATGTCGGGATGAGCTGGGAAGTGTTGGTGTGACGGTGGTGGATGAGGATCTGGTGAGTTTGGCACTTCTTGGTTTGCCGAAGAGTTGGCATGCATATCAAGATAGTGTCAATGGTCAGGAAAAGTTGCCGGGATGGGAAAGACTGTGGTCTGATCTCGTGCAAGAGGAGATCCGGCGAAATACCAGAGATGGTTCTTCGTCAAAGGGAGCTGATGAAGAAGACTGCGCTTTTGCTGCCAAAGCAAGGAAGGGGAAGGGCAAGGAGAAGGCTTCTCAATCCGGTGCGGATGGTAAAGAGCGTGACATGTCCAAAGTGAAGTGTTTTAACTGTCACGATCATGGACATTACGCCACAAATTGCCCAAAGAAGAAGAAGAACAAGCAGGCTGCTGGATCTGCAGCTGGTGAGGCTCTTGCCTCGCAATTTGAGCTGGACTTCTCATTGATCGCATGCATGTTGTCTAGTGCATTGGGATCGGGGTGGTATATTGATAGTGGCGCTACCTTTCACATGATGGGAGATGCAAATCTTTTCAGTGACTTGGTGGAGAAAGGTCTCCAGATGCATGTTGAGTTGGGCGACGGTGGACGATACAATGCGACCGGCATTGGTACCATAACCTCTCAGAGGGAGTCAGGTAAACTCATTCTTTTACAAGATGTATTGCATGTACCAGGTCTAACAAAGAATCTGATCTCAGTCGCAATGTTAGAGGATAAAGGGTATGAAGTTGTCTTTAGAGAAGGAAAAGTTTTCCTTCGGCACAAGGCAACGAGACAAGTCAAGAAGGTTGGGATTCGAGCAAAGAATCTCTACAGACTTGAAGTAGATGGGATGTCTACGGAGCTTCCTATTGTTGGGAAGCGAGAGAAAGACATGCAACTGAAGCTTGAGAGGGAGCAAGTGTTGCATGCAGGCGAGAAAGACATGCAATTGAAGCTTGAGAGGGAGCAAGTTTTGCATGCAGGTGAAAGTGAACCTCGGGATGTGGAGCAGCCACAAGAGGATCATGGAGTGGAAGAGACCACCATGCGTAGAATTTCATGCCAGATCGGGCAGAGAGGGAGGGTGATGAAATATACCACCAGGCGAGGTGGGGCGACATGCATGAGCAATCCCATGAGGAGATTTCGGCGCATTCATGAGATGGTGTGGATCTCTATGAGTTGAACCCGGGTTACGAGGTGCCCAAGGAAGATGGTAGTAGCAAGATCGGGCTTGAGTGATGCAGGCAGATCAAAGGGACATGGTTTCCGGATACTGGAGCGCGGATCAGAGTTGACAGCAAATGCAAGAGTGCATGGGTGCAAGAGTTCAACAGCGCAGTAGTTCCTGATGACATGTGCAGTTGGTACCAGCAGAAGTCGAAGACTTTGATGATAGATGCTAGATGCATCAAGACTGATTGAGTTGTTTGGAGCCTATTCAGTTTCAGAAGAGTTGCAGAGCAGATGCATGGAGTTGCATGGCGCTTGTAAAGGGTGCATGGCACATGCATGGAGTTGCATGGTGCATGCATGAGTTTGCATGGCGCATGCAAAGGGTGCATGGCGAATGCATGGAGTTGCATGTCGCATGCATGGAGTTGCATGGCGCTTGTGAAGGTTGCAGGGCAAATGCATGGAGTTGCATGTCGCATGCAAAGACAGTCCTTTC
This sequence comes from Pinus albicaulis, assembly GCA_034641835.2. NCBI lineage: Eukaryota > Viridiplantae > Streptophyta > Pinopsida > Pinales > Pinaceae > Pinus > Pinus albicaulis. The sequence goes on along the minus strand of CM076578.1, from coordinate 613,548,965 downwards.
TTGTTGAGAGGGAGTGTTGAAAATGGCAACAAGAAACAATGAAGGAGGCCTCCTGAAACATCTTTCCTGATCCTAGTTGGAAAGTGATCACCTAAACTAGGTGGGGACCACACATGTGATTTTTGTCGAAAAATCTATTTTTAGACTATGTCTATTTTTAGACATACGGAGCATGATTCGGGGATTCTAGTTGGAGATTCTTGAAGTATGCGACATGTTGGTAAAAATAGATGAGATTCATATTTTTAGGTCACATGCTATTTTTAGACTGCCTCTCCGAAAAATATGGAAGTCAAATATTATTTACCCTTAATAATATTTAGACTATAAACAGCAGTTTACTCTCTTGGAGCACTTCAGTTTGACCCCCGGAGGTGGGGCATGCAGCTGACATAAGGAAATTCGAATTTCCTATGGGTTAGTTGAGCTATTGCATGGTTGACTTCAGTTAGACTCATGTGGCAGAGTTTTGGTGGAGTTGATTGAGGAGTTAATGGAGATTGTGTTCCTGTTAACTAGTTTAACTAGTTATGATCAGTTTAATTTGTGATTATGCTAGAGATGAGTTGGGTGAATTAATTATTAATTAATTCACTGATATTAACTCATTATTAAACTAAAATAACACATCAGTTAACTCATTGCATGGACAGTTCAGTGAAAGACCAGTGAAAGAGGTAGATGAAAGGGTGAGACTGACAGCAGTTGTACATTAGTTGTGCATGAGATTTGCACAATCAGTGGGATGATGATGCCAATGATGATTGCGCTGTACCAACTAAGTGAATTCGAATTCCATTCAGATATATTCACTTTTTGGATTGCGCAGTAGAGGCAGGCAGAGCAGCAGAAGGATTTGAACCTGTGACTAGTTTCAGATCTAGCTAGTTTTGTGTTCAGCATATGAGATAGTACTGAGTACTTGTGAGGAGTATTGTATTATGTATTGCTGAATGTTTCTCATCCATTATATGATACATATAGCTGTGGGTTTTCAGCTATAAGCTTTCCCCGTACATGTTGTGTTCTATGTGTGTGATTTGATGTTCTGTCGCTTTGTTTTTTTATTCCGCATGTGACGATTAATGGTAGAAGCAATTATGTGTTGTACAAGCAATTCAAATTGATGTATGATCAGGTTAATTGCAGTGAATAAACTTCATTATTCAGCAAATTTCTACATTCAGATGCATATGCAGGCTCAATGCAAGGTGCAAGGGTGGCAGAGATTACTTGCTTTATTTTCGGCAGTTTAGTCCTAGTCCTAATTCCTAACGAAAAAATTGAACTATTTTAAATGCAAAAATTAAAAAACAAGAACTAGCTAAAGATGTTTGGATGTATGGGCCACTTAATTTTCTTCTAATTACTCTATGTCTTATGTATATTTTACCAACAAATATTTTTTTTAGACAACATATGTGGATTGAAGGCCACTTACTTTCCCCTACTTAAACTATGTGTGATTTGCAAAAATAAACAAATAAAATTAAAACTGCTTAGTTGCTAGGCTAAAATCTAGCAAATAAGTGTCCTAACCAGTCATGAACTACCAGAGCACAGTGATGGAAAATTTCTTATGGGTTTCCAACACCTTACAACTACAAAAAAAATGAGAAATATAAGTGAAAAATGGGCTTATTGCCTACTGAGCGGCTTATTCTCTCACAGGCGTGAAGTACGCGTCTATCTCAACATAATGCGCACGGTCAGGCAGAAGCAAGAAAAAATCCTCCTTCTCTAAGAAACATTTCTCACAGAGGGTGAATGAAAGTGCTGAGAGGATGCAATAGTTATTTGCAGCAAGATGAGCAGAAAGAAGGACTTGCATCGACAACCATTAACTCAAAAGAAAGAACCTAGTGGAGTGTCCATTCATGTGGTAGTGCACTCAGCGCATGGGCGGATGAAATACACTATGCTTAGTACGGAGGTTGCTTTCCTACAAGAAAGTGACAGGTCAAAGTGGCTTGTCAAATGTTAGTGGAACAAGTTCAACATGTAATAAGCTAAGTTAAATGGAAACATAGCATGCTACATAAACAATGAAACAAAAACAAAACAACATGCACAAGAAACACACTCAATAGAGAAAAAATATTAATAACTCAACAATGGAGAGCTCCATCCCTTTATTAGGTGCTGGTGGTAGTAGAATATAGAATGTTGTGGTAGTATAATATAGAATGCTAAATCTCTTATAGTGGATCCTTCGAGCTACGAAGCTCCAATATCCAAAACAAAGGGGGTTTCTTCCCCTCATGTTTTTAGCAACCCTCTCTTCCCTCTCAAAGGATGGTAAATTGATGGACACGTGTTGAACTCTTCTTTCTTGGATTGAGGTGTTGGATGAACAACAACTGAATCCTTCCAATCCTCTTGCTATTAGACAACACAAGCTAGTTTATTGATGAGAAATTTGGCCAGCGTAACAATGTGTCTCCCATTTCTCTTCTCATGGTTGGCTTTTATAGAGAAATTTCAAATTTTGCCTCCTTTTCTTGGTACAAGATGGATGTTGACACAAGAATGTGGGTATGATTCCTTTGTGTACTGCACTAAAGCCTGAAGGTGGCTCAAAGGCCACCGTAGTTGGTTAGCTTGAGTGAGAATATTTTTCTCCAAGTGTACCAAGTGGTCCCGGATAGTGACATTCTGCGTTCTCCAGGACCACGTGGCTATTGGAGGGATAGTTGCTCTCTTCATGGCTATCAAAGAAAAAACCACAATGCGTGCTCAGGGCTAGTGCTTCTTGCATGTGGCCCAAAAATTTATCTGCTGACCTTAGGAAAATTTGAAATTTTTAGCTCCTGTAATGTAGTTCTTCCCTGTAAATATTTATTTGTACCCTCTGTTTGACATTTTCTAATGTATTTTGCTTGTACAATTTTACAGTGTTAACAATGATCATGCCAGAAGCTTAAGTTGTAGATATCTTCTAGAGAGTACAGGGTTACAAAAATGATAAACACCATTCAATAACATGATAATAAATTGGTAGTCAAGACAAACTTTAAGATAAAGGATTAGATGATCAAGGGAATCAACTAAAAAACCTATGATAACATCATATTTGACTTGATTATTGGTTGAAGATCCAATGCAAACACCACTAGACTAGACAATGGAATGGATAAGGGTGAATATGTCCCAGGTTATAGAGGCTACATTTCGTGAGTAATGAATTACATCATTGGAAAAACTGATATATGGTTTGGATGATGGATTGATATAAAAGGTGTAGGAATACAACCAATGAGATGATGAAGAATGAAAGGATACCAACATGTTGTAATCCAAGACAAAACTATGTGTTCCATGGAAATTCCTTAGGGTAGAATTTCTTAAGGTAGAGCACATTTCGAGGGTTGGGGAGAATATCTCCTTCATGGTCCACAAGGTTGTTTCATCCTTACCCTAACGCTTTTTGAGAATGTAAGGGCCTTTCTATAATGGTTCAAACTTTTCATGTACCCATATATAATGGACTTGATATTAGACGAGGAATAGATCACCTCATGGTAGACACAAAGGTGGAACTAGCAACCATATTGTGATTTGGTGCACTTATTTTCCATTACAATGGTTGCAAAGCAACTTGATGGTATTCATTGGTGTTCTATACCATAATGAGTCGATAATCTAAGGGTGAAGTGTTTGAGAGGATTTCAATGGAAAGCAAAGGGAGAAAATTTGGTATTCGATTGGTAATAATACTTCCTCTGCATGAATGAGAGGGAAAGGAGTAAACCCATTGAAAATATTAAGAAACATTTTATAGGCCCATAATCCATGAAAGATCATTAAATGCTATGTTGTCGTGTGCTTATTTACCATTTTATTAACCATGGTCTTGAGGATCTTGTTAATAACTTCAACTTGTCTATTCCCTTGTGTGTAACAAGATGATGAATATTGCTACTCAAAACCTAAAAGTGGGTTATCTCCCATCAAAATTCATATTTAAAGTGTAAGCCATGGTTCAATATTAATTTTTCCAGAATGCCAAATTTAGCAATGACATGGTTAAAAAAGAAATAGGTTGTGGTTGCCACAATGCTATTAAATGTGGGCATGGTGTCATCCCATTTGGTGAAGTAATTAAGATCCACAATAATGTACTCATGAACATTGGATGTGGTGGGTGTAAACTCCATAAAATTGATGGCCCATTTATAAGACTAACCAATGAAAATCACAAGATCCAATATGGAAGGTGGAGCCCTTACCTTGGAGGAAAATATTTGGAAATTAAGGAAGTATTTAAATTCATTAATCTAGTCACTAAAGAGAGAAAACCAAAAGTAGTTGGTGCACATTATTTCATAAGTAGCCATTCTTGAGAGGCAACCACCATAGGCACCACTATGGAAAGCATTAGGCACTTCCTCAACATCACTATGAGTGAGACAATCACATAGAATGGTATTGACACCGTGATGATAGAGGTCATCTCCTAGAAGAAGGTAGTAGGGGTATTAGTCATGAATACACTTTGAATCATGATGGGTTAGATGAGCTGTAGATTTTTGGGTCAAAAAATGTGTGAGGATGTCACAACACCATCATTAATAAGAAGATACGGTGAATAGGTGTTTTTCCATAAGTTCTTCATTCAACAATGGGTCTTGCACACTAATGGGAAATTTTGAAATGAACTCGGCAAGGGCCAATTTTTTCTTACTTTTTAGAATCACAAATTCCAAGTCGAATACCTAGAGGATAAAAATCCATTGGGTGTGATTCCTAATGATGACCTTTCAACACAACAAGAAGGCATTGGGGTTGGAATTGGTAATTCCCCCGTTGTTGCACACCAAGATATAATGATATAGATTTAGGATAGAGAACACAATGGCCAGGGCTAAATTATCCTCATGGTTATAGGAAACTAAGGGTTAATTGAGAACATTTCTCACATAAAATATAATGTGTTTAGTCCCATCACCTTCTTCTTATTGGAAACCTTGAATAATACTTTGCGGGGGGGAGTGAATCGATAGTGTAGCTTATGGCCAATATATAATATTTTTTAATTTTCTTTTCACAACCATTGATTCATGCATAAAGTAACTAGCAACACACCAATAGATCAACACATGAGTAAGTAAATCATACGAGAAACATGTTATCATCAAGGTACAACAACATAAATCATCAACACATGATACACATGATATAAGGTGGAAACCAAAAAGATAAAACCATTGTCAAATTCTTTATATTTTCAATTATTCTATTATTAAAATTCTCCATTACACATGAAACAATGTAAACTTTGAAACGAGAACAGAAATGAGTACCCAATTTTTTTAGGTAGCAAAAAATCGTCTAATTTTGAAAAGTGTTGATTCAGAATACTCTTAATTTTTTTTTAGCATGTTTTTGACACATTAAATTTTCTCATATAACAAGTATAAACATTATTTTTAAAATGTTAGTGATTTTTATGTTGATTTTGAAAAGTGTTGATGTCAACATCATCCACTTTTTTTAGAAGACTTTTTTTTACTTTAAATTTTATAATGTATTAAACACTAAAAATTGTTTTCTAAATTTAACAAATTTTGAAGTAATCATGTTATTCCTCTTCACTTGAATATTTTTTTAAGTATTTTTCAGGTTTTTGCTTTTTTTTTTTTCTTTTTTTCTTTTTTTTTCTAATTCATTTTTTTTTTTTTTTGTAATGAGATATTTTATTTTTTGTAGTGTTTAAAAAAAAATAAAAACTAAAATTTTGAAGTTTCGATCTTCTATATAATTGTATATTGTTAAATAATATTTCATTTCCCATTTTTTTAACCCTAACAAGATTCGTTACGGATTGGAAATTCTCTTGAACCCGGAATCTGGGTGCGAAATGGAGATTAATGTTATGGTTTGTTCCACCCAGGCGGTCGCTCCCTCCTCTGCTGCTCTCGCACCGCATCTGCTCTGGCGGCCATCTCCATCTTCCTTTGTCTCGGACGGTCCCTGCTCTGCGTTGCTCGCCCAGTACCAGCACTGTCCCGCTGCCCTGACGCTGCTACTGCATCTATCAGAACGACGACAGACTACTTTGATCTTCGGGAGCCCCTATCGCTCCTCTGAGGCACTGCATGAGGATTCCAGCGGTAGATATCATGCTCCAAAACCTCTGGACAGGCGCGCAGAGTTTGACCCTCTCTTTTCTCAGTACGCCGGTAGCAATGCAGGTTTTTTCTTGCGGTGGAAGAACTTGCCGCCTTTTTATTGCTCTGTCTCCCTGTTCTCAGTTTCGGATTTGAGATGGAGCATATGTCTCCCCTTGCAGGTGAAATGTTCTCCCAAACAGCAACCATGCAGTCTTTCTATTGGAGACATTAAAAATCCTTTCTCTATGTCTACACAGCAGACTTCCAAGGTATCATCTGCCTCCTATCAAATCCAAATTTCACTACCTTCTGGCAAGACCATTTTGCATTGGGTTTGCTCCTCAGATCTGGTGCAGACTCTTAAACTAAATCTGAAGCGCAGGATTGGGATACCCTATGCCCTTCAGAGGCTTCTCTTTCGAGGTAAACAACTTGAAGATACTATGTCCCTCTCTGCTTACAACATTTTTAAGAATAACTCTTTAGTACTCACCCTTCGTTTGAGAGGTGGTGTTGTTGGACAATCCTCGTCTGCTCCTTCATTCTCATACAAAGAAGCGGTTCACTCGGAGGGCCCCAAACCCCCTGAAGCCCTTAAACCAAAGCCTTTTTTGGTTGACAAGCTTGAGGAGGTTCCCTCTGTTGAGTTAACCCATTCAGAAATCGCAAATAATCTCCATTCGTTTGCAGAAAGAGCCATCATATGCAGATTTAATGGGCTGTGGCCGCACTCTAAGGAACTCTACGATTGGATCCATGCCCAATGGACTCACCATTGCAAAGTTAGCTTCTGTTCAAAAGGATATTTCATAGTTCTGTTTGATAATATTAAGCATTATGAAAAGGCTATTGAAGAAGGTCCTTGGTTCATGGGAACTGCAGGGCTCTTCTTAACACCATGGTTCCCAGATTTTGACCCAGAAACTGTTGTCATCACCAGGACACCTGTATGGATCAGGCTTCCCAACTTACCAGTCCACCTATGGAATGTGAGGGTCTATAGAGCGATTGGAGACACCTTGGGCAGTTTTCTGATGGGAGATTATTGGCGAGAAAACAAGGGTCTCTACACATATGCCAGAATATGTGTGGAACTAGATTTAAGCAAGGGAATTCCAAACCAAATCAATCTCAAGATAAACAACTCTGTTTGGACTCAGACACTGGATTATGAGAATACTGCCTTTTGCTGCCGACATTGTCACCAAACAGGGCATCTGCAGAACTCATGCCCAACTCTCCCGGTAAAACAGAAATAGGAGAACAACTCCAAGCCTAAAACGAAAAGATGGACTCCTTACTCTCCGCCACCTGCAGAGGACTCTGATTCCTCAGGAACAGATGGAAGTGATGCAGAATCGGATCAGAATCAGACAATGGACATTCCCACCGATGCTCCTTCGCATCCGCCCGATACTGCCGTCGCTCAGAAGCGCTCCCATGTTACCTCCTCTTCCGATTCTGATAAGGAGATCCCCCCTACGGAGAACTCCAGTCTTCAAGTTGTTCTAGCTCATACACCCTTGGATGGATGGGTTAAAGTCAGTAAAAAGAAAGGGAAAAAGCTTCGTGTAGAGGCCTCTGCCCACTCTAGGTAGTTTTCGGTCTTTTTGCCTTCCTGTTTTTTCTTGTCTTTCATTGCTTGTTTCTTTCCTTCTCCAGAACCGAGGTTCATAGTTTTATCATTTCCGGTTGCTGGCTTCTTGTTTCTCTTGATTGTATCACCATCTTGTACCATATTTCAGCTTAATAGATTCAGTCTTATTCAAAAAAATATATATATATTTCATTTCCCATGAAATACTTGTCACTAAAAAAACAAGAATTTTTAACAATTTACATAAAAATACACATTTTGAATATAGATATAACTGAAAAAATACACATTTTGAGTCTTTTTGTTGAAAGTGACATATCAAATAAACCATTTTTATAGGAAAAACTTAACCAAAAAAAAATATAGATTAACAATTATTATGAATTTTATGTGAAATATTAATAATAATAACATTTTTTTTCCAAAAATTAAATGAATAACGTAAAGAATAAAGTGAATATCACATTATACATTTTTTTTCATTTTTTAATGTATTTTTTATCTTAAAAAAAACGAAGTGAAAAACACATAGTTTTATTTTTTAAAAAATTAAAGACGAAATCATTAAAAAAATGAATTTTAAAAAATTAAAAAAACAAAAAAAATCATAAAAAAAATTAAAATATTAAAATTAATTTAAAAAAATATATATATATATATATATATATATATATATATATATATATATATATATATATATATATATATATATAAATAAATAAAAAAAAGTTGGGTTGCCGGAGGCCGACCGTCGTGGTCTAGCGGAGCTTGGCTAGCTCCGTCAGCCCACGGAGGTGGCCCTTGGGTCACCCGACGGGGCTAGCTGGAGCTAATTCTCAGAATTGGCTCCATCCATCCCCCTTGGGTGGCCCGAGGGGCGGCCATTGTGGGCCGACGAAGCTTAGTCGGTGGGCGGTTGCCCCTTGGGCCACCCGGCGTGGCTGAGAGCCAATTCTCAGAATCAAATGCCCCCAGCCGATTCTGAGAATCGTCTTTCAACCCCTCGGGCCCCTGGGCGGGCTCAACCCGATTTCGAGAATCAGATTGACCCGCCCAAAGGCTTGAGGGCCACAAATTTTTTTATTTTTTGATATAATTTTTATTAATTTTTTAATTTTTTTGTTTCTAGGTTTTTATTTTTATTTTTTTAATGTTTTATTAAGTTAGATATCATTTTTGGGATTCAATTCCGTTAATTTAGTCATTCATCTATGACCATTTCCATGAGAGGTAGTCGTAACTGACTAATTTCTCATGATTTTTGAATAGTCCACTTAGCACTCATTGCATTGGGTGATGCTCACAGGGGTGAAGAAGTGGGATTGAAACTAGTGAAATGAATCACATAGTGCCAATCATCACTTCCGGGGCTTGCACCTGGTAACCAGGACTTCCCGGGAGGTCACCCATCCCATAACTCCTCTGGCTCAAGCGCGCTTAACTGTGGAGTTTTCCCCACAATCAAGCCCACTTAGCTTGCTACCCCATTTGCAAAACCTTAGCAACTAGTGTGCCTCATGAACCATTCAAGAAGAGATCACTTTACTCTTAGTATTTTAAGTATGAGGGGTTTACGCAGTGCATTATATTAGATATCATTTTTGGGATTCAATTGCGTTAATTTAGTCATTCATCTATGACCATTTCCATGAGAGGTAGTCGTAACTGACTAATTTCTCATCATTTTTGAATAGTCCAATTAGCACTCATTGCATTGTGTGATGCTCACAGGGGTGAAGAAGTGGGATTGAAACTAGTGAAATGAATCACATAGCGTCAATCATCACTTCCGGGCTTGCACTCCGTAAACTGTGAGTTCTTGAGTCACTCCATTCTTAACTCGGCTCAAGCACGCTTAACTGTGGAGTTTTCCCCACAATCAAGCCCACTTAGCTTGCTACCCCATTTACAAAACCTTAGCAACTAGTGTGCCTCATGAACCATTCAAGAAGAGATCCCTTTACTCTTAGTATTTTAAGTATGAGGGGTTTACGTAGTGCATTATATTAGATATCAATTTTGGGATTCAATTGTGTTAATTTAGTCATTCATCTATGACCATTTCCATGAGAGGTAGTCGTAACTGACTAATTTCTCATCATTTTTGAATAGTCCAATTAGCACTCATTGCATTGTGTGATGCTCACAGGGGTGAAGAAGTGGGATTGAAACTAGTGAAATGAATCACATAGCGTCAATCATCACTTCCGGGGCTTGCACCCGCAACTGTGAGCGTTCCCGGAGGTCACCCATCTCAATCACTCCTCTCGGCTCAAGCGCTTAACCGTGGAGTTTCGATAAGCTCACTTAGCTTGCTACCCTATCGCAAAACCTTAGCAACTAAAGGTGCCTCATGAACCATTCAAGAAGAGATCCCTTTTACTCTAGTATTTAAGTATGAGGGGTTTACGCAAGCATTATATTAGATATCATTTTTGGGATTCAATTGCGTTAGTTTAGTCATTCATCTATGACCATTTCCATGAGAGGTAGTTGTAACTCACTAAATTCTCATGATTTTTAAATAGTCCACTTAGCACTCATTGCATTGGGTGATGCTCACAGGGGTGAAGGAGTGGGATTGAAACTAGTGAAACAAATCACATAGCATCAATCATCACTTGCGGCGCTTGCACCCGGTAACTAGGACTTCTCGGGAGGTCACCCATCGTAGAACTCCTCTGGGTCAAGCGCGCTTAACTGTGGAGTTTTCCCCACAATCAAGCCCACTTAGCTAAGAACTCCATTTGCAAAACCTTAGCAACTAGTGTGCCTCATGAACCATTCAAGAAGAGATACCTTTACTCTTAGTATTTTAAGTATGAGGGGTTTACGCAAAGGCATTATATTAGATATCATTTTTGGGATCCAACTGCGTTAATTTAGTCATTCATCTATGACCATTTCCATGAGAGGTAGTCGTAACCGACTAATTTCTCATGATTTTTGAATAGTCTACTTAACACTCACTCCATTGGGTGATACCACGGGTGAAGAAGTGGGATTGAAATTAGTGAAATGAATCACATAGCGTCAATCATCACTTCCGAAGTTTGCACCGTAACCAGGAGTTCCCCGGAGGTCACCCATCCCAGAACTCCTCTGGCTCAAGCGCGCTTAACTGTGGAGTTTTCCCCACAATCAAACCCACTTAGCTTGCTACCCCATTTGCAAAACCTTAGCAACTAGTGTGCCTCATGAACCATTCAAGAAGAGATCCCTTTACTCTTAGTATTTTAAGTATGATGGGTTTACGCAGTGCATTATATTAGATATCATTTTTGGGATCCAATTGCGTTAATTTAGTCATTCATCTATGACCATTTCCATGAGAGGTAGTCGTAACTGACTAATTTCTCATGATTTTTGAATAGTCCACTTAGCACTCATTGCATTGGGTGATGCTCACTGGGGTGAAGAAGTGGGATTGAAATTAGTGAAATGAATCACATAGCGTCAATCATCACATCCGGGGCTTGCACCCGGTAACCAGGAGTTCTCGGGAGGTCACCCATCCGAGAACTCCTCTAGCTCAAGCGCGCTTAACTGTGGAGTTTTCCCCACAATCAAACCCACTCAGCTTGCTACCCCATTTGCAAAACCTTAGCAACTAGTGTGACTCATGAACCATTCAAGAAGAGATCCCTTTACTCTTAGTATTTTAAGTATGAGGGGTTTACGCAGTGCATTATATTAGATATCATTTTTGGGATCTAATTGCGTTAATTTAGTCATTCATCTATGACCATTTCCATGAGAGGTAGTCGTAACTGACTAATTTCTCATGATTTTTGAATAGTCCACTTAGCACACATTGCATTGGGTGATGCTCACAGCGGTGAAGAAGTGGGATTGAAACTAGTGAAATGAATCACATAGCGTCAATCATCACTTCCGGGGCTTGCACTGGGTAACCAGGAGTTCCCGAGAGGTCACCCATCCCAGAACTCCTCTGGCTCAAGCATGCTTAACTGTGGAGTTTTCCCCACAATCAAGCCCACTTAGCTTGCTACCCCATTTGCAAAACCTTAGCAACTAGTGTGCCTCATGAACCATTCAAGAAGAGATCCCTTTTACTCTTAGTATTTTAAGTATGAGGGGCTTCATGAGTGCATTATAATAGATATCATTTGGGATTCAATCATATTAATTTAGTCATTCATCTATGACCATTTCCATGAGAGGTAGTCAGAATCGAGACTAATTTCTCATGATTTTTGAATATTCACTTAGCACTATCAAGATTGGTGATGCTCAAGGTCCTGAAGAAGTGGGATTGAAATTATGAAATGAATCACATAGCGTCAATCATCACTTCCGGCTTCGTACTCGCAACTGTGAGTTCCCGGAGGTCACCCATCCCGTAACTCCTCCTCTGGCTCAAGCGCGCTTAACTGTGGAGTTTTCCCCACAATCAAGCCCACTTAGCTTGCTACCCCATTTGCAAAACCTTAGCAACTAGTGTGCCTCATGAACCATTCAAGAAGAGATCCCTTTACTCTTAGTATTTTAAGTATGAAGGGTTTACGCAGTGCATTATATTAGATATCATTTTTGGGATCCAATTGCGTTAATTTAGTCATTCATCTATGACCATTTCCATGAGAGGTAGTCGTAACTGACTAATTTCTCATGATTTTTGAATAGTCCACTTAGCACTCATTCTGCTTGGGTGATGCTCATCAAGTGAAGAAGGATTGAAACTAGTGAAATGAATCACATAGCGTCAATCATCACTTCCGGGGCTTGCACCCGGTAACCAGGACTTCTCGGGAGGTCACCCATCCCAGAACTCCTCTGGCTCAAGCGCGCTTAACTGTGGAGTTTTCCCCACAATAAAGCCCACTTAGCTTGCTACCCCATTTGCAAAACCTTAGCAACTAGTGTGCCTCATGAACCATTCAAGAAGAGATCCCTTTACTCTTAGTATTTTAAGTATGAGGGGTTTACGCAGTGCATTATATTAGATATCATTTTTGGGATTCAATTGCGTTAATTTAGTCATTCATCTATGACCATTTCCATGAGAGGTAGTCGTAACTGACTAATTTCTCATGATTTTTGAATAGTCCACTTAGCACTCATTGCATTGGGTGATGCTCACAGGGGTGAAGAAGTGGGATTGAAACTAGTGAAATGAATCACATAGCGTAAAGCATCACTTTCGGGGCCTGCACTGGGTAACCAGGAGTTCCCGAGAGGTCACCCATCCCAGAACTCCTCTGGCTCAAGCATGCTTAACTGTGGAGTTTTCCCCACAATCAAGCCCACTTAGCTTGCTACCCCATTTGCAAAACCTTAGCAACTAGTGTGCCTCATGAACCATTCAAGAAGAGATCCCTTTACTCTTAGTATTTTAAGTATGAGGGGTTTACGGAGTGCATTATAATAGATATCATTTTTGGGATTCAATTGCGTTAATTTATTCATTCATCTATGACCATTTCCATGAGAGGTAGTCGTAACTGACTAATTTCTCATGATTTTTGAATGGTCCACTTAGCACTCATTGCATTGGGTGATGCTCACAGGGGTGAAGAAGTGGGATTGAAATTAGTGAAATGAATCACATAGCGTCAATCATCACTTCCGGGGCTTGCACCCGGTAACCAGGAGTTCCCGGGATGTCACCCATCCGAGAACTCCTCTGGCTCAAGCGCGCTTAACTGTGGAGTTTTCCCCACAATCAAGCCCACTTAGCTTGCTACCCCATTTGCAAAACCTTAGCAACTAGTGTGCCTCATGAACCATTCAATAAGAGATCCCTTTACTCTTAGTATTTTAAGTATGAGGGGTTTACGCAGTGCATTATATTAGATATCATTTTTGGGATTCAATTGCGTTAATTTAGTCATTCATCTATGACCATTTCCATGAGAGGTAGTCGTAACTGAATAATTTCTCATGATTTTTGAATAGTCCACTTACCACTCATTGCATTGGGTAATGCTCACAGGGGTGAAGAAGTGGGATTGAAACTAGTGAAATGAATCACATAGCGTCAATAATCACTTCCGGGGCTTGCACCCGGTAACCAGGAGTTCCCGGGAGGTCACCTATCCCAGAACTCCTCTGGCTCAAGCGCGCTTAACTGTGGAGTTTTCCCCACAATCAACCCCACTTAGCTTGCTACCCCATTTGCAAAACCTTAGCAACTAGTGTGCCGCATGAACCATTCAAGAAGAGATCCCTTTACTCTTAGTATTTTAAGTATGAGGGGTTTACGCAGTGCATTATATTAGATATCATTTTTGGGATTCAATTGCGTTAATTTAGTCATTCATCTATGACCATTTCCATGAGATGTAGTCGTAACTCACTAATTTCTCATGATTCTTGAATAGTCCACTTAGCACTCATTGCATTAGGTGATGCTCACAGGGGTGAAGAAGTGGGATTGAAACTAGTGAAATGAATCACATAGCGTCAATCATCACATCCGGGGCTTGCACCCGGTAACCAGGAGTTCTCGGGAGGTCACCCATCCCAGAACTCCTCTGGCTCAAGCGCGCTTAACTGTGGAGTTTTTCCCACAATCAAACCCACTTAGCTTGCTACCCCATTTGCAAAACCTTAGCAACTAGTGTGTCTCATGAACCATTCAAGAAGAGATCCCTTTACTCTTAGTATTTTAATTATGAGGGGTTTATGCAGTGCATTATATTAGATATCATTTTTGGGAACCAATTGCGTTAATTTAGTCATTCATCTATGACCATTTCCATGAGAGGTAGTCGTAACTGACTAATTTCTCTTGATTTTTGAATAGTCCACTTAGCACTCATTGCATTGGGTGATGCTCACAGGGGTGAAGAAGTGGGATTGAAACTAGTGAAATGAATCACATAGCTGTCCATCACTTCCGAGGCTCGCACTTGATAACCAGGATTCCCGGGAGGTCACCCATCCCGTAACTCCTTCCGGCTAAGCGCTTAACTGTGGAGTTTTCCCCACAATCAAGCCCACTTAGCTTGCTACCCCATTTGCAAAACCTTAACAACTAGTGTGCCTCATGAACCATTCAAGAAGAGATCCCTTTACTTTTAGTATTTTAAGTATGAGGGGTTTACTCAGTGCATTATATTAGATATCATTTTTGGGATTCAATTGCGTTAATTTAGTCATTCATCTATGACCATTTCCATGAGAGGTAGTCGTAACTGACTAATTTCTCATGATTTTTGAATAGTCCACTTAGCACTCATTGCATTGGGTGATGCTCACAGGGGTGAAAAAGTGGGATTGAAACTAGTGAAATGAATCACATAGCGTCAAGCATCACTTTCGGGGCTTGCACCCGGTAACCAGGAGTTCCCGGGAGGTCACCCATCCCAGAACTCCTCTGGCTCAAGCGCGCTTAACTGTGGAGTTTTCCCCACAATCAAGCCCACTTATCTTGCTACCCCATTTGCAAAACCTTAGCAACTAGTGTGCCTCATGAACCATTCAAGTAGAGATCCATTTACTCTTAGTATTTTAAGTATGAGGAGTTTACGCAGTGCATTATAATAGATATCATTTTTGCGATTCAATTGCGTTAATTTAGTCATTCATCTATGACCATTTCCATGAGAGGTAGTCGTAACTGAATAATTTCTCATGATTTTTGAATGGTCCACTTAGCACTCATTGCATTGGGTGATGCTCACAGGGGTGAACAAGTGGGATTGAAACTAGTGAAATGAATCACATAGCGTCAATCATCACTTCCGGGGCTTGCACCCAGTAATCAGGAGTTCTCGGGAGGTCATCCATCCCAGAACTCCTCTGTCTCAAGCGCGCTTAACTGTGGAGTTTTCCCCACAATCAAGCCCACCTAGCTTGCTACAATATTTGCAAAACATTAGCAACTAGTGTGCCTCATGAACCATTCAAGAAGAGATCCCTTTACTCTTAGTATTTTAAGTATGAGGGGTTTACGCAGTGCATTATATTAGATATCATTTTTGGGATCCAATTGCGTTAATTTAGTCATTCATCTATGACCATTTCCATGAGAGGTAGTCGTAACTGACTAATTTCTCATGATTTTTGAATAGTCCACTTAGCACTCATTGCATCAGGTGATGCTCACAGGGGTGAAGAAGTGGGATTGAAACTAGTGAAATGAATCACATAGCGTCAATCATCACTTCCGGGGCTTGCACTCGGTAACCAGGACTTCTCGGGAGGTCACCCATCCCAGAACTCCTCTGGCTCAAGCGCGCTTAACTGTGGATTTTTCCCCACAATCAAGCCCACTTAGCTTGCTACCCCATTTTCAAAACCTTAGCAACTATTGTACCTCATGAACCATTCAAGAATAGATCCCTTTACTCTTAGTATTTTAAGTATGAGGGGTTTCCACAGTGCATTATATTAGATATCATTTTTGGGATTCAACTGCGTTAATTTAGTCATTCATATATGACCATTTCCATGAGAGGTAGTACAAATAGCGGCTAATTTCTCATGATTTTTGAATAGTCCACTTAGCACTCATTGCATTGGGTGATGTCAGTGAAAGTGGAGTTGAAACTAGTGAAATGAATCACAAGTAAGCTTCACTTAGGGCCTTGCACCCGGTAGCAGAAGTTCAGGAGTGCATCCACCACTCCTCGGCTCCGTAGCAGACATCTGTGGAGTTTTCCCCACAATCAAGCCCACTTATCTTGCTACCCCATTTGCAAAACATATACGCGCTAATTATTGCCTCTGAACCATTAAGAAGATCCTTTGTAGTATTTTAAGTATGATTTCCGCGGTGCATTATAATAGATATCATTTTGCGATTCATTTTTGCGATTCAATTGCGTTAATTTAGTCATTCATCTATGACCATTTCCGTGAGAGGTAGTCGTAACTGACTAATTTCTCATGATTTTTGAATGGTCCACTTAGCACTCATTGCATTGGGTGATGCTCACAGGGGTGAAGAAGTGGAATTGAAACTAGTGAAATGAATCACATAGCGTCAATCATCACTTCCGAGGCTTGCACCCAGTAACCAGGAGTTCCCAGGAGGTCATCCATCCCAGAACTCCTCTGGCTCAAGCGCGCTTAACTGTGGAGTTTTCCCCACAATCAAGCCCACTTAGCTTGCTACCCCATTTGCAAAACCTTAGCAACTAGTGTGCCTCATGAACCATTCAAGAAGAGATCCCTTTACTCTTAGTATTTTAAGTATGAGGGGTTTACGCAGTGCATTATATTAGATATAATTTTTGGGATTCAATTGCTTTAATTTAGTCATTCATCTATGACCATTTCCATGAGAGGTAGTCGTAACTGACTAATTTCTCATGATTTTTGAATAGTCCACTTAGCACTCATCGCATTGGGTGATGCTCACAGGGGTGAAGAAGAGGCACTGAAACTAGTGAAATGAATCACATAGCATCAATCATCACTTCCGGGGCTTGCACCCGGTAACCAGGAGTTCTCGGGAGGTCACCCATCCCAGAACTCCTCTGGCTCAAGCGCGCTTAACTTTGGAGTTTTCCCCACAATCAAGCCCACTTAGCTTGCTACCCCATTTGCAAAACCTTAGCAACTAGTGTGCCTCATGAACCATTCAAGAAGAGCTCCCTTTACTCTTAGTATTTTAAGTATGAGGGGTTTAAGCAGTGCATTACATTAGATATCATTTTTGGGATTCAATTGCGTTAATTTAGTCATTCATCTATGACCATTTCCATGAGAGGTAGTCGTAAATGACTAATTTCTCATGATTTTTGAATAGTCCACTTAGCACTCATCGCATTGGGTGATGCTCACAGGGGTGAAGAAGTGGGATTAAAACTAGTGAAATGAATCAGATAGCGTCAATCATCACTTCCGGGGCTTGCACCCGGTAACCAGGAGTTCCCAGGAGGTCACCCATCCCAAAACTCCTCTGGCTCAATCGCCCTTAACTGTGGAGTTTTCCCCACAATCAAGCCCACTTAGCTTGCTACCCCATTTGCCAAACCTTAGCAACTATTGTGCCTCATGAACCATTGGAGAAGAGATCCCTTTACTCTTAGTATTTTAAGTATGAGGGGTTTACGCAGTGCATTATATTAGATATCATTTTTGGGAACCAATTGCGTTAATTTAGTCATTCATCTATGACCATTTCCATGAGAGGTAGTCGTAACTGACTAATTTCTCTTGATTTTTGAATAGTCCACTTAGCACTCATTGCATTGGGTGATGCTCACAGGGGTGAAGAAGTGGGATTGAAACTGGTAAAATGAGATCACCTAGCATCCAGTCATCACTTGGAGCACATGAGTAACAAAGGAGTTCTAGGAGGTCACCCATCCAAGAACTCCTCGTAGCTTAAGCTGTGGAGTTTTCCCACAATCAAGCCCACTTAGCTTGCTACCCCATTTACAAAACCTTGGCAACTATCAACTAGTGTGCCTCTTGAACCATTCAGAAAGTCCCTTTACTCTTAGTATTTTAAGTATGATGGGTTGCGATTGCATTATATTAGATATCATTTTTGGGATTCAATTAAAATTAATTTAGTCATTCATCGTGACCATTTCCAGGAGAGTAGTGTAATGCATTAATTTCTCACCCCAGTTTTTAAATAGTCATAGCACTCATTGCATTGGAGTGCTCACGGGGGTGAAGAAAGTGGGTTGAAACTAGTGAAATGAATGGCATCAAATCATCACTTAAAGGCTTGGTGAGTAACCAGGAGTTCCCGGGAGGTCACCCATCCCAGAACTCCTCTGGCTCAAGCGCGCTTAACTGTGGAGTTTTCCCCAGAATCAAGCCCACTTATTTTGCTACCCCATTTGCAAAACCTTAGCAACTAGTGTGCCTCATGAACCATTCAAGAAGAGATCCCTTTACTCTTAGTATTTTATGTATGAGGGGTTTACGCAGTGCATTATATTAGATATCATTTTTGGGATTCAATTGCGTTAATTTAGTCATTCATCTATGACCATTTCCATGAGAGGTAGTCGTAATTGACTAATTTCTCATGATTTTTTAATAGTCCACTTAGGACTCATTGCATTGGGTGATGCTCACAGGGGTGAAGAAGTTGTATTGAAACTAGTGAAATGAATCACATAGCGTCAATCATCACTTCCGGGGCTTGCACCCGGTAGCCAGGAGTTCCCGGGAGGTCACCCATCCCAGAACTCCTCTGGCTCAAGCGCGCTTAACTGTGGAGTTCCCGGGAGGTCACCCATCCCAGAACTCCTCTGGCTCAAGCGCGCTTAACTGTGGAGTTTTCCCCACAATCAAACCCACTTAGCTTGCTACCCCATTTGCAAAACCTTAGCAACTAGTGTGCCTCATGAACCATTCAAGAAGAGATCCCTTTACTCTTAGTATTTTAAGTATGATGGGTTTACGCAGTGCATTATATTAGATATCATTTTTGGGATCCAATTGCGTTAATTTAGTCATTCATCTATGACCATTTCCATGAGAGGTAGTCGTAACTGACTAATTTCTCATGATTTTTGAATAGTCCACTTAGCACTCATTGCATTGGGTGATGCTCACAGGGGTGAAGAAGTAGGATTGAAACTAGTGAAATGAATCACATAGCGTCAATTATCACTTCCGGGGCTTGCACCCGGTAACCAGGAGTTCCCGGGAGGTCACCCATCCCAGAACTCCTCTGGCTCAAGTGCGTTTAACTGTGGAGTTTTCCCCACAATCAATCCCACTTAGCTTGCTACCCCATTTGCAAAACCTTAACAACTAGTGTGCCTCATGAACCATTCAAGAAGAGATCCCTTTACTCTTAGTATTTGTATGAGGGGTTTACGCAGTGCATTATATTAGATATCATTTTTGGGATTCAATTGCGTTAATTTAGTCATTCATCTATGACCATTTCCATGAGAGGTAGTCGTAACTGACTAATTTCTCATGATTTTTGAATAGTCCACTTAGCACTCATTGCATTGGGTGATGCTCACAGGGGTGAAAAAGTGGGATTGAAACTAGTGAAATGAATCACATAGCGTCAATCATCACTTCCGGGACACCCGGTAACTTGAGAGTTCTGGGGTCTTATCCCAGAACTCCTCTGGCTCAAGCGCGCTTAACTGTGGAGTTTTCCCCACAATCAAGCCCACTTAGCTTGCTACCCCATTTGCAAAACCTTAGCAACTAGTGTGCCTCATGAACCATTCAAGAAGAGATCCATTTACTCTTAGTATTTTAAGTATGAGGGGTTTACGCAATGCATTATATTAGATATCATTTTTTGGATTCAATTGCGTTAATTTAGTCATTCTTCTATGACTATTTCCATGATAGGTAGTCGTAACTGACTAATTTCTCATGATTTTTGAATAGTCCACTTAGCACTCATTGCATTGGGTTATGCTCACAGGGGTGAAGAAGTGGGATTGAAACTAGTGAAATGAATCACATAGCGTCAATCATCACTTCCGGGGCTTGCACCCGGTAACCAGGAGTTCCCGGGAGGTCACCCATCCCAGAACTCCTCTGGCTCAAGCGCGCTTAACTGTGGAGTTTTCCCCACAATAAAGCCCACTTATCTTGCTACCCCATTTGCAAAACCTTAGCAACTAGTGTGCCTCATGAACCATTCAAGAAGAGATCCCTTTACTCTTAGTATTTTAAGTATGAGGGGTTTACCCGGTGCATTATGTTAGATATCATTTTTTGGATTCAATTGCGTTAATTTAGTCATTCATCTATGACCATTTCCATGAGAGGTAGTCGTAACTAACTAATTTCTCATGATTTTTGAATAATCCACTTAACACTCATTGCATTGGGTGATGCTCACAGGGGTGAAGAAGTTGGATTGAAACTAGTGAAATGAATCACATAGCGTCAATCATCACTTCCGGGGCTTGCACCAGGTAACCAGGAGTTCCCGGGAGGTCACCCATCCCAGAACTCCTCTGGCTCAAGCACGCTTAACTGTGGAGTTGTCCCCACAATCAAGCCCACTTAGCTTGCTACCCCATTTGCAAAACCTTTGCAACTAGTGTGCCTCATGAACCATTGGAGAAGAGATCCCTTTACTCTTAGTATTTTAAGTATGAGGTGTTTACGCAGTGCATTATATTAGATATCATTTGTGGGATTCAGTTGCGTTAATTTAGCCATTCATCTATGACCATTTCCATGAGAGGTAGTCGTAACTGAATAATTTCTCATGATTTTTGAATAGTCCACTTAGCACTCATTGCATTGGGTGATGCTCACAGGGGTGAAGAAGTGGGATTGAAACTAGTGAAATGAATCACATAGCGTCAATCATCACTTCTGGCTATAGACTGCAGAACTGTGAGTTCCCTGAGGTCACCCATCCTGGAATCCCTTCCTCTTGATGGCTGCTTTAATCCAGGAGTTTTGAGTTTTCCCCACAATCAAACCCACTTAGCTTGCTACCCCATTTGTAAAACCTTAGCAACTAGTGTGCCTCATGAACCATTCAAGAAGAGATCCCTTTACTCTTAGTATTTTAAGTATGAGGGGTTTACGCAGTGCATTATATTAGATATCATTTTTGGGATTCAATTGCGTTAATTTAGTCATTCATCTATGACCATTTCCTTAATTTGGTTATTTAGTCATTTATCTATGACTAAACACAATTAATTGACTCCTTAGTTTCGGCAGAGTCGTAGGTGAAGACCACGTTTCATGAACAAAATCTTCAACCTGCATCCAAAACCAAACAAATAAATATTAAGTCAGAAAGTAGAAATATGGAAATCTGGAATGAAATAATAAACTCAAAACTGAGATAAACGATGTTCAACATCATATACCAAAACAATGGAATAGAATCCATACCCAAAAGAAATTTAATATCATTATAAAACATTCGAGTGGTAGTAAGTTCGAATTCTAGATTAACTAGGTAAATTCCTTACTCAGTTTGCTCGAGGAACAGTCACAATTCTATTGGCCAGAGCAGGGAATGATATTGGCAACGATATTCAGCAATAAAACGAACAAGTTGCGACCACAATAAAGGGTTCGTATCAGTCACAACGCTTAATGGTTCAGAGAGACTAACGTAACAAATAAAATACATAATATACATTCATATCCAGAAATGTTGCATCGAAGGGAAATATTACGAAATATTGCCTGAAATTCATCCTGAAAATGAAAAAAATTAACCATTAACCTTCTGCATCATGGGTTTGGCTCTGTGTCATGAGTTTAGCATGAACCTCTTCGAAGCCGCAGGTCTACAGAAGAACTAGAGCTGAAATGGCAAATGACAGTGCCAAAAGGTTGAACAGAACAAAAGTAGGATAGAGGAAGAGTTAACCCTAATGAAGGATATGACACAATCATGATCACCCACTTGTAACGCATCGAACGAGGGAAATTAACTATGTAGACAAGGGGTTAAGTCACCAAGCCAGAGCCATGTGATGGCTTTAATGAGCATGGTACTAATCGTAAATGAGAAAAATCTTGATGTGATATCAGTATTAAAATGTCTGACTGTAAACATTACGGATAGGGATTGAAATCCAAAACTTATAAATGCATAAGTATCATATGAAACTGTGACATGCCAATACACAACGTAGGTGAGTTATGTTGCCAGCTATGAGGGACATAAAATTTCAAGTTAACTATGGAATGGGAATACACGAAACCCACAATAGTGATGATAAACTATGACAACAATCCCACGTAGGATTAAAGAAACTAATACACAATTGTTATTCCAATGGTCCCTACAATGTGAATGTAACAATGTTATCATATACATATCTCATAAAGTGAAAGATGTAATTAAGGGTTGTAAAGTAAGGATATATATATACATTCGTATATTACACACAGTGACATGGTTTAACAATAGCCATGATAACATATAATATAGAATTTTCAAGTAGGGAGAGTTAATAATGCCTAATCAAGTAGCTATAATATATTGAATTAGAACAAAAGAAATATATATTTCGCAATTGTAACTAGAACGGAGTTTAAATGATTAGAACATCATATAAGAATTATATTATGCTAGAAATTGCATAAGAAGCATAGAATATATATATATATATATATATATATATATATATATATGAAAACAAAGTGGTAAAGAGATGTAATTAATATCAAGCTTCCAAGAAAATTTATTGATGACAATTCTTGGAATTAAATGTGTCAACAGTAAAGTAAACATAAAGCTATTAGACAATTTCTTCGAAGAGTGATGAAATACATTAATGCAGTTGTCTACAGTTAATCTTTAGACTATAAAAGAAAAAGAAAAAAAATTCTGTGGAAGTGGAGT
Organism: Pinus albicaulis; assembly: GCA_034641835.2. NCBI lineage: Eukaryota > Viridiplantae > Streptophyta > Pinopsida > Pinales > Pinaceae > Pinus > Pinus albicaulis. The sequence goes on along the minus strand of CM076578.1, from coordinate 613,526,011 downwards.
TGCTACAAATGGTATAAGAGCCCATGTTGAAACATTGGGCCTATATGTGTCCTCACACCAGAAATTAAAAATCCAAGAATTATACTATTGTAAATTTTTATTTTTATTTTTATTTTTATTTTATTATTATTATTATTATTTTTTTTTTAATTTGAAAAAAAATTACACTACTGTTATTTCTGTGTACAGTGAATTAGTGTAGAAAAGTATAGTTGAAACTATAAATGAAGGGGATGAGTTGTATGTAGATCTTGGTGGTGAAAAAAATCCACCAGATCCAAATGCTCCGTTGTTACCTATGTTCCAGTAGCTTCAAAGAGAAATGATGTAGCTAAGGACTAGCAATGAAAGATTTTCGCTAGCCAGCGAAGAGCAAGAAAGGTTGATTAAGGAATTAGCCTCCAAAACCAGTCACGAAGGTGAAGGCTCTATAAGAAAGAGAAATGAAGCTGAAACCCACTCAGAAGGATCTGAGGAAGGTGAATTTGTACAGCAGTCCAGAAGGAAAAAGAAATTACAAGGAGAATTCCGAAAAATCAAACCTCTCACTTATGATGGTGAAAAGGAGGAAGATGCAAAACATGGTGAAATACTTCCAAGTTTATGAATATGGAAGTAACTTGAAAGCCAGGTTGGCTATTTACCAACTATAAGGTAAGGCCACCTTGTGGTGGGAAGAAACCAAAATGGTGCATGTACTATATGATAAAACTGCCACTTGGGAAGATTTCCAAACTAAATTTAAATCTAGATATTTGAATGAAAGATTTCCAAACTAAATTTCAATCTAGATATTTGAATGAAAGATACTATGATGACAAAGCCAAAGAGTTTCATGATCTGAGATTGGGAAAATTTTTCATAGATGAGTTTGTTACCAAATTCACAAATCTGCTTCGATATGTACCTTATATTAGAGAAGAGAAGGTTAAGGTACATCGATTTTTAAACTGTCTGCCTACTATCTACAAGGAGAGGATAGAATTTGATAATCCCAAGACAATGGATGAAGTTGTGTGCAAGGAAAGACTGTGTTATTAGCAGTTCAAAGGCAGAAATGTTCAACTGAAAAGTTGGCAGAACAAATAAAAAGGAAAATGTGACTCTAGTGGAAAAAGAGTAAAACCAGTCTACTTGAAAAACTTTGGGAAAAATCATCAAAGGAAGAAGTTTAATAAAAATGAAGAAAATCAACCAGCCCAATCACAAACTGGATCTAAACAAATGGATGTAAACATCAAGAGAGATGGAACTGTAAAAATGAAGGAACCATTAAAGTGTTGGGGTTGTGGAGAACCTCATCTGTTACGAGATTGTTCTCATCGAACAATCCAGAATATTCAAATGTTGAGAGAAGAAACTGTTGTAAATGATGTGGCAAGAAACATTCCAAGAATCAGTGCTGCCCTAGAAGATCGCCAAGTTGAACACTAATCAACCATAGTCGAAATAGAAGGTATGATTTTTGAACAACCTGCTTCTGTTTTGATAGATCCAGGGTCAAAATTAAGTTACATAAGTCCTCATATGGTGGAAAAGTGAAAATTAAGATCAGAGAAATTTCAGCAAGCATGGTTAGTTCAGTTAGCTACAGGAACAAAAAGAAAAGTAACACATAAATTACCAAATATGGCTGTAAAATTAAATGGGTACGAAACTGAACTAAATTTAAATATTTTGCCTCTAGGTTCCTATTATGTATTAGTGGGAATGGACTAGTTAGAAAAACATAAAGTAATAGTTAATTTCTTAGATAAAACAATACACTGTATAGATGGTGAGGGAAAACCAGTGATAGTGAAAGGAAAACCCAGAACAATATCAGTGAGACAGATTTCAGCACCACAATTAAAGAGGACAACAAGGAAAGGTTGTCAAGTGTATGTTGTAGAAGTGAAGAATTGGGACAACAAATTGAAAAAGAAACTGTAGAAAATTTACTAGTAATCAGAGAATTCAAAGATGTGTTTCCCGAGGAGATTCCTCTACTACCCAAAAAAAAAGAAATAGATTTCTCAATTGAATTAATACTGGGAGCTACACCTGCCTCTAGAGTGCCATATAGAATGATTCCCCCAGAGCTATTAGAATTAAAAATTCAGCAACAAGAACTGTTAGACCGAGGCCATATCCGGCCAAGTGTGTCCCCATGGGGAGCACCGGTACTATTTGTTAAAAAGAAAGATGGTACATTCAGAATGTGTATAGACTATAGACAATTGAATAAAATGACTATAAATAATAGATATCCTCTACCTAGGATAGATGATTTATTTGATCAAGTGAGAGGAGCCACTGTATTTTCAAAAATCGATTTAAGGACAGGTTATCATCAACTGAGAATTAAGGATGAAGACATAAATAAGAATTCATTCCGAACTATATATGGACACTCTAAGTTTGTAGTTCTACTTTTGGGTTGACTAATGCACCTGCTACCTTTATGTGTCTAATGAACAGTGTCTTAAGTAAGTATCTAGACAAATTTGTTCTGGTGTTTATTGATGACATTCTAGTATATTCTAAAAATGAAGTAGAACATAAAGAACATCTCAGAATTGTCTTACAAACACTTAGAGAACATAAGTTATATGCAAAACTTAGCAAATGTGAATTTTATAAAGATAAAATTCAGTACTTGGGTCATGTAATTTCAGAAAGAGGATTGGCAGTGGACCTAGAAAAGATACAAGCTATCATGGATTGGCATGTACCTATTGATGTTTCACCCATAAGATCATTCATGGGGATTATAGGATACTACAGGAGATTTGTAGAGGGATTTTCAGCCTTAGTATATCATATTTCCTCTCTATAGAAAAAGGGACTGAAGTTTGAATGGATATCAAAGTGTCAACATAGTTTTGAACAGTTAAAAAGAAAACTAACAACTTCTCATATTTTGAATATTACTAATCCAGACCAAGAATTTGTAGTATGTACAGATTCTTATGCAGAAGGATTACGAGGGGTATTATTGCAAGAAAACTCAGTCATAGAATATGAGTCAAGAAAATTAAAGAAACATGAATGAAATTACATTGTGTATGACTTAGAGTTAGCTGCTGTAATAAATTCTTTGAAGATGTGGAGACATTATATGTTAGGGAAGAATTTTGTATTGATGACAAATCAAATAAGTTTGAAATACTTTTTCACACAACTTGATTTAAATACTAGACAAGCTAGATGGTTGTATTTCCTTAGTGAGTTTGACATGGAGATCAAACATATAAAAGGAAAGAAAAATATGATTGTAGATGCTTTAAGTAGGAATTCTCATCAAAATTTTAATAGTATTGGGAGTAGTGCAAATTTTGACATTGAAGGATTGATCCAAGAAGTAATGAGTCAAGATCCAAACTATGAAAAATTTCAAGAAAAATTACATAATACTGAGATAGTGGGATATACTCAAAAAAATAAAGGATTTATTTTTTATAAAAACAGATTGTACATTCCCAATGTGAGCTCATTAAAAGGTGAAATTCTAGATGAGTATCATAAACGACCCTATGCAGGACATCCAGGGTATCAGAAATTGATTTCAACCTTGAGAAAGAATATGTTTTTGCCATGTATGAAAGAAGATGTGGCTAAATATTTAGCTAGATGTTTGGAATGTCAACAGGTAAAAGTAGAGCATCAGCATCCAATAGGATTGTTGAATCATTTACCTATCCCAGAATGGAAGTGGGAAACAATTTCCATAGATTTTATAACTGGGTTGCCAATAACTAAATACCAACATGATTCTATAATGGTAGATGTAGACACATTGAAAAAAATTGTACACTTCTTACCAGTACAATCTAATTTTGGTACAACTCAAGTAGCTAATGTGTTTATGAAAGAGATTGTAAAGTTACATGGTATTCCTAAAATGATCATATCACACAGAGATGCAAAATTTCCTTAAGCTTTTTGGAAGACTCTGTTTGAGAGAATGGGTACCAAGTTGAACTTTAATACTGCATACCATCCCCAAACAGATGGACAAACTGAAAGAACAAACCAAATTTTAGAAGACATGTTGAGAATGTATGTTATGGACATACCTACAAGGTGGGAAGACTTTTTGCATCTGGTAGAATTTGCATACAATAATAATTATCAAGCCAATAAATATAATTACTATTGAAGCATTGTATGGCAGAAAGTGCCACATGCCTCTTAGTTGGAGCCAACCAGAGGATAAGTTAATACTTGGACCAGATGCATTGCAAGAAATGGAAAGGAATGTAAAGAAAATTCAGCAAAATATTAGGACAACACAAGACAGGAAAAATATCTATGCAGACAAAAAGAGAATTCATAGAGAATTCAACGTGGGAGATCATGTTTACTTAAGGATTAAGCCCAAAAAGAGTACCTTATACATAGGTAGTTGTGCTAAACTAGCATAACACTATTGTGTACCTTTTGAAGTGCTAGAAAGAGTGGGACTAGTAGCTTACAAGTTGGCTTTACCTAGTTACATTAAGGTTCACAATGTTTTTCATGTTTCATTATTAAAAATGTATATACATGATCCTACTCATGTCATTGATTGTAATGTGATATAGGTGGAACCAGAAGAGAAGTTTCTTCCAGAGCCACTTCATATCCTGACACAGGAAGAAATTAAGCTCCGGAATAGGATAGTAGCGAGGGTGAAAGTACAGTGGAAACACTTTGCACCCGAAGAAGCTACTTGGGAGTGAGAAGAAGATATGAAGGAAAAATATCCATCACTGTTTGAAAAGTGAATTTATATTTTTCCACACTGATGACAGTGTTTTGCTTTAAAGGGGGAATATGTGATATCCCTTTTTTTACTTCTTGTATCAGACAGTTGAATAGTCGTAAAGGTCAAGTGGACCCAAGGGAAAACAATTATTGTGGACATATTTTATTAATTTAAATTAAATAAAAATAGAAATTGAATAGACTAGAGTATAATTAGATATGAGGAATCCAAGTCCATGAGGATGGATAAGGTTCCAAAGAATTTCTCAGTTTCTCCAAAAATCCTTGGAGAAAATAAATTAAAACTGATTATTAGATTGGAGATAAAAGATAAAAACATACCCCAGTAAAGAGGAAAGTTACAAGGACGAGGTGGAATAAAACTAGAAAGAGGAAAAAACTAGATTTGAGTTAATTAATAAAAATAGGTAAAGTGATAAGAAATAATTACTAAATAAATGGGTTTAATAGATTCCTTCTAGGTGAAATGGTAAAATAAGTTCAAAATAATTTATAAATAATAGTTTAATAAATTATTTCTATGATAATGTTTGAAACATCAAGGAGTAATCAATAAATAACTAATTTATTGAATAATTTCTATGGAAAGAGAAAATGTGAATGAAAATATTATGAATTATTTCCCCTTTAGTGGATACAAATATGATAGTAATGTAGAATTAATGAGTTTATGGTTTATTCTCGTGTCAGTAAAATAATTGACTGAAATAACTTAGTAAAAGTGGTTCCTTAGACTATTTCCTAAGGTGAAAGTAGGATTTAATGTGTATAAACTCATACTACATGGTGTACATAGTTCCACCTTATTAATTATGGTAGGTGATTACTTTTTATGTGATAATAAGGAGATGAGAGTAGGTCCTCCCAATTTAGAAATTTTAGATTTGGTAGCCTTCAATGTTCTTAGGTTCCAATTAGTGAGCTACTTTATCTAAAACTCATTTTCATCCAAAGAAAAGTTATTATACTTGATAGGAGCATTGAAATGGTGTCCATAGCATTAAGGAATCATCATAAATATTTTTAAGGCAAATATTTTAGTTCTTCAATGGAATCAAATTATTTTCTTTAGTCTTAGGAGTTAAAATTTTTGTTCAAAATTTTCTAGGGTTAGACGTGGAAAGGTGTAGGAGTTTCTCTTTCTTTATTTTTATATATCAATTTTCTCTTTTTTTAATGCAATCTTTGTACATATTTGTCTTATCAAATTTCAATGTTTTACTAGGAGCATTGCTAATCACTTTGCTAGTAATTTTACAATCATTATCATACTCTTGTTATCTCATATGGATGTGAGGCTTGGTGTTGTAGTATATGAATCATGGAGGAAGATTTAACTATTCTAAAAGTAATCTATAACGTACAACCTCAAGCATAAAAGAAATACTTCCTACCCTGTCCTCTTGATTAAAGGAAGACTTTCCCCAATTCAAACCATGCCCATGAATAAATATATTATGTATAAGAAATATTTGTTCAACATGGATTCCAAGATTTTAATGTTACCCTTATAAATTCAGAGATGTAATTTCCTATTTAAATCTTTTAAAATGTGATCATTTGATTCTAAAAAAAAATGATATTGATATAATAATTGAACATTGTTAATAATAAATTACAATATTTATTTAATACAAAAATTAGTTCTATTTATATTTTAAACTACAAATATTTTATAATTTTATAATATAAACTTAAAATATTTAAAAATATTAGCGGATTTTATTTTATATTTCTATTACTTTTTTAAGAATAATTAAAAAAAATTATAAAGTTTTTTATTAAATATTTAACTCTAAAGTATAAGCCTATATCTTAATGGAGTATATGTTATTCCATACAGAAGTGTTCAAAGATTTTTATTTGGGATTTTAGAAAACTTGGGATCTATGTGTATGAAAGATTATTTACTTAAAAATTATTTGTATATTATTATGCTAAATAAATCATGATAACTATGAATACTTATTAAATTTTTAAAGTTAGTTTGTATTTTTGTATTTTTATTTTTTATTTTAATTTTTATTAAAAATAGTATGAATAGGATTATTTAAATTTAAAATTAGTTCATTTTTTTGTTTTTTAATAATTTTAAAATTTATTTTTTTGTATTAAAAAGTAGTAGATTATTTTAAGATTATAAAGAAGTTTAGAAAAATAGATATTGTGATAAATATGTTGAAATTGAAATTGAAATTTGATTTATATTTGATGCTTAGAGATTTATATATTGAGACATTTTGGTGATATAGAAATGACATATTGTCTTGTTCTATAATTTCATAAAAATGACATATTCTCTAGTATTTTGTTTTGCAAAATTGTCCATGCTTAATTTGACTATAAATTTTAGAAAAAAAAAATCATTTTAATGAAGACAGTTTTTTCTTTCTACATATAATTGCTTATCTTTTGTGTTCTTTAATTTATTATCTCACCATGATATTGATGCAATGATATTTTTATGTAACTATGACAATACTTGAAAATAATACTATATATAATATAAAAGTTAACCATAAATATTTTATCAAATTTTAGATTTACATCTAAACCCAAAGTAAGAACGGTTTGGACCTATTATTTAGAGCACTATCACTTTTAATTACTTTTTAATATTGTAAGAAAATATTTGGAGCACTATTATTTTTTATAAATAAATATTAAGGAGGTGGAAAAGATCTAATAAATGAATGTCACTCACATGTATGAACCAATGATCCATAAGAAGAACATGATAGTACATGATTATAGTGACACCAAAATCCCATCTATGACTGAAACTTATGACATCCATCAACCCAAATATGGATGTAACAACTCTCATCTCTCAAACAATACTCACATCAACACATGATTGACATGATGCATGGCTCTCTCTCTTGACTCTAGAACCAATCCACCAAAAACCAAATTATGAACCAACATATTATAGGGATTCATGTGAGAGTACATGGATAAAAATGATGATATACATTGTGATACATATGGATATTACATCATGCTCACTACTATTTCCAATGCATGGCCAAGACTCTTAACTGTCTCCAAGATACGGACCACTCAACCAATGCACCAATATATGAGTAAGTACAAGGTTGATCTTTACACACATGAGTGCATACATGGCTAAAAAAATAGACACATTACATGTCAAGCCAACACATACTCTCTCTTTCTTCATTGCTACAATCAAGGTCTTTACATGGAAAAAATAGTATCTCCTCCTAATGCATGCCAACATCAAATGCTATTGAAACAATGTATCAAATATAATGCATGTACGTAGGCTTTTTTGGCCACAATATCAAAGATAGCATGTAGAAACATATCGATAAAATTATCTTTGTCCTCTACACATGGCTGAAGAAATTGTATTCTTCTATGCATAACCGTTACATATGATTTTCAACCTAATTATAAATGTGAACAAATACATATGTATGGCTGAATAAAAACTCTTTTACTCATGAAATGTGCATGAAGAAGCATCAATACTATTTTCAAGGGCCTCCTTGGATGGTCCTTTCCTTTTTATTGGAGGCATAGTATTAGTGGAAGATGAGAATTTGATGTGTTATAAATATGTAGCACCTTGAAGTGTAGATGCACCCATGGAAGCAAAAAAGTAGTCCCACAAAACCACCTATTCTAACAAGTTATCAAAAATAAGAGACAACTACTAAGAAGGAAAATTGCACAAGCACTAAGCACAAGAGGCAGGTTGACTTGACTAGTTACTAGAAGTGTGCATTACGCAATGGAAAGGAGGAGAGACTGCACATGATGGATCATAAAGAGGCAAGAATGGATGCATGAGCTATAGAACTATGAAATGAAAAATTGCTAGGAGAGAGGATCACTTGACTGTGTAGTTTGTATCGATAGTGGACAAGGACATGAATTTCTACTGGCTATAAGTGTGTAGTGCACAATTGAGGCTAGGGGTTGCACAGTTCACAATTACAATGAGAAAGGAAGGCACCATAGTTGACTAGAGTTTTAAAATGTGTTTTTGAAGGCAGACAAGTATTGGTAGTTCCACATGTTGGAACAACAAAGAGTAAGGCTTGAGATCTGTTGCCTAGAAGGGAGAAATGCACAGTTGAGGAGATAGGGATGCAGATCAGCTCGAAATCCAACTTAGTATGGATAAAAAACAAGCAAGGTTAATTGTGAGAATGAGAAGAATAACATGCATTCATATATATTCACTCACAATGATTACCAGAATGTGAACAACCATAGAATATGAAGAGACACACTAGAAACAAAGCACATAAGAGAGAAAAAACACATGCAATAACTAAAAATAGTAAAAGCAACACATTAAATGGAAAAATTTGGCATAAACAACACTTGCGAAAGATAATTTGAAAAAAGTGTTCAAGCAAAAGAGAATAAAAGCGATAGTTGTGAAACTTACCTAGAATAGCGCTGCACTTACAACCAAAATATCCTTGTGCTCAATAAATGCACAACGCTCCAAAGATGAGTGTGAGAATGAGCTCCGAAATAGCTTCTTATATAAGTGAGCACTCGTAGAGTTATGGTTAGGTTTTTGCACACGCATGTCGTAAATATAGGAGCTAAGGTTAGTTAACTGCCACTTGTGACAATGCTAACTTTGGAAAGTGTGCCAACACTAAAGTGATCCACAATAATTATCCACAGGGAGTGCACACTATCTATCACCAAAAAGTGTGGTTATGAATGTGTTTCATAATAGTAATAATGTATGGTTCTCATCATGTTTTGATTTGTAAATGAATGAGAAATGAATCTATGACCTAATAGATGATAATACAGCTAATGTGATAAGGCAACAATGTTTCTTAGTGATTCTCAAATAATTATGAGACCCCTATGCTTAGATATGTTGTTTAAACCTGTAAATTACATATTTGTGACATGTTTGATGAAATGCATGTCTTGGCTAGAAGGGGTCCAATAAAGTCCTTGTTCAAGTGATTGCATTTACATCATTATTATGCTGATATATTTCATTCCTGAAAGTGTCATGGAGTTATGGGCAGTGACTTGAGCCCTGGGCTTGAAAAAGTGGCACAAAAATCGGGGTCACAAGCTCAGAACTAGCTTGAAAAGTCTGCATTCACACACATGCCCATATTGTGTGAGTGACTCGAGGTTTCCAGTCGGACTCTTGCCCATGTCAAGGGAGAAACTAAGGGATTGATGCACTGAAAAGTCATTTTGTCTTAGGGGTTGGTCACTTGGAAGGTTGGGATGACTCGTGGGTGTCCTATAGTAGGTGCAAAAGTTCTGTGTGATGTGTTTTGTCGGTTCCACTTCCTTAACTGACACATAAGGAGTTGAATCATATCATAGTAACTATTCGTCACATGTTTACCCCGATTGACAAGTTACTTGGTTATATGTGGGAGGAGGGTGTTACAAGTATGATATTATATGTCATCAACCCGGATCTTGAAAACAAAATTTATTGTTATATCTTGACTAATGTTAAGAAGAAAATGGAAATTTCTGAGATAAGAACTAATTCTCATGAGCTTATTAATGAAACTTGGAGTTGGCTAGTTCTGAAAATGCCATGAGATGAAAGAGTGTGTCATAATGCAATCCTAGGAGGGTTCAAGATAGAAAGCACTTTCTCGTAGAGTGTTTCTCTTATAATCACATTCGATCTAATTTGAAAAATATTTGTCAAACCACCAACCTTCTTGTCAATTTTTTATGTTAGCAAAACTATGGTGATTTGGAAACTCTTATCCCCCTTGATTTTTAGCAGATAAATAAAATATTAAAGAAGTATGATTAATATCTTACCTTCTTAAGATTTGGTAGACCATGTAGATATTAGTGAATATTAATAATCATCATCATTGTTCTTTTTAAATATGACGCCTTACTAGAGAACTAGCTAATGATAAAACATAAAATTGTAAGAAAATTATGATAAAATTTCATTGTTACCTTTATAAATTAAGAGATGTAATCCCTATTTAAATTTTTGATAATAATAAATTATACTTTTTATTTAATAAAAAAATAACTTTTATCTAAAATAGAAACATAAAATATTAAAAAACTATTAGAAAATTTTATTTTATATTTCCAACACTTTTTTAATTATTAAAAAATATAAAATAAAATAAATAAAAATATTTAAAACTTATTAGCATATTTTATGTATATTTCCAATTAAAATATAAAATAAAATTAAAATCATTAAAAATATAAAATAAAATTAAAATTATTAAAAATATATAAAATAAAATAAATAAAAATATGAAATTAAATGTTTTTTCATTAAATCTTTAAATTTAAAATATAAGTCTGTATATCTTGTTGAGTACATGCATTTAATTTGTAAATATTTTTATATTAAATAAATAATGATGATAAGGATGAATAATTATTAAATTTAAAATTAATTTATATTCTTGTTTTTTAAATTTTAAAATCTTAATTTTTTTTTTTCTATTAAAAATTACTATTAAGAAGATTAATTTAAGATTATAGAGAAGTTTAGAAACATGGATATTATGATAAATATTTTGAAATTAAAATTGAAATTAGACTATTTATATTTCAATAGTAGATTCATAAATAGTAGATTCCTATCTACTGGACTCTGAAATGTCTATTGGTGAAGGAGATTGTCATAGTCCAAGAAATTAGCCTCAATTCTGGTGGAAATTCCCAAGATATCCAAGAGATCCATTTATAGCAGCACCACCAGAACTTCCACATATTGATAGATAGTTGCAAAGTATGCATGAGGTTGATATGCCAAGATCGAGTGTCTCGACACCCATTGAGTCTTCTGAGGACTGAATTCTCTGAATTTATGTTTTTGCAATGAATACGGATAGCATTTACTTTTTCTATATGTTTATGTATGTTAAGATAGATAATAGACCCTTAAAGTTAGTAAGAGACAACTTTAAACTTTTTAGATTTTGGATGGCCTATAACTCTTTAAGATTGCCAACCTGGTTTCCTACGGACATGTTGAAATCAAATTTAGATATTAGATAGTTATAAATTTACATATTAAGACATCGAAATCTTGGTGACATAGAAATGACCTATTGTCTTGTATCATAATTTTATAAAAATGAAGTTTTATCTATTATCTTGTTTTGCCTCTACCTCTAGTATCTTGTTTTGCAAAATTGTTTATGCTTAATTTCACTACGTATAAAATGGTCACATCAATATCTTTGGTACTTGTGCTAGGCCGTTACAAAGAAGGTCACATCAATATATTCTAAACGCCGCCTTTACAGAAGGGTCAAATCAATATAGATTTTAAATCTTTAACGGATGTTTTATCCATTATAAAGCTCCATTGGCATTAGAGCGAACCAATTTGCAATAGATAACAATATACTCTTCGCTGCAAACAGATAGATTTGGGATGATTCTCTGGTGCTTGGGGGGCAAAACTCAGCGGTGTATCATGGGAACTTGCTTCTCCCGTGGAGCCATTCCTGTGGAAGATGAGGATACTTCCAGCCATTCGCCAACTTCATCTCATGGAGTCATTCCTTCGACCAGAAGAAGCTTGTCCCGTGGATCCATTGGTTCCGAGGATGAGGACACTGGTTCTGGAATTTCATTTGTCCTTTTTGCATTCATATCTCGTTTTTCCTGCACCAGTCATGCTCAACATGAATTATTTTCATGGATACAGGACCATGGATAATTTTTTTTCTCTGGACATTTATGAGAAAACGTATGTGCGACTGCCAAATCATATGATCACCGAACTGACACCCGCGACCACCATCTCCGATCGTAAGCTATATGTTATAGGTGGTACAATCGGTGGATCCATTCAATTCTTTGTTATATGTGATTATATGGATCATAAGCTATATGTTATAGGTGATTAAATGGTCTCATACCTTTTCCATGATCAAGACGAGGCGTGGGACTGTTGCAGCCTCTATCGATGGAAAATTATGTGTTTGGAGGTTACGAGAGAGGAGTGCATGATTGGGGTGAAGTGTACAATGTATCTGCTAATACATGGATGCCCACGCCAATACCTGCGTCCAAATTCCTAAACGAAGCAAATTTGGCATATCTTTACCCACTATTGACGTCTATTGTTTTGGGAAAGAAAATAATTGTACGAGGATTTGGTACCAGAATTGCATTTGACGTGATGTCTAATTCTTGGACTCAAGTTTCAGAGAATTTGATCAAACGGTGGAGGGATTTAAGCACCGCTGCTGTTGTGCAGAACATGCTAATTACCTGTCACGTTGAGGATGACCAACATGAATATCGATCTTGTCTTCTGATCCAGATCAGGATGTTTGGTTTCTGTTAGAAGGGATTGACCCTAGTATTCATGAAAATGCCTTTAAATCAAAGTTCATTGTCGTAAATGGGAAGCTAGTCATATATTATACTGGGGATGAAAATGATTTAAGATTTTAGATCTTTGAGATTAATGAAAAGCTACCGATGACTGTTAAGGCCAATCTTCTGCAGCAAACCACATTTCCTATAGGAACGATAATTGGGCCAGGTAACGTTTCTATGCTTCAAGGCACCTAGATTTTAACTAAATATTAGTTGACCAACTATTACTTCATTATTTGATTTATTTTTGGTAATTAGAAACCCTTTGCTATGTCTTTTCTTTTCCAGCGTTAAAGTGTTTAACCAACCAAATTTTAATTGACCAATTGTAGTTTCACTATTTAATTTGTTTGTGGCGATTACTAACCCTAATCCCTTTCTTCCGTCCTTTTTAAGGCATCTATGTGTTTTCTTGGCCAATCTTACTATAACCAATGAAGGATGAAAGTTCCTAATCCTACTGTAACCAATCTTACTACAACATTTTGAATCATCCCTCAATGGGTCAATGAATTATTGGATGTGCTAAAGCTAATATTATTAGGGAGGCATGCAGGCATTCACTTTACATTGGATATTTTTTCATAAATTTAAATATAGAGACAATGATTTCATTGTGTTAATTTCAATAAGTTTTACTAATAGTGATATTTGTATGATAGTTTTTATAGGTTTTACTTTCAGATGTTTCTTCATAAATTTAAATATAAATATAATGATACTAATTTAAATATAAAAGTAATGTTACTAGGTTTATATTAATTTTGATCAGTTTTATTTTTAGTTTCGAAGTCTTTCATTTTTACTATGGATGTTTTTTCTTTATACTTAAGTATAAAGACAATGATACTCTTTATTAATTTAGATAAGCTTCATTTTTAGTTTAATGTTTATTTCCAATTTTAAATATAAATAGTGATACTTGTATATTAATTTCAATAAACTTTATTTTTATTTTGGATGTTTTTCAAAAATTTAAATATAAAGACAATCATTACCTTTATTAAATCTTAATTATGAGTGTGTTTCATAATAGTAATAATGTACGACTCTCATCATGTTTTGATTTATAAATGAATAAGCAATGAATATATGATGTAATAGATGATAATACAACTAATGTGATAAGGCAACAATGTTTCTTAGTGATTCTCAAATAATTATAAGACCCCTAAGCTCAGATATGTTGTTTAAACCTATAGATTACATATGTGTGAAATGTTTGATAAAATGCATGTCATGGCTAGAAGGGGTTCAGTCAAGTCCTTGTTCAAGTGATCACATTTACATCATTATTATTCTAATATATTTCATTTCTGGAAGTGTGATGGAGTTATGGGCAATGACTTGAGCCCCAGGCCTGAAAAAGTGGCACAAAAATTGGGGTTGCAAGCTTAGAACTACCTAGAAAAGTTTGCAGTCGCACGCATGCTCATGTTGTGTGAGTGTCTCGAGGTTTCCAATCGTACTCTTGCCCATATCAAAGGAGAAACTAGGGGATTGATGCACTGAAAGTCAGTTTGTCTTCGAGGTTGTTCACTCGGAATGTTGGGATGACTCGTGGGTGTCCTATAGTAGGTGTAGAAGGTCTGTCTGATGTGTTTCGTCGATTCCACTTCCTTAACTGACACATAAGGAGTTGAATCATATCATAGTAACTCTTCCTCATGTGTTTATCTTGGTTGACATGTTACTTGGTTAGATGTGGGAGGAGGGCGTTATAAGTATGATATTATATGTGATCAACCTGGATCTTGAAAACAAAATTTATTTGTTATATATTGACTAATGTTAAGAAGAAAATGGAAATTTCTGAGATAAGAACTAATTCTCATGAACTTATGAATGAAACTTGGAGTTGGCTAGTTCTGAAAATGCCATGAGATGAAAGAGTTTTTCATAAAGCAATCCTATGAGGGTTCAAGATGGAAAACACTTTCTCGTAGAGTGTTTCTCTTATAATCACATTTGATCTAATTTGACAAATATTTGTCACACTGCCAACCATCTTGTCAAAATTATATGTTAGCAAAACAATGACGATTTGGAAACTCTTATCTCCCTTATTTTTTGGCAGATAAATAAAATATTAAAGAAGTATGATTAATCTCTTACCTTCTTAGGGTTTGATAGACCATGTAGGTATTAGTAGATATTAATAATCATCATCATTGTTCTTTTTATATGACACCTTACTAGAGAACTCGCTAATGGTAAAACATAAAGTTGTAGTAAAATTATGATAAAGAATTTCAATGTTACCTTTAAAAACTAAGAGATGTAAATCTCTTAATTTAAATTTTTGATAATAATAAATTACACTTTTATTTAATAAAAAAATGGTGTTTATCTAAAATATAAACTTAAAATATAAAATAATTATTAGAAAATTTTATTTTATATTTCCAATATTTTTTAATTATTAAAAAATATAAAATAAAATAAATAAAAAATATTTAAAATTTATTAGAATATTTTATTTTATATTTCCAATAAAAATATATAAAGTAAAATTAAAATTATTAAAAATTATAGAAAATATAAAATAAAACCAAAATTATAAAAAATATAAAATAAAATAAATAAAAATATGAAATTAAATGTTTTTTCATTAAATCATTAAATTTAAAATATAAATCTATATCTTCTTGAGTACATGCTAATCGAGAGAGAAGTTTTCAAAGATTTCTATGCAGGATTTTTCTAAATGAGGAATTATATATATGAAAGATTGTTTATTTAAAATGTGTAAATATTTTTTATTAAATAAATAATAATGATAAGGATGAATAATTATTAAATTTAAAATTAATTTATATTTTTGTTTTTTAATATTTTAAATTTTTAAAATTTATTTTTCTATTAAAATGTAGTATTAAGAAGATTAATTTAAGATTATAGAGAAGGTTAGAAAGATGGATATTGTGATAAATAATTTGAAATTAAAATTGAAATGAGACTATCTCGATTTTAACATTGTATTTACTGATTTTGAAATGGACTCTGAAATTTTTATTGGTGAAGGAGATTATCACAGTCCAAGAAATTAGCCTCAATTCTGGTGGAAATTAGCAAAGATATCTAAGAGATAAAATTGTCTATGCTTAATTTCACCAAGTATAAAATGGTCACAATAATATATTTTGTGCTTACGTATAAAATGGTCACATCAATATCTTTGGTGCTTACGTATAAAATGGTCACATCAATATCTTTGGTGGTTGAGCTGGGCCATTACAAAAAAGGTCACATCAATATATTCTAAACACCGCCTTTACAGAAGGGTCACATCAATATACATTTAAAATATTTAATAGATAGTTTATCCATCATAAATCTTGATTGGCATCAGAGCGAAGCAATTTGTAACCGATAACAGTATACTCTTCGCTGCAAACAGATAAATCTGGGAGGATTCTCTAGCGCTTGGGAGGCAAAACTCAACGGTGTATCATGGGAAGTAGCTTCTCCCGTGGAGCCATCCGTAAGGAAGATGAGTATACTTCATCTTCCAACCATTCGCCAACTTCATCTCGTGGAGCCATTCCTTCGCCGGGAAGAAGTTTGTCCCGTGGAGCCATTCCTTCGCCGGGAAGAAGTTTGACCCGTGGAGCCATTCCTTCGCCGGGAAGAAGTTTGTCCCATGGAGCCATTGGTTCCGATGATAAGGAGATTGGTTTTGGAATTTCGCCCATCCTTTCTGCATTCGTATCTTGTTTTAATCCCGTGCTAGTCATGCTCAACATGAATGATTTTGCATGGATACAGGACCATGGAAAATCTTATTGGGTGTACGCAGGTTTTTCAGAGAGCCAACATAATTTTGTTGCTCTGGATATTTATGAGAAAACGTATGTGCGCCTGCCAAATCATATGACCACCGAACTGAGACCCGCCACCACTATCTCCGATTGTAAACTATATGTTATAGGTGGTACAACTGGTGGATCTATTCAATTATTTGATCCAGTCTTGATTAATTGGTCTCATATCCTTTCCTACACGATCAAGATGAGGGCCGGGGTTGTTGCAGCCTCTATCGATGGAAAATTCTATGTGTTTGGAGGGTATGAGAGAGGAGTGCATGATTGGGGTGAAGTGCACAATGTATCTACTAACACATGGACGCCCACGCCAATACCTGTGTACGAAGTCCTAAATGAAGCAAATTTGGAAGATCTTTATCCACTATTGACGTCTGATGTTTTGGGAAAGAAAATAATTGTATGAGGATTTGGTATTGGAATTG
The DNA here is from genome assembly GCA_034641835.2 of Pinus albicaulis. NCBI lineage: Eukaryota > Viridiplantae > Streptophyta > Pinopsida > Pinales > Pinaceae > Pinus > Pinus albicaulis. The sequence goes on along the minus strand of CM076578.1, from coordinate 613,508,652 downwards.
CATTTGACGTGATGTCTAATTCTTGGGACTCAAGTTTCAGAGAATTTGATCGGCGGCTGCAGGGATTTCAGCACTGCCACTGTTGTGCAGAACATGTTAATTACTTGTCACGTTGAGGATGGCCAACATGAAATATCCATCTGGGCTTATGATCCAGATCAGGATGTTTGGCTTATGTTAGAAGGGACCGACCCTAGTTTTCACGAAAATGCCTTTAAATCAAAGTTCATGGCCGTAAATGGGAAGATGGTCATATATTATACGGGGGATGACGATGATTTAAGATTTTCAATCATTGAGATTAAGGAAAAACTTGGGACGACTGTTAAGGTCAATCTTTTGTGGCAATCCACATTGTCTCTAGGAACGATAACTAGGCCAGGTAACATTTCTATGCTTCAAGGTACCTAGTTTTTAACTAAATATTAGTTGACCAACTGTCACTTCATTATTTGATTTATTTTTGGTAATTAGAAACCCTTTGCTATGTCTTTTATTTCCAGGCGTTAAAGTGTTTAACCAACCAAATTTTAATTGACCAACTGTAGTTTCACTATTTAATTTGTTTGTGGGGATTACTAACCCTAATCCCTTTGTTCCATCCTTTTTCAGGCGTGAATGCATTTTCCTGGCCAATCTTACTACAACCAATGAAGGATGAAAACTCCTAATCCTACTACAACCAATCTTACTGCAACATTTTGAATCATCCCTCAATGGGTCAATGAATTATTGGATGTGCTAAAGCTAATACTATCAGATAAGCATGCAGACATTCATTTTATATTGGATATTTTTTCATAAATTTAAATATAGAGACAGTGATACCATTATGTTAATTTCAATAAGTTTTACTAATAGTGACATTTGTATCATAATTTTTATAGGTTTTACTTTCACTTGGGATGTTTCTTATAAATTTAAGAAACAAGACAATGTTACTAATTTAAATATAAAAGTAATATTACTACATTTATATTAATTTTGATCAGCGTTATTTTTAGTTTCGAAGTTTTTCATTTTTACTATGGATGTTTTTTCTTTATACTTAAATATAAAAACAATGATACTCTTTATTAATTCAGATTTTATTCATTTTTAGTTTTATGTTTCTTTTAAATAGTGATACTTATATATTACTTTCAATAAATTTTATTTTTATTTTGGATGTTTTTCAAAAATTTAAATATAAAAGCAGTCATACCTTTATTAAATATTAATTTCAATAAGCTTCTTTGATCCCAAACCATAAGAAGTCATTATTTATGTTATAACTATTAACTAGTATTCAGGTGTTGGAAAGTTAGTACAAATATCTATATATATTTTAGATCCTAAAGGCATGAAACATAAGTTTTGTTTAAATATATATGAATCCATATTCACTTTCCGCACTCCTTTCAGCTAATTAGATTACACAATAAGTTAAATTGGGTTGAATGGAAATATGGTTATGCAGTAAATCAGTTCGTTCGCTGTAGCCAGCCAACCGAGTTGCTTCTAGCGCAATTTTCCAGAAGAGATTGGAAACCTTAGCGCACTTTTGCAGAAGAGATTCGAAGCTGAAGGCTTCAAGTCTCTGAGATGCATATTATTTGCACCTCTTTGCAAAAAAATAAATAAATTGTAATTTTAATTATTTATTGAGGGTAAAAATTATTTAGAAAAAAAAATAATAAGTTACTTATTATTTTAAAAGAAACAAAATTAAAATGTAATATTTTTTATACCTAATTAAAGTTATACACTATATTATATAAAGCCAATAATAATATATTGAAATTAATAAATTATAATAATAATAAAAATAGAGAAACAATGTTAAAGAATAAAAAATAATTGAATTACTATATATTACAAATATATAATAGCTTTTTTTAAATTAATAATTGAATTAAATATATAAAATATTTTGAAATTAATTATTAATAATTTTTAAAACATTTATTGAGAATAAACAACTAGTTTAATAAATATAGTTTACATAATTATTATTACTTAAAATTTATTGGTTTAAATTTTCTCAATACTTCAATTATTCTATAAATTTATTAAATCATTACTATTATGAATAGTAATTTTTAAAATATAAATTTTCATATCCTTAAATTTTTATTTTTTAAATATCTATATTTTAAATATAAAATGTAAAATTTCATTTAATTAACATACTTTATAAAAACCAATAAAATATTCTTACTATTTGTAAAATTTCATATATATATAACATTTTTATAAAGTATAACATTCATTCACTTTGTTATTGTACACATTTTCATAATAATACTAAAATATTAATATAATAAAAACTATCTTCAAATTGAAAATACACTATTAAAATATAATTTAATATTAAAAAATAAAAATATATCTACAAATTTCAAAGGTTTTTCTAATACACAACCTACCATGTAATTACAATCGTATAGTTTTATATATGTTATATAATAAGTTAATAATAAATAACTAAATACATTATATTGTTTCTATGGGCTTGTTTAGTTTGAAATAAGAATTTTATTTTTTATTTAATGAGAATTTCAGAGTTTCTATTTAATTATTAATAATTATTATTGTTCATTGATATCAATTCATCATACATATTAAAGGACTTACTTTATAATAATTGCATAATGTTAAAATTTTAAAAATCATAAAACTAAATCATAATTTTATTTTCAATTATTATTATGATTATTAATTATAAAAAGAATTAATATATAATTTAAACATATATACATTAAAAAACATGTGTAACAATATTCTTAATTATAAAGATTTACTCTCATTTTATTATAAAGATTCTTATTTTGTATAAGATTTGTGACAATATTATGGGTTAATATTTCTATTTAAAAATATTAATAATCTCTACAATCCACGTGATAATAATTGATAATGTAATTGAAATTTTGAAAGCTCTATTTAAAAATAAACACGACTACACATGTAATTTGGTGGATGTGAGTGATTTAACCTCCACATAAAATTCTAGAATATTTTTAGTAGCAACCATAAATCAAAAGTTGAAATTTATTTTAAAAAAAAAAATATTCCCTTCCTATATTTTAATCAAATCGATTAATTAAAAAAAAATCATAGAACTTTGGGTATAATGGGCTGTGGTATTAATAGACTATGATATGGGTCTGTGGTGTTGTAATCAAACTTATTTATAAGTTATGAATGTCTATAGTAAAGTGGAGGTGAACCTCCATGGTTTATATATATATATATATATATATATATATATATATATATATATATATATATATAAACCATGAAAGTTCACCTCCACTTTATCATAGACATTCATAAAATAAAATTGTAATTTCTTTAATTTATATGATTTATTTAGATGATTCTTGTAGTTTATGTGTGGATTTTTTTTGTGATTAAATTTTTTAAATACTAATTGTTTGGAGTCTAATATTGTCTTTTTGTTGTTTTTTAACAATTTGTTTTGGAAAATATTGATTTTAATAAATAAATTTGTTAAATTTATTGATAAATTGTTAAAATTATTGACGAGCGGGAAAATTCACATTCAGGGAATGTAAACAACATGCTTTAGGTATGTATAATGTTCTAAATATAAAGTTGCAATGCGTACCTTTTGTGTGTTTTGTGTATTATGGAGCTCAAAGTATTGCTCCATTTGTAGTATCCAAGTTATCGGATCCTTTCCATCAAGCATCCTCATATCTATCTTTGGAATATGGTGGGTCTTAAATCTAACATTATAGTCAATGAAATCATGATTAACATTTCTTTTGTTCTCATCATGAGTTTTCTCTACTACCTTTTCTTCATTAGGAAGCTTTTCCTGTAGAAAGATTGCCAAAAATTCCTTCAAAATTTCCATGTCTACTTTTAGATCATTCTTCATGTCTTCCATGTTGCATTTCAGTTTTTCTTCTATACCATCAATCTTAGCTTCCATGTCATCCATATTAGCTTCCACCCCATCCATCTTAGCTTCTACGCCATCTATCTTAGCTTCCATGTTATTCTTCAAACCATCCATCTTAGCTTCCACACCTTTCTTCAAACCATCCATCTTAGCTTCCACATCTTTCTTCAAACCATCTATCTTAGCTTCCATTTCAATTTTTGTTACTCTTTTCGAGAGCGAATTTTGTTGCACTTGGTATTGTAATTTTGATACATCATGTTGCACTTCTTCCTCTTCATGAGTCATAGTAGAGCCCTTTTAGGGCTTAGTTGGTTTTGAATTCTTTTTAGGGGGAATTTTAGAACCCAATACTGATATCTATGCTTCAGTATGCCCTTGGAATAACTTCAAACTGATTTTTCAAACAATACTTATGCAATTTATAAAAAGAAATACACACCTTTTTCTTGCTTTTGAGGAGCTCGATATTGAAATTGATGTCTCTCTATAATTTCGGATCCCAAATATTTTATATTCAATTCTTAAGTAGCCCTATGAATCTTCTTTCCAATTCCACAATTCTGACCTGATTTGGATTCTTCAAGTCAAAGTTATTTTGAATCTCCCACTATGACCCAATTATGAACTAGTTCAGTAGAGCGAACTTGTACAGCATGCCACGTGTCATATTTTCGTCCTTCGGCTCTGAAATAGATACACAGGAAACTAAATTCTGTGTACTTTTGGACACTTTTTACAGAATTCTAATATGATGCTCAAAGAGAGAGTTATGACGATTTTCCCAAGGTTGCCTCTTTGAGATGAAATTCGGGATCCTACAAAATCCCTAACTTCCACAGCTCATATCTCCAAAAATATTGCAAACCAAGATCTAAATTTTTTCCACGAAGTTCCTTCGGATTTCAACACAAATGGGTTTTTTTTAGCTTCTGAATCTTCGTAGAAAAAACTTTATAACACAAATTCCACGATAACTTGTTTGAAGCAACGAAACACTAGAATCCAAAGCTCTGATACTAAATGTTATGAAACCATCTCACAAAATATAAGAAAATAGAGATCAATGACTTAGAAATCAGCCACTTCAAGGGGGAAACCTCCTTTATATTACATAAATGAACAATTCTTAGATGATTCGCATGAAAAGACCTCCTTTCTATATATAGGGGTCCATGGGGTCACAATATAATCCAAGTTGACCTAACAATAATAATGTAAGGGCACAACAATAACAATAGTGGGCTGCTATGGGGCACAATAATGAAAATATGGGGACTATAAAGGTACAAAAATAACAATAATGTGGCTACACTAACAACAATAAGGGACTACACTAGTAATACAAGGCCCTAACAACCATGCTAAGGGTTGGAGTGGCCCACGTTGGGTGTGATCCTCAAGTGATTTTGATGGCTTAGATGCCCTGCGACGCTACTACTCAAGCCATAAGGTAGGCATGACAATCATCTTAGGACTCACATAACCTATAAAACAAAAACAAAAAATTTAAAAACAAACGTATAATTGAAAAAAAAAATTAACACATTAAATAACATTAATTTTCTTATTTTTTATGAACAAAATATTACTAAAATGACAAACAATCCCCTGCAATTTGTATTCTCACTACACATCAAAATATTTTGTGTATATGATTTTCAAGTACTTCGAGTTAAAAATGGGTAAACTATTAAATTTCCATTACCACACTTCAATAGAAAATGTGACACACATTCATGGATTCACTTCTAGTATGCATCCTGCAACAAATATAAAAGAACATGGAAAAAAATTATGCTTCTCAAACTGATTATTTAAATAATATGCAAATATAATTATCTTGAACTTCATTTAAATAATGTACACATTAAAAGAATATTATATGAAAGTTGAGTTTTTATGTTCTCTTTTGTATTCGTTAAGAAAAAAATATGATTTGATCCTTTAGCAGAACAAATCTACACCTATTTTTTATTTTTTATTGCTTAGTAAAGTATATACACAAGCTATTACATACAATAAATAAGATGGTATAGAATCAAATGCATAATTATTTCAGATAAGATCTATGTATTTAATTATTTTAGTATAAAATGTTATGGGGTGTAGCTTAATTAGTGATCACTTTGTTATCAAGTAATATGTAAAGCATGAGGTTCAAAGTTCGAGTCCTCGTGGGTTAGACCAATGACAACAAAAATTAGTATGAACAATTTCGAATAAGAATGAAAAAGCTATGAAAATGTGAAAGTTCAAATAGCCTTTCATAACCATTTATTCAAGTTTACAAAAGAAGAAAAAAATATATAAGTCATTTGCTAGAAAAGAATAGAAAGTTTGAAGATAATCAAGAGTTTCTAGATCTTATCAAAAGTATCTCATTAAGATTATGTTCATCATTAATAAAGGGTGGGAATCCTTGCTTAATAAGAGAAAGAGGTAGAGAATTCAATGTTGCTCATTATCCTAAAGAGGTTTTATATGATAGAATTGCGTTTCTAAATACAATTACATTTGTTTGACATGAACATTTTCATCTAATTAAGCAATAAAGAAAAACATAAGTTAGAAATTCAATGATGTTAATCAAATAAATTTATTTCATAAGAAAATGATGTCAAAAAAAAATTAAGGGGTAAATTTTCAAGTTTATGCAACTAATGGAAAACATGTTAACATATTTCATTAGGAGTACCAAACTAAATGGATTATAATTTCCAAACATCTTTGGGAAAGTATTTGTCTCGTAAAAATGATGCTCTTATGGATTGGTATAAGTAGTTTATATATATCCATTAGCTTATTCAAATATGATTTGTCATTAACAATTTGCAAAATATATGGGTTCCACTTGCCAACAAGTATGGCTAACTAAAATGCCCTCAATATATATATGGGAGCCATTTAGCAATTCAATATTATTGTTATGATGTGGTTGTTTTTACAATTTTTTCCCTTTACAAGATACACAAAATGGTAGTATGAACACATAATTGATAAACAGTGAAAAATTATTTCAAATGTTATATATCTCGTGACTTTTAAGAAGAAACACTTAGATATAGTAGTTTCATGATGTCTTTTTGTTCCACTTGGAGGAGTGTTGTTATCATTATTTTCTTAAAGGAATATCCATGTCTTCTACTTTACCTCTTTAAAAAAGAAAATTCTCCACTAAACACATGTGAGATTTGTTTTACTTCGTTAAAATCTTATATATATTTATATGGAAAATATTACTTACATAAAAACAATTATGTAAAAAAATTAACTATAAATTACATCTCATTATAATTATTAAATGAATAAAAATATTGTAAATAAAAATAATTTATTTTTACATACATGCTATGTATTTACGTATAAATAAAATAAAAATATTAGATATATTAATTTGTTTAAAATATTTATATTTATATATTTTAAATTTGTAAATAGTAATAATCAAATCTTATGTTTTTTAATCTTTAATATTAATAATTCAAAAAGAAACCATGGTTAAAAAAAACCTTTTAAAAAGAAGTGATGATGTTTTTTTTTTCACTTATGACAATGTTACATGTAAAAATTTTATTTGGGAGAAAAGTACTTGTTGGAATTAATGCTTCCATGACATGTGTCATTGTCATCATGAGTCTCTAGTATCAATCTAGAAGTAGTTATCATCATGTTAAACAATCTTTAATTTATTGTGATCAATATGATATTGAAGGGTGATTTGTTGCGTGTTATCACTCTTTCTCTCTCAGATTCTAATATGGTATCAGAGCAGGTATTGGCTTGATATCCTTAGGGAAGGCCAAGAAGATGCGAGAGAGTCTTGAGTGTTATTGATCCTCTTTAAATAAATTAGGATAAAATATTGTATGTGTGAATTGTTTATCTAAATACATTTATTATTTTTTAGATCCATGGATTTGTGTGCTTAGTTATCTAGATCTATATGTAATGAGCATCCTTGTGTAATTTTTCACATGGTGATGTTGTAAATTTTAAATAAAACTACCGAATTGGGTGTAAACAAGTGGAAGAGCTTGTCGTCCACACTAGAGAGAGTGCTAGCGAGTCCTGAACTGAAGAGCTGAAAAGTGACGACCCTGTGGTCAAGGTTGTAGGAAGTTGTGAATGAGATGGTTCATTCCATTATCGACAACAACGATGTGAACGACCTGTTTTATGTTCTCGACCTCAGAGACCTTCCCAAATGTGTGCCTCTTTTATGTGTAACTCAGATCCAACGTTATTGTAGGCCTTACATATCAATCTAGAAGTAGTTGTCATCGTGTTAAACAATCTCTAATTTATTGTGACCAATATGATATTGAAGGGTGATTTTTTTTGTGTTATCGCTCTCTCTCTCTCAAATTCTAACATGGTATCAGAGCAGGTATTGGCTTGATTCCCTTAGGGAAGTCCAGGAAGATGTGAGAGAGCCTTGAGTGTTATTGATCCTCTTTAAATAAATTAAGATAAAATATTGTGATGTGTGAGGTGTTTATCTAAATACATTTATTGTTTTTTGGATCCATGGATTTGTGTGCTCAGTTATCTAGATCTATATGTAATGAGCATCCTTGTGTAATTTTTCACATGGTGACGTTGTAAAGTTTTAATAAAACTACTGAATTGGGTGTAAACAAGTGAAAGAGCTCATCGTCCACACTAGAGAGGGTGCTAGCGAGTCCTGAACTGAAGTGATGAAAAGTGACAACCCTGTGGTCAAGGTCGTAGGAAGTTGTGAACAGGATGGTTCATTCCATTATCAACAACAACGATGTGAACGACCCATTTTACGTTCTCGACCTCAAAGACCTTCCCAAATGTGTGCCTCTTTTATGCATAACACGGATCCAACGTTATTGTAGGCCCTAACCATGCTTTTGTCTCGATTCGACTTTGATATCTAGGTGGAAATCGAAGTCGATCCTAAATCTAAGCATCTCGCCAGATCACGTGATTTCGTTCAAGATAGACACACACCTCAAATAAGTGGTGAGTGTCAGCGTGAATTTAACCATGCTTGATTCTATTCCACTATGTCAAATGAATACATTCTTCTTCTTTTCTGAAGTTGTTGAGAGGGATAACAAAACATCGGCACCTCGACATAGAAATTGGGGGCACCGTGACCTTTGAGGAGAATCGAAACTAGGACATCTGCAATGCCAGCGTGGAACAAGACATCATTGTTCCACTTGGAACCCTAGTGAAAAAAATATAAGCGTCTGTTAAAATATATAATTAACTCTCGCATGGAGATTTAACTATAATTAGAGAGTCAGTTACGTGAGCGTTGAGTCAAGTCGAGTTATGTAATGGTCAAGTCGAGTTATGTGATAGATGAGTTTGGTAAGTGTGTGCATGTCAAGCGAGTCGTTAATCGAAACTGATAAATACCCTTCACCGAGTTCATTGTATTCAAAGATTGAAGATCAAGTTTGTGTGATCAATAGAAGAGCCGCAGCTCGTGTGTGTTATTGTGTGTGAATTATTTGTGTTATTTGTGCCTTTACTCTTCTTCCTTTCCAACAAATTGGTATCAGAGTGAGGTTACAAAGAGTCAGGAAGGATAGATCAGCGATAATCTGTGTGTGAGCAGACAAATTTTTTACTCGCTTATTTAAGCTATAACGTATCTAGTAGTTATACTTAGATCGTTATAACGCTGGTGGGCTCAGCGAAGAACCGCGTTAAAAGTGGAAAACTTACCACTTTCTTGTTGCACGCAGATATGTTTCTTTTTCCATGTGTTAGGGAACTAACGCGCCACAATAGCAACGTGTAGTGGGTTAAGCACACAACCTTCATACGTTAAGCACACATTAGTGAACCAAAAGTAAAAATAAGTTGACATGGTTCAACGGTTCAAAATATATTATTGCTTCATGATTTGAAAAGGTTTGATTTTATTCGAAAGGAATATTTTAAAAGGGGTTTGATTTTTTCTTTAAAAGTATTCAAAAGGAGTTTTTGAATATTACGAGGCTTAAAAGGTTTTGTGTTGAGACATTTTAATGATTTTTGAAAAGTGAGTGATTATAATAAGTTTTTTTTTTAATGGTTTATTATATAAGTTTATTTTTAAATATAAGATTTTTCATAAAGAAATTTTTTTTTTTTAAAATAAAATTTAGGGTTTTATTATAAGGTTTTTTTTCTTGAGCTTTGCAAAGTTTACAAAATAAGAAATTTAGGGTTTCATAAGAGAAGTGAAATTTTTTGAAGAAATATGGCAACAAGCAGTTTTCAGCCACAATTTCTTTCTTTCACAGGGAAGGATTATGATGTGTGGGCCATTAAGATGGAGACCATGTTAAAAGCGCATGATGTTTGGGATCATATCAAGTTTGGTTTTGCATAACCTCATAATGACGTAGAAAAACGAGCTCTCAGTAATGCAGAGAGGGAACAATGGAAGAAAGACAAAAGGAAGAATGCAAAAGAGTTGCTTCTTATCCAGCAGAGAGTGGATCGAGCAATGTTCCAGAAGATTATGATCACGTCTTCAGCAAAGGAAGCATGGGAAAATTTGGTATGACCAAAGTAAATATTGTAAATTGCAGAGTACTAGGAGATATTTTGAAAGTATGCAGATGAACAAGACAAAGGACATTGATTTTTTCATGAATAGGGTCATGTCTATCGTAAATCAATTAAAAATTTATGGTGAATAAATTAAAGATCGAACAGTGATTGAAAAGGTCCTTAGATCTTTGTCTACCAAGTTTGATGTTGTGGTAGCATCCATAGAAGAAGCCAAGGATTTGGAAAATTTGACAGTTGATGAGTTGATTGGATCACTTCTATCGCATGAGGCAAGGATAGACAAAAATAAGGATTCCACTTTAGAAGCTACTTTCAAAAGTAAAGTTTCTATTTCAAGAGGTCGAGGCAGAGGTCGATCGAGAGGCAGAGGACGAGGCAGAAGATATGGTGGTCAGGTAGATGGTCGAGAAGAGCATGAACATGAAAGTGGAACCAACAACAGCATAATATTAAACAATAATCAAAGGTGAGATTTTATTATTGCAATAAATTTGGTCATTATGCTCGTGATTGTAAGAAGAGGATAGTTGATCAAGGAAACGAGAGAGATAATGTTAGTACAGATAATACTAACTCCATGTTCCGAGCTTTCCATAACATGAATGAATCATCTAATAATGTGTGGCTATTAGAAAGTGGTTGCAGTAACCACGTGACAGGCAACAAGAGTTTGGTTGCAAATTTGGATCAATCTGTGAAGACAAAAGTAAAGTTGGGGACTGACAAAATTGTGGATGTAGAAGGCAAAGGAGTGGTCAACATTCTGACCAAGAATCAGGAACTAAAGACAATCTCATAGGCATATTATGTTCCTTGTCTCAAACATAATTTGATAAGTGTTGGTAAATTGACGTAGAAATGATACCGAGTTATCTTTTAGGGACACGAGTGTGTTATTTATGACAAGCCCCAAAGAAAGCAACTGATAGAAAAGGCACAGATGAAGAGGAACAAACTCTTTCCTCTAATCATGAATTACAATGATAAGGTCAGTTATTTTACAGTTGCATGTTCTAATGAATATTGGTTATGGAACTTTTGGTTTGGACACTTTCACTTTTCTAGTTTAATATTGTTGTAGCAGAAATGGATGGTCAGAGGATTACCTCCCATCAAAGAACCTGCTATTACTTGTGAGTGTTTCATCATGGGAAAGAAACATCGTGAAATTTTCCAAAGGGAGTTTCATACAGAGCAAACAAACCACTTGAGTTGGCACATACAAACTTGTGTGGACCTATGAGGACATCGATTGGTGGAAGTTGTTACTTCCTCACTTTTATTAATGACTATAGAAGAAAGACTTAGGTTTACTTTTTGAAGCAGAAGTCTGAAACTTTTGCAAAGTTCAAGAATTCAAAGCCTTAGTAGAGAACCAAAGTGATCGACAGATCAAGGTATTGAGGTCATATCATGATGGATAATATGATTCAAAGGCATTCCATGATTACTGCAAACAACATGGAATCGGAATACAATTTACAACCAGATACACACCACAACATAATGGTGTAGCAGAGAGAAAGAACAGAACAATTATGAACATGATAAGGAGCATGTTGAAAGCAAGAAACTTGTTTAATGAGTATTGGGAAAAAGCAGTTTCATGTGTTGTTTATGTGATAAACGGATCTCCTACAAAGAGTGTGATGAACAGAGTTCTAGAAGAAGCATGGTCAGGTATGTCATGCAACGTATCTCATTTCAGATTTTTTGGATGTGTAGCCTATGCACATGTGCCTAAGAAGATAAGAGGAAAATTAGATGATCAAAGTGAAAAATGCATATTTATTGGTTATAGTGAGCAGTCAAAAGCTTACAAATTGTATAACCCTGTCACCAAGAAGACCATAATCAGCAGAAATGTTGTGTTCAAATAACAAGAGTCGTGGAATGGTATTATAGACAAAACAATTGATGCACAAGCACCATTGATGGAAGAGGATGATGTAGTAGAAAAGGAGCAGAAATAATCAAAAGATCAGACACCAAATAGAGTCACACCAGCAAGGACTGCAAGATTTTCAGAGTAGCATGGATCTTCAAGTAGATCAACAGACCAGAATTCTCCAAACAACCAACCAGGTGATGAATCAAGCAATGGTAAGAGAAAGATGAGAAGTCTGAAATATATTTATGATTATTTAGATGTTAGTTCAAATTTTGCATTGTTGTCATTCCAACCTTCTTCATTTGAAGAAGCAATCAGAGATCAAAATTGGGTGTAAGCCATGGATGAAGGAATTGAATCTATTGAAAAGAATGATACATGGAATTTGGTTAATTTTCCAAAGGATAAAAACCTCATTGGTGTGAAGTGGGTGTACAAGACAAAGTTGAATGAGAAAGGTGAAATTGACAGATTTAAAGCAAGACTTGTAGCAAAAGGATTCTCACAGAAACCGGGAATAAACTTTGGAGAAACATTTGCTTCAGTAGCCAGATTGGATACCGTAAGAGAAGTTCTAGCCACAACAGCTCAAAACAAGTGGAAATTATATCATATGGATGTCAAACCATCCTTCTTGAATGGAATTCTAGAAGAAGATATTTATGTTCAGAAACCTCTAGGTTATGAAGTTGAAGGTAAAGAAGATAAAGTTTACAAGTTGAAGAAAGCGCTCTATGGTCTCAAGCAAACACCTAGAGCATGGTATAGCAGAATTGAAAGTTACATGATTAAGAATGGATTTTGCAGAAGCAGCATTGAGCCTACCTTGTACACAAAGGTAAATGAGCATGGACAGATTTTGATTGTTTGTTTATATGTTGATCACATTATTTTTATAGGTGATCTTAAGTTAGATGAATTTAAAGTAGCCATGATGAAATAATTTGTGATGACAGAACTTGGTCTCATGAAATTATTTCTTAGCATAGAAGTTGAGCAAGCTGAAAAAAGGAATTTTTGTCTGCCAAAATAAATATGCTAGAGATTTTCTGTAGAGATTCAGGATGGATAATTGCAAACCTGTACCTACACCAATTGCAACAGTTACAAAGTTAAGTAAGGATGCTGAAGGATCAGATGTCAATCCAACTCTATTCAAAAGATTGGTTGGTAGCTTCATGTATCTCACATCCACAAGATCAGATGTTATGCAAGGAGTGAGTTTGATTTCCATATTTATGGAGACTCCAAAAGGCACACATTGGAGTGCAGGAAAAAGAATTCTGAGATACATAGCAGGAACTAGAGATTGTGGCATAATGTATGCAAGTACATAAAAGAAAGATTTGATTCGATACACAGATAGTCATTTTGCAGGAAGTTTGGATGATAGGAAGAGCATTTTTTGTTATGTCTTCCATCTTGATTCAGGTGTGATTTCATGGGCATCTAAGAAGCAACCCATTGTAACATTATCATCAGCAGAAGCAGAATATGTAGTAGCAACTTCAGTAGCATGTCAAGCAGCATGGTTAAGAAGAGTAGTGGATGGAGTCAAGCATAAACAACAAGGAGCAACAGCAACATATTGTGACAACACCTTAGCGATTGCACTATCCAAGAATAGTGGCGATTGCACTATCCAAGAATAGTGTGTTTCATCAAAAGAGAAAGCATATTGATAGTAGAGATCACTTTATTAGAGAACTTGTGAGCAATGGAGAAGTTCACTTGAAGCCTTGTAAATCTAGTGATCAACTGGCTGATATATTTACAAAGTCATTAGCAAAAGATGTGTTTGAGTTTCACAAAAGAAACTTGGGTGTTGTAAGCCTAGCTGCGACATAGACCAACAGGCATGTTTGAGCTATGATGAGTTATGTTTTATTTTAGCGGTCGTAATTAAGGGGGAGTGTTAAAATATCTAATTAACTCCTACATGGAGATTTAACTATATTTAGAGAGTCAGTTAAGTGAGCGTTGAGTCAAGTCGAGTTATGTAATGGTCAAGTCGAGTTATGTGATAGATGAGTTTGGTAAGTTTGTGCATGTTAAGTGAGTCATTAGTCGAAAAGGATAAATACCCTTCATCGAATTCATTGTATTCAGAGATTAAAGATCAATCAAGTTTGTGTGATCAATAGAAGAGTCGCAGCTCGTGTGTGTTATTGTGTGTGAATTATTTGTGTTATTTGTGCATTTACTCTTTTGCCTTTCCAACAAATTTGTTGTGAAAAGATCCGTTGCAATTTAGAAATTTTGTATACCATTCACTCTCATGCTTAAGGAAGTTTGTGAAGCCATTCGTGGTTCGTATTGTGGTGACTATGATTTGTATTTGGAGAGGCTAAAAACTTCCCTCCTCCACTTATTTCTATCAGAAGACATCTGGTAGAAGATTGGAGATTGTTACAATGGAAACAACACTTTATATGGAAGGATATCTCTCATAAGTAATTCGATCTACTAATAAAAAAAATTAAAAAAAATGTGGAACCTTTTGGTTGTCGAGATCAGTTATGGAGGTGGGAGCAAGATATGTTAGGAACGATGTTGTCGATGGACTTTCTATAGTCAATGTTGTGTTGATCGAGATCTGCATATATCAAAAGCATTAGTTTTGTCTCAATATGTTATGATGCGTTTTTGGCATTTAGTTGTTATTTAAAATTTTAAAAATAAATAAATAAATAATAAATAATAAATTGTTGGTAGAAAAATTATTTGTGAAAAAGAATTGTTGATAAAAATCAAATACAAAAGAACAAAGAACAAGCCAATTATTGCATTGACTAATATGGCCATTAGTGCTCTGGGAGCATTAGTCACAGGTAGTTCTTAATAAGGTCAAGTTGGTGTCACCCATCGTGCTCTAGGAGCGTCAGTACACGTTATTTGATACAAGGTCAAGTTGTATAATTGTGTGTTGAAGACATTCTATATCCATAATGCTATCCTAGATAACTGGTGAATATAGCGGAAGGCCATATATTCAACAGATGGTGGCAGTTCCATAAGATGCTCAGTATCGATACTGACTCGTTGTGCTCCGAGAGGTTGAGAAGTGTCAATTATGGAAAGTACATCAAAGATGGTCTGAAGTGGTTGTCTTAAATGGATCAAGTGGGAAGCTCGAAAGTGTGGTGAAAAAAAAGAGCGTAAATTGTGAGATTTCAGAGTGGATATGAGTGCTAGTGATGTCTATATCACACAAATCTGACAAAGGTTTATTTGTTGTTGTAATGTGTCTTTTCTATATTTTCTACATGTAAGCATTAAGGGAAGGTGTTGGAAGTAATATTTCCATATCATGTGTGGTTGTCATCATGAGTCCCTATGCGTTAATCTATAAGTAGTTGTTTTCCTATGTGTGAGTTGTAATAATGACCTAGTCGTGTTGAAGCCAGTGTGTTATGTCCTATATATTTGTAATTGTTTTAATCAATATGATATTGAAAAATGATTTGTTGTGTATTATCGTTTTCTCCCTCATTTTCTAACAATTCTAAATCTTTTATTTTTACTTTATCTTCAAGCAAACTTCAATAAACATTTGAGAATTTGATTCACCTCATTGAAATTTTGGATTCATAAAATATATATATATATATATATATATATATATATATATATATAAATATATATATATAATAGTATAAAAAATTATGTAAAATAATTAATAAAAAAAAATTATGAGCAAAAATATTGTAAATATAAATATATTATTTATAATATTTTAAATGGATATCGATTTGATTATAATAAGCATTTAGAGAATTCGATTTGCTTTAATAAATATTTGGATCCATCAAAAATATATAATTGTATAAAAAAATATGTAAAACAATTAATAAAAAAAAACTTATAAGTAAAAATATTGTAAATATAAATATATTATTTATAATATTTTAAATGTATGATATCGATTTGCATGTAAGTGAAAATGTTATCTATATTAATTTATTTAATATATTTACATTTATATTGCTGACTCAAATTCATATATTTAAATTTTTAATATTAATAATTATACTTTAATGTTTTTACATTTTCAATATTAATAATCGGATTTGAATGTTTATTTTTTATTTTCCGTAAGGATTCATAGGCTTCATGGTATGTAGGTCAAATCAATGAAATAAATTGATTACATATGAAGAATGTATTTTTATATGTAAACTATAAATAATACGGACATTTTTTAATGAAACAAAAAGGCAATAAAATAAATAATGGATTGGTGAAGGTTTTTATTTTATTTAATTTTTAGTTTTTAATTTTAATTTTAATTTTTTTTTTAAACATAAATATTAATTTTATATTTCTATCTTTAATCATTCAAAATAACCTGGGTGTATTACACCAATACATTATATGCTATTTTACATTTCCATTTTTAATCATTCAAAATAACCTGGGTGTATTACACCATTACATTATCAGCGTATATGCATCATCAGAGAATGAGTTATGGATGAGCATTAAAAATCAAATTCTCTCCATGTATGTTATGGATGAGCATTAAAAATCAAATTCTCTCCATGTCTCATCACTGAACACTCAATATTAGTCAAGCAATATAGTCAATTGTCAGTGTGAAGGAAAGAAAATTTGAATTAGTTAAAAAGAGTGTCAATGAGAATGTAGGATCTACTGTGAAACATGAGAAAGAATTGAGATTACAAATTTAACTAAAGCACCAAATGTACAAAATCAAGTTACTCAAAACTAATTTCATGATTTATTCTTCATCTTATTGCTTCATTATTTATGAACGATATAACTTCAAGCAGTAGTAGTTGCAGAACCAACACAAGTCGTAGTTGCCACACTCTGCAAATAAGCAAGGAATTCTTTCTAATCCTGTGTGGTATCCTCTTCAGAATTCCATAAGAAATGAGCATAAGATGCAAGAATGTAGCTGCAAAAAATTAAGACCCAGTTGGCCAAAATGAATTTAATTTATGATGTGTAGCCTCACCATGATCTAATACTACACATGGAGTCAACAAGAAAGTTGCAGACATAAGTTGAGGCTTTAACACAAAACTACAATAGAGTAATGAAAGGAAATATGGAATCCTACTAGTCATCAGAGGAGGCCAATTTTAGTGCATGATCAAAGTAAACATCGACCTTTATTGCATCCTTATGTGTTTCCCATATGAAATTTGCATATGGGAACAACTTTTGGATCACTAGGGCCATTTTATAGTATTCCTTTGCTTTCCCCATATTATGTTGCAACTAACATGCGGTCCAATATAATCATACTCGTAAATTAATCCAAACCAATATTTTAATCCATGTTTATCAAAACCTACTAGGAAAATATAATTTAATGCTAACTATGTTCTGAAAAATGTAGCAACCCCTATTTAAAATATACAAGTAATTACATAAATTTATGTGATTAATAATCAACACTCAACTAGTCAACTAATTAACACAGAATTTTCAAAAAGCACAAGTAGAGATGACTTACATGTATTGACGATATTTCTTACTTGTGCTTTTGGAGTTGAATGCTCTTTGAATTTTTCTAACCACAACAAAATTTTGGGGACGACTCTCCACCCAACCATAGTCTCAACTGCACATAAACTTCCTACAACTGGCCACACCAGACCCCTCAATTAACATACTACTTCCAGGGAATCCTTTGTCTCACAACACTTTTCTCCCAAGAGAATGGATGAAGGAATGATGAATCTCATCTTCCCGTCGTCCATTAAATAGACCAAATAATAAAAATCAAAGCAAAGAAAAGCAATATGAGCTATAATTAACAATAGAGTTTTGAATCTAGTGAGCCTTCCTAGCTTACCCACTCGTCCCCAGGATTTCACTTATTGACTCGAATAACTAGTTTTGGATTGTTGAGCTTAAGCCTCTAACCTTTGCGGTAACACATATCTTTCCTTCGGGGATTGGGGTGGTTGGGTAAATAGGCCATTGTTAGGTGAGCGCCTTCCTCTCCCGTTGGTCGAGCGATTTCATTCGAGGATTGGGGTGGGTGGGTAAATAGTATAAGGATAAACTTAAAATCCTTTTTATCCACCTGGAACATACATAATTGGCTCGCCTCCATTTCCCCTTCCTGTTTAAATATATGTCGATGCCAATGTTGATTCAATTCAGTCAACTTCGAGTATTGTGCTTGCTTAGCGCTTGTAGGAATAACATGACAAGGAAACTCTCTCTATGATACGCCAGCTAGACTGGATAGGTAAGCCTGGAAAGGGGAGGATTGAAAACCCCTATAACTAGGTACCGATCGGTCACGGTGCTCATAGCTTAGTGTGTTAAGATTCAACAAGATGATGAACCTAGTGAAAATTAAGCACCTTCACTAGGTGGGGCCCGCAAGGTATTTTTAGGTGTATGTCTATTTTTAGAATGGTGAGCATATTCTAAATTTAGCAGGATTTTGATTCTATATTGTTGAGCAAATTCTATCTTTGGATGAATTTATATTTTTAGAAGATAGACGAAGTCTATTTATAGATCGCTAATCTAAAAATATAATGCATGTCGATTATTATTAGCCCTTAATAATAATTAGACAATAAATAGTAACTTATTCTCTTGGAGCACTTGATTTCAATGAAAATATGTGGCACATCAGTGGGCTGAAGGAATTACGCAATTCCTAGGGTGGTTGGTGACTCATGCATGATGGACTTCGTTGGAACTGAGTATGACACAGTTGTAACAGAGTTGGAAGACTAGTTATGGAAGTTGTTATTTAGTTTAACTTAGTTAAGTGAGTTAAACTCAGTTGTGCTAGTTCTAACTAAAAATACACTAGTGAAAGATGAGTGAATTAATTATTCAATTAATTCACAAGTAATGTCTTACTTGCAACTGAAGAAATACAGTAGTTAACTACTTGCATGTCAGATCCAATGGAGACCTAGTGGAGAGATAGGTGAAAGGGTGTGTTTGACTATCAGTTGTGGCTATAATGATGCATTCAATGCATCTACACAGGCATTGGAGATGCCAATGAGGATTGTGCAGTGCAAGCAAGGCAAGATCGAATTCATTCAGGGATCTCCTTCAGCAGGGATTGCGCAGTGGAGGCAGGCTGTCAGGAGGCAAGAAATTGGTGCATAGATATGCAAATTTCTGCATGACAGCGTGTGACGATTGTATATTGTACTGAGAGCTCTATGATCTGATCTTTGTATGAGATTGTTACATGTTCCATTGATATACATAATATATGATAGTTAGGGTTTTTAGCTTTAAGCTTTCCTGGTAAAACATCTTGTTATGTGCGATTGATTTTTCTTCATATGTTTGCAATTGGTGATTTAATTTCCGCAAAGAATTAAGTGGAAGGATTATGTATTTAACATAAGATTAAATTATTAGATCAGGAGAATCTGGAAATACATTATTGTGTTTATAAAAATTTTCATGTTATCAGAGCAGTGTTAATCACTAGAGATTGCAATATTGAAGCGGTGTTGAGTTTTGTGCTGGTGGACAATTTGAATTTGCTGCAAGAATTTCTTGGTGCGACAGTTGAGTAAACATTGAAATGGCTTTCAATGGGTTGCGGTTGGAGTATGCACTCGAGGGCAGCTCTAACTACATAGCCTGGAAGGACAGGATGTAGGTTGTTCTTGAAGATAATGGCCTAAAGGAGTTCATCGATAGCGATGTTCCTAAGCCCACTTCGACAGATGTTGCATTACTTGACGCCTGGAAAAAGAAAGTAGCGAAGACAAGAAGAATTTTGTTGGAAGGTGTGAAATACCATATTGTGTTAAGCCTTCACGGGAAAGCCACTCCATTTGCAATGTGGAAGGCTTTAATAGATCTTTTCCAAAGCCACAGTGACCATAGGAAGTTGGCGCTGAAAGATAAGCTCAGAAAAATCAAAATGGAGAAGGACGACAGTATTCCAAAGTATCTCATAAAGTTTGTCCAATGTAGGGATGAGCTGGGGAGTGTGGGAATTACGGTTGCTGATGATGAATTGGTGAGCTTGGCTCTCCTTGGACTTCCGAAGAGTTGGCACAGTTATCAAGACTCTGTCAATGGGTGGGAGAAACTGCCAGATTGGGAGCGACTTTGGTCGGATCTAGTGCAGGAGGAGATAAGGCGGAGTACCATGGATGGCTCTTCATCAAAACATGATGATGAAGAGGATTTTGCTTTGGCTGCCAAAGCAAGGAAAGGGAAGGGGAAGAAATCCCATCCAAAATCCAAGGCTAAAAACAAGAAGTTGGATTTATCCAAGGTGAAGTGTTTTCACTGTCATGAACATGGGCATCTCGCCACTAACTGCCCACAGAAAAAGAAGAACAAGAAGGTTGTTGGAGCTGCAACTGGTGAGGCCCTTGCCTCGCAATTTGAACTTGATTTCTCTCTGATCGCATGCTTGGTTTCAAGCGCACTAGGATCAGTGTGGTATCTTGATAGTGGTGCTTCCTTCCACATGATGGGAGACAAGGATTTGTTCAATGACTTGGAGGAGAAATATCTCGAAATGCATATAGAGATGGGCGACGATGGAAGATACAGTGTGACCAGCATTGGTACCATTACCTTTGAGAGGGAGTCAGGTAAACCATTTCTGTTGAAATATTTTATGCATGATCAAGGTCTGAAGAAGAACTTGGTCTCAGTCGCGATGTTGGAGGAAAAAGGTTATGACATTTTCAGCGATGGAAAATCTTTCCTACGACATAAAACAACGGGTCAAACCAAGAGGATAGGGATTCGTGTTAAGAATCTCTACAAGCTGGAGGTAGATGGTTGCGCTGCAATGGTGGGAAAAGAAGAAGAAGTGGTGAGCCGGGCTGAGGGCGAATTATGGCACAGGAGATTGGGCCATCTTCACCATGGCACCCTGAAGATTTTGCAGCAGATTTCTACTGGACTTCCCAAGGGTACACTTGCGTAGATAGATTAGTGCAAGGGATGTACTATGGGTAAGTTTGTGAAGACCACCTTTCATGAAAAGGAGAACTGTGCTTCGGGAATCCTGGAGAGAATTCACACAAACGTGTGTGGACCATTCTTGGTTGCTTCAACAGTGAAAAACGTATTATGTTATTTTTTTTTATGACTATTCTCGTAGATGCTGGATATTCTTCATGCAGAAGAAGGATGAAACATTCTCAAAGTTCTGTGAGTTTAAAGCATTGGTGGAGAAAGATTCGGGGAAGCAAGTGAAGGCTCTGCAGAGCGATAATGGTGGTGAATATATCTCGAACGAATTTAAAGACTTCTGTAGCAAAGAAGGAATTCGAAGAAAACTCATAGCGCCTCATAACCCACAGCAGAATGGAGTCGCGGAGAGGAATAACAAAACAATCGTGGGTGTTGCACGAGCTATGCTGCATGACTAGGGCCTACCAATGCACTTGTGGGCGGAAGAATGCAACACTGTGGTTTATGTGCAAAACCGTTGTCCTCATAGAGTACTTGGCATGAGTACACATGAAGAATATTTTACTAGTAAGAAGCCGGATGTTTCTCATTTAAATATTTTTGGCTCATTTTTTTATGTTCATGTGACCAAGAACACCAGGAACAAGCTGGAGCCGACTACAGAAGTTGGGATATTTGTGGGGTACACAGAAACACCCCATAATTATCGTGTGTATTTTCCAAATAGTCGGATGACTGTGGTGCGACGGGATATAAAAATCAAGGAGGAGAAAGCCATGAAGTTGTCGCTTTAGAGGGAGCTACACTTGCATGAAGAGGAAGAACGGCTTGTTCCAAAATATGAGCCTCAAGATGTGGATCATCCACAGGAGGAGGATCATGGAGTGTAGGAGTCAACTCACGCAGAGACAAACATCAGAACAAGTAGAAGGCATACCACAGAAGCTGAGAGGCTTAAGCTTGATGCGGCACAGAATGTAGGAGTCCTTGCTTCACAGCGCAGATAGAGACAGTCACCTGGCCGATATACTGGATACATGGCTCTCATGAAAAAGTGTATCGTGACAGAGCCATCTTCCTTTGAGGAAGCAGTGTAGGAGCCCAGATTAGATTCCATGGTGGAGGAGTATGACTCCATTGTCAGAAATAGTGCTTGGGAGATTGTTCCAAGGTCGGTTGGCAAATCAGTGGTAGGTTCAAGATGGATCTACAAGGTAAAGCAAGTTGTTGATGGGAGCGTCGAGAAGTATAAGGAAAGATTTGTTTCCTGGGGCTTCTCACAGATCAAGGGGATTGATTATGAAGAAAATTTTGCACTTGTCGCACGGTATTCTTCCATAAGGACCATCCTTGCTCTCTCAACGCAGATGGGTTGGCACATTCATCAGATGGATGTGAAGATTGTGTTCCTTAATGGGATCATTGAGGAATAAGTGTACATTGAGCAGCTTGAAGGATTTGAGATCTTCAGCAACGAGTCGCATGTGTGCAGACTCAAAAGAGTGTTGTATGGGCTGAAGCAAGCACCCCATGCTTGGTACACTCGGATCGACAACTATTTCACTGGACTTGGGGATTCAAACCTATACCAGATTGTCGTGGAGGGTAAGCTTTTAATCATTGTTCTTTATGTTGATGATTTAATACTGACTGGTGATAAGCAGTTGATACACTCGTGCAGGGAGGATCTTGCAAAGGAGTTCGAGATGAAGGATATGGGTCTCCTTCATTATTTCCTTGGATTGGAAATATGGCAGCGAGAAGGTGAACTATTTGTGTCTCAAGGCAAGTTTGCTTGGGAGATACTCGGTAACTTTCACATGGAGGACTGCAAACCCATGGATACTCCTCTTCCAAGAAATTGGAGGAAAGAGGATGCTACATCGGCAGAGGTAGTGGATGCTACTGTCTATCGACAGTTGGTGGGTTCGCTCATGTATTTAGTTAATAGAAGACTAGACATATGCTATGCGGTAAACCAGCTTAGTCAAGAGATGGTTAAGCCTACCAAGCTCTTTTGGAAGGCGGGAAGCATGTCCTAAGACATCTCAAGGGCACATCTGAGTATGGTTTATGGTACAGACAGATGGATGAAGTGAAGTTGCATGGCTTCACGGATGCAGATTGGGCAGGCAGCCCAACGGACAGAAAGAGTACATCGGGAGGGGTTTTCTGTATTGGATCTACAGCTGTTTCTTGGTATAGCAGGAAACAAATGTCTGTGGCACTCATTTCAGTGGAAGCATAATACATGGCAGCGAGTCAAGCTGCATGTGAGGCTATCTGGATTAGGAAGATCCTGGTAGGTTTGGTCGGTTCTCATTTAGATCCTACAGTGATTCATTGTGATAATCAGAGTTGCATTAAACTCTCGATTAATCCTATGTTTCATGATATATATATAAGCATATAGATATCCGGTATCATCATATCAGATATTGTGTGTAGCGGAAGATCATGTTGCTTCAATACATTCCTACGGAAGATCAGGATGCAGATATTCCGACGAAGACGCTCACCAGGAGAAAATTTGAATACCATAGAGATAGGATCGGGGTGAAGGATAATCCCTATCTTGTTGAGAGGGAGTGTTGAGATTCAACAAGATGATGAGCCTAGTGAAAATTAAGCACCTTCACTAGGTGGGGCCCACGGGTTATTTTTAGGTGTATGTCTATTTTTAAAATGGTGAGCATATTCTAAAATTAGCAGGGTGCTAATTCTAGATGGTTAAGAAAATTCTATCTTTGGATGAATTTATATTTTTAGAAGATGGGTGAAGTCTATTTATATATCTATAATCTAAAAATAGAATGCATGTCGATTATTATTAGCCCTTAATAATAATCAGACAATAAATAGTAACTTATTCTCTTGGAGCACTTGATTTCAGTGAACAGATGTGGCACATCAGTGGGCTGAAGGAACTACGCAATTCCTAGGGTGGTTGGTGACTCATGCATGATGGAATTCGTTGTAACTGAGTGTGACACAGTTGTAACAGAGTTGGAAGAGTAGTTATGGGAGTTGTTATTTATTTTAACTCAGTTAAGTGAGCTAAACTCCGTTGTGCTAGTTGTAACAAAAGATACACTAGTGAAAGATGATTGAATTAATTATTTAATTAATTCACAAGTAGTGTCTTACTTGCAACTGAAGAAATACAGCAGTTAACTACTTGCATGTATAATCCAGTGGAGACCCAGTAGAGAGATAGGTGAAAGGGTGTGTTTGACTATCAATTGTGACTATAGTGATGCATTCAATGCATCTACACAAACAATGGAGATGCCAATGAGGATTTTGCAATGCAAGCAAGGCAAGATCGAATTCATTCAGGGATCTTCTTCAACAGGGATTGCGCAGTGGAGGTAGGCTGTCAGGAGGCAAGAAATTGGTGCATAGATATGCAAATTTATGCAAATTTCTGCATGACAGTGTGTGATGATTGTATATTGTACTGAGAGCTCTATGAGCTGAGCTTTGTATGAGATTGTTACATGTTCCATTGATATACATAATATATGATAGTTGGGGTTTTTAGCTTTAAGCTTTCCCGGTAAAACATCTTTTTAGGTGCGATTGGTTTTTATTCATATGTTTGCAATTGGCAATTTAATTTCTGCAAAGAATTAAGTGGAAGGATTTTTTATTTAACATAATATTAAATTGTTAGATCAGGAGAATCTGGAAATACATTATTGTGTTTATAAATTTCTACACAGTAACTGACAATATCATGTATCAATACTAGAGTAAGTTATGGTATTATACCAATGATTCAATCCTTTATTCTAAACTCTACACATGGTCTATTTAATAATACCCTATACTACTCAATAACCTACATGAGTTTCATAGTTATCCATCTCAATTCTGAACTCTCCACAATAATATAATAGAGAATATCTTAATACTGTAAGCAGTTAAGTTAGGGCTTGATGAACTAGGAAAGTTATAGACTAAAGAAAAGAATGCTCCTAAAGGCCTCCCCAAAATGACACAGAAGGAAATATCTTTTCTTTATTGTTTATCATTTATTTACTTATATTTTAAAATTATATTATTTTATTAATTATTAATTATTATTATTATTATTATTAGGGGACATTACATACTCCCCCTATTTAAAGAACTTCATCCCGAAGTTAAGTTGAATCATTTAACATTTTATTTATTTAGTTATTTATTACTTCACGTTTGCCCCACACCCTCTGCTAAACTAATATAACTAGTAGACATCGAAAGTTTCCACAACACCCCGGAAATCCCAAGGAATATTTGTCATTTTTGCCACTTCGGAACCAGGAATAAGCCTCATCGGTTTATACCATAGCCCAAGGCTAGCCCCAAGGCTCACGCCCGGCTCAGACCTCATATGCCCCAAGGTATGCACCCATCTCATGAGTATTCCATGCAGTAGTACTCCAGGCATATCAAAAGTCTACCCCACTCCCTCCACACTCATTAAGGTGCACAGCCCCAGGCATCGAAGTCCTTACACCCCCACTAGAATTCAACATCCCAATCCATTAACAGGTACTTGGCCTACAATATCAGGCACTTGGCCTCCTCAAGATGGTCCCATATCCCCTCAAGAGCTATCCATCAAGATCAATACAAGACAAAGGAACCACTGGAATATGTAGTGTTGTTTGAGTACGTCCCCAGCCCATATGATGTTACCTATTTTCCCCTGCAGGTATGGGCTCCCATGAGATCGTCAAATAAACCGACCCTCTTGACCCATTTGGTGGAGTTCCTGTTAGTCACTACATCTCAACATGCAATCAATGCATTAGTTATAATCATAGTATCATAAAAAATAATCCACATGCCAACTCTTGCATGCCATCATGATTTCATAACATCATTGTTAATCACGACATTCAGAATAATAAAGAATTGCATGTTCATGCATGTCAAAAAATATGCATGCAATTACCACATGCTTCACCTCATGAAATACTATCATAAGTTATAACATCAAAATATTTGCATCAAAGTTATATCATGCCATCACATAATAAAATAACCACATGCCAATACAAACTCATATCATAACATCCTAATCCCTATGTCACATTATGCATATCATATCCATCATAAGCATGCAACATCATTATCATAACAAAATAAATAAATAAGCATAATTATCCTCTCATCAGAACTATGTACAATTACCACATACCATCATGTCATGAACCCTCATCTCAACATTATACTTTAACAGTCCTATGTTAACCTAAAAATTAACTGAAAATGATTTCGATGTTTCACATAAGTTTTTTTCCCCATGTAAGATAGGTATTTGTCTAAGCTAATCTATGCAATATTATCTGGTTCACCACACAATTTAATAAAATATATAAGGAAAGTCCTAATGAATAAGTTATGCATCCTCCCATGTAGTTGACCCGGGCTATATTGATCCCTTTAAACTTTTACTTTCTCAAACTCACGATTCCAGAGCTAACGAACCTCATGGTAGGGTATACAAAATGGTTCAGCCTCAAGGACTCCCTCCTCGAAAAATTGTGGACTCCAAAATGGTGGCTTGGTGCTCATCCTGACGATGGTTTACAATGGCATGATTTCGATGTTTGGTCTGTGGTTTTTCTCCTTTATATTGATTTCCTTGTTGTATAAGCCCAACTTGATACTTCAAACAATCCCTTCTGTAATGTAGACCCCCACAATCCCAACATTCTAATCGACCTTGATCCCCTATCTATAATTTTCCTTGGACACCAACTCATCTATCTCTACTACTAGTTCTTTTCAAGTAGGGTTGACCCATACATTATTTTGAAGGAAACCCAAAGGCTATAATATAAATCCTAGCAACATTGTTTCGTCTTCCTTGGAATTCATATTGGTGTCCCCCTTTTCTTCTTACACCCTCCTTGGGGGATTTCTTCTTTATATTTTCATGAGCCACTATTGGTCTTTTCAAATTTATCATCCTTTGGACTTGTTTGGCCAAAATAGTGGTTGTTGCCATAGTGGTGGGTTTCCACATGGCGAATTTATCTCAAACCAAATGATTGAGCCCATGCAGGAATATTTCATCTTGATGTTTATCATCTAGCATACATTCTGCATGATGGACTAATGTAGAGAATTCAGCTTCATAGTCTTCAGTTGATCTAACATTATGTCGTATTGCATGGAAGGCCCCTATTTGTTGGTGTTTGTATTCCTCTGATAAGTACCTGGTTCTAAAGACTTCCTCAAACATTTCCCAAGTAACTTGCAATGGGGTGACTTGCATCTTAGTCTCTTTTCTTACCCACCATAATAAATCTTCTCCTTGTAGTAGACACATTGTTATTTTATCTTTTTCCCTTGAAGAGTATGCCTTAAAAATAAGTTTTCTCTTGATATCGATCACCTAGGATTATTCTATTGAACCCCCATATTGACCATTGAACTCTCATAATTTGGATTTTTGGACTTCTTTCATAATATCGAGGGTTTTTCATCTATCCTCGACATTGAACTCAAAATTTAAGTCTTGTCTTTGTTTTATTCCAAATCCCTTTCTTTCCTTTTATCATTTCTTTGATCTTGACCTTGCTCAATGACCCAATCCTTAAAGATGTTTATCATTTATCCTAGGGAATGTAATATGGCTTGTTTTGTTGGGTTTCCAATCTTTGTAGTGACTTGAGGTGGGGTTTCTACCCCAGGGATGACTTGGGTTTGTCATCGACGCTTAGGAGCCATGATCTCCCTTGTGAAGCGAACAAATATTTAGTTCATATTTTCCCATTCATCAATGGGAATTATATATCATTTAAAACTTACATTTATGCAATACAACATGGCATAACAAAGTTTGCAAATACACATTAAAAAAAAAAAAAACACAATACTTATCAACATAAAACAAAATTAGATATAATTTTTAAACACTTGTTAACGTTATATACTCCTAACATTATTAGTTTCTTTTTCTTTTATTTATTTTTTTTAATCGTAATTTTATCAATGAAAACAAAATTACATGTTGTAGATGCTACAAGCATTCCATCAAGCCAGTAAAAAAAATTGGTGATCAGAAATCCATACTAAAAAAACAACTTATAATAAAGAGAAATAGTTAAACTTTTCTCCATTTCTTCTTTTCTAATTTCCGCCATTCTTCTTGAGATGGTGTGGTAGATACAATTGCTAGTTAATTGTATTCTTCCATTATTGGATTTTCCTTTTCTGAGCCTGAGATTTCTGAGACATGACGACATTTTGATCCCCCCAAATTTTTTGTTTCAAGAAACTTCTCTGAGTGCGTTGTGGGAACAAGAATGCTTGACACTACACCATTTGTATCCTTCTTTTTTATGCTTTCTTGTGTATTCTAAAATCCTTCATTTGGAGGGGGCTCCATTTCTTCTTCATCCTCCTCGAATTATGGCGAGGGTGGAGGAAATTGTCGTTCTTTGGGATTTTTTCTTGGTTTCTTCTTCCTTCGTGGCTCTTTCTTTGCATCAAGACACGTATTTTGTAGATGTCCTGTCTATCGGCATATTCGAAACCTAAATTTCATGTTCTCAAAATCTAGGTAGTGCGTTCAGCTCTGCTTGTTGTGTGTCATGTGTGTGATCCGAAAAACCTTTTTTGAGGTCGACCTCCACACATATTCTAGCAAAAGTGTAGATTCACTCTTCCATTCTTTGCGTATCTATATTGATGTATCTCCCTAAGAGATTCCCAATACCTTCTAGTAATTTTTGATTCCATAAATGAAGGGGAATATTTTGCAGCCTAACCTAAACCAGAATTAAACTATCATTGTGTTTGCATCAAATTCTGGGTAACATGGGGTAATAAACAGTCTCGTAGATCCCAAAAACCATGGTCCTTCTTGTAGAACATATTCTCGTTCCTTCGATGATGCAAACTTTACTATGAAAAAGCCTTTAGAACATAGGTGAATCTCACAATTTATTGTCCAATTTGTGAGCATCCAATGAAATATGTCCATATGTTTTGGCCAAAAATTGTTGAACCTACATATAACCGCTTGGGCTTCATATGTGGAGCACATGTCATTTGTTTCTGATAGATCTATAGTCAATTTTGGTACTTGATTCAGTTGTTCCCTAAGATAGGGCCAAGGGATATTGTGTGCTTGATCTGGAATAGTTGAAGGAGTCGGTTTCCTTTAAGTATTTCTTTGAAAGAAATGCTTCCATTGATATGACCTTGATTTGGTGTTGTTCCATTGGGAAGACTAGATCTAGTCATTCCCCCTGGCCCTTTGTTTTGCTTGATCCAACAGATCCTCCCCGTAGTCTCAGGTTTAGGATGATGGTGGATGAAGGAGAGATGTATTCTTGTATTCTCAGGTCATCTTGCAATGATTTGCCTTCATAGACCAGATTTTGAAGATGTGTCATGATGCCTAGATTATGCATGATATTTTGCTTCAATTTTTTTACCCTTTCAAAGGCCTGAATCCAAAGGAGTGTTGATTTTCCGACTGGGGGATTTATGAACACTTGGAAATATGTTTGTGTGTCCAGGGCTAGATTCCTATGTCTATCAGTTTCCAGATCTTTTTCCTTTGGACCGATCTGGGATTCATAGAGGAAGTTTCTACATGGATGAACACTTTGTATTCGAAAGCAGAGCTTTGAGTACGCTCTGGACTAATGAAGAGGATTGTAGATCCAATGAAAGAGAAAGAATACTCCCCATTTCGATGCCTAATCCAGCACTTTGGTCATTCAGAGCCCTCAAAAAAATAAGGGACCCTGGATCCGACTGAATAGACCCAAGACCTTATGTAGACTGATTAGTTTCCATCCAAATCAGTGCCATATCTGACCTAACCCTTATTCTTTTATGGCCTACGCTTGATTTTTCCCCATAGGTGTAGCAAGAAGCTTTTCTCACCTCCCAGGTAAAGAAAAACATACAAACCCAAAAATAGGGCAAGAAATGCCTTCAACAAGCTCACCGACAAAAATAAAATGCACAACATCACAGACTATTTTGCAGTCCCAAATCGACATGCTTCAATAGTATTAGCGATAGATCTAATCCCCACGAGTCCTTAGATCCTGCGTTCACCATAAAATAGCTCGATCTAGATAAAATCACAACACGAGAGGCCCTTCTCTCCTCACTTGAGAAGGATTGTTTTTGTATTTTGTGCTAGAGATTCGTCGTCTGTAAAAAAACAATCCAACAACACATGTCTAGAAATGATCTCCAGATTCAAAAATTCATGCATGGAATGAAAGCATACACGATATCTATGGCAGCGAAACCTGTGGCTTAGAAGACCCTAACGCTTCTTCTCAAATCCATCCCTCCAAATTCCATCCTCCTAACATTAAACTGTAATATTTCGAATAGAAATAAACAGTAATACACAGCAACATAAACAAGCATCTACAGCAAATAGAGAGACATCACATGAATAATGCAAAATATGGAGAAACGTTGAGCCATTTTATTATGTAACTAAGAGATACAATGAGTACAATGGTGATCTGAATGATGGCACCTTTGCTTACACTTAGCAATGTTGAGAATACTCTTAGAAATACTCAGCGAATGACTACTCAACCCGGGCTAACATCCAATCTCGAGATGTGCTTTTGCTACTCTTATCATGCTGTTGCTATGCGAAATGGAATAGCTCTTTGGGGCTAGTCCCCTTCTCATAAAAATTTGAAACTCTGGGAATGGGCTCTCCTCCAATAACCTAGAAAAGCCCAAAAAGGAATTCCGGAATGGCTGACCCCGGAATTTGACCCTCCTTGGGAAATAACACTATCCCAGTGAAATACGTTGGCCCTGAATGATCCTCTGCAAATGGTGGCCTCCTCCTGTGTCAAAATGATGAATAGTTAAGGGTTGGTCCCTCCACACTAACCACGGGCTGAAATCCCTAATAAATCCTCACTCCTAGAACTACCTCTACCACAAACTGCATGATCCCTCCAAGAGACTGCGTTGTCCAAGCAAATGTGTAATCCCGGTTGAAGATGTTATGGCTCCCTCCTGTAAAATGATGGATAGAACTCCTCACCCGAGCAAGCACTTGAATTCCCTCGGGGTTGAGGTTGGGATCTCTGCTTGGAGACACCCAGTGTGTTGAACATCACTTGCAGACTTCGCTCAACATCAAAAGCGTGCTCAATGTCAAAAGATAGAAATTAGAGATGCATAATAGAATTCCTGAATTAGGAGCCTTTTCCTCTCTTTGTGCTTGGAAAGCCTTGCTCTCACCCAGGCCTCACCAAACTTCGTTGTCCCTCTTGGCCACGATGTCCCTCTCTTTCTACGCTGTCATGGGCCCACGCTACCCATGCTGCCACTTCGACCCCTGGGCCCCACGCTGTCAAATAATAATGTGCTCAAGTGACTTTAGGGAATGTTTAACTCCAAATAGTAAATTGGCCAAAAATTAATATTGCCAATTAGTTGTTGTTAATTGGGAATATTATAGTCCTCCCTGCCAAAATGTTGCTTGCCCTCAAAAACCTACAATGATGGATGCTGCAAAATATTCTCACTCTCCCAAGTGGCATCCTCATCTAGCAAGTTCCTCCACCTCACTAAATACTCCCTGACTGTCCTGCTCCGCAACTACCTCTCCTTGTTATCTATGATGGCTTCTAGCTGTAACACCAAATGCCTCTCATCATCTGTTGGTGGAAGCTCCTCAGTTGCTGTCACCTACTACCCCAATGCCTTTTTTAGGCAGGATACATGGAATATGTTATGGATTCTTCTACCTGTGGGTAACTCCAGCTCATATGCAACCTCCCCAATCTTACGTATCACCCTGTATGGTCCATAGAAGCGGGGCTTGAGCTTCTTGGCCCCCTTTTGCTTCAACATGGACTGTCGGTATGGCTGAAGCAGTAGGTAGACCAAGTCCCCTACCTCAAACTGCCTCTCAGCCCATCCTCTATTAGCATATAGTTTTTGTTGGTTCTGTGTTGTAGCTAAGTTGTCCTTAAGAGCCCGGAGTATATCCTGACTCTCTTAGATCGAGTCCTTGGCCCTGGGGGCCTTACTAGCACCAAACATCACGTCAGCAAAAGACAAAGCATGATATCCATATAAAGCATAAAACGGAGACATACCAATGTACATATGGAAAGTAGTGTTGTAGAAGTACTCTCCCAAGTGCAACCAATGTAACCATGCCTTCTTTTGCCCTGTAACATAGTTTTGCAAGTAGCCTTCCAGCCACTTGTTCACTATCTCTGTCTTCTCATTCATCTGAGGGTGATAACTGTTGCTTGGAGTCAACTCTATACCCACCAAATGAAAGAGCTCATGCCAAAAGCTGCCCAGGAAATGGTTGTCCCAATCACTAACAATGGTCTTTGGGAGACCATGCAACTTGAAAACATCCCTGAAAAATAACTCTGCCACCTGTGCTACTGTGTACCATGCTGATATAGCAAAGAAATGTGCATACTTTGTTAGTCGATCAACGACTACAAAGATACAATCCTTGCTCTGCGCCGTGGGCAACCCTATGATGAAATCCATCAAAATGCTCTCCCATTTCCCCTCTGGAATGGGAAGTGATTGTAGTAATCCTGCTGGATGGCTCATCGCCCCCTTGTTTCGCTGACATACTTCGCACTCCCTAACATGCTGGAGTACGTCCTCCTTGAGGCCCTTCCAAGAGAACCTCTCCCTGGTGGCCCTGTAGGTTTTGGTGAACCCTTGGTGGCCTGATAGTGGTGAGTCATGTGAGGCACGTAGCACCTTATCCTTGAGATGAGAACTCCCAGTCAAGAAGATCTGGTCCCTGAAATATATCACCTCGTCCATCACCCTGTATTTGTCATCCATGACCTGTTCGTCTAAGATCTCGTAGGAAAAACGGTCTTTGGAGTACTCCACCAACAACTGATCCCTCCAATCTGTGTCTAAACTCATCAGAGACAACGCTTCTGGTCTACGTGAAAGAGCATCAGCCACCACGTTTTTCTTCCCCTTGACATACTTGATGTCAAAATCATATGCCTGGATCTTGCTGACCCACTTTTGTTGCCTCTCCTGCAACTACTTCTGCTCTAAAAAGAACCGAAGCCTGTTGTGGTCAGTCCTCACCCTGAATCTGTTCCCCACCAAGTACTTCTGAAACTTGGCCAGTGCATGCATGTTAGATAGCATTTCCTTGTCGTATATGGGATAAACCTCTCATGCGGCAATAGCTTCCTGCTCTCGAAAGCTATGGGGTGGTCCCCCTGCATCAAGACTATGCTTACCCCTTCTCCATATGCATCACACTCAAGGAAAAAAGGCTGCATGAAATATGGAAACACTAAAACTGGAAAGCTGCTCATCACCTCCTTGAGCCTGTCAAAATCCCTCTGCGCTATGTCCGTCCAACTGAATGCCCCCTTCTTGGTAAGATCTGTGAGGGGTGCAACAAGTTGGAAAAATCCTTTGACAAACTTCCAGTAGTAGGTGCAGATGCCTACAAGCCCCCGAAGTTCAGTCACATTCTTCGGCTCTGGCCAATCCCGGATGGCCCTGATCTTCTCCTCGTGGGCTCTCAGATGCATCAATGGCTCCTGGTCTGTTTGAGCTTTGTCCACTCAACAAAGTGCTCCTCCGGATCCTTCCGATCAAACCGCTCTACCAATCTCCGTGTAAACTCTGCATATGTTGTCACCGCTGAGTGACCCAATGTGGCCATCCTGTGTAACCACCAATCATGGGCCTCTCCCTCTAGGTGCAGTGTTTCCACCTTGATGGCCTCTCCCTCTGCCATATAATTAAGCTGGAAATAGATATTCAACTTCTCCACCCAAGCCTTTGCCGAACATTTGGAGGATTTGTCAAATGTTGGCAGGAAAAATCTACCCATTGTACATTGTACATCCTCGTCCTGTGTGTATCTGCCCCCTCTATTCTGGTTACGGGGCCTACTATCCTTCTTGAGCTGAACAAAATCATGGAAAGAGAGAGCCTCGCCAAAATCTTTCCCATAGGACTAATGCTCGGCAAAATAATCCCCCATATGAACCGACTTTAGTTCCTAAGATGCTCCTTTTCTCATGCTTGTAGCTAGAAATGTGGGCATCGTGGAACGTGGGGGAGTAGCTGTGAGTTGGTCCTGCAACTGGTGGGAAGTGTCGGACCCTTCCCCAATGCGAAAACCCCTTAGGGTTTCATTCTGTCTCTGGTCTACAACAAACTTCTGCCCCATCTCTTATATTCTCCTCGATAGCTCTTGCACAAATTTTAGGAGGATTTCCCCAAACTCCTTCCTTCATCTTTCTCACCTGCCATCGGTCCTTCCTCCTTTGCCCCCACAATCGGAATGCAGTCTCCCTCTCCAAAAGTGGCCTCAAGCCTACGCTCTTAGTCCTTGTAGTTTTTTCCCGGGAAGTGATATATGGTTTTCGTATTGGTATCATAGACAATATGCTCCATAGGCTGAGCCAAGTCTATGAGCTCTGATACCATTGTAATATTCCGAATAGAAATAAACAATAATACACAACAACATAAACAAGCGTCTACAGCAAATAGAGAGACATCACACGAATAATGAAAAATATGGAGAAACGTTGAGCCATTTTATTATGTAACTGAGAGATACAATGAGTACAATGATGATCTGAATTATGGGACCTTGGCTTGCACTCGGCAAGCTAGAAATACTCTAAAAAATGCTAACTGAATGGTTGCTCAACCAAGGACTGTGTAATCTCTGAATGTTGTTGTTGTTGCTGCTGTACTATTGCTATTGTTGAAATGGAATAGCTCTTTGGGGTTGCTCCCCTGCTCATAAAAATGTGAAACTCTGGGAATGGGCTCTCCTCCAATAACCCAGAAAAGCCCATAAAGGAATTATGGAATGGCTAACCCCGAAATTTGACTCTCCTTGGGAAATAACGCTATCCCAGTGAAATACGCTGGCCCTGAATGATCCTCTGCAAATGGTGGCCTCCTCCTATGTGAAAATGATGAATAGTGAAGGGTTGGTCCCTCCACACTAACCACAGGCTAAAATCCCTGATAACTCCTCACTCCCAGAACTGCCTCTACCACAAACTGTGTGATCCCTCCAAGAGACTGCGTTGTCCAATAAAATGCGTAATCCTGGTTGAAGATGCTATGACTCCCTCCTGCAAAACGATGGATAGAACTCCTCACCCGAGTAGGCACTCAAAGTCCCCCAAGGCTGAGGTTGGGATCTCTGCTCGGAGACACCCGGTGTGCTGAACAACACTTGTAGACTTCGCTCAACAACAAAAGCATGCTCAATGTCAAAAGACAGAAATTAGAGATGCATAATAGAATGTCTGAATGGGGAGCCTCTTCCTTTCTTTGTGCTTGGAGAGCCTTTCTCTCACCCAGGCCCCACCAAATTGCGTTGTCCCTCTTGGTGACATTGTCCCTCTCTTTCTGTGCTGTCATGGGCCCATGCTGCCCACGCTGCCACTTCGACCCCTAGGCCCCACGCTGTCAAATAATAATGTGTTCAAGTAATTTTAGGGAATATTTAACTCCAAAAAGTAAACTGGCCAAAAAAAATATTGCCAACAGCTAATTAGAAATATTACATAAACATAATTAAATACTTTTTAACATTAAACATAATTATATAATTAAACTAAAACATATTTATATATTTATAAAATAAATATATGTCATAAACATATATAATAAAAGAAAAATAAATATCAATATAATACAACTCACTAATTTCAAACTTTTTAGGTGTGGACTAAAAATCCAAAAATACTTGTTATTTATAACTTGCCATAATTAGCCAATTATGTAATTAAAAGCCTCTACCTTAATCTCTATGTGATACATGAAAATTCCTTTGATACATTTCCTTTGATGCATTTTTAAATTATCAATACCGATTTAGTCTTAATTAAAAATATATATTTTTTCAATTTTTAATATATATATATATATATATAACTATTTTAACTAATCAAATAAATAAATATATTAAAAATGCTTTACTAAAAATATAAAAACTATACTTTAATATATATATTTATTAATTAACACTTTATTTATTCCTTCACAATTTATTACTATATAACAATAGTTTTATGAAATCCTACAATTTATTACTATATAATAATAGTTTTATGAAATCCTACTTATTCATCATCAAGCTATAACTAAACGAGCAAACATTTTAAATTAAAGGTTGTAAAACTAGTATTATTAGAATATGAGAAAACGAGTTGAAAATAAAAACAAAGTTTTTGATATATAATATGTATTTCAATCTTGAAAAGAGGCCAAATAAGATCTCAAATATTTTGAAACTTTTGATTCGTCAACAAAAATTTTGTCAATATTTAATAGAATAAGGAAAAAGTGAAAAAAACATACATAAAAACACTTAAGCTAATTTCAATCTAAGCACCTAATTTTTTTTTAACAAGTTCATATCCCAAAACATTTCGATTACAAAAGTCCCTACCGACCCTTTGGACAAGGACTAATAATGGTTTAAATCCTACCTATGCATCATCACAAGCCATGACTAAATAATGGTTTGTAGTTTGTCTATTTCTAGGAGTGGGTAGCATTAACATGACTCCATAACTACTTCGATCTGGGTGAAGTCTTAAAGTGGCCAGGCTTCCTTTTCGATGTATATTAAATGTTTAATGTCTAAGGGTAATGTGGAAGGGTATTTCAGCCATTCCAATCGAATTTTCACAACTATTGAAAACCTAAGCCGACAATTTTCACAACTATTGAAGATATTATCCACAATTTCGGAATATATAATATGTCATAATTAAAAAGGAAGGGATTGCACCCAAAGCTAAAAATAAAAATAAAAAAATTTAGGTAAACGTTGAAACTAAAATTGTAATTTTTAAACTACATATTGTAACGTTGAAACCGTTGAAACTAAGATTGTACTTTTTAAACTATAATTTTGAAAAATTGAAAGTTGTATTTTTTAAACTATATTCTGGTTTCCTTTTCCAAATATATAATTTTTAAATTATATATTTGAGCCATTTAGTTTATCTACATGTATGAAGAATTGGTTTTGCAAGTATCTCATCCATCCATATATATATTAGGTTATGAAAAGAAGATTAACAAATAACATGATTAATAATTAATAATGTTATTGTTAAAATTCGAAATTAAGTTGATTTTAATTTTTCTACAAATAAAATTATGGATAAATCTAATTAAGTATTTTTTTTTAATGTTTATCTAGAGGTTATACAAAATGGAAACCCGCTATGATATCATATGTAATAACCTCTATTTAAAATATACAAGTAAATACATCAATTTATGTGCGTAATAATCAACACATAACTAGTCAACTAATTAATATAGAATTTTCAAAAACCACGAGTAGAGATTACTTACCTGTATTGACAATATTCCTTACTTGTCTTTTTGGAGTTGACTGCTTTTTGAATTATGTTAACTACAACAAAATCTTTCTACGACTGGCCACCTCTGAGCCCTCAATCAATGTAATATTGCTAGAGAATCTTTTGTCTCACAAGACTTTTCTCCCAAGATAATGGATAAAAGAATGATGAATCTCATCTTTGTCATCGTCTATTAAATAGACCAAACAATGGAAATGAGTCTCCATCCACACATTCCATGTTTCAACATGCAACTTTTATTTCTTTATTTTAAGTTTTACTTAATTTAATATTTCTCTTAATTTAATTCTTTCGTATTTTATTCCATTTTACTTTTTGTTAACTTGACTTATTTTAACTATTTTTATAGTTCTCTCAATTTAACTTTTTCTTATTTTATTTTGTTACTAATTTTTACTATTTTTATAGTTTACTTTTATATATATTTATTTAGAACTCTAATATTAGTATTTACTATTTTATTTATTTGTTATTATTATATTTTATTTATTTGTTATTATTATATTGTCATTATTATTTATTATTTATTTAGTATTATTATCTTTTATTTAATTTTTACTACTTATTTACTATTATTATCTTTTATTTATTGTTTATTATTTATTTATTTATATTTTAATATTATATTATATTATATTATTTATTGTTTATTATTATTATGGGGCATTAAAAAAATACAAATAAACGTTTCATGCATGTAATTTTAATAGAATAAATAAATCATTATTTGAACCATAAGACGAAACAGGTAATCTCATGCAAAAACTTGGTGTAGTTGCTGAGAATTAAGAAGTGGGTTGTCAGGATTTGCTTCCAATAAAGTTTGATAATACACATTGATGTTGTTCTTGGAATTCTCATCATTGTCCAATTCACAATCTCCTCCCCTTCTTTGAATGCCAGAGCTTATAGTCATATATTTTCCCTCAGACACATGGGCAACTCTACAACCTGTGGAAGTGCAGAACAATGGCACTCCATTTGGGTTATCCATCAGTTGTAGATAAAGATTGGAATTGCCATGTCTCGAAATGCTATTAACATGTCTCTCCAAATTTCAAATGGGTTGACCCAGTTCGCTTCACAAGCTTCCATTGACAAACTCTGAATGGGAAATAGTTGAACCCATGAACATCAAGTTAGGATAAATTCTAAGCAACAACATTTTGTCCACGGGAGGGAACAATAACTTTAAATTATAGTAGCAAATTAATGTGAGGAGATTAAGGAGATGGACATAAATAAATAGTAATTGTGGTGAATTTGCGTGAGTTTTCCCATTATGAAATAGTTTAGGATCGCAATTCATTACAAAAAAAATTCCCATTACTAGTTTGAAATCGTGGATTTCAATTCATTTCAAAAAAATTGCCCACCACAACCAGTTTGAAATAGAGTTTGAAATGGTAATCGAGAAGGTTGCATTGAATGGGAGTACAACCTGCATTAACCACATGGATGTGATCAAGTTCAAATGATGGGGGCGTGAGTCAGAGCGATTGATTAAGTCAGCAGTCAAAGCTCCTAAAGTTGAAGCCATGAACGTTGTCATAAATACCATGGCTATGTATGGGTGTGCATATTAATAAGGATATGCACTAAGCAAATGATTGGTTTAGTGTGTGGTCCTTAATGTTGTTTAGTGTATGGTTCTTAATGTTTTCTTTACGACTTCACATTTACAATGTGACGACAAATTGAACGAGGTACAGTAAAATAATTTTTTAATATAAAAAACAAGATTTTTTAAAAATTAGATGGTACAGTGCATTAAGAGGGTTGTACATATTGTTATAATTAGATTACTAATGTCATTTTTACATTTTTTTTTCAAATTAATGTTTTATATATCATTTTTCATATTAAAAAATAGAAATTAAACCCCATAAAATTTGTCTAATTAATAGTCTAAACCAATAATTTTTAAATTTCAAAAATTTAAAAATAATTTTAATTTTGAAAAAAATCATTTTAACATAACAATTTTTCAAAAACTTTAATAAACCTTATAAATTGTCTCAAAAATATGATAGATCAAAACTTTTTGAGAATAAATAGATTACAATATAACTTATCTTTTGGCAAATATAAACATTAGGGGAATTTTGAGGTCTAAAATGGGTCTCCTAAGGAAATTATAAAGTAATAGTGTAAATAACAAAACAAGATTAGATTACATCATCAAATTCTAGAGGGAAAATAGAAAAAACTACTTCTTCAATTCTTATTTTTAACTTATCTCCCTATGGGTTTACTCAAATTTCGAGTGGGAACACTATTTGGATGCAAAATTTGATTCCTCATCCAAGGATTACCCATATTGCATACTTTCGATGGATCCTGCTACACAAAATTTGAGAAATACATTAAAAATGTGATTGTAATCATGTTTTCACATGTATTTCTCATTTTTCATGGAGTAGGGTCCATCAAAAGTATGCAACATGGGTAATCCTTGGATGAGGAATTAAATTTTGTATACAACGAGTACTCCCACTCAAAATTTGAGTAAACCTTTGGGAGATAAGTTGAAAAAATAGTTTTATTATTTTATTATTTTCTAATATTTTTACTTTTTAACCCCAAAAATGGTGAATCACCCCCATGGTTGACATCATCATCTTGAATCCTATTGGTTCTTATAAAATTTATTTTGGTTGTACATTTTTCTTAGAAGGCCCATTTTAGAACTTAAAAGTTCTCTAATGAATACATTATTATTATTATTATCCAATTTTAAGGTCACGACCAAGCTAAACACCAAATTGGTGTATGAGACCCCCTTGTTTGTGGGACAATGGACCCACCTCTGCGCAACAATTTGATTGCTAAGTTTACGAAGGTGTTGACTGGGAAAAATATCTGGCCAACAGTAGGGGATCTCCCCAGTATAAAGTCCTAATTAGACTCGAAACCATTTGGGATAGGGATCACGTCTGGGGTGTGGGTCCGGCTACCGCTGAATATTCCTTTTCTCATACGAAGAACGTGCCCTGTGAACCTGTGAACACATAGTTACTCGAAAAATACAAGACAAGTGGCTGATGAGTCTTAATGAACATAAAACAGTACAAATAGCAAAGTGAGTTAAAGCATGCGGCCAAAGGAAATGTTGTTAGCAGCACATCATTAGGGTCATGCTTGTAAAAGTTGTTCGAACCACAGAAGAAATAGTTCTCTATGGTCAAAACACCCTTCAATTCCTTAAACGTTTTCCGAAAGATAAGATAATGTAAATAACAAATTTTCCAACATCTCCCAGTTAAATATCCCCCATATCATAAACACATAAAGTGAGCTTAAACGTATAAATGATATAAGAAGAAAACGCAGATCAATTAATCATAAAATATAGCCAATACATGAGACAAAATATTCATAATGTTAACACACAAGTCCTTATCAGATCTAATAGTGGAACCAAAACACTTGTTTGTATTCATTCTCAGAAATATGCATTCAATGTTGTACAATTCTCTCTGCTCCTTTTGGAGTCCAAAAAAAGGGTCCTTTACAATTCCCCAAAGGGAGTACTTATAGAACAAAATTGACCCTTGGGTGTCCCCGACCCTTCACATTCCTGACTGTTGGCATGCTTGGCGACCTAGGAGATGTTTATGACTTGCGACCCAGCTCTTGATGCGGCCTGCAACCTATTTCCTGATGCGACCTACGACCTATTTCCTGATGCGACCTACGACCTATTGTCCAATGCGACCTGCGACCTGTTCTATGCCCTTGGTCAAGGAAGAAGTTGTGTGATTGAGAGGTCTGATACATTTATCTGCAGATGATTCTTGAGGTACCTTTGCCATGTTTGATATTCTGTGGCTATTGGAGTGACCTGAGGGGTATCTTCCTTTAACCGATGAAAGCATTCAAGGGCGTCCGGGACCAAAGTGAGCCTCTTTACTGATATTTGATTAGATAGGGAGGCCAGTTTGGTGTAGATTCAGACTGGTATGATGAGGAACTGAATGAGATTTTCCTGTGAGGCCGAGAGGTCTTGGGAAGCAACTGCTTACCTCATGGGTTGCAGGAAAGTTTGAATGTCTTGGGCAACTTCTTCCGTTGTTTTTTTGTGTCCAATGCCCCTAGAGAAGGAAAGTGGTGTATTTTGGCCATTGAATCGATGCCACTGATCAGGTGTTCATATGCGGACATCACCTTTTCCACATCCTTGACCAGTTTTTCCTTGGATTGTATCTTCATCCAGATCTGGACTTTGTCATTCTGAGCACAAATCCACTCCTTCCTAGGTAGGGTGTCAGGAGCCTACGAGTATACGCTTGACCATTCTAGCATGTGGTCTAGAGCGGTGGAGGCTTCCTTAAGTTGTGCAGTCCTTCTCTTGGTTTTTGCTTGTGCTTTTAGCAGTGGCGCGACTGTCTGCTTTATTATAAACATCTCCTCGTATACTTGCTTCATGGTGGTTTCCAAAGTGACCAGCTCCCTTTGGATGGTGAGCGGAAATTCATTGGCTTGGGCGGTCGTGCCATGAAGCCTTTGGATTTCTTCCTCCCGCACCCTTTTATCTTGTTCTAACTGAGTTGCCTTCTGCTCAGAAACCTGTAGCATGTTTTGTAGAGACAGAATCTCTCTGCTCATCATGCTAACATTTTATTCCATGGCTGCTACAAAGGCAGTACCTGCTAATGCGATCATAATAGGATTAGTCATGGTATCCAAGACTATGTCCTTCTCTGTCGTAACTACGAGAGGTGCGGCAGGGTTTCGCGTGAGGAATTTTCTTTTCTCTTGCCTGATCTTGTGTGTAAACTAATCGTAGGTCAGCCTTGTCAGATCCAGGACTTCATCTTCTTGTTCTTCTGAGCTGCCAAGTTCTGAGAGATTAAAATGCACAGTCGTCGTAGGGGTTGTCTGAGGCACATTAATGTGTGGCAACTCCGTCTATTTCCCTGTTTCTGGAGGAGGTGTCTTGCTACCCTCTGCTTCGTTGGAAGAATCTTCCCTCGATTTCTGGATTTCTTCCTCCTGCCTCCTCTTCTCATCTTCTGCTTTATCCTGTTCTTCCTTTAACTTGTGCTCAACCTCAATCCTTTCTTCCTCTTCTTTCCTTTTTTGTTCCTCTTCCTCCCTTTTCCTGCGGGCTTCTTCTGCCTACTTCTTCTTCTGTTCTTCCCTTAGTTGTTTCTTATGCTTATCTTCCTCTTGTTGTCGTGCTAAGGGCATCTTGGGTCCTTTTGAGTTCCTCTTCTTTTGCCTTCTCTTCGTCTTCTTGTTGTGCCTTCGAATATTTGTCTCTTTGTTCCTGTTGCTGTTTAGAGAGACTACTGCCTGTATCGGTCCTTGGCTTCTTGGCTTTGGAAGATGAGGCTTCTCCTAGCGTGTCGATTCTTTCCTCTACAGTTTGATTATCCTGTTCCCCTTGATCAGTTGATTCTTCTGGCACAACCTCCATGTCCTTGTTATACTAGTTCTTTATATGATCTTCGACAAGGCATTCCATGTGTTGGTAATTCCATTTGAATTTGGCCCGTTTGCAATGCGCAGGGATGATTATTTTAGGATCATATGATCTGTGTGATATGGGTGGCAAATGAAAGCCCTTGGTTTCCTTAGCCTCTGCTTCTACTTCTATGAAATCTCTAATTGTGTAGGC
Source organism: Pinus albicaulis (assembly GCA_034641835.2). Taxonomy (NCBI): domain Eukaryota; kingdom Viridiplantae; phylum Streptophyta; class Pinopsida; order Pinales; family Pinaceae; genus Pinus; species Pinus albicaulis. The sequence continues at coordinate 613,465,369 of CM076578.1, read as the reverse complement.
GTTGATAGTAAGCGGGAGAGTAGGCCATGGTTTTTTCTTGCCCTTGGTGAGAACCTTGGAAAACTCGCTCGTCATCTGGTAGCACACTTCTTGCAAGAGAAATTTATTAGTGATGAACTAAGGTAGCACATGGGGTGCCTTGTACAACCCGAAGACCCTGATGAAAGTTCTATCTGTAATGGGAAACCAGTTGGCCACTTGGGTTATTGTCTCCATGGCTTGCCTGGACATGCACGAGGAATCCTTGCCAAACAGTTTTCCATAGAGCATAGGAATAAAGTTGTGCGAGATTGACTCTATATCTTGTTTGTATTTAGAAGCACATAACACCTTTAACTCTTTATGGATTGGTACACCACGCTCGACATCCTAGTTGTGAGCCCATCCTTCAAAATTACACCTTGCGCACACTGCATCCAAAAGGTAAGAAGCCATATAAAACTCAGATTTGCATCCTTCATCAGGTTCTTGTGCTGCATCAATGTTCAACCTAAGGGCCGCTATTATCAGGTTGGCCCAGTTGAAACGGGTACCATATGTTGTGACGATGTACATGAGGGGGACCCAAGTACCATTGAACGTAGTCGTATTTGGTCATCCGTACATCCTGCACATCATTGCTGCTACCAGCTTGTAAACTTTCCTTAGGCCCTCTGTCTTATATTCCTGATCTTTCTTAAACCTGAAATTCTTGGGGTCCTCCCACCATCCCTTCAAAGTTTTTTCTACAGGTACTACATGAGTGGCTGCCCAATCAGTGTTGAAGGTTTGTTCTCATGTGGGGAGTGCATAGTACACTTCCGCATCCTTCCCCTTTAGGTTAGCGAATGTTTTCCCCGAGTGATCGCGAATAACCCAAATCTTGGAGTCGACCTTTTAGAGGATACATTCAATAATCTCTGCACATGGAAATATGGGTGGATGGGCACCTGTGTAGTGGAGTTTGGACCTCTTGACTTGGGCGTACACTTTTCGGTCTGGAAGGTCTTCTGGGAACTCAAAATTTGTGAACTCCTGATATACCTGGTACCAACTCATCTTGTCCCCTTTTCTGAACACACAAATGGTGTCTCCATAAATGGGGAGTGGTGAAGGGGGCACGCCTTCTTCTGAGATTTCCACCTCTGGACTCTTGTTTCTCTTTCGCACTGCCGGGGGCCCCATATCGCTTGAGGCTGACGAGATGGACACATGCTTGAGCTCGGCTTCGATGTTCCCTGGCATGTTCATAAAACAATCCCACGATAAGGTGGATGACATAATTATAACTATGTTGAGACCAATAAAACTTGCAAATGACCCCTCAGGTTAGGTCGTTGCGACCCCTTCTAACTATTATATGAAGGATGGTTGGACCTGCGAGTTGGAAACCTTGCGACTAGGTCATTGGGTTGCTGGGTTGTGTCATTTCGAACTCTTAATGAACAGTGACTACGCGACTTGGCTACTTGCGACTAGGTCGCTGGGTCGCTAGGTCGCGTCGATGCGAACTCTCAAAGAAACGCGACTAGGTCGCAAGGTCGCTAAGTCGCTGGGTCGCAGGGTGGGATGATGTTAGGTGGTGAGCGACTTGGCGACTTGGCGACTCAGTGACCAGGTCGTGAGATCGCGAGGTTGCCTAGTTGTAGAGTCGCGGGGTCGCAGTAGGGCCTCCTTATGGGTTACGCGGTGATTAAGGCCCGCAGGGGGGACTAAAAGGTGAGATAGCGCATCATATCAATTATAAATAACACATCTGGGCCTTGAGGCTTTCCCTAGGTGAGTTAGGAAAGGTGTTTGAGATAGATATTGGTGAAGAGAGGCTTCAGAGAAAAGAAAAAAGGTATATGTCATCAAGGAGAAAGGCATATTTTGCATAGGGTTGTCGGGGAGCTTGAACGAGGCCGAGGCAGATAAATAGGCCAGGGGCAAGGGCAGGATTGGCAACAATGAATCAAAAAGGAAAAAACAGGAGGATTAGGCAACTTACCTGGGAAAAACACGCTCCAGCTGGCTTGTCAGAGGCGTTACTTTGCTCCATCGTGCAGGTCGAATGCGAGGGTCACAAGGTTGTAAATTAAGGTTGGTTAAGGGTCATGTGACCTCACGACCTCGCGACTCCGCGACCTGGAGGTCGTAAGGTCGCATAGTCGCATAGTTGCAATTCTTAGGTTTTAGATCAATATGAGACCTTGCGACCTGGGGAGTCGCATGGTCACACAGTCACAACTTTTGGATTTAATAAGCTTTGTGACTCTGCGACTGGCAGTTAAAATACTAGATCCGGATCATACTCTATCTTTACCGAAAGATCAGTGGCTCAGAAATTTTAAATGGGGAAAAATTTTGGAGGGTGTTGTAGCGGCTACAACAAAAGGCATACATACTCTATACCCCTCTAGTTTTGAATCTGCAACCTCTTGGGAGGAAACACATGCTCTTAACCATTAGGCCCATATATTTGGTTTAATGATGTAATGTAATTTATATTTATTTATTTACGTGTTTATTACAATGTACATGAATAAGAATTAGAATTGTGTTTTTAAAGAATTTGAGAATAAATAGATTACAATATAATTTGTCTTTCGTCAAATATAAAAATACATATACTTGGTTTGATGTAATGTAATGTATATTTAGTTATTTGCCATGTTTTTTATAATGATTTGGAAACTTGTAATGGTGTGTGTTGATTATTTATTTAATTTATATATTGTATTTTAAGGTATATTTATTTTGGTTGTTTAGAATTTATAGTATTGATGTGTTTGTGGATGTAATTAGTTATTTATTTAATTGCATGCTGGAAAAATATCTTTTAAAATGTAGAAAAATATTTTTAAAATGTGGGTTTGAAATGATACCATTTTAAAAAATATGACTTTATAACTATTGTTTGTTATTTATATGATTGTGTTTATTAGATGTTTGTTATTTATATGATTGTGTTCATTAGATGATAGGAGAAAACAATGATATTGTTTTTATTCATAAATTATATGATTGTATTTGTTAAATGGTATGTTGATGAGGATGATTGTGTTTTTGTTTTTTTAGATAATAAGATGATGAAAATGGTTGTGTTTTTGTTTATGTATCACATGATTGTGTTTGTTAAAAATTATGATATTAATAATTGTGTTTTAGTTTGTTAGACTACATGATTGTTTTTGTTAGATAAAAGGATGATGATCGTGTTTTTTTTAGGCATATTACATGATTGTGTTTGTTATATGATGGGGGATAATAATGACATTATTTCCTTTTGTAAATTATATGAGTGCATTTTCTATATGATATGATAATGAGGATGATTGTGTTTTTGTTTGTTAGATTACATTAATATGTTTTTTTAGATGATAAGATGATGATGGTGATTGTGTTTTTTTATATGGCATGCTTATGTTTGTTAGAGAATTTGATGTTCATATTTATATACTTTTAAGATCTATTTTTGCTTGTGTTTGTGCATGTAATGCTCATTTCTTGTTTTTTTCTCGTGTGTATTTTTAAACAATAAGATGCTTTTATTTGTTACATGATAAGATGATCATGTTTGTTGAATAATGTGATGGGGAAGAGAGAGAGGGGAAATCACAAGGAGAGAGATATGGGGTGGGTTGGGAAGAGTGAGAGAGGGGAGGGGAGATGGAGGGAGAGAGATTGTGTATGCGTGAGAATTGTGGAAGAGAGAGAATGAGGCTTATATAGATGGGAAGAGAGTGAGGGGGGGGAGTGAAGGAGAGAGAGAAAGTTGTGGGAGAAAACTGGGGATAGAGATATAGGGGATAGAAACGAAGGGTGAGAGGGAGTAGGGGAGAGAGATGGAGGGAGGGATAAACTAAGAGAGAGGAAGCAGGGAGAGAGAGAGAGAGGGAAAGGGGGGAAGCTTTAGAGAGAGGGGTAGATAGGTGGGGAAATACGGGGGGAATATAAAGGTGGAGTTTAGAGAGTGTGAAGGAAAGGGAGGAAGGTTTAGAGAGAAGGGAAGATAGGAGGGGAAAAAGGGGGGAATAGAAAGGTGGAGTTTAGATAGATAGAGAGAGAGATTACAGATTGATGTGAAGAAAGGATAGAAAAATGACGGGAGAGGGAGGAAGGTGGAGGGAGAGAGAGAGTGTGTGAGTAGGAGAAAGAGGCAGAGAGAGAGAGGCAAAGAGAGAAATAAGGGGGAGAGAGAGGGGGGGGGCGCGAATGGAAATATATATATATATATATATATATATATATATATATATATATAGGAGAGAGAGAGAGGTATATCATGGACACATACACATAGAAGGAGAGGGAGAGAGATATGGGGGAGAGGAAGTGAGGGGGGAGAGGTGTAGGGTAATGTGTGTAAGAGAAGGTGGGGGAGAGGGGGGGAGAAAGAGGGAGATAGGAGAGAGAAGGGGACAGATATAGGGGGGTGGAAAGAGAGAGGGGGGGAGGAAAGGAAAAAAGGAGTGGGGAAGAGTGAGGAAGGTGAGTGGGAAAGAGTTTAAGGGGATAGGGGGTGACAGAAAGGGATGGAGAGAGATGCATACAAAGAGAGGAGTGAGGAATAGTCAGAGAGGGAGGGAGATATGGGGGGAAGAGAGAGAGGGGGAAGGAGGGAGAGAGAGAGAGAGAGCAGAGTGGGGTAGTGTGAGAGAGGAAGGGGAAGAGGGAGAGCGACTTGGTGACTAAGAGGGAGACAAAGTGATAGGGTAGAAAGATAGGTAGAGAGGAAAATAGGAGGAATCATGGGGAATGGGGGAGAGAGTTTGGGGGGAGAGGAAGAGTGCGTGGGTGATTGAGAGGAAGAAAGAGTGAGGGGGTAAAGAGGGAAGAAAAGAGAGAGAGGAGAGATAAAGGGAGAGAGAAGGGGGGAGGGATAGAAGAAGGGAGAGATATAGGAGTGGGGTAGAGTGAGAGAGGGAGGGTAAGAGGGGGAAACATTGAGAGAGAGAGAGAGAGAACATGAATGGGAGGGGAAGATAAATAGAGTGAGATAGGGGGGAAGGGGGAGAGAGATAGAGAGGATGGGGAAGGGAGAGATAGAGTGGAGGGGATAGAAGGAGAGGGAGGGATAGAGGGGTAATTAATAGCAAAAGTTGGACAAATCTATTATAACCATTAATATGATCCTTTCAATGAATATTTACTAGTATAGAAGAAAATTTTGTTGGCTTAGGACACAATCAGTCCCGGGTAGGAACTTTATCCAAGCTAGTCCTTATTCATACCTCATAATATAATCGAGAAGCCTTACAAAAGCGCACTAGGTTTTTAACTCAATCAATTGAGAAATGAAATGACAGTGAAACCCCAACTTCCATTCTTTCAATAAAGGGGGTGAGTTTGTTACAGGTTGTATCAGAGAAAATCTTCAACACTGACTACTATAGGACAAACTCAACTGAAAGGATTAAAATTTGAATATTTTATGATGAAGACTTATCACTAACAGTTGAAATTACTTGTCTTATCACTAAAGAGAAGTTCTAGGTCAATGATAAGAGTACAGGTAAAGTTACAACAAAGACAGATGATGTAGTGCCCATTAGAGGGAACTTCAAACATCAAAGATGTGGAATATTATGAGAGGAGGAATGCATAAGCACCTCTAGATCTGGCAGAAGGTATGAGAAGCCTAAATGTAAGGCCTCAAAGCTACATGGAAGACAATGAAAGACTTACCAGGGAAAAGGAGAAGAAAGAGAAAATAAATGTCATGTTGCTACATAGTTTATTTGAAATTTAGAAACATTTGTAGTAGGGATGCTTTTCTCAACCATGGAACAAGTACAATGCAAAAGAATGGAGCCCCTTCTCCTCCTAGCACCTTGGTATTTAACATACCTTGATAACCATCTAGGATTAGGGGTTTAAAGTCCTCAACTCTCAATGTGAAAAGGTTTTATACCTTTTAAATCATTCTTGAAAGTCCTCATGTTTCCATCTTTGCATGTTTGAGTGGTGGGGTTGACATGGCATCCACTCATACCATGGTGGTCAACTAAGTAGGTCAATTTGTGAGAGGCATAACTTCTGCATATGATCTCTGATCAAGGTAATATTTGGACCATTGGAAATATCTTCGAGTGTATATCAATTTCAAGGGTGCACATGCATCATTTGGACCCTGCAAATCTATATAACATTATTTGATGCCTCAAAATGGCTCCCAAAGGTTCTAGACCACATTTTTTCAAATTGGAACCCCGAGAGGGCTAATAATTTTTATGTTAGAAGGGAAGTGAAGCATGTGTTGAGAGGGGAGGACATTGAGGGGATGCATAGGTAGTGATGGGATTCCTTTATGTAATTGCAACCAATTGAGAAGGCATTTGTACAATTTGTGGAGATTCTGCTCTCAATGGCTAGAGAGTTTTTTGCCACTTTTCTATCTGTGAAGAAGATTGACCTTCACACTCATCACTTTCCCTAAGAAACTGAGTTTCCCTGATGGTATCATAGTTTGGCTATAGAGTGGCCAACTGTAGACAAAACATACAAAATTGAGCCTATGGTTGGGTGGAAAAGGTCACACCCTTCTTCAGTTGTAGGTAATTGATTTTAGATAAGTTCTTTCACTTGTTTTAAATACCACCACTAATTTACTGTTATTTCTTGTTTGAATTGATGTATCTACTAGGTAATTTTATGGAAGTATGATTGTATTTTCATGACTAGGTATACTAGGTTATATAAAAATATTTTATCACCATGTCGATGGAAAACTTGGACGCCCTTTCTGATGATATGCTTCATAGGTGAAACATTAAGTTTCCATAAGAGGATTCAACAAGCCCAAGTCTTCATCAAACATATGAAGATAAGCTTTAGAATCATGTAGAACTATACTATCATGATCCTTACAAATTTAGTCAAAAAGTCTACCTAAACGACTGAGCATAATGGAAGAGTTAAAGTACTCCTCAAGTGCACTGGATATTGCTATTCTTCCATTAACCCTATTATGAAAATAAGTATAGCCTTTGGGATACCCATTGCGTCGACATGGCATAGTTATTTTGTCTCAACGAGTACCCTTGAGAAATTGAGGCCGAGGGAGCCTCCTACAAAGGCTTCAATGCTCTTGGACCACGAGCATCATCCCATAAGGGTAATGAGTAAATGTTGACTCCTCATTAATCCAACTAATAATTTTCATGTAGCTCTTAGGACATACAATTGTAATAAATATTTCTTATTTACCAAGTGTTTGTGCCATTAACTTTGTAATCTTTACCACTGTAAAAAGCTAGTGGAAAAGGGTCCTTAATTCAAACAAAACAAAAATACATGAGTAATTAAAAAGATATGAGTTCTTCTATGCTTGCATCACTAATTTCTAACTTTAATCCAATGCAAGCAATGCCTCTTAAAATGGTATAGTTCAATTAGAATGTATAAACCCCCCCCAATTTGAGACTTTATGCACATGAAATTTTGTTAGAATTGGGAATTCGACTAGGTCTAGTTCCAAGAAGGTTAGCCATTCAAATTTAACTAATGATTGAAGAACTCTATCATGCTATAGATGAGATGTTAATCTAGAGCCTCCTAAATGAGCAATATTGATTTTGGCACGAGCTTGTTTGATAGGGTCAAGCTTTACTCCAAGCTTGGAGAATACTAGTGTGTACTTCTACTTACATTATTAAATCATCAAGGTTTTTATGGTATTTCGATCCTAAGATAGAAGTATTGCATATTGCAACCTGACAAAGTGTAAGACAACTATCTGGAACCATGAGCCTTGGGGTTTTTTGTGAAGCTAATGACAGATAGATGGTGGCTAACACTAGTCTCAGATGTTGGTACACTAGTAAGCATACACAAATGAGAATTGTAGCTCCCATAAGATTTAGCAAGTCTTGCCATCATACCATTAAGTGAATGAATGTCGATCCTTGCATCAAATGGCTTAGCTAGCATTTTAACCTAGTGAAAGTATATTAAATCTTCATATGGAATTAGCTGTAAAATCCAAAAAAAGGTTTGTATGTCATTTTTGTAATCCATAGAGCTTTTAATGATGGTACAACTTGTTGATTATGGGGATTGCTACCAATTGATTAAATTGTCTTCACCAACCTTTAACAATTTTGAGAATTATGCAAAGACAAATCTCCACAAACCATAATTATTTATCATTAATATTATATATGTTGAAACCCTCCTATATGCATGTAGCGATCTCCCTCTTACAAATTAATTATTTAAATTTTAAAGTTTAACTTAAGAATATGTGAAAAAAAATAAAAATAAAAAAACAAAACAAAACAAAACTCCCTCACCCAATCAATTTGATTCTTTAAGCCTATTCCTTTTAGGTAGATCCAATATCTAAAGACTGTGAACTTATATAGATATATAAATAATAAATAAGGTGACAACAACATTAAAAACTATTTATTCTTAAAAACTACTTTTAAATTCACAATAAACTTTCCATCTTATTTTATTCAAGACGTATGCAACACGTTTCTATTTATTTATTTATTTATTTTATTCGTATCTTGATGCAGACGTTCTTTTACATACAGTATCAGCGACCCAGAAACAACCAAATACTTTCAAAAATAGAAAGAACCACTTTTGTAGAAATTATTTTAGAATGATATCCCACATTTTAATGCCATGGAAAATATACCATTTCCACCTTTGGGCAAAGCTAAGAGCATGAAAGCCAAATCTCAAGACACACTTAAAGTTGCCAGGCATTTATCTCTGATCGGTAATAATTTGCCCAGAGGACAAATCATTAATGTGTTGGTCAGATCACTGACAACACCGGAACAACCACCATGAATGGTGACTAGCGCTTGCTCGGAATCTCACAACAACTAACATTTAAAGCTACCATGCTATGACATCTACAATACCAGGAACTATGGTTGGTTTTAATGGCAAGTAATTATTAGTCTCCTCATGTTCAACCACAACATTTCTAGGCATGGGCGAATATCTACTTTAAGCCCATTTTGCCCCCATCAGATTTGAATCCCGATTCCATCATTTAATTCGTTGCTTCTTTTGAAATCTGAAAGCTAAACTTGGGAGTTTAAAGAAGCTTGCAAGTTGAGAAAATTGCCAACCTACGTTCAGCTGAGGTGCACTCTGTTACCTGGGGGAGAAAGAGATCTAATCCCTATAATAAATGAATCTGTAATGATCACTGTTGATAGTTTTTGACATATATAAGTCCCACAGAGAATGAGTACATTGCATTACATTATTTGCCCATCTCTGTTGAAGGAAGGCATTATAAGGTGGTACTGAAATGGGGAAGGATACTGAAGGGCCAGCTAGCAGGTTTTCTGGGCTTCTCCTTATTCCTCCCCGTGACAACAATGTAATCCCTAACATGGACTGGAGGCTGAGGATGACAGAGGTGATATTGCGTTTCACAGTGGTGATTTTTACTCTTGTTTCAGCAATCATCGTAGGAACTGCCTCTGCAAAACGAGACATCTTCGGATTACAGAAACATGTCCGATTCACGTTGCTGAAAACACTACTGTGAGTTTTATATTATTTTGTTTGTGCTAAACTTGTGAAAACCCTACTCTTATTGGTTTTTTGAAATTAGGTACCTTTAGAAACAGTGCAGGGCAGATTAAATCTGACATGGGTTCTTTGTTTTTAATCAGATTCTTAGTCATTGTAGATGGAATTCTTGCAGTATACTCTCTTCTGCAAGGGTTGAGATGCTTTTCAAGCCTGTATATGCAAAGCATTCTGTTGAGCAAGCCATTGGCGTGGGCTATATTTTTCTGTGATCAGGTATGGCCATATGAGTGTCTATTTCAGTATTTTGCACTGAGACAGAGGTCCCATAGATACTGTAAGGCTTCAAGAGTCCATTGCTCTCTATCTCTTGGCTTCTCATTAACTCGGTACCGATACTCACATAGAGTGAGAGAAGTTTGAACGTTCCCCACATGTAAGTTTAATATTTTAGTTCTACTCTTCCCTCTGTAACCCAATTCTCCATTGATGCTACATAAATGGTATTTTAGTAAATACCATTTAGGACGAAGAGGTTTGAGAGCTTTTTCAAATTTGATTTATAATATTTGGTTGATTTTATTTATTTATTTATTTTAATTTAGTTGTCAAATTAGCATGGAGCGAGCACAGTCTATCACTAACGGTTTTTAGTGAATGCAAGCAGATTCATTATTATTATTATTAAAAGAAAATCACATTATCTGGAATTACCCTCTAGAATTACTCACTGGTAGTTTGTAAGGGAGCAAGCTTTAACTCCTGCCAAATGCATCTAGGTCTTGGACTGTTAACCTGTCTCCTTAAGTGAACTCTTAGCCAAACAACAACAGACTCATCACTATTATTCAAAGAAAACCACACTACCTAGAATTACCTCCTAGAATTACCCACTGGTAGTCTGTAAGAGAGCAAGCTTTAACTCCTGACAAATGCATCTGGGTCTTGGACTGTTAACCTGTTTCCTTAAGTCCCAACTCTTAGCCAAACAACAACAGCAGATTTAGAGCATACTCCAAGCCCTACAGCATACTCCAGGCCCAATTCCATTCAGATTTAGATCCCAAATCACCATTAAAATTTAATAAATCCCTCCATTTTTTTTTCCCTACCCGATATCCCAAATCACTAGTAAAGTATCGCACCTTGGATGATTGATGACAACGCAGTGTTTTAAGAGGATATGGCTTTTGCTAACCCACAGCAAACACGGTCCAACTGTACCAGATCCGTGGTGAGCAGGGCACTGCAGTTGTTGAACCTCTTCAACTTCATGTTCAGGAAGTTTTTCCATTAAACCCAGGGATCTGATGGGAACAAATACCCAATTAGGGTTAAGAGAGAAATTTACACATTTGCTAACAATGTAACAGCAAAGTAGCTGCAAAAGCAAAGACTTCAGAAATTAAAGATTTCATTTCCACATCTCTGTTAATAGGTGAATTGTCTTTAGTTCAATCTCCCCTAAATATCCACTGCCATGAGTTGAATTTCTATGACTCCAAATACAGTACCCTGAGTTAAATTCCCATTAATAAAGTAAATACAGTGTTGAATACCCTGCTCCAACATTTTGATTAACAGCTCTGATCCTCTAGTTAGTGGTTTTGATGCTTTTGGGTTATTGAAAAAATGTCTTGATATAATTTTGTTCTCTCCACAAGGCTACGAAAGGGCTAGGGATGTTATGTTCTTTTCTTAAGTCTGAATATTGAATTTCAATAAGGGAATGCAGATTGTCTGCCTGCTGCTTTACAGCATGAATTTCAATAAGGGAATGCAGATTGTCTGCCTGCTGCTTTACAGCATAGCCTGTATGGTCTTAATTTATTTTATGATGCCCTTCTATGTTGTTTTTAGTTTTTGAAAAGAGCTGATTATAAAATCTGTGCAATGAGCAGACGATGGCCTATGTTACCTTCGCTGCAGCAGCATCGACTACAGAAGCAGCGTATATTTCACAGCAGGGGCTAGAAGAATTTGGGTGGATCAATACATGTATGTTTTTCAGGGCCTATTGCTTCAAATGTGGAGCTGGGTTGATTAACGCATTCCTGGCAGCTATATGTATGGTGATTGTCTCTGGAATGTCTGCATTTCATCTTTTCAGACTATATGGCGGAAAATAGACAAGTGTTCTGTGAAAACTAGATAAACTGCTTAAACCTATTTAATGGGATGTAAAATGCTTACTCTAATTGTATGATAAGTTGCTTAAATAGCCCACCCACAGTTTCCTGTACCTATTGACCTGATACCTTAAAATACAAAATCAGGCCTTTGTATTCTGGACAATCTTATGTTTTTATTTATAATTTACACGTTTATTAAGACGTAGAATTGGTCCGGAAATGTTCTGGATGATCTCTTTATTGCGCGAAAGCTACTGAGTCCAATGGGTAGCTCTGAAAAGAGACAGAGAATTGAAGGCAGTATTCAGCAATTAATCATGGAAGATCTTTTTATTGCGTGAATGCTAGGGAGTCCAATGGGTAGCTCTGAAATGGTACAGATAATTGAAGGCAGTATTCAATTAATCCTGAATAAAGAAACCATCGAAATATATTTTCGCTATTGATTGAGGTCGGTATAGATAAACTGCTTAAACCTATTTAATGGGATGTAAAATGCTTACTCTAATTGTATGATAAGTTGCTTAAATAGCCCACCCACAGTTTCCTGTACCTATTGACCTGATACCTTAAAATACAAAATCAGGCCTTTGTATTCTGGACAATCTTATGTTTTTATTTATAATTTACACGTTTATTAAGACGTAGAATTGGTCCGGAAATGTTCTGGATGATCTCTTTATTGCGCGAAAGCTACTGAGTCCAATGGGTAGCTCTGAAAAGAGACAGAGAATTGAAGGCAGTATTCAGCAATTAATCATGGAAGATCTTTTTATTGCGTGAATGCTAGGGAGTCCAATGGGTAGCTCTGAAATGGTACAGATAATTGAAGGCAGTATTCAATTAATCCTGAATAAAGAAACCATCGAAATATATTTTCGCTATTGATTGAGGTCGGTATAGATAAACTGCTTAAACCTATTTAATGGGATGTAAAATGCTTACTCTAATTGTATGATAAGTTGCTTAAATAGCCCACCCACAGTTTCCTGTACCTATTGACCTGATACCTTAAAATACAAAATCAGGCCTTTGTATTCTGGACAATCTTATGTTTTTATTTATAATTTACACGTTTATTAAGACGTAGAATTGGTCCGGAAATGTTCTGGATGATCTCTTTATTGCGCGAAAGCTACTGAGTCCAATGGGTAGCTCTGAAAAGAGACAGAGAATTGAAGGCAGTATTCAGCAATTAATCATGGAAGATCTTTTTATTGCGTGAATGCTAGGGAGTCCAATGGGTAGCTCTGAAATGGTACAGATAATTGAAGGCAGTATTCAATTAATCCTGAATAAAGAATCCATCGAAATATATTTTCGCTATTGATTGAGGTCGGTATTAAACAGTAGTCAATTTTCATTTTTAAGCAGCCTTCTAAGGCAATTCTCCCATCGGTGGGAAGTTTGATTGAGTCCAATCGATATAAACATTGTACTTTATGTTGGTGAGCATTGAATATTTAATGTGAATTCATGTTGAAGTTTAGTTTTTAAATTACTGTATAAATAATGGGTGATAAATATCAATATGTATTAATTTATGAAAATATTTGTTTTGTTTAAAATAAATAACGAAAGGTTTTTTGGAAAATCACATCAGAAATAATAGAGTCTATGAGTTTAGAATTACTAAGTGTAGTTTATTATTGTAATAAACTATATATATATATATATAAAATAAAATTTATGGAGATTCACGTCTCTTTACAATAGAGTGTATTTTAGGCTGTTGAGAGGATTTAATAATAACTCTATTGGTTGTAGTTTATCATTGTCATAAATGTTAACTAAATTATTTTATTATTAAAAATATGTATATAAATAAGTTAAATATATATAATAAGATTCATGGAGATTAACATCATGATTCACATCACTTTACCATAGATAGTGTATTTTAGGTGCTTGAGAGGGTTTAATGATAACTTTCTCACTAAGGATCAAGTCTCATTGTGACATAATGTTTTATTGAGAATGACCTTTAAAAAACAAATAAAGAGATTCTTAATTCATAAATAGGCATTATTACAATACCATATGCCCAAAAAACTATAAATAAGTATAGTTACATTGCTATGGCTTATGCATACCACATGCCCATAAAACTATAAATAGGTTTTGTTACAATACCATGGCTTATACATGCAACATGCCCAGAAAACTATAAGTCATTTTAAATGACACTTGTTCATATCAATTTTTTTAAATTAAGTATTTAATTAGAAGAGTGAAAAAACAATAAATATTGTGAAAATAAATCTCAACCTTTGATTTGTGTATACTATTGATAATATTTTAGTGTATTCTATAGAGGCTCAATCCTTATTATCTACTTAATTATTGAATCAAATTAAAATTTATAGAGGCTAAGATAGAGCTTTTGCCTACAATTTAGTTAAAACAATTAACGTATAAATAGATTTAGTGTTTTGAAAAGCCCTCGAATGTGTAGAGTTCACAACCTGTAATTCTAATAAATTTCTACTTGATTATGTGTGAATTTTGACCCAAAAATATACCCAGAAAACCTTTTTTTACAATGTGGTTATACAATATTGTTCTTTGTGCAAATATTCAATACATATTTTAGTATAAGCTAATTATTTATTTAGATGTATTGTGGGCTAGATTTCCAAAATTGATGATATTAAATGCAAATATTTAATACATATTTTAGTCTAAGTTAATTATTTATTTAGATATGTTGTTGTTAGATTTCTTAAATTAATGCATGAAATTTATTTTGCAAATCCAATCCAAGCCAAGCGAACAAATGAAGATGTCAAATTGTAAATAATAATCTTCATTTGCGGCATGAAAATGTCAAATTGTAAATAGTAATCTTCATTTGCCGCAAGTTATGTGCATCTGAAATAAACATTGTTTTGAAATGAGATTTTTTGGAATTTTATTAGGCTATAAATTTTTAGTGTTCTTATGAATGGTAACAACGTGGATCTCTGCATGTGCATGGATTTCTTGTGGGTCTCCATAGTGGCAACATTGAGGATCTCCACATGTGATCATAGGTCAATAGTGGTGGTTTTGATTAATGATCCATGGTATTATATGTAGTTAATGTCTTTAAAAGTCTTGAGGATTCTCCATTGTAATGTGCTTGGAGATGGCTAGTGAAGGCTCACTTTGGCTACTTTAATTGGGTTGGTCAAGAGATTAATAAATTAGTGGTATAAGAGTTGTTTGAGTTCTAGGGGGAGCTATGATGACCAAGTGGTTTGACTCAAGGTTGTGGACAACCTTGTCACAATGATAGATATTTAGTATTGATTCAAGGGATTAAGAAACAAGTGGTATAAGAGTTGTTTGGATTCAAGGGGAGCCATTATGACCAAGGGGTTTAGCTCAAGGTTGTGGACAAGCTCGTTACAATGGCAGAGTTGTGGTATTGATTCCTCTGGTGAAAGGAAATGGTAAAGAATTCAAAGACTTGTCTATTAATCTATTGACCAAACCTGACAAAGCTAGGCAAGTAAGCCTCCATTGCTCACCTCCAAGCACATATGGAAATGGAGAGTCCCCAAGCCTTTTAAATATTTTAACTACATACAATATCCCAGGTCACCAATACCATGTGCCTGAAATCACTATTGTTGACCTGTTAACCTTCACTCTTTCACCGGGTCAAGTTTACTTGACAATACCCTCCTTTAAACTGGACTTGGATTTTTTTTAGATCCAATCCAAAAACTTGCATTCGTTCCTCTCCCATCACCTAGGTCTATGTTGAGACTTTATTGAGAGGGTTATGGATGTCTAACTAGGTCTTATAGTCATATGCTAATTTACATATAGTTTAAGCAAAAAAAATTGTCTCCAAAATATTTTCTTAGTTTTATTTTATTTTATTTTTTAATGATATCACACCTACTCACACTAGGTGCTCTCCTCATGTTGTTCATCACAATCAAAATCTTAATTTGGTTCTATCTATGTTGGATTTGGTCTTTTCCTTTGTAGCTACCTACTAAATCATCACTCTCATGTTATCTCTAGGCAAATCTTAAATGTATTTCTCTTGCCCCCTTTGCTACTTTACAAACACTGCAATTATTTCTTCACCAAGTAGCAACTTCTCCTTTTTGGCCCTTGGTTTGTTCATGATGCTACTTGTTAGCAATTAACATGGTGCTTTATAATTCATTTTCTTCTTGCATCATTTTAATTATTAATAGGTGGGTGATTTGATAATTGATAATATATCCATGGAGCTTCTTGGTTAGGTCCAACCAAGGCCCAGGTCAACTTTTTGGTTTGGGGTGTATTCTATTTCTGTTACAAAGGACCAACAATTGTGCCAACTTCAAATGCTTTCTTTTCTTTTGAATTTTACCTTAAATAAAGGTTCGATTTATTTTAAGTCTATTGAGACTCAACCCTTACTACTAAGGGGATGAATGAATGATGATATACAGATGCATAACACGAATTCACTCATTAACTTTACATTTAAATGATTTCACATACACATCATTGGGAGTATAATGTCCAAATTGACTTACTTTATAAGGAAGGCTTCAAGGTCAAACCAACTATTAATTGAAGATGAATAGAATGATAGGTCTTTTATTATTTTTGGACATTTCATTCTAATGAACCCTAAATATCTTTAGGTTGATTATATTTTGTAATTATATTAATTTAAGATTTAAGATTTTTGTGATCCATAAAGTAGATAAATGTCTTTCGGATTAATCACATCATTAAGATTATATTAATTATTATATATTTGTATTTTGAAAATGCTCAAAAGTATAAAAGAATGAATATTGAGTATTTATTTATTTATTTGAATGTATGTAATAATTATATTTAAAAATATATATTTGAAATTTTGTAACGCCCACGTAAATTAAAGTTTTACCAGGATTTATCGAGACAGTTGTATCAAGAAATCCAAGAATTAGTTAATGGAAAACGGATTTTGGAATTGGTTGAAAGATTAAACGACTTCTTCATAATGAACTCACACCATTAATAAAAAGAGGAGAAGATGACGAGTCGAACAGAAAAGGAGGAGGGTTCTGCTAATTAAATTGGAGGCGGTCAGCTTGTTTTGATTTTCCTGAATTCCAATGTGGAGTTCCCCGACGTTGCCTTTAGCATTCTATTTTGGTTGATATTGTTTTTTTCCTTTGCTTCGACCGAGATTCAGTTTTAATGTTCTGGATGGTGATCTCCCTATTTTTATGAGAAAAGCCCAACTCATTGCTTCCGCACCCATGTAGCCTTCCGTTTGGTTGGTTTGACTATTTCTGGAGATATACTGTGTGGATATAGTTCTTCACAAGTTAAAGCCTGCGCAGGATGTCATCGCTAGATATACATCTGCTAAATAGACAACTTCTTCTCAGTCTGTATAGTCCTGGCTCTCACTCTTATGAGTATCAATATTAATTTGGTGGCCAGTTGTAGAAACTGTTCCGCTCAGATTATCTACCTTTGTTTACTGAAATGGCGCTTTACCCGTGAAAGCAACCATAGAAATTGATTCGACTCTCGAGTATTTATGGCAACATAATCATTTCAGGGATAAGCGAGGATTTCATATGTGAAGCCTTTGCTTGCGGCGGACATGCTTATTTGACCACTTCAACCACTTCTTTTTTTGCGGTCAGTGCATTTTTTAAAGATTGCTATGCTCGAGTCGTGGCTCAAATGGGTGTATGGTAAGTGATTAGAATATTTGTTAATTGTTATTATATAATATTTTGGTGAGAAGAAAGATATAAAGGAAAGATTATATATATAAATATTTATATAGTTTTGTATAGGCAATAAAAATAGAAGATGCATGTTTTATATTTTAAATATATGCCTTTGAAATGAGAGTTGAAATTGAGTTTATTATATAGTTTTTTTTTTTTTTTTGTGAGTTAAAATATATAAATAAAGATTATATATATTATATCCTTTGTCTGCTAAAAAGGTTATTAGAAATTAGAAAGAATACTAATGATCTTTCTTGAGATAAGTTCCCTATATCAAAGAAATGATATCTCATTAGTTTATTGGGATTTGATAAACCAATTTACTCTTGACTATTTACATAAAAATGGATTTATCTTGGGAGTAGAAGATAAGTCCATATATGTTAACTTTGTTAATTATTTTAAAAGGTCTATCTAGCTCTTATGCCCAAATAAGGGTTAGTCATGCACCTTATTTTTAAAAGAGATTTTCTTGAATAGATTCAAAGAGGGTAACTCTTTAATAAAATATTTACATAAGCAAGAAAATAGAAGAGTAATGCTCTTATTTTAAAAAGAGATTTTTTGTACTCATTAAATTATGAAGTGATAACAAGTCTATTCTTGAATAGATTAAAGAGAGTGACTTTTGAATTATTTTCATAGTGAAGAAGAAAAGAGAAGAGGAATGCTCTTATTTTAAAAAGAGATTTTTTGTACTCATTAAATTATGAAGTGATTACAAGTCTATTCTTGAATAGATTAAAGAGAGTGACTTTTGAATTATTTTCATAGTGAAGAAGAAAAGAGAAGTTTCTCACATTAATATTCTATTCATTAACCATGTTGTAAATAGTAATTTATTTAATAAATCCATGAATAAGTTACCATGATAGTGGTAGAGGTTAATGAATTAATAAATCCATGGATAGTATTCATAAATCCATGGGTAGTTCTCCATGGGGATGATGGAGATTAATTGTTTCATAAAACCATGGGTAGATTACCATGGTGTTTGCAAACATTAGTTATTTAATAAATCCATGAATAAATTACCATGATGTTGGTAAGTTAAGTTATTTAATAAATTCATGGTTAAAGGAACTAATCAGTTTATTCCTTAGATGAATAAACTAAGTGATTATTTTATATTATCATCAACGTGATGTTAAATTCCTTTTGGAGGAAGATCTTGCATATACATGCAACATATGTATTAGCTTTTAATTGAACAATAATATATATTCTTGTATGAAGAAAGATAGCTTGTAGTATTAAAACTACATATATATTCTTGTATGAAGAAAGATAGCTTGTAGTATTAAAACTACATTGAATATGATTGTTAGTTTAATCTTGAAAATAAGACATGTATTTATATTCTTCATTACGTATTTTTACATATGTTTACATGCTCACTTGCATTGAGACTTTCTTTGGAAAGACTCGTGAAGGAGGTTATGTGCTTCATTGTGTAAGCACTTCTTTAGGGAGAGTCTTTTGGGAATCGGTATGCATTCGCATGCATGGAGGAAATAATTGTTATGTTAGCTTGCATTCCATGCACTAAAAGTAATAGCTTAAGGGTTAGCTATTTTGATTAAACTTATGTAAATCACACGCATAAATATCTTAACTGATGTATCAGTTTATTTTAAAGAAAGCTTGGGAGATGTAGCCATTGTCTTGCAGGAATGTGCTTATGCAATGTAAGCATTAGTTATTGTGATGACTTGTAACCAGCACATGAGGTATGTTATTAAAGAGAGAATGACAAGGTACTTTACTGGTTTGTCATGATTACCCATTGATTAATACTTTATGAATCTTGACATCATTTTATGTTGAAGGCATCAAAGCAGGGAATGATGGTGACATGTACGAAGGAATATTATGCTGGTCTTGGTGGCAGGTAAATGATTAATGTTCATGCAGATGAGTGCGAGTTGCAAAAAGGTCCAATGTATGATGGTCCATTGGAGGTACATCCATGCCACCAAGATGTGAAGATATGAAGACCAGAGGGTAAATGGTATCATATTTATTGAATGGTTGAAAGCTAGATAATGTATATTTCATTGTAAGATTATATAAACGATGGTTAAGGGATGGTTTCCCTTATAAGCCATTGAGTGATGGGCTGAACACCCTCACGAGCGTTTAATAATAAAATTAAACGTTTGCTGGTTTTCACCCTACGGGGTTTCCAGGATATATTGGTGTTCAATGGTGTGATTGATTATTGTGTCGAGATGATGAGGTTGATTCTTTTCTTGTTATGATGTTCATAATGGCAATTATGTGATGACTATATGAGTAATGAGATGTATGGATGGTTACATCATATAGTATTATGTTAATATACTGTAATGGAGGTTGTTAAGGGATTAAGGGGGTTACTATTCTTATTTATAAAATTACACTGTGAACTGTTAAACATTCTATGTAATGATGAGAAAATTGTATAAATTTTTTAACTCCTTACATTTCCCTGGGAAGTTAACGGTGTATGTTACAAGTGGTATCAGAGCTAAAGGTTCAAAAACTGGCGCCTTTGGGATTTAGCGAAAAGAAATTGAGGGATCCGAGATGAAATGCGCATATGTGAAGGAAGGCATCGCATCTCTAATCTAGGTTGAACAATGAATTCAAGAGATAAGTATTACTATCTTTCTTGTCTTGAAAACACTAGTTATTGCATTTATAGAAAATACACTGCTTACAAAGTAAATAACTGTTGAGTTAGCATTTCTTTAAAAAAGATATGTATTTTCCATGTACGTAAAACTTCTATTGTTGTGTTGAAGTTTCCTTGAAAGGAGTTGGGAATTTCGTTTCTTGAAAAAGAAACATGTGTGTGCTTGAAAATTTAACTAATATACATTTGATTCTTCTTGAAAGAAATATGTATATTTTGAAAATAAATCTTGCATGTAAATCTTGCAACTGAAAGAGACAAATATAGAGTAAAATGTGGTTTTACTTAATATGCAAGATTGTGCTAGTTCTTTTGGAAAGTAATAAACCATTGCTAATATGATAATCTTTTAGAAAGATATACCATGGTAAAAGACCAAACTACTATGCTAGTTTTGCTGAGAAGAACACGTGTGAAGTTCTTGCAAAGATTTCTAATATGTATTTTGAAAGGTGTGAGCAGTAGTAAAACATAAATAAGTAAACTTGCTTGCCTTTATATATCTCTTGTTTAAGAAAAGATGGGAAGCTTGTTTTTCTTTTAAAAGGGATTTCGTACAAATGTGTTATGTGATAAGAAATCCAAGTTCTTTTCTTGAAAATAAATACAGGCTAAAGAGAATAACCTCTTGAATATACTACATTGCTAGATGGATTATGTCAACTTCTTGATTTAGGTATATTAAAGGTTAAGTTAACCTTGTTAGTATTGCGTAGTTTTTATGCATAAAAGAGGCTATCTATGATAAATTATTGGAAGCAAAGAATGATCAAATTGCATGTAGAATCATAGAGGAACATTCTTTGCATGCAATAGTTGTATTAGATTTCATCGGAAAGAATATAAGTCTATATGTGGAAATGATAAACATGTCTTGTTGTCATACTTTACAAAAGATTCTTTGGCAAAGAAGATGAATTACATGTACAAAAACTAAAGTAATGCTTTGGTTTCCTTGAAATACATACATGGCTAATGTGGGTAAAATATTTCGAGAATAAAGGCATGTATTCTTATGTTTTATTCCATTAGTTTTATGGAAAAGAAAACCATGTTTTTTCATGCCTAATATGTTATGTGTCCTCGAAGAGGAATCATGAGTTTGTCTACTCGATTATGTTAAGCACTATGTTGGGAAATTAATCTTTATGCATTGTATGCATAGGAATTACAGCCAATGTGTTAGATTTATTCTATTTTCATGCTCCAAAGGAAAAATCTGAAGTGGTGGGTCTTTTGTAAAAGTTTAAGTAAAGAAAATGCACATTGTGTCATTTTCCATTAAAGGAATTTCTTAACAGATATAGTGATTTGTCTTGTACAAAGGTGTGCGTGTGTGAAAAATGTCATAATAATGTGGGAGTTATTTGACATGAATTGATAATTACTTACTCACACTAATGTAGAGATGTTAGAAGAAAGCATGTTGTGACCTTGTATTCACATCTCATATATGCACATGAATAGGTGTTAAAAGATCACTCAAAGATTGATTATTTATTGATTAAAGATTTATCTAATCATGCTATAAAATCTTGTCGATGCTGCTAAAAGAAAACATTGCTGTAGAGGAGCAATGTGACTGTAGAAGAGCAATGTGAATTTCCTGATGGGGATGAGTATTGCAGTAGGGAGAGAAGTTCTTCAAATAAAATAAAGATAAGTAGTTTATTTTATTTTAAGTCTATGCATATGCATGTTGATTCCCTTTAAAAACGAATTGTTATATACATAGCATTGCATGAGATTAGCTTCCATTTAAGAGAATTCTTAAAAATGTGCATGCTATTATAACATACTTTTTTTGGCATAAGAATATGCATACGAGATTAATATGTGTAATATGCTTCATTTATTTAGGAAAGAAAGTATAAAAGCATGAAAGAAAAACATGAGTGGCTTGTCTCTCTACGAGACGTTCCGCTACAGGAACTGTCACTCACAATAGGGCCTCCTATCAACATGACATAATCTCACACAAGGTAACGGTGAGGATACCTTCAACAAGGTTACATAGGGATCATAACAATCCATGGCGAATACATCTCACATGAAGTAGAAACATAGATCCCGCAACATACATCAAGAAATGATCTAAACAGTATTACATCTCACGGAAAATGATAAAAGAGGCACATGACATCAATACTGCATATACCTCAACCCCTGAAGTTGGCTAAAGAGTGGATGCTCAACTGTTAAATATGGCTGCACCATCAAATTCGTGGCATTGAGAGGCATAAAATCGACTATCCACACTTGGGAATCTGGCACCATCACTCCAATCTGAAAAATGGCTGAAAAGTGGAAAGCGAGCTACTACTGATACAGACATTGCCATTGGATTCCTATCGTTGAGAGGTGTAAAATCCACATAAAAATTGTCAAATTTTGACTCCAAAAAATTCGGGACCTCAAGGAACCTTTTTGATGCCCCTCAAGATTCCCTAGGCAAGGTTCTGCCCCTTTGGCCGCTCATGGTTCAGCACCTGCAATAAAAAATATTATTTTTTGAAGAACGCGCCAGTCTGCTTCACGTTCTGCCTCCACTTTTCTCACGGCTCCATATGCCTCTCTGTGCCCTCATCTCTCATGTATTCTCCATCATTCTCCATGGTTTCCTTGAACCATTTGAATGGAATTTTATAACAAAGTGTGACGGTGAATAAGACAAAGTGTGAGGTTAGAACATTGGTTGGCATAATCATATTAAGATACTTCTTGTTGGGAGGTTTTGGGTTCAAACCCCATTGACTCCCAATATTGTTTTAAAGCCCAATTTTAGTTTTAATATAGTTTTTTCAAATTATATAATATATGGATTTCGTATGTCCATATTGTAACGACTCTAAAAAACATGAGAATAAGACAAAAAATGGAGGTTGCACCATCCAAGGCTACTTGGGCCTAATTTGAGGTGCCATTTTGCACCATGTGGCAAACCCTCATTGGTCCACATCATATGCCACCTCTACCACCTACTTTCCATGTGTTTACTTGTGGTGCTGCCACAACACATTTTTGTGGGTCTGCCTGTTTTATTGACTGGGCTGCCACATTAGCTTTGTGGGTCCCACTAGGCCTACCACATGTCATCCATACGGCATGCCACATGGCAGAATGCTGACTTTGACTTGTTTTTTTGCTGTTTGGTACAAACTTCAAACTGCAATAACTTTCTCATACAGACTCGGATTTGAGTGTCGTTCACGTTTCAAAAATATTCTTACCACTTTGAATTTTGACCATTTCTGAGCCCTCTTGGTCTCCTGAGGATGTATGGAGCCACCTGGATCAATGATGAAGGCCGATTACCTTTTTGATATCCCAACCTACTTGTCTGCAGCTATCAAATTCCAAATCCACCATCTCACCACTTCATCCAGGTTTCGATATTATTCGTTTTTACTTTACTTGTTCATGTACGCACATGACGAGGAATTCAAGTGTGTAGGCCAAAGTAAAATTACTCACAAAAATCAAATTAATTCTATATTTGACTGGACAATTTCAATCAAGAAGAGGTTGGATACTGATGGATATTATTATTTCATATCAATGTTCATATCCATTTCATACGAGATTATTCATGGTGCACCTCCACCCTGAATTTTCTCGCTACAAAAATGGTTGGTCCAACTCAACAAAGATGTTTGTGTAGGATATTGGTACTTGTTTGAAGACCATACAGAAAACAGAATCTATGGTTGTGAGCTTCCCCTCTACTAATTTCTAGTATTCATGCCCACGGGGATATTTTCATTATAATTCATGAGATAAAGCCTTAATGTAGAACAAATCCACTTTGTTCCTGAAAAGAAAGGATATATGTTTAAATTGGGAAATACTATAGGCCCTTTTATTATCAACTCAAGATAGGCCTTCAAAGTAATTGAGAAACTTCTCAGAAAGATGGAATTCCAGCACAGAGATGTTTGGAATTGTGATACTAAGGATGTCATTTCCCGAAGGATAGAAAACATAAAAGCTTCAACCTATATACATGAACCCAGACTTGGCATCGAATGGAAATCTAATTTTGATTCATGGCCTTTGGATACAGAGATGGAGACCAAGACCCTAACTGTAAAGGAAAAACAACCAAAAAGGACCATTAACCAAGCTAAAGAAATCGAGGAAGAGGAATTACATGTAAATAATAAGGTAAGGGGTGAGATGAGGAAGAATATAGTGCTTCATTCAACAAAATATCACATTGGTCTTATGTCTACCATGGATTTGGAGCGGAATCAGATGAAGTTTTCATTACAACATCCATCAGCACAATCCTTCCCTTCAGGTTCACAGTTCAAAGCGTTGGATGTTTCTTTGGATCTAGCAAGTGTCCCTATGGTATATAAGGTAAACTTTCACAAACATGTTGGAGAAACGTTATACAATGAGCTCAACAAGAATGCAATGATTTTTGACAAGGCAAAAAAATTGCTGCAAAAGGCTTCTACCAGATTGAAACAAGAGAAATCCAACTCCAGGGCCCTCCATATGAAAAAAGAGAGTTATAAATAGATTATTGTGAAGATGGGGTTGGATCCAGAAAATAGAACAACGGTTGAAGCCCTCCTTAAAATCTCCTAAAAGGAAAATCAGGAGTTGAGGCACAAGTTGAGAAAGAGATCATATCATGAGAGCTCATTGACAAAAATAATGAGATAATAGCTCTCAGACAACATGTTGCAGAGATATAGAATAAGATGTATTCCCAAAATTTCATAGTGGTTGTACCTGAAGATCCTCAAAATCCCACTAAGAAAATTACCAAGGCCTTAACTGAGCTTCAACTCTCTGAAGGAGAGCTCAAGAAAATATTGAGACTCTTAGATGTTGCCTAAGAAATTTTAGCTCAGAAAGAGAGGAAACTTAAATCTTCTAGAACGAATAGTGAGGTCATCACCAAGAACCTACAAGTTTTCAATCAAGAGCTAATTGAGCTAAGAGAAAAGCTAAAGGGGAGCATGTCCTTGTTGCGGGCCAAAAAACTCATCTGGGATGAAATCATTGATGAGATAAAGAAAAAATGGGAGTATATAACACTGCTGAACGAAAAGAAGGCCACCATCAAGGAATTTGAATTCCACCTCATAGAAAATGAGGAGGATGGATAAAAGAACTCTTAGATCACTAAGATGTATATTAATTTCATCAATGAGAGACCAGGCAGCGAATTAAGTCCTATAGATGTGGTGGACCGGGTGAGCACTGTTATGGAAATCACAAGGATCATACTGAAAGAGGAGGTCAGGGATAAAGTCGAGGAATGACTAGATGTGGTGATTAAATATGTCAAAGCCTTTGATGTTGACTTCACAAGGATCTCTGGGGTGAGGTTTCCCAGTTTTTGGGATATTGGAAGAGGATTAATGTTGTGGGAGAAGTATAATCAAAAGTTAGTTGAGGCCAAGAGCAAGGTGGACTCCACTCATGAGAAAACATCCATCCTAAGAGGTAAAATGTTGGTGACTTGCCTAAAGAGGGAATTTCATCTCTTAGGGTTGGTGAAGCATCTATTCTACTCCAGGATGGATTATTCTAAGCTAATCAATATTAATATCTCATATCATCTCTACTCACAAGTTCCCTGTCGTCTCCAATCTTGTGGCAGAGATGCGAAGAGTTCGTTAATCCACCTACTGTGAAAATCATTGAGCCTTCATAACAACCTTTGAGATTATATTACTATGGATTAAACTCTCTTGATCGTGTCTAGCTGACACTTTTATTTTTGTATTTTATGTATTATTCTATTTACAGTCAGTTTTTTAAATTTTTCAGTTAGTCCAACCGTGTTACGAAGCATGCTTAGTTTTGACAATGATCATGTATCGAGCAAATCAGGAAAGGGATATTTTGGTAACGAACACTCTCCCAGGGCCTATATGAATAGCAATGTGAGACTGACTCAGGTTTCATAATTTTTGGAAAGAAACTTTTGTTCCTGAAAGAGAATTATTGTGTCTCATTGTTGAATTTATTTTTCAAGGAAAATTAATATATAGTCATGGCAACTACGACTCATCAATGTTTTGTAGTATGTATCACTCCTGTGTGTTTTCCATATTTGTTTATATCTTTCTTTTCAGATATTATGTAATTGCATATGTTGGATGTGTTCTTTTAAACTCATGAATTCGTTTAACTCAGTTATTGATGAAAACGCTCTTCGTGTTTAATGAGGATTGAACTCCTTAATTGCGCTCCATATATCTTTACATTTCATCTCTGCTCTTTTCGATTTCTCGCTCCAAGCTTGGAATACTAGATTCTTATAGTTTAAGCCCATTACATTGAGTTTTCCTCTTTCTTGTCTCTTCTGTCACAAATCTTCTTCGACGACTTAAAGATTTCACTGCAGATGCGAGCGAGACTCGTCAATGTAGATCTATAGTTTACTTTTTCCTTGAATGATCATTTACTTTTGAGTTAATGCATTGTCTTGAATAAGGGTTGTTGTGAATTAATCTTCTCAAAATATATTGAATTTTGACTGTGATATTAAATCTAGATAGACCAAAAGAAGCACTCACTTAAGATGTCCTAGGCACTGGTCTCAAATCAATCCAGAGACTATCTCTAAGAGCTACAACATCTTCTGGTATCATTGTCGGGGATGAATCATAATATTTTCCCCGCGTATGACATGTGTACACCATTTCTTAAGGTGAGAAGAAAGGGGTGTGGGTTGAATATTTCTCACCTTGGCGACTCCACTTTTTAGATTTCAATTTAAGCATCCTAGCTTTCAAAATACCACACACCCTCTCAAATTCATCTCAATAAAAGAATCCTCCTATGTCAGACCCTGAAAGAATTATATCATTGAGGATCTAGAAAGAAAGGACCCTAGCCCTTCCTACTCTTTTTTCGTCTTTCCCAGAAGCATCCTCTTCTAGTTCTTAGAGAGTAGTAATAAATTTTCCAGACTTTCCCGCTATAGTGTTATTATATTCTCAAGAAGGATATTCCCAACTGCTCGATCCGTTCTTTTCAAGAGTCAAAGGTGAAGAATAATCTTCCAGTACACCTTCTTTCTCATTCCAGCCATCCCCTAAAATAGAATAGGTTAAAGGCATCCTGATAAACAACCTTACTTACAGTTTGAATAGTATCTCGACTCAGATGCTGACCGTTGCTTCTTAGATAATCCCTTCACACATATTTGTAGTAAATTTACCTCCTCCTCCTATCCACCATATGGTCGTCCCAAGCTTCTTTTTGAACAAATATGCTTCGTTGGCTTTACCACAACCTTTGAATGATATGCCACTAGACTATCTTAAAATTATACCCATATTTATAGGTGAAGATGAGATTTATGCTCGAAGGCACATATAAACCTTTTGTGTGTCTGCAAAGAACTTAAACGTTGAACATATTGACACAGCGTTGCGACTCTTTGTCTAATATATGGACGGATAATCCTATAAATGGTTTGAGTCTTTTCCAAACACTTCAGTCACTACCTGGGAAGAGATGGAAAATTCATTTACATAGAAATGGGGGGGGGAAGATGGATCATGGGTACATCCTCACAGATTTTTATGCAATGAAGAAAAGACATAATAAATATGTATCAGAGTTTATAAAAATGCTTAATAAGTTGTACAAAATCCTTCCTATAGAAATTAAGCCTCCACAAGTAGCTTCAAAATAGTTTTTGTTGGGGCTTTATAGCCAGATTTTGGTTTCACACTTAGGGAGAGGAAGTCCCGGACCCTAGACCAGATTCAGATAGATGCCTTAGAAGTTGAAGCCAACTTCACCTCTACTGGTAGATTGAGGGGAAGGAATGACCATGGATAAAGGAGAAAGGGAAAAGAAGAGGATGTCCCATCAAATCAAGGTAGGGAAACTCAAGGGTAGGAACTTTAGGAAATGAATAAGTTGATAAGGAGTATGTCTAACAAACTTGTGAAGATGGAGTTAGAAAGCAAGAATCCTCCTCGCCAAAATCAACTAGTCCCCAACCGAGGTTTTAATCCTAAGTATAGGAAACCTCCATTGCATCTCTTATAGAGAGAAAGGAATGAGCAATAGGATGACATCCAACCCCCATTGTATTTAGTGGACAATATAGAAGAGAAGATAGAAGAATCCATGGGAAGTCAAGAAAACAAATTCTATGCTTTCTCTGAAGAATAATGTGATGCTGAAGGGCATCAAGAGGGAGAGGAGGATTTATATGTACCTCCAAACGGTGGTGAAATTGACAGTTATTGTAGACAATTTTTTGATTTCATGCAAGCAAAGTAGCATAAGAAATATGATCTTAGATATTCTAGGAAGACGTCTAGGATGCATGACCAAAATGAAGACCCGTCCCCTCAAAATTTTCCCAATCAGGCTGAAAAGGGAAAGAGACCTTCAGACTCAGTGACACCAAATGAGAAGGTTCCCCCAGATCCCATTCCCCATAGGCCCAAGGTGTCCAAAATTTAAAAGTCTCCCTTCCCACCCAAGCCAACTTGTGATAAGGAGAAGAAGTCCACTAAGGTCATGGTAGTTGAAAATGGTCTCACTGCTTTTAATCTCCAAAAGGAACTAGAAATGATAAAAATCTATGTTCCATTGACCAAATTGTTAAATCAAAAAAATTACAAGGCTCAAATGTCTCAATTCATGTGTCCTCAAATTAAAATCCATTTGCCTATCCATGCATGAACTAAGAGTAAAGTCAAGCTTGAACTGTGAATCTAGCGCTTCACTTGCTGCTGAAACTACATGCTCCTTCTTGCTTGCCTTCCGTGGACATTTTGAGGCATAGTGCCCATGCTCATGACAGTGAAAACACTTGACCTTGGACAATTATCTCTTACACTCTTCACCTTGGGACTTCTTTCCCTTGTATTTGTTTCTTTTTCCGACGAATGCAAAATATTCTTCTTTGTCTTTGCAGGAGGTCCCATCTCTGGTGCTCCGCCTAATCTCTTCTTGTACCAAGTCAACCCATAATTGCTCCCAGTCTAGTAGCTTCTCCCTCCCATTCACAGAGTCCTGTTAGCTATGCCAACTCTTGGGAAGGCCTAGAAGAGCTAGGCTCTCCAAATCATCCTGAGCTACTGTCACACAACACTTGCAAGCTCATCTCGACATTGAGTGAACTTCGTCAAGTAGTTTGGTATTGTCTCGCCCTCCTCCATCTTGATCTTTCTGAGCTTGTCCTTCAGCACCAACTTCCTGTTGTCACTGATATTCTGAAATAGATCTGTTAATGAATTTCACATCGCATATGGAGTCACATTTCCATGGAGACTCGAGAAAATATTATCTCAAACACCCTTTAACAAGATACTTCTCGCCTTTGCTACATTCTTCTTCCATACATCAAGTTGTTGAGAATCTGTTGCAGCATGCAGAGGAATATCACTGTCAATGAATGCCTTCAGTTGGTTTTCCTCCAACACTGCCTCAATATTTTCCTTCCATTCTATGTAATTTTAATTTCTCTCAAGTGCATATTTGAGTCTGATCCAGGTGGATATCGGTGGCCACCCACCTATTCCATTTGGACCAGCACCATCAATTCTTGCAGCTTTTCACATTCAGCACAACTTACTATTTTTAGCAGGTTTTCGAGTCCTCCACTCTCGAAGCCGTTTTGGGGGCTTAATGATCCAGGTGGATATTGGTGGCCACCCACCTATTCCATTTGAACCCCCATCTTCAGTTCTTTCAATTTTCAAGTTGCAACAAAACTTACTATTTTTAGCAGTTTTTCGGGTCCTGAACTTCCGGAGCCGTTTTGAGGCCCCTGACGACATTTTTTGGGAAAACGGAGAGAAACATGGGTCCATAGACCGATGTTGCTCATTCAAAAATTGAAGTCCTCGGATAGATATTTCTAACGAGCTATTGAGCGCGTCAAACGGAGATCGGGTGCCAAAGTTATGCCCCCGGGAAGTTGAACCACCAATTTACCCAAACGGGCGCCCACAGTTTTGGCGCCTCATCTCCTACGGTTAGGTTTTTGGACGTTTCAGATTCTACATTATTTCTCAACAATAAATAGGCCCTCGAGCCTCATTGTAACACAGTTCAGAGGTCTGTAGCCATCACATCTCTTCTCAGAGATTCGCTACCAGCACCCTAGCTATTTTATTTCCATTATGCCTGTAAGCATATTTCTGTTATTTGATATTAATGAAATGAAGCATTATTTCCATTGCATCTCTATGTTCATGGTTATTTCTATATTTTGTTGCGTTCCTGCATAAATCCGGATCAGAGTCTCAAGCCATTGAAAGACATCTTGATCTACTGATGGCCCCGAAGAATAAATCAACAAATTCGATGTACCTGCAAAAAAAACTCAATTTCTTCTATTCTATTGTGATTCATGGTGCTATGATACCATGTATAAATATCTAAATAAATTCAACTGATCTTGTAATGTACTAAAACAAAATACTGAATCCTTCTACAATTTTTGGAAACCAATTTTGATCACACAATCACATAGACAAGTAAGAGAAAGAAATTATCAATCGCAGAACACAAGATGTATCTAGGGAAAGAAACTGATCAAAACCCTGCTATTTGTATATTTCATAAAGCAAATACCATGAAAAAATACAATTCTATTCCTCACACTGAGAAACCTTTGCACTCTGCTCACTGTCTCACTCTAATCCTGCTCGAATCTAGATTGCGATTTAAGCAATTTTGGTCCAATATTTAACCTTTTGCTTTCCTCTACCTGCCCATCCTTCCTTACGCATTCTTGGGCTAATTTATCCCCTATTAATTAATGAATTCCCAATTAATGATTGTGCAATACCTTCAAGGCTTCCCGATGACCTCATGCATGACCTGTACAATTTTCTAATTATACAACTAATATTTATGTTCCCTTTAACCCCTGTCTTAATTGGGCCTTCCTTAGAACTGAGATGTAATAGCTATTTATAGTGAATTATTAGTTAATTTATTGATCACTAATTGTGAATGAAATCAAATTTAATTCATTGGACCTCTCACTAGCTCATCTCTCAGTTAGAACTAGTTAAACTGATTTTAACTCAATTAATTGAGTTAACTAATTACAACTCACAAATAACTATAATTGGGAACCCTAAAATCATGGAAAATCCTCTACATGCATCATGTTTGACCCTCAACTCGAATTTCCTAAGCTAACTTAGTATTTATGACTTAGTTAACTAATACAAGTTGTCATGTGATGGAATTACATTTTCTTCTTCCAATTTAATTAAGGGAAAATTAAATCAGAAGCCCCCTATGGTGCTGGGTGTCATTTCCAATGTTTCTTGTTGCCAATTTAAAAAATGTGTTGTATCTTTATAAACCTCTATTTGGGAATTTGTGCATATTTTATATTCTTCTCCATCCAATACTCTACTTCTATGCACCTATCTGTTACAGCTAAGTAACAATGCCAACTATGAATCCAATATCGAACTCATTTCTACATTCATTATAAATAAGAATACATTTATTTTTCTCATAATTTTAATAACAAACAAAAACACAAAATTCATTTTTGTGTCATTCTTGTCAAAATAACATTTCTCAGGAAACACAGTAAAATAAAAAAATGTAAAGGAGTAGAAGTAAATTCTTGTTTTTAACACAAAATGAGAACAAAGTTAGAGAACACTAACTTGATAAATATTTTTGGGAAATATATGGCTAATTACTTGGCTCCTCCCAGCCTTGAAACAACAACAATGCTTGTCCCCCTAAGAAAACCAGGTCTGCAATTTTCTTTTTTGTCTATTCCTTCTTACTTCTCTTTAGTCTCTCCAATTCTGCTCTCAGAATAATTCGCACAAAAGAAAGAGAATTCTTAGATTATATCCATCTACCATTCTTTGGGTGGTTAATAAATGCCTCCACCTCATCAACAGGTGACAAGTAGTTTTTTGCTCATTAATGAGCTCGCGTTTCCCACTTTTGAGGACAACTCCATGTCTTCTAGGAAACATTTAATTGGCCAATGTCATAAATTTTGAATTAAATCTAATCACCCAAATTAGATGCATAGGACTTGCTAATGGATAAAATTATACTTTTCATAATTAAATTGTAGCCTTTTTCCTCTTTCATCCATCTGTACTTAGCCATTAATTTCCTAGTTGTTGTCTTTATTTACAAAATAAAACATAATTGCAGCCTTTACAAGCAACCATTATCAGTAATGAATTATTGATAATTAAAATTTCTATTTGCTTCCATGTAGCATACTTAATCTAGCAAACTAAGAAATAAACGTATACACACTTTTTTACAAACACATCATTAAGCTAAGTGATATCACAAAATCTTTTATATCTACGTTCATGAGCTTGATAGACAATTTTGTTTTCACATCTTTTAATCTTTTATATGACTATTAAAGCCTTAGCCACATGATGTAATGCTTGGGCTTCAAGTACCCTTGTAGGAGTTTTTGGAATTCTCTATTTTTATTGTGAGAATTATCAACAATTTCTCAATGGGCCATAGAAATTTATGGGGCTTATGGGTTATGGTGAATGTATGTCATCTGGAATCTCGGGTGTATAGTTGTGTGTTGCATAGGGAAAAATGGAATGAAAATGTAGAATGGAATGCAGGAATAAATGAATATTGTGATGGCTAAGTGGATCACATGAGAGAATGGTGGGGATGTGAATGTGAAGGGTAAAGGGTGAAGGGTATTGTGCCAAAGAGATGGAAGGATGGACACAATGAGGGTTTTTGATACATGACAAGGGTTTAGAAAATGTGGTAGAAAGAATGGACACAAAAAAGGGAATGGAAAATATGACATGATGCATGAAGTAGGAAACAAGTCAATGTGGATGATAAATTCAAGAAGAATTGGGACAGTAAAAGAATGATGGATGCCTGGTGAATGTTAGAAAGCAAGAATTCGAGGGAGAAAAAATGATGTAATACCAATTACAAGTTACACCAATAAATAATTAGGGTGTTTGTGTGTGTGTACATTTCATTATTGCTTAATTTGACTTGAATTGCAATGAATGTGGATATAAATACATGTAGTGATGATACATCATTTCCTTGCTAAAGAGTATGACTTATCGTTATTTAATATTATAATAATCTTCCCTACCCATAAGGTGTAGACTAGTTCATTTATGTGGAGTTTAATCCTCCTCAAGTATGAGGTTTAAACCTCATGGGGATGATTTGAGGTTAGGAGCCACCTATGAGGGAAAAAAATTATCCCAAGGGGCATCTAGGCTTGATTGATTCTCACACAATCCTAGTGACATCATTCCACTAGTGGAAAAATCGTTCTTCCTTTCAACATTATGGTTGTCCCTAGCACAAGCTCTACCAAAATGGTGTAAAAAGTAGCAATATTACTAACAATTTTATTACACCATTTTTAGTTTTGATTTATTGTAATATACTTTTATGGATATTACATAGTTCGTAGAAACTTATGATATTTGTAGTGATGAATTTCTCTAGTGAAATATCCATGAAAAAATAGAGATCAATTTTCTTTGGATTCTCACTCTCCCCCCCCCCCCCCGTCGCCAACAATCCCCCTTCTCTAATAGGGATGGTGGTTTTCCATCTCATGCACCCAAGTTCAAGTCCCCAAAGACATGGCCCGTCATAGTAAGGTTGGAAGGAAAGGAATCTCATTGGAGTCTGGGATCCCAACTCCAGTTTAGGTGATCTCCAGACGTCTCGGTCTTAGGCTGAACTATGAGTCCCTGATATATGTGGCTTGTGGGTTGTTGCATATATCTAGGGAGATTTCTAGTTCACTATTAAAAAAAACGTTGAAAAATAAGAGTCTTCCCAAAATTTTGTTGCTTTCACATCCCATATATCCCATAAACT
The DNA here is from genome assembly GCA_034641835.2 of Pinus albicaulis. Classification (NCBI taxonomy): domain Eukaryota; kingdom Viridiplantae; phylum Streptophyta; class Pinopsida; order Pinales; family Pinaceae; genus Pinus; species Pinus albicaulis. The sequence continues at coordinate 613,431,521 of CM076578.1, read as the reverse complement.
ATACATTTAAATAAATTCAAAGTTCTTCCTTTTATTGTCATTGATGTATGATCCCAAAATAATTGATTCCATGAAAATTATATTCTCTTCTTTAATTCTCACAACCCACTTGCTTCTCTTAACTTGACCCTAGTTGTCCATTTCTTTATTCAACCAAAGAGGTTTTTACTATAAAAATGTGAACATAACCACATGTGAGTTATGCTTTGATATTATTTTGGTATGTGGGAGGATAATCAATAATATGTATTAAAATAAACATGGTAACAAAGACAAAATAAATCAAATTATACTTGCATATTCACATTAACAATTGAACTAATTCATATACAAATCACAAAAGCACAATGTCACAATGCTTCAACACTAATAAAACATATATTCCATTAATAAAATAAAATAAATTATAAAATTATACAATATACATAGAACTAGAAATTAAAAGAGGTAAATTGTTATATAATGACATGAATATGGTTAATATTAAGTTTAAGGAGAACAAATCAGTTTTCATTCCCACCTATCAACTTTTCTCTACAATTATATTACTACAAGAGGAGGCAAAGGAAGAGACAAATAATATGAAGACAAATTATTTGCTGGACTACACCAAATTTCTCTATGATCTTATCATATCTTAAGTGGTTGTTATAATGTCCAACTATAACTCAGCATTGAGAACATATGTCAAGGTATGCATCATTATGTGATTGAATGTTAGTGCCACTGGGTCATCATGCACTGATTGTGTGATTGAGTTACTATTGAAACTATCAAACAAATTTTCTACCCACAATTTATGGTTGTTAGTGTGAATGGGTTCTGGTGCAATAATTAGGCTACTAAAGTATCGGTGCAACTATGTTGCAATGTTTTTAACCATGTATCTATGGAACTATATAGAAGCTTTTTGTCATTGACCATGCTATGAAAGTTGCACAACATGTTGTTGTAGTTATAGTCTTCATCCTTATAAAGTAGACCATAATTATTTTTTGTTTGGTAATTCTACTATCATAATTCCCTAAATCATTAGATCATTCTTAGCAATCAAATCTTAATAGTGAGTATTGTTAATTTTGACCAATGCTCTATGTTGTTTCAATTACTTTAGCCCAGATCAATTCTTCATTTACAATATTTTTAATATAAATTAATTATTTCATCAATCAATAGAAACTAAAGATAGAACAGTAATGCAATGACAATAGGAGACAATCAACACCATCAAGAGACACAGATTTGGTCAAAGACCAGGGAAAAAACCCACAAGGGGGGGAACCCTTTGAAATTATTCTTCTCTTATATTGTCATAAAATTTTCAATAGAAAGTACAATGAGTCAATAAAAAATCATCCAACAAAACCAACCAAACAATATCCAAAAATATGATCCCAACAATGATACTTATCAAAGTTAACTTTCCATCCTACGACCAACTATAAAATTGAATCCTTGGTTTCTAACTACACTAAGAGAGTGTACGTGTGTGTGGTTGAAACAATCCAACTGCACGAACAGTCTTGAATGCGTGTGGTTACAACCAAAAAATCCTTGGGGCAACTTTGCGGCTGAGAACCAAAACCCTAATCACACGTGTGAGCTTCAGACCCAGCGATTTCAAACCTATGTGAACTAACTTCCACGAACCGACTTCAAACCCCTGCGAGCCAAATCAAAGAAGAGAGAAGAAGAGAATGCTTGATGATGATATCCAAATGAGTTTGAGGTAACTTGTATTTATAGTCTTCCAAGCATGTCCAAATTCTCTTTAGGGTCGACCTTGAAAATTTTGACATTGTGGGCTTCATTTCAAAAGTACCCTTTCCCTTGTCCAAATCCAGTGCTTCAAAGGTAAAAAAATGGTCCTCTTGAAAAGAGGAAGCTAGTCCCATGATTGGAATTTGTCACTAAGCTCCCAAATTAACAAATATTTAAGGATTTCAAGCATTCTAAAAAAATTGTGCCCTAAATAGTAGCTTGTAAATTTCAAGAATGAAATAATTGAATGAGGGTATTATTAGTTTTATTTTAGATTTTGAGAGTTTAGTCTCCTAGGTGTTGAAATATCAATAGTTTTCTAACAATTTATATAATAACATGGTTATATTCAAACATTTAAGCATAAAAATCAACATTTACGTCAAAGTTGCCAAGTGAAAATGACATTTGTTGCCTCTTGGTGGTGTATGAACTCACTTTCCAACAAAAATATCAAAAAAAATTTGTTATTGGATTTTTTTTGGGGCCAAAAGAAGAATTATTCAAAACTCCAGGATGTCAAAATATTTCACAAGAAGTTTCTACAAAATCTATACATATAACCTCTTGAGAAGTATAATAGAAAACTCCTCATTGTTGTGGAAAATGGTGTAAAAAAAATGCAAGATATGTCCTAGTTGGTACAAATTTGTTTAGTGGTGTAGTGACTAATATAAATGTAGTATTTGTTGATTTTTGGGTAGCATCAGATGTGCTCTAGCTCTGAAATTTTGTGGAGGGGCTTGAACGCATGATATCTCCAAGACCTAGAAATCGTTTAGATAAATTCCACCTGGAGTGAAAGTTATTCAAACAAATAATTATTTTTAATGGAACCTAAGTTAAAACTTAGGGAATTAAAATAATTAAAATGAATTAACTTAAATGTGGATGAGAAGCTTCTAAGTGACGAGGATCAAGTCAATTTTAATCTTAGCCATTGATTAAGGATTAAATCACGGTTGTTGATTTATCAACGGGAAAAGTATAAATGAAGACTTGTGTGTTAGTTGAAGACAAGTCAGGAAAATACTCAGTAACCCGAGGGGAGTCGATTCTTCAGAATTTAGAATTTGATTTCAGAGGGATAGTCACAGGGAAAGAAAAGAGGAGGGTATCAACATTAGTCAGAGACTGAGGAAGAAGGACATAGAGCAACAGAGGGGAAGAGCAGAAGGATAACACAGAGAGGAAGCGCAGTTGAGGACGCAGTCCTCACGCAGTCCCTGTGTAGAAGATCATGTAGAGGTGACGCAGTGGAGACCAGCGGGTCTCTTGGGTGTCAGAATTTCTTCAGAGGCTGGGAGAAAATTATCTTAGGTGTTTTCATTAAAGTTTCTCCATAATTCTACAATTCATTCCTTGTAAAGAGATTTTTGTTGAAGAATAATAAATAAACCCTCATCTGTTACACCGGTTTTCTCGCATTGGGTTTTTCTGGGGACAATTGTCCAAAAAAATTTGTGTTGATGTGATTGATTCTTGTGCTTATATTTCATTTTTATTTTCTCTATGAAACTATGTGATAACTGCAGTAGAATTTATTTTGATGTTTACTAAAGGGTTTTTGTAAATAACTTATTATGGAAAATAAGTAGGAGAAATAAATCAGTTGTTGCAGTAGAATTTTAGATTAGAAATTCTCACATGGTATCAGAGCAGAGATCGAGAAACAAAGTTGGAGATTCTGCAATGGAACATGGTCTTGATGCTGCTGGAGCAGTAACTCGAAAGGGTTCACCCAGTTCTCCTAAGAAAGAGGAAAGCACGAAATATACGATGGATCACGACATCTCTGTGTTGACTTCCAGATTGGAAGAATAAGTTGCTTTCTTGTCAATCTCTTCTTCCAAATAGGTTTGGTATATTGATAGCGGGGCTTCTACGCATATGACAGGAATATGATAATGTTTATCGAGCTACCAAGAAGAACAGATGAACTTCAAAATAACCATTGGAAATAATGCTAAATGTACCCCTATTGGAAAGGTATTATAGTTTTTAAAACTGAAGTAGGAGATCGCCTTCGGGCCACCAATATGGTGCATGTGCCTCGTTTGGGGATGAAATTTCTCTTTGTATCTCATTTACAAAATAAGGGCTATGATGTATACTTCATTGAAAAGAAATTATATTTCAAGCACCCGAGTTGGAAGAAGAAGGCCCAAATTGGAGTCAAGAGAAACAAATCGTATAAGTTACAGTTAGAATCTCCAATGGCACTAATAGGAAAATGTGGTGAAAAATATTTGAATGAACTATGGCATAGAAGGATGGGGCACTTACACCATGGGGCTCTAATAATTCTCAAAGAAACCATTATAGGAGTTCCAGAGTTAAGCACCAAATGAGTTGATGTTTGCAGAGGGTGTGTACTAGGAAAGTACGCCAAAGTAGCTTACTCCAGAAGTAACAATAGGGAAAAGAGTGCTCTAGGATTAATAAACTCAAATATCTGTGGACCAATGTCCGCAAGAAATCTCAGTGGTGTCGAATACTTCTTCACCTTCATTGATGACCATTCCAAGAAATCTTGGATCTACTTTTTAAAGACCAAGGATCATGACTTTGATCGATTAAAAGAGTTTAAGGATATGGTTGAGAATCTGACAGGGAAGAGGATAAAGGTATTGCATTCAGATAATGGTGGAGAATATATCGATAAAGACTTCACTAAGCTCTGTGAAAGGGAAGGCATCAAAAGAGAATGGACCGCTCCTTTTAATCTGGATCAGAATGGGGTTGTAGAGAGGAAGAACAAAACTATTGTTGAAGTAGCGAGGGAAATGTTGTATGATCAGGATATGCCCAAATTTCTCTGGGAAAAAGCATGCAACACAAATTTGTATGTTCAGAATGGGATTCCTCACAGAGCTCTAGGTAAGATTACACAAGAGAGTGTCTTCACTGGTAGGAAGCCATAAGTAAGTCATTTCAGGATCTTTGGAAGTTTTGTATATTGCCATATACTCGAAGAAAAGAGGAAGAAGTTGGATCAGACTGTAGAAAAAGGATATCTAGTGTGATATATCGAGAATTCTAAGGCATATAGAATGTACATTCCTAGTAGTAGGAAGATCATAGTATGATGGGATGTAAATTTCATGGAGGACAGAGCTTTTACGAAATCTCGATAAATGCCTTTTGAAAAGCAGTTAGAGGATGATCCATTGGTTGAGCCACCTCGACCAGCTGAAACAAGCACCAATGCTTCTCCAAGGAATAAGAATCTAGAATTATTACCTTGGGAAGATTCGTAGGAGGTGGAGCAGGAGGATCCACCCACTACCAGCAGAAGAACGAGCCAGGAGTTACAACAGATTCTGAGGGACGCATAGGAGTTCATCGAGGTTCCTAGAAACGAGAAGACGCAGCGTAGACAACCTGACAGATGCCAAGTGTTGGTGGCTCAGGTTGGAGAACCCTCTAGTTTCCAGGAGGAAGCTCGGTATCAGGTATGGGTAGATGCAGCGGTGGAAGAATATAGTTACATTATGATCAATGATGTCTAGGAAGTGGTACCGAGGCCTCAGGACAAGTCAATTGTAGGCTCCCGATGGATCTACAAGATTAAGTATGTTGCAGATGGAAGCGTGGAAAAGTGTAAATCAAGGTTCATGGCTAAGGTGTATGCTCAAAAGGAAGGAATAGACTACGAAGAAACCTTTTCCCTAGTAGCAAGGTATACTTTTATCAGATCCCTAATATCACTCACAGCGCAGATGAGGTGGGAAATTCACCAGATGGATGTCAAGACTGCGTTCTTGAATGGGGTGATAGAAGAAAAAGTGTACATTGAACAACCAAAGGGCTTTGAGATACATGAGAAGAAAAATCATGTATGCATGCTAAAGAAAGCCTTGTATGGGCTTAAGCAAGCTCCTAGAGCTTGGTATGGTCGGATTGATGGTTACTTACAAAACATGGGATTTGTCAAGAGTGATGCAGATCTCAATATCTACTATCCGACAGTAGAGAATGAGCCTTTAATATTGGTATTATATGTAGATGAATTTTTTCTAACAGGTTCATCTAGGTTCATCAAGGACTGTAAGGAAAAACTGGCAGCAAAATTCAACTTGAAGGATTTGGGGCTGAAGCATTATTTCTCCGGGTTAGAAGTTTGGCAACAGAAGGGTGAAATCTTCCTTGGGCAAGGGAGATATGCTATAGAAATTTTGAAGAGATTTAGGATGTAGGATTGTAGACCCATGGCTACTCCAATGATTACCAAATGGAAAAATATTTATGCATATGAAGACAAAGAATTAAACCCCACCTTGTATAGAAAGTTGATATGATCTCTTATGTATCTAGTCAACAACAGAAAAAACATATTTTATGCGGTAAACACCCTTAGTTAGTTCATGGTGGAACCAAAGAGGGCACACTTAGCAGCAACCAAGCATGTTCTAAGATATATATGAGGAAAAATTGAGCATGGATTAAAGTACATAAAAGGCAATGACATCAGAAAAGTCGTTTCACTGACGTAGATTGGGTAGGGATTTCAGTAGACCGGAAAAGTACCCCAAGGTATTGTTTCAGTATTAGATCAGGAATGACCTCTTGGTGCAGCAGGAAACAAAAATCCGTGACAATGAGCTCAACTAAAGCAGAATATATGGCAGTAAGCATGACTTCCTTTGAAGCCATATGGCTTAGAAAGCTTCTTGTGAATCTATTGAGGAGAAATATGGAAGTGTCTAGTATTATGTTTGATAATCATATTTGCATCAAGCTCTTTGAGAATCTAGTTTTTCATGATTGGTCAAAGCACATTGACACAAGTGTCATTTTATCAGAGACTGTGTCCAACGGGGAGCAGTATAGTTGTAGTACACTCCTACAGGAGAATAGGTAGCAGACATTCTCACCAAGGCCCTTGGGAGAACAAAGTTTGTTTATTTCAAGGAGAATATGGGGATGGTTGAGAATCCCTTTCAGTAGAAGAAGATAATGCAACACTTAAGAGGGAGCTACAGTATAGATGCAGCAACAACAATGGCAGTGTTGTGAGTAGCAGTATAGATAGTAGTAGCGTAGAAGATGAGGGGTAATAGACCGAGCATTAGCAACGCAGAGGAGCGATGTCGTGGATCTAGGTGATACTTCTAGTGGGAAGTATTGCTAGAACACAATCCTCGCTAAGAGGGAGTTTTGATTTTTGGGTAGCATTGGATGTGCTCTAGCTCTGAAATTTTGTGGAGGGGATAGAACGCATGAGATCTCAAAGACCCAGAAATCGTTTAGAGAAATTCCACCTGAGGTGAAATTTATTCAAATAATTAATTATTTTAAATGGATCCTAAGTTAAAAATTAGGGAATTAAAATAATTAAAGTGAAATAACTTAAATGTGGGTGAGAAGCTTCTAAGTGACGAGGATCAAGCTTGTTTTGATCTTAGCCATTGATTAAGTATAGATCAAGGTTGCTGATTTATCAACAAGAAAAGTATAAATGAATACTTGTGTGTTAGTTGAAGACAAGTCGGGCAAATACTCAGTAACCCAAGGGAAGTCGATTCTTCAGAATTTAGAATTTGATTTCATAGGGAGAGTCACAGGGCGAGAGAAGAGGAGGGTATCAACATCAGTCAGAGACTGAGGAATAAGGATGCAAAGTAGTAGAGGGATAGCGCAGAGATGAAACGCAGCTGAGGACACAGTCCTCACGCAATCCCTGCATAGAAGATCACGTAGAGGTGGCGTAGTGGAGGCCATTGGGCTTCTTGGGTGTCAGAATTTCTCCAAATGCTGGAAGAAACTTAGCTCAAGTGTTTTCATGAAAGTTTCTCCATAATTCTACAAGTCATTCCTTGTAAAGAGATTGTTGTTGAAGAATAATAAATAAACCCTCATCTGATGCACCGGTTTTCTCGCATTGGATTTTTCCGGGGACAATTGTCCAAAAACAACTATGTTGATGTGATTGATTCTTGTGTATATATTTCATTGTTATTTTCTGATCTGGACTTATGCAGAAACGTAATAAAATACAAAAATTCACATAAACAGAGAGATGCAGCAGAAATAAGACTTCATTTAATATCACATAACTGAAATATGCTTATAGACAGAATGGAAATAAACTAGTTAGGGCGCTGGTAGCTTATCTTTGAGAAGAGATGTGGCCACTACAGGCCTCTGAATTATGTTACAATGAGGCTTGAAGGCCTATTTATTATTGACAAACAATGGAAAACCCTGAACATCCAAAAACCTAACCCTAGGAGATGAAGCACCAAAATTATGGGCCTCGTTTGGGTAAATTGGTACATCAACTTCCTGGGAACGTAGGTTTGGCCTACGATCTTCGTTTGACATGTACAATACCTTGTTAAAAATATATATCCGAGGAATACAACTTTTGAGTGATCAACATTGGTTGATATCTCCTGTTGCTGTCGGTTTTTCCAAAAAACGTCGTTTAGAGCCTCAAAACGGCTCCAGAATTTCAAGACCCAAAAAACTGCTAAAAATAGTAAATTGTACAACAATTAAGGAAACTAAAAAAATGAAAGAAATAATAGTGGGGCCCCAAGTGAAATACGCAGGTGGCCACCAATATATGCCTGGATCATTCCTCCACCCTTAGGAAGCAATGGTCCCCATTGCGTTGAGTTCCTCCATGATATGAGGAAACTTCTGTTGAACTTGGTCCCTGGTGAGCCACTTGCCTTGGTGCAGGATTCGGCCAAATTTGACAACCTGATACAGTTGGATCTTTTGTTGGTGAGTTTTCTTGATTTGCATTTCCATGATATGATCTGTGGTGGTCTATTCCATGCAGCCTGGGTTTAACTCTGTTGGTGTGAGTTGTTCTGCAATGTCGGAGGTTTCCAGTAGAGGTGGAAGGTAGGGCCGAAGGCAATCCACATTGAACACTGGGTGCAGACCAAGGAATGGTGGAATACTGAGCTCTAGGGTATTGTCCGCTACAGCCATGCTGATGGTGTATGACCCATATCAGATCAGGTGAAGCTTACGGTGGGGTCCATCGAGGCGCTCCTTTTGCAAATGTAGCCACACTTTGTCGCCCAATTGGAAGTTGTGTGGCACCTAATGTTGATCATATCACTACTTGTACTTGGCATTGGCTCTGTCAAATATCTCATGAACCTGTTGGCGGATGTGATGAATACGCTCAATGAAGTTGTTTACCTTGTCAGCTTCAGACTGGACATGAGCCAAATCAACCTGAGTAGCCAAAAATGGCATGGCTATGTTAATGGTACATAGTGGTTGTAATCCAAAACCCACCTCAAAGGGATTGTGGTTGGTCGAGTTGTGGAGAGACTGGTTATAGCTACGTTGTACATAGGGTAGGATCTCATCCCATGTGTGTGGATGCTTTGCTTTGTACATGCACATAATGTTTATGATCATCCTGTTGACAAACTTTGTCTCACCATCAGTTTGGGGATGGAAAGTTGTGGACTTGGTGAGGTTGGTGTCCAGCATTGACCAGAGGTTGGACCAAAATGTACTCAGGAACCTACTATCTTGATTTGAGATTATAGACCGTGGGATCCCAAAGTGTACCCACACTCGTTCAAAGAAGAGTTTAGTAGTGGTTTCTGTTGTGATATTCTTCTTGTAGGCTGCTTCCATAATGGCCATCTTCGAGAATCTGTTGACGACCACGAAAACATAGTTGTTGCCATGATTAGTAGAAGGAGGACCTAACATGTAATCCATGGAGATGGATTCCCAAGGTCGACTAGGGGTAGACAGTGGAGTATAGAGGCCTTGCTTCTTGATGGTCGGTTTGGAAATGGTGCAGGCAATGCAGGATTTGATGTAATTCCCGACATCCAGTCAGAGGTTCGGCCAATAGAAATACTTCTGCAGTACTACCACTATTTTCTTGACCTCGAAATGCCCAACAACCCGGCTGTAGTGCACTTCCCAAATCATCTTGGCACGCTCGCTTGAAGGAACACAAAGGTGTCCCAGGTGACATAAAAGTGCATCCTGGAGGTGAAAATTTGGAACTTTCTTACCCTCCAAGAGCGTCTTGTACGTGTGGTCGAATTCTAGATTTCTCTTGTAGAGAAGCGGGCGATCAGAAGTCTTGTGCCTACAATATTTGAGCATGGTGGTTAGCGCCACGATTAGTGGTCGGCTGAGGAAGTTGAAAACATTATTGGCGCTTCCCTTCTTGTACTTGATGTTAAAATAAAACTGTTGCAGATATGTGGACCACTTTTGATGGCGATCGTTCTACAACTTCCCTTGTGTCTGTATGAACTATAGGGGTCGGTGGTCTATGTGGATGACCATTTCCTTCCCCAAAATTTAATGCTTACATTGTTGGCAAGATTTCACAATGGAATACATCTCTTTTTCATAAGTGGGATACTTTTGGACTATGTCGGACAAGGTCTCAATGTGATATGCCACTAGATGCCCTTGTTGAGTAATAATTGCCCCAATATCATTTTAAGGCATCTGTCTCAATCTCAAATGGTTGTTGAAAGTCTGTTAATGTGAGCACCGGGGCAGAGCAGAGGCAATGTTTCAACTCAACGAACGTCTTCTATGATATGAGAGAATCCCAACATGAACCTGCGGTAGAAATTGGAAAGACCCAGAAAGCTATGGAGCTCTATTAGAGTGGTTAGGGCTGGTCAATCCCAATTGACTTGGATCTTGGCTAAATCCACATTCACCCCCCTCTTATCAATAATATATCATAGATATTGAACCTGGGCCATGCCAAAAGTGCACTTCTCCAAATTGGCACACAATTTGTGTTGTCGTAGTGTTTGGAGGACCTGTCGGATATCATCCACGTTTGGCTGAAGATCAGGATGTCATCCAAGTACACTACTACAAATGAGTTGGTGAATGGCCGCTAGATGTCGTCCATCAGCCTCATGAAGGTTGCGAGATCATTCCTCAACCCAAAAGGCATGACCAACTATTCGAAAAGGTTGTCCTTGGATTTGAAGGTAGTCTTCCACACATCAGAGGGTTCGATTGGTACTTGGTGATACCTAGACCTCAAGTCAATCTTGCTAAAATATTTTCCCCCCTTGAGTTGGTCCAGAAGGTCATCAATCCGTGGGATCGGGTACCTATTCCAGACATTGATATTGTTCAGCGCTCGATAGTCAATATAGAGTCTCCAAGTCCCATCCTTCTTCTGTGCCAACACAATCGAGCTCCAACAGGGTGATGAACTTGGCCGGATGTGACCATTCTGCAGCAGCTCCTGAATCTGCCTCTTGATTTCGTCGTTCTCCATAACATAGCGTTGATAGATTGGTCCATTGGGCAGCGGCACACCTGGGGTTAGATCGATGGGGTGCTTGACCTGACAGTATAGAGGCACCCCTACAGGTGAGGTGAAGATGTCCCCGTACTCGTCAATGACATTTTCTATCTATTTTTGTCATGCAGAGGAGCTCTATCTGGAGGTCGTGGCCACAATATTTTTCTTGCCCTGAGGGCAGATTATCAGGAAAACAGATTTCCCAATTTTGAAAATGAGCTTATTGCATTGTTTTGTAGTAACCAAAGAGATGGCGATAGGTGGTGCTATCTCCAGTATCCTGTACAACTTATTTCCCAAAGTAACAATAACAGTGTGAGGACGGGACTCATACACAACATGTCGCTTCCAAAATTATTTCCGGCCTAATAATACACCAGAAACATCTAGAGGAGAAATGTCACATAATACCTCATCCGTGAAGGGCTTGATGCTGTAGGGAAGGTGGCACTGTTGGCTAACATGGAGATCTCATCCTTGGTCAAGACACCTGATGGTGTACGACTGTGGGTGTGTTGTGGTCGGCAAGCCCAATCGCTTCACAACCTCTACTAAAATGAGGTTCTTTTGGGTCCCGTTGTCGACAATTAACTGCAGCGTGGAACCCTTTACCCACATTTGGGAATGGAAGAGGTGCTCCCCCTCCTCTAGATCTTTCAGTTCCTCCTTCTGGATCTTCGTGGTGGAAACAGTGGTGTTGGGCTCCGCATCGATAATATGCTTCCCTTTATCATTCCCCTTGTTGGGTTTTGATTCAGAGTTGGAGCATGCATCCGATTCAAAAGCCTTCACCTCGTCCACCAATGACAGCTTGGTCCGACACTCACTTGTGTTGTGAGTGGATCTCTTATAGAACTCACACCACTTTCCCGTATCCTTATTTGGCTACGCAATGTTGTTCTTTGCTTGTGGCTTTGGCGAGTTATCCTGGGCCACCCTACCTTGGCTTTGTCCTTTGTTCTGTGGTTTTGGGGCACCTTTCCCTTGCTTCTGGTCCATAGATCCAAAGTATCGCTTCTTCTGTTTGAACTTATGCTCAATCTTGGAAGCATACTGATATTTTGTGCCAAGCGAGTAGATGTCAAGGAACTCCATTTCCTCCTGAATGTATATGTGCAAACAATTGCGGTACTTCAGCAAAAAATGTTTCTCTGAATCTTTGATACCCAATTTTGTGCACAGGGTATGGAGCAAATTCGTCAGTTCATGCACATCTTGATCCCTTTGATGTCATAGCGTAGTCCATTGTATGTATTTTTCCTCATAGCTCCCCATGAGATAATATTGTTCCTTGATGGTGTCTTGAAAACAATTACAAGTGGGTGCGGCCAAAAACAAAGAGGGTTCCCTCTCGTCCTTTTTCTCACAATAGGTTTCCCACTATTCCTTGACATGGGGGGGCGGATTTAAGGAGTGAAAAAGTAGCATTTTTCCCGGTTGGAAAAGTCATGAACCGAGAAATAGCCTTCTAATAGATTTAACCATCTATCTATGATGTCTACATATATTTGGCCCTCAAATATGGGAATTTAAAAGTTTATTTGTACCTTAGAAGGAGTTATGCCTCTAGAGTGGTTGTTGGATGCAAATGCGCCGCCAGTGGGAAGTCATTGAAGGATCTAGGAAAAGGTATATATCATCGCGTTCCTTTGTTACTCGAGGGCCTCCTTGAGCAATATTTTGATAGGATCTCATGCTCCCTCATCTTTCTTTTCATCCCCCATGGGTGGTCATTAGGGTTTGCGAGGATGATCTTGCAAAGGTTCAACCAGATAGAACCCTAACTCCTTATACCCCAACCTCGTTGGGGACATGCAAATAAGGAGAGAGAAAGAGAAGACCACTCTGATACCACTGATCCGAACTTATGCAGGAACATAATAAAATAAATAAATACACATAAACTGAAATAAATGCTTATATACAAATTGGAAATAAACTAGCTAGGGCGTTAGTAGCTTATCTCTGAGAAGAGATGTAGCGGCTACAGGCCTCTGAATTGTGTTACAATGAGGCTTTAAGGCCTATTTATTATTGAGAAGTAATGGAAAACCCTAAACATCCAAAAACCTAACCCTAGGAGATGAAGTGCCAAAACTATGGGCCTCGTTTGGGTAAATTGGTACATTAACTTCTTGGGGACGTAACTTTGGCATACGATCTCCATTTGATGCGCACAATACCTCATTAGAAAGATATATCCGAGGAGTTCAACTTTTGTGTGAGAAGTATTGATTAAAGACCGATGCATCATCATTTAAAGACTGATGTTACTCCTAGTTTTCCCAAAAAAACATCATTTAGGGCCTCAAAACAGCTCCAGAAGTTCAAGACCCGAAAAACTGCTAAAAATAGTAAATTGTGCTACAATTAAGGAAACTTAAAAACTAAAAGAAAAAATGGTGGGGCTCGAGTGGAATAGGTGAGTGGCCACCAATATCCACCTGGATCTATGAAATTATGTGATAACTATAGTAGCATTTATTTTTATGTTTACTGAAGGGTTTGGGTAAATAACTTATTGTGGAAAATAAGTAGGAGAAATAAATCAGTCACTACAGTAGAATTTCAGATTAGAAATTCTCACAATATTTATCCCCTAGGAAATGCTAATGGATTTTAGGTTTCCTAAATACCATAGATATAGTAGATATTGAGAAATTTGAGCTATTCAATGTGTTTATAAGAAAGACTTGTAGATAGCCAAATCACACAAACAATTTTTTGTCTAGCTAGTTGATCCATTGCTAATCTTCATGGTATTAGCTAATGATGCTTAAATTGTTGTATTTTTCAAATATGTGTACTAGGAATCTCCATCTCTCCAACACACTAAGAATATTCATTTTTTTAATTAGAGATGGATTAGGTCATTTTTAAGCTTAAGAGGATATTGATGTCATTATAAATATGTGTTGTTATTCATCCATCCATGTTGGTCTATGTTCATGATTTTTATTTTTGGCTCAAGGATGTTTTCTATATACTTGTAAATTTATGACAAAAAAAATTGAAAGAATTGTAAGTTCAAGATTATTAATTTTACAATGAGACACAAAAATAAACCTACTTGACTCTGATTGTTGATTGTACAAGATTTCAATTGCTAAATCTATGGGTTCTCATCAGTATCAAATCTTTGATTGCATATTAATTGTGTACTTAACCATTAGAATAGTAAAATAGGACGTCTTCATTCATTGCGTTAAAATAATTTAGGTTGTCATTTTGGATCCATTATATGTGATCAATCTTTAAAATACACGCGTGTGCATGAGAGAGAGAGAGAGAGAGAGAGAGAGAGAGAGAGAGAGAGAGAGACCAAAATGAGAGATGCTACTGATTGGAATAGGAGGCATCTCTCGCTTTCGCATTTCCATTTTCTCTTTCTCTCTCTCTCTCTCTCACACACACACACACACACACACTCTCTCTCTCTCTCTCTCTCTCTCTCTCTCTCTCACACACACACACACACACACATCGTAAATATGGATTGTTTATCATAGATCTAAAACGTTGACCTAAATTATTCTCATATAAAATGAGGAAAAACATAATCACTATTTGTTTTGCCACAATAAAACATTTGCATGATATAATGTGCTACAATATATTGCGTGTAATTTTTGTAGAAGTATCACACCATCACCTATATTGTTTTGATGTCCATGTCAACATGAAGAGTAATTAACATGCTAACATAAACATGATAATAGACTTGCATTCACATTTGAGATTCACCTTTGTTAATCCTAGTTAAACAAAACATGAACACATTTTATAAAAACCATACATATTATTTTGTAGTTATTAAATTAAAGGGTGAATGCCTAGATCTTTTTTTTAGGAAAAAAATGAGCCTCCCTGCCGGCCTGAGAGCTAGACTGAGGTTGTTGGTACCATGACAACCCATAGGTATACTCACTTAAGATTTCACAAGGCTCGAAGCCAATACAACAATATTCAGAGGTATGAAGCCATTACAACATTATTCGTCAAGGCATTATACATCTTCATGTCAATAGTAGGGATTTGAACATGGATGGGGAGGATAACAACCGTTCCACCCAAGATAGCCCCAATTGACAAATGAATATCTAGATCTACAAAACCACTCTCAATACTTTCTTTAACGTGAATTCACCAACACGTTTGAATTATTAATAAATGCATTATTTATATTATTGAGTTTAAAGTAAAATACAAGTTTATAATGCCACTTTTAAAACTTATTTATCTTACATTCACTCACAAGTTTAAGTTAACTAGAAAGCAACCATTTTTTTATAAATCATGGGTGGGCCTCGTAGTTAAGAACATGTATTTCCTCCTAGGAGGAAACTAGTTCAAATGTAGAGGGGGGTAGGGTATATACACCTTTGTAGACTCTAGTAGTCAAATTTCTATGTGGAGGGGGTCCCTTCTCCCACAAATAAGGGAGTCTCATACTTGAATTTGGTGTTTGGTTGAACCACGACCTTAAAATTAAATTATTATTATTATTTTTTATTATATTGTAAATCGGATAAAAAATATGATTTTAAGATATAACATAGTTCTAGCATAGTGAAAGGTTAAGCTGAATATTAGACTTCTTACTTGTTTTTCATTTCCTCAACTCTACATGTTGCTTCAAATTTTGGAAATTGTTTCCTTTTATGAGAGCTTGATTTCTTTTTCTTGTTGAAGTGATGGAGCATAATGATAAGATGATCTTGTCATGCCATTTCCTATTTTTTAATTATATTACTTTTAAATAGTTATACTTTACATATGTTTACTTGCACACATCCGCTTTTACATACATAGAAAGGCTCTACACATTCTGGGGTTTGAACCTGGGTTTTTTGGATGATGGTGCCCCATACCATACCTTACATCACAATATGGAATATCAAAATAATATTATATTATGTCATCATTATTATTTTAATATTTTTTGGGGAAATAATCTTGTCGGGGGACCTAAGGGATGCTTCTTCACATTTGTGGATGGCGTCTCTAGTGAACCTTACTGCATAGGCTAGCCCACCTAACCTATAGGGATTTGAATCAAGCACCTATTAATGCAAAACTATACAAGTACCCAACGAAATTAGTGAAAAAAAATTAAAGCAAAAGGCATCTAACCAACAATTTAAGTGTCAGTTTGAAAAAATTCTCAAGCAAGAATGAAACCTTCCTTCATCAATGCTCTCTTGCACATTACAAGTTTCTCTCTAAGATGTTGAGAAGCAGCTACACCACTAGTGATATAAGGATTTATTTTTCCCTTATTCACTTGTAAGTTTGTCTCTCGTGTGTTGATATTATGCAATTTACACCACATATAAGTAGTTATACCACTTTGGAATTTGAACAATTGGTACCTTAACTCACTATATTACTTAACAACTTAGATATACGTGGATTAATATTTTCCCATGTAATTGCAACAGCCAAACCGTGAAAATATCCATGTTTTCACTGATTGTATTTCAAAGATTATAAAAACTCTAAGCATATTATTCCAACTAAATATGCACATATCGTTGATAATGGAATCAAGCATTAACATGTCCTTTAAAGGCATGGGAGGAATACTTAAAGAAATAGTTGTATTTCTTATTTTATAGCAATAACTAGGCTTGTACTAATAGAGGAATGAAGCAAGACAAATAAACTAATATATACTTATCTTTCAAAACTTCACATTCTAAGTCTCAAAGTGACATATTCAACAACATATTCTCATTTATGTAAATGCTCGTGTGGATATGGGTAGTTATATTACACTCAAATGGTGGCAAGGTTATTGATTTCCAATAGTGTTCTGATGATTTTTATCTTTAACTTTTTCTCCTCCACTTGGGGTGCAAGTTATTGAGGTGATAATCTTTGTTTCCCTATGCACAAATAATGTCTTCATCCAATTTTTCACACTAAAACTCCATATAATTTAATGATTCCATGACAATTTTTGCTCCAATTAGTGCATGTTTTGGTTAGTTTTCCTCAAATTATTTTTTATAATCCATCTCTTGATATAGTTTTTATTTTATTTTATTTAAAAAAGAAGAAGGTAGAAACTGTATTTTATGAAAGGTTGCAACCAAGGTTTGTTAGCCTTAACTTTCAAACAAAAATTCTAGTTCATTATTTTCCACGTACATAGAGTTCTTGAGTCTTCAGGAATTGCATCCTAGTTGTTATTACTAGTATATTTTTTGTAAAAAAAATCTAAGACACAAAATACTTGGCAATCCATAATATTTAATGAAATACATAATAGCATTATGCCTCTTCGAGTCCCAAATTGGTTGGATTTGATTCTTGGTCTCCAGTGTCCATGTCTTCAAGCATTTGGTGCACAATTCTCTTCTCCTCAATAGATGTATATAATTAGTGACATATTAAAATGTGATCGATTTATTTTTCTCAAATTGTGGACCAAGTTCCTAAGCATCTTACACTCTACTTCCAAAGAGTTGATTTTTAGTCTTTCCATGCCAAAATTGACATATTTATGGAATTATAAGTTGAAAAATAGTGTTCATTCTCATGAAGCTTTGTGGTGACTAAGAAATTGGAGGTTCAATTATAGTGGATGGACCCTTATAGCTAAGGTTCTATTATATCCTAAGAAGGGCTTTCTAGATGTCTTGAGCCCCCTTGCAATCCATGAAATTGGTAAAGAATGGGATATCTAGTTTTTCTCATAAAAAAAAGTTAGGTTTGGACACTAGAAATATGTTGTTTCTTTCCCAATAAACCAACATGAAATCTCAAATAAAATGACCCAAAGAAAAATATAGTGGAGTCACAAAAACCACCAAAAAATAAATCCCACTCACAAATAGGAAAAACTTCCACACTGTAGAAGGCACATGAATAGAGTGGACCTTCATTCTTATAAACACAACTGAATCTCAAAGCCAATAGAAAAAATTAATGTACAAGAGCCAATATCCAATAACCATAGTATGGAAACCTAAGACATACTCCTTTAAGCTTAAATTATAGAGAATCATCCATATATATAAGGGTATAATCCTACCAAAATGTTAGCATTACTCTTATATATAAAATTTACATCCATGACTAATTCCATTATCCCACCACAATTAAAATAAATCCACACAAAACATTCATATAGCATTCCAACCTTAAGAGTGTGCACATGAAAAGGTGATCTAGAAATCTTGTTAGATCCCTTCACCTCATATGCAATCCATCTACCTTGGTTTTGCACCATGCGGTTAAATAATGTGAGGGTACAAGTATGATTTGATAACGAGATAGACTTTAAGTAATGTGAGGGCACAAATCATGATTTGATAATGGGATATAATAAGGGATGGGTTGAAAATATAACATCCATTTTTTCCATAATATTCCTTCTTGAAGTTGTGAGCTCTTATTGGCTAGACTTTTTGTTTGATAGTTTTTATCTTGAGGAACTTGGAGGATAGAGATCTCTTGGAAACAACTAGCTTCCTTTCAATATCGAGTTATAATGGAGGTGATCCTATTATCATAAGGGGGGGATTTAAAAATCATTACATTGATTATTAAACTAAAATCCCCAATAACCACTAGACTCCTTATTCCTAGTTTAATGGAAGGAGTAGGCCCTAAAGAAGAGTGTTACCTTCAACTTAGTTGTTCGAAGATTCTCTAATACCCATGAAAAGTTTTTTTGTTCGATTTCTAAGGGATAAATAATGATATTGTCCCCCACATGCAACCCCTCCATATTTTAGTATAGCTAACGTCAGATCTATCAGATTTGGGGCAAGTGTTATGCACTAACAAACATGTCATATGAACCTTGATGTTTTCAAATCAAGGTTCTATAGCAAGCACATTTAATGGCATACTTTTTTGGCACTTATGACTTATTAAAGCTTTTGTAAGAGAAAGTTGATTTTGCAGTGAAATGGCCTTTTCTTCTTCTTCTTCTTCATTCTAGGTTATAGGTTCCCAAGTAAAACCCTCGGTGTAATTCTCCTAATTTGGAGGATGGTACCCAAGGTAGACATCATCTAAAGTAGACCCTAGAGTTTTCATTGATCGATTCACCAGGAGAAACATGTCACAACTATGGGATTTGAACTTGGGTTAATATAATAATAACTTTTCCTTTCTCAACCACTTGAGCTAAACCAACTTGACAAAATGACCTCATTTTTTACCATGAATTGATATGTATCTGGTAGAAATTTCAAGTACTAGAATTTTTTTATCAAAAAACAAAGATCATTGCATGGTGGAACAATGTCCTTAAGGATTTTGCTTGATCCTAAATTGACCAAAATGATAAAAAATTTAAATAAATGAGAACCTTGAATTTTTTGTTATCAAGTATGACAAAAGTTTATTAAAAAATTAAATAATCCCAATTTTATATGAACAATTTTTATATAACTTTAATTTTATATATTTTTAAATAAATTAATATATTTAATATATATATATATAATGTTGTGTTATTATAGAAAATATTTATTAAATCTACTAATTTTTATATGTATTTAAAGTAATTTCAAAATAAATTTAATATTCCCCGATGGAGGTGATGGACATAGTGCACGGGGCACCTCATGGCCCATGATGACCAACATTTAGCGCCTGGGTCAAGGGTTTCCCCCCTAGTCCTCTCACTTAACCTAGCGTACGGGGAGGAGTTATTGTTTGTGTGTGGAATTTGGTAGTGCCTCAACCAAAACGGGAGATGTCGTTCTAAAGTTGAGGATGGTGGAAACAGACTTCATCATGTTTAGTTTCGGCTTCATGCCATTGTCTGGTTATTTACTCACCAAAGAAGGAAGCAAAGTCACTTTCGTTGGGCAGGGTGGCACTCCTAGAAACGAGGCTCGCCCCCAGGTTGTTGCCTTTGTAAATTCTTAAGTTTCCTTCTGGAAGGTTGTTTTCTTGAGTTTATGTGTGGTTGTCATCTGTGGTTCCCAGTGGAAATCACCTTCGAGAGATTTTGGCCGATTTTTGTATTGGTGTTCTACGATTATTGGTCTCTTGGTGGTTGGAGTGGATAGCGTTGGCAGCATAGCTATGGGGAGGGATGGCGGTTTTGTAGATGACTCTTTTCTTTTGGATTCTGGGCCCGTAATTGGGAATTTTTGACACTATGTGTGAGGTTTTCAGTCTCTTTCAAAGGAAAGGGAACAAAATTCTTGGAAGTAGATGTGACCCTTTGTTGTTGGTGTGGTTTGGGGGGAGGTACTCAGTGCGTTGTGGGAAATTTTGTGCTTCTTCCAACCCTATTGTGTTCGAATTATCCGAATTTCAACACCTATCTGTGTTCAGGCCTATGGTGGCGTGACTGGTGGGGTGGAAAACTCTTTGAGTCTCTGCGGTGTTGTGTGGTTACGGTTGGTGTGAGTCTGCATCCCTGTCTGGGAGGTCTCTGGTTACTGCACTGGGTGTGACAGGCCTGGTGGGTGTGGGTCAAGCGTACCTGGGGGGTATTTTGCATTGCAGGTGAAGCCGCTAGTCAAGCATCGATGAGACCAGCTCCGAGAAGAGGGAAGTCCTCCCTCCCTCCAGAGGCCTACTCGGCAAGAAGCGGGGACCGGGTTACTCAATTCCAGAATAAGGAGAAAGGGTTGGAGGTGTATGTGGCTCGTCGGGGTGGTAAGTCAGCGGGAAGCTCCAGGAGGATGGTGGTTTGTGTGCGAGGTGGTAGAGGGTGTGGCAGCTCGATGAAGGGTCGTGGGGGTCAATCCCTCGTCCATGCTCGGCGAAGTAGAAGCTTAGGATGATAAGGGGGTGCAGAGTATTCAGCTCCTAGTTCGAGGGTCATTCAACATTTCTGCATGGAAAATTGTCAAGATCTGATTCAAACCCTGGTGGAGTGATTGGACACTGCGGAAAGGATATGATGTGAGGAAAACACGGAACTGGTTGCTACCTTGGATAAATTGCACTACTTTCAGTTCCATGTCTGGGAGCGCATTTTGGTGGTCTGGCGAGGACAAAACCTACTATCAGAGAAGGTGGAGAAGCTGGAGTCCAGGATGGCTCATTTGAAGGAGCACCTCCAATTCTCTTTTCGACCTTTTCCTCCTCTTGGGATAGCCCTGGACAACCTAGCCTCCATCATGTCGAATGGCTAGCATGACTTTAGGTGTTTTCTATGTTTTATTTGTCTTCTGTTTCCTTTTGCCTTCTCCGTTTTGGACAATGTCCTTAATTTCCTTTTTGGACTTTTTTCATATGTTGTATGTGGTGGTCAACAAACCTGGTTGGGGTGAGACCATGTGTTTTTTGTTGCTACTCTCGATGTACATCTTTCTTGAAGAATGAATAAAATTTCGACTTACATTAAAAAATAACAATAATAAATAATAATATTATATCATATTTATTTTCTACAAAATGTAATTTTGAAACATCTTCGTAGTAGGTTTAATAATTTATCTTAAAAATTAATTATGTGCTTTATTTAATCCTAAGTGAATAATGGGTCATATTTAAATTTAGTTAATATGTAACTAATAAATGAATTGGTTTTTAATCTTAAAAATAAATTATGTGTTTTATTTTAATCTCAAGTGAATAATGGGACATATTAAAATTTAGTTAACACTTGTGGATTATGGCATAGTCTAACAAATAGATGAAATAGTTTTGTTTATTTGAATTCGATTATACAATTTCAGGCGAGCTTGTGATCCTTTATTGTTTAATATACATTTTTGAATGCATATGTGATAGGCATTTTGATTAAAAATAACTTGTTAGCACTTTGTAAATCCATTTAGGCTAACAAAAGGGATACAGAGGTAACCATAAGCCTCTTTGGGTTGGAAACTGGTCCTTTCTAACCATAGGGGGCTCCCTCACTCGAAATTGTCCAAATATAAAAAGGTAATGAAATACAGTGACATATCATAGAGACCAGATATGTATGGATAATTTAATTGAAATAGTGGTTGAAAACTTGATGGGGAGGGCCACTACATGAGACAACCGTTCAGGTCCTAACACAAGACATCAGTGCATGAACGTAAATCTATTGAGATAGAGGCAAGGTAGATATTTCTCTAGGATACAACATCTGAAAAATACATTAAATGAACTCGGAAGAAATAATAGAAAACATGATGATACTTAACCACATGTACAAATCATTAAAACATCATGAATTCTGCAACATAAACTTTAATTAAATATCAGGAAGAACGTGAGGATGGAGCACTTAACGTATAGTGTATTCCATCACGAATTTAATATTCAAACAATTACCTATCTAGAATATTAATAGACAACTTTTGAAGGGAAAAATTGTTTAACAATGACTTGAAGATGAACAATAAATAGTATAACACATAAGGATATAACGATAGCTAGAATGTATGCCACGGGAATCTCTAAAATAGCTAAAGCACACATAACACTAAAAAATTAAAAAGAACGAACCCATGACACAATAGCTTCCTCTCAGAAATCAAACCTTTCTTCATATTGTTGTTTAGTTTAAATACAAGATTACATGATAAAAACTTGTACTAGGTTCAATGTATCCACTAAGTGGATCAAAACTAACATAATAGGGAAAATATGTTTTTAAAATTGAAATTAAAACAAAAAAAACCATGTGTTTTATCTAATCTCTTTGACCTTGTCGTGTATTTTGACCCACAATATCACTTAACAAGAAATAGAAAAGTCTAGATTTAACATAAAAATAAGAAAAAACTAATTTTGATAATTACATAGCCTTTGCGCAGTGGAGTCCAATATGACATTGCTACATGTTGTGACTGACGATCTAAGATGAGAAGGATGGTAATAATGCTATTAAGCTGGAGTAAGGCCCCACGGGTGTCTTTTTCTATGCATGCTTCTTCCAAAACCCATCTAATCATTCATTGCATAGCAGTGCACAACAGTTGTGGGGCGGGCCTATGCTTTGGGAATATATCCCTAATTATGAATCCAATTAATCTGAAATTTTTACATCATTTTAATATCATCATCGCGCTCCTCCAAAAAACATTTGAGCCAAATCCGACTCCTGGATCTCAAGGAACTCCAAAATTCTTGTAGGTGATAGTGGCTTGTTTCTCGAAAACCGTGAAGTATTTTGAGTTGAAATTAACTAGGTTTTTTCATCTCACTCTTATACATTTGCTGTAAGATTTCAGGTCAAATGGGTACAGGGTTTAGGAGATATAGTGAAATTATGGGGACTATGTGAACTTCCAACACTGAATTTCTAGAAAAATAAGCTTGAAAGATGCATTCACATATCTAGATATATGATGCCTGTGAATAAAATCAAGGAGGCTATTGTGCTTTGGTTCATTCTTGAGAAAAACCCCTTTCAGTTTTCCAAAATTCACCTCCGTGTGATAAAAAACAACGTTTCAAAATGATGAATAAAATAGGGTATTTTGTGTAGTAGTTGTGGAGCGAGTCTAAATAGCCCTCCATAGTTGATATGGTTGCAAATCCTCCTAAGAAAAATAGAGTAGATGGGAATGCTTGAAATGATGGTGTAGTGGTGATGCTTGAAATAATGGTGTAATGGTGCAGAACCCTTGAAGTAGACTCTCCAACTCTTAGAGACCTCCTAGATGGTTGCTACCCACTTGTGCAACAGTTGTGCAATGACTAGATTGGGTAGGATGTGCGCAACAAACTTCCACAGTGAGGATGAACTCAGTTTTTCATGAATTGGCTATTGGGAATCGATTTGTGGCCTCCTGTAGTGATGTTTTTGTGCTATTATTAGCACAATCTTGGCATGATGGTGAGGATTATGGGTAATAATTAGAGCTCAAGGGTGTGATGTAAGTGTGAGCGATTAAGCATGAGGGTTGTGTAATGGTATGAATGTAGGAAAGTGGCAGTAGTGTTATGGGGATAGGTTTAGAATGAGGGGGGGGGGGGGGGTAGGGAATGTAATGTAAATGATATGTGAATGATATATAAAAAATGGGATAGTATGTAGATGATGTATGAAGGGGTATGAATGAAAGGGAAATGGGGGCAAATAGGGTGTGGAAAAGAGAAGCATGGGGTAGATAGGAATAGGGGATAAAGATGTAGAACACATTTAATGACCAGGCCTCGTGACCATCATAACTTTAGACTGACATGACTTCATTTTGGATGGTTCTGATCAACGAACAACTAACAAATAACCCCTTTCAACTTGACTGTATAAACATGTACAACCATGGCTCCCATTGACTGAGACCCTTTCATAATTTGAATGAACCCTTTGTGAAAGAAACTCAACGATGTCGGGAAGCGATCTAGAGGCCATGACAACAGCATTATTCATAGGCTCAATTATTCAAAAATTAAAAATAAATGGATGAGGAAAATACATTTGATGACGAAAATCTATGACCCTAACATAACCCAAAAAAATGCCTAGAAATAAATCATTTCGTATATTAATTAAACTATGCCATGGATTACTATGAAAAATACTTATTCAATTTCATTATTTTAATGTATGTTAATATAATTTAAGACACTTTTTATTAATCTAATATATCGTATTTTTTCCCTAAAAAATTTAGTTAAAAAAATCTCTATATTAAATTAATAAGATCTTTTAAAAATAAATTGATTGTTTTGTTTTTTGCCTAAATGAATAATTGGTCGTGTCAAGTCATTAAAAGGATTTATAATGTGTATCATTGTGTTTAATTGGTTTATTTTGTCATACAAATTTGATAATGTGTAGAATTTTATTTAAACCACGATGACACTAATGTGTACTTCAAGAAGAAATGGGTTTATACCATAATCAATTTTGTAACAACCTCAGGTTTAAAATCCATGTAATAAAGTTAATAAAGGAAAAATAAGACCAAGGTCAGGGACATGTTTTCCAAGCTAAATGTTGGGCAAAACATCCCAGTGTGAGTTTTTATTTGTTTATTATGGCTAAGGAAATTGGAAAAGGGAATGGTATAGGCATTAATCGGCATTTTATTTATGAAAATAATGGAAATTAGCAAAAAATGAAGGTGGAAGGTCACAGGTTGCATGTGAGAAGGAAATTGGAGGAAAATAATGGAAAATGAAGAAAATAGAGGCCTCATTGATAAAAAGGATTTTGAGGATCAGTTCACAACCTTTTGTTAGTTTTAGCTTGGAACTCTATCTTCATTCTCTCTCTCTCATACTCTTGCACACTTAGAGCATTCTTGGAGCACTATATATTTAGTGAAAGGAAAGCAAAGATCAAGAAAGGAAAAGTTGGATCAAGCTGCTACAGTGGGATTACTTGCAAGTACCAAGTTGCATGTATGATCTCCTTGTTAGTTTTTGCATGCATGGTATATACATGTGTGTATTTGGTTCTGTTGTTGTTAATGGCATGGGTTTTTCCAGGTGTGATAGTGGTTTTCAGCCTTGCTATGCCATTTCCAGATAACAATGGTGTGATGGGGTTCTTTTACTTGGTTGGGCTGGATTTCCAGAAGGTTTCAAAACTGAGTGGGGTGGTCTCAGGAAAATTCCCAAAGGCCTAGGAATCCCTTGACCGGTAAATGTCGGGATACAAGGTAAAGCATAAGGGTGGATACAGGAAAATTCCTCATGGTTTAGGTGGAGAAATATCGAGGCATCCATGCTTACTTAGGTCCTAGTGATCCCTTGACTAGTATATGGAGAGACTGTGGTAAAACTTGTATTTTATGTTTATTGTTTTGCCTAAGAATCCCTTGACCGCTAATGGCAGGATACACGGTAAATCCGGATGTACAAATGAGGGTTTCGAGCCTAGGAATCCCTTGACCGATAATGACGATATACAGGGTAAAGCCTAAGGAATCACTCACTGGTTTTTTTGTGAGTCCCACATTCATGCTTGGAATATGGCATGGGTGATCGACTGAAAGAAAGATTTGGTTCAGCCCGATCTATGGTTGGGTGGTACATTGAAGTCCTGACCTATTTGGTTTTTCATATGTTAATAAGAGTTATTTTCCTCTTGTGTATTATGTGTAAATTTTCTTGTTATTATGTGATCATAATGGTTGTTCTATTATTGTTGATATGTTGGTTATATGATGGTTATAAGCATGGTTTATGATAGACTTGATTTGTGGCTTTCATCATGTTTTTATTAGTGAATGAAAGGTTAATGAATGTAAGGCCTAATAGATGATTTTTCAGTTATTCTGAGAGGGCATCATACCTTTTTGACTAATCTCATATAAGTATGAAGTTCCTATGTTTAGATATGTTTTTATGACCTATACATTACATGTCCATGATGTGTTTAACAAAATGTTTGTCATGGTTAGGATGAGCTAGGTTAGGTCCTTATTCAATTTTTGTGTTAGATGCCTTGTGTTATTTTTATTTACCATTTCTAAGAATTTCATCAAATTTTTGGTAGAGGCCTGAGTCCTAGCCCTAAAAATGTGGCTCAGAATTTGAGGTTGTTGGCACATAACTGCCTAAGAAAATATTGTAGTCTCATGGATTCCCTTGTTATGGGAGCGACTAGAGGGTTGTAATCGCATGGAGGGCTTATTACGAGTGCAATTGTGGGTCTAGCTCAGTCAAAAAGTAGGTTAATTGAGGGGTTGGGCACCTCGAGTGGTTGGTTTTCCCCTGGGTGTCCTGTAGCTCCTAAGGAATGTCAGTTTGGTTTTGGTTTGTCGATTCCACTGTTGGGTGTGGAGCCTGATTATCTTGTTTAATTTGTATCACAACATTGCTCTGAAATATTTAATTTTCTAACAACTGGTATCAAAGCCGAAGGTATATTTGGCTGATAAACTCATAGGAAAGAAGGGTTCCTGGTTCGAGTGGGAGCAATGGCAGACGATGGTAAGTTTAGGGTCGAGAAATTTAACGGCCAAAACTTCCCGTTGTGGAAGATGCAGATGGAAGATTATATGTATCAGAAAGATATATACCTACCATTGAGCGGAAAAACAAAGAAGCCGACAGCCATGAAAGACGCAGAATGGAACATTCTCGATAGAAAGGCCCTCGGAACAGTACGGTTGTGTCTTGCGGCATCAGTCGCCTTCAATATTTCGAAGGAAACAACAACAGAGGGTTTCATGCAGACGTGGGCGAAACTATATGAAAAACCCTCGGCCTCAAACAAGGTATTTCTTATGAAACAACTATTTAATATGAAGATGTCGGAAGGTGGATCTGTTGCAAACCATTTAAATGAATTCAATACAGTTACCAGTCAGTTAAGTTCCGTAGGGGTAAACTTTGATGATGAAGTTAGAGCTCTGTTATTCTTGTGCTCATTGCCAGAGAGTTGGAATGGTTTAGTAATGGCCATTAGTAACTCTATTTCTGGATCTAGTACTTTAAAGTTTGATGATGTTGTTGGTGCTATCCTTAGTGAGGAAATGCGATGGAAAAGCTCCGATGAGACATCAGGTAATGCTTTGAGTGTAGAGTCTAGGGGAAGAAGAATGGAAAGAGGAAAAATCTCAGGATATCGCAGTAAATCAAGGAAAGGTAGATCCAAGTCCAGATCAGGAATAGTGTGCTGGAATTGTGGAAAGAAAGGACACCTAAATAAAGATTGTAGATCTCGGAAGGGAAAAGAAGGAGACACACAGCAAGAAAACAATCATGAAGCAAATGTGACAGATGATGTGTTACAAGATGCTTTGATTCTTTCCTTCGAAAATGCTACTGATTCTTGGGTTGTAGATTCAGGGGCTTCATTCCATGGCACACCTGATAAGAAATATTTTCATGACTATGTTCAAGGAGATTTTGGACAAGTTCGTTTGGGTGATGATAAACCCTGTAAAATTTTTGGAATGGGTAAAGTTCTTGTAAAACAACAGAATGGAAACCAATGGCTACTAAAGGAGGTAAGGCATGTTCCAGATCTGAAGAAAAATTTGATTTCAACAGGGCAGTTAGGCAGTGAAGGTTGTGTGACAACTTTCACAGATAAAACTTGGAAGGTCACCAAAGGAGCGCTGGTAATAGAAAAAGGTGAAAAGGTTGGTACATTGTATTTATGCAATGGTATTTCTAACTCTGTTAATGCTTTAACTTCCAAAGGAGCAGATGCGGCATTATGGCATCATAGGCTCGGACACATGAGTGAGAAGGGGATGAAAATTCTTCACTCAAGAAATTTGCTGCCAGGTTTGAAGAATGTTGATTTGGATTTCTGTGAGAATTGCATTTATGGAAAACAAAAGAGAGTCAAATTTCTCAGAGTTGGGAAAGAAAAGAAGAGCGAAAAATTGGAGCTTGTGAATACAGATGTATGGGGACCTGCTCAGGTATCATCTCTCGGTGGCTCTCGTTATTATGTTACTTTTATTAATGATGCAACTAGAAAAACATGGATTTATTATATTCAGAATAAATCTGATGTATTTGATACTTTCAAGAAATGGAAAGCTTTGGTTGAGATTGAGACAGGAAAGAAGTTGAAGTGTCTCAGATCAGACAATGGAGGTGAATATTGCGGCAAAGAGTTTGATAGGTACTGTTCAGAGCATGGAATTCGTAGAGAGAAGACAGTTCCAAGAACACCACAAGAAAATGGTGTGTCAGAAAGGATGAACAGAACAATCATGGAGCGTGCAAGGTGCATGAGATTGCATGCGGGATTGCCTTTAAAATTTTGGGCAGATGCTGTAGATACTGTTGTTTATCTAATAAACAGAGGGCCTTCAAGTTCCTTGGATGGTGGTATTCCAGAGGAAGCATGGACAGGTAAAAAGGTAAACTACTCTTTTTAAAGCCTTTTGGTTGTGAGGCCTTTGTCCATATTAATAAAGAAAATAGAACAAAGCTTGAGGAAAAATCAAAGAAATGTACCTTTATTGGATATGGTGTTAATGATTTTGTTTATCGCTTATATGATTATGAAAATCACAAAATCATTAGGAGTAGAGATGTAATATTCAATGAAAAGGTCTTGTATAAGAATCGGTTAAACAGGAAAAAGAAAGCAAGGAATACACGGTTCTTGATGAGATAACTGAAAAAGTAAAGGTGCCTGAAAATAATAATAATCAACAACCACAGCAGCAGCAACCACCACAACAGCAACAGGCACCTCAAACACCTGAAAGTGGTGTTAGAAGATCTACCAGGATAAGTAGACCCCCTGAGCGATACTCTCCTTCATTATATTATTTATTGCTGATTGATTCTGGTGAACCTGAATGTTATGAAGAAGCAATGCAGGTTGAAAGCAGGAAGAAGTGGGAGCTAGCCATGGAAGAAGAGATGGACTCCTTAATGCATAACCAGGCTTGGGACTTAGTCAGGTTGCCTGCAGGTAAAACTACATTGCAGAATAAATGGGTTTACAGGCTGAAGGAAGAAGATGGAGGAAAACAGAGGTACAAAGATAGACTTGTGGTGAAGGGGTTTGCACAGAAGAAAGGTATTGATTTTGATGAAATATTTTCTCCTGTTGTTAAAATGAATTCAATCAGAACTGTTTTAAGTCTTGTAGCAGCGGAATATTTACATCTTGAACAGTTAGATGTAAAGACATCATTTCTCCATGGCGATTTGGAGGAAGAGATATACATGCAGCAACCAGAAGGATATGAGGTAAAAGGGAAAGAAAAATTGGTGTGCAGGTTAAAGAAGAGCTTGTATGGCTTAAAACAAGCTCCAAGGCAGTGTTATCTAAAATTTGACAAGTTTATATCTGAACAAGGTTATACTAGATGTCACTCTGATCATTGTGTTTATCTAAAAAGGCAAAATGATGGTAGCTATATTATATTGTTATTGTATGTAGATGACATGCTTGTTGCAAGATCTAACATGCAGGAAATAAATGTGCTCAAAGAAAATTGGCAAATTCATTTGCAATGAAGGATTTGGGAGCTGCAAAACAAATCCTTGGTATGAGGATAACTAGAGACAGGAAAAATTGTAAATTAACACTTTCTCAGAATGAGTACATAGAAAAGGTGTTGAAAAGATTTAATATGCACAATACAAAACCAGTTAGTACACCTTTTGCTAGCCATTTCAAACTTAGTAAGGAGATGTGCCCAAAGACCCAAGAAGACATGGATTATATGTCTAAAGTTCCAATGCATCAGCAGTTGGAAGCTTAATGTATGAAATGGTCTGCACAAGGCCTGATATTGCACATGCAGTGGGAGTTGTAAGTAGGTACATGAACAATCCAGGAAAAGAACGTTGGATGGCAGTAAAATGGATTCTCATATATTTGAGAGGTACCACAAATCAAGCATTATGCTTTGGTGGTTCAAACATTGCTCTACAGGGATATGTTGATGCAGATATGGCAGGTGACAGAGATAACAGGAGGAGCACTACATGATATGTATTTACTGTAGGTGGAACAGCTGTCAGTTGGGTTTCAAAAATCCAAAGTGTTGTTGCACTTTCAACAACAGAAGCAGAGTATGTTGCTGCTACAGAAGCTAGTAAAGAAATGATTTGGTTACAAAGGTTTATGGATGAATTGGGTAAAAAGCATGATATGGGCACACTATACAGTGATAGCCAAAGTGCTATTCATCTTGCAAAGAACTCAGCATTTCATTCCAGGACTAAACACATACATCTCAAGTACCATTTCATACGGTCAGTATTGGAAGATGGAGAGTTGAAGCTGGAAAAGATACACACTAGCCCGAATCCTGCAGATATGCTAACAAAACTTATAACCAGGGAGAAACTGAGAATGTGCTCAGTTTCAATTGGTCTTCAAGGATGACGATGAATATGAGGAATAGCCAGGTCCAAAGAGGAGTCATTGTCCAGTAAATGAAGTAGTGATGGAGTTGCTACAATCAATCTCCAAGTGGGAGATTGTTGGGTGTGGAACCTGATTATCTTATTTACTTTGTATCACAGCATTGCTCTGTAATATTTAATTTTCTAACATCGACTTCCTTAAGATGATCTAGGAGGTTGAGTCATATCATCGTAACTCTTTGTCACATGTTTACCCTGGTAGGCTAGTTATCTTGGGTAAATGTGGGAGGAGGGAATTACAAGGTGGTATCAGAACATGGTTCGCCCCTTGGACTGGATGGGCGGAATGTTATTGTCATGAATCCATGTTTGTTGTACATGTTCTTGTCATGTATGCATGATGATGGTCATTGTTGCAGTTTTTTTTCCATGTGGAAGTTGATGATGTTGTTGTTGGAATGTGGTTGTCATGAATGCATGTCGGTGTCTATATGTTGTCGTGTATGTATTGTTATGGGCATGGTTGTCGTGCAGAAGGTCATGGTATGCCTCTCGTATTTTCATGCATGGTAACTGGATAATGATTGAGATTATTTTGATATATTGTTATGATTATGACTATACATGTATCAAGTTAATATATTTTATCTTTCAGACGAGATATCCTCCCCCGAACTATACTGAGGTCTGTTGGTTATGTTTACATTTTGGTTTAGCTGACATGGTATACTTGTAATAAGAGAAAGATGACTAGCAAGATGGTAGACTATAATTCACGAGACATTCCCTGCAGATCATATGAGCAGCATAGTGATGATTATTCCCCTCACATAGCAGACACATTGAAAAGTTTGAAGGTAGAGATAATAAGTTGTAAAGAAAATAATAGCATAATCATCAAATCACAAGAGAGACATGCTAGGCAACAGGAGAAACAAGTAGAGGTTGCATTCATCCTTTAAATCTTGTCGAACTTGCAGAAATAGGGATTTCTTAGGATCAATCATGGATAATAGGACGAGACTAATGGAACCTATGGTAGCATATCTCATGATGGACACAAGTCGCAAAGAGATGACACAATCAAGGATGGCAGATTCTTAGACACACCTGATAGGAGAGGTAGTGGATATGGGCATTATTCTAGTCCTGGTTTAGACAAGTATCATGGTGAACATCGCTATCATCCTTACAGGAGAAGTTTCAGGGGATATTTTTTGGATGAGTTCAAGAAAGCTTATCCACTTAAATTCAATGGAGAAATGAAGAAGTCACAGGATGCAAAATCTTGGCTGCTTGGGATGAATAAGTTCTTTATATTGCATGATTATTCATAGAACATGAAGGCCATAATAGCTACCTTCAGTCTTAAAGGTAAAGCAGATATTTGGTGGGAATATGTGAAGAATGTCCAAGGAATTTTGGAAGAGGAGTTGACTTGGAGGGAGTTTGAAATAATTTTCAAGCAGAAGTGTCTATCAGAGAGATACTGTGATGACAGGCAAAGGATTTCTGAGTTGAAGATGGGGTCTATGACTGATGAGGAGTATATTAGCAGATTCTTGGAGTTGTTGAGGTATGTGTTTTATCTTAAAGAGGAGAAAATAAAGATTCAAAGATTCATCAGTGGGTTTTCGATAGCTTTCAAAGACAAGATCGAGTTTGATGAGCCTAGATCGTTTGAGGAATCCATCAGAAAGTTGAAACATTGTTATGAGAAATCAAAGTGTCATGCGGAATCTCAACAAGTTTGGAAAGGGAAATAAAAGACTAAAGGTAAATGGCAATTGAAGCGAGCAAGACCTCAGGATGTAGGTGAGAAGGAGAATGTTTTTCCTTACCATAAGTTCAATGTAGTTGGAGAGGGACATGGGTCACAGCCTGGAGGGAAGCAGAACAAAGGTGTGTTATGAAACCAACTCCAAAAATAGAAGAAAAGAGAGATCAACGCCTTATAAATCAACCACTTCGAGGGGGAAACCTCCAATACATTACAGAAATGAAAAAATCTTGGATGATACAAATGCCCAAAACCTCCTTCTATATATAGGAGTCCATGCGGTCACAATATAATCCTAGCTGACCTAACAACAATAATGTAAAGGCACAATAATAACAATATGGGGGTTACAGGGGTACAATAATAACAATAAGGGGTTACACTAACAACAATAAGGGACTATACTAGTAATATAGGGACCTAACATGCCCCTCTCCTTCAAAAAGTGTTGTCCTCAATGCTTGAGTAGCTCTGGGTGCTTCTGTATAAAATTCTCATCCTCCCATGTAGAATCTTCAGTGGGTAAGTTCTTCCACTTGATGAGATACTCTGAAATTGATCGATTTCGTAGTTGTCGAGTTCTTGTTTCCATGACTGCTTCAGGTTCCAATATGATTTTTCCTTCCTCATCAAGTTCTGGCAACATTGTTTGGACTGGAATGTTTTCACCTATAACCTTCTTTAAGCATGATACATGGAAAAGTGGAT
The DNA here is from genome assembly GCA_034641835.2 of Pinus albicaulis. Taxonomy (NCBI): domain Eukaryota; kingdom Viridiplantae; phylum Streptophyta; class Pinopsida; order Pinales; family Pinaceae; genus Pinus; species Pinus albicaulis. The sequence continues at coordinate 613,398,321 of CM076578.1, read as the reverse complement.
GCACTCGTGAAGAAGCAGGAAGATCCAATTTGTATGTCATAGTACCAGTCTTTTGCAACACCTTGTAAGGACCATAGTACTTTGGTGATAATTTATTATCCTTCTTAGCTTGCTTGAGGGACATTTGTTTGTATGGTTGTAGCCTTAAAAATACCCAGTCTCCTACATCAAAACTTCTCTCGCTGCGATGTTGATCTATCAGTTGTTTCATTCGATTTTGTGCCAAATTTAGGTTATCCTTTAAGAGTTGGAGAACTTCTTGTTGATTCTCGATGTGATATTCCACTGCTTGAACCTTAGAATTTTCTCTTAAATATGATGTGATGGATGGTGGATGATATCCATAAAGTGCCATAAATGGGGTCATTTTTTCTACAGTATGGAAGGAAGTGTTATACCACCATTCCACGAGAGGTAACCACTTGACCCATTGTGTTTTCTCATCAGATACAAAACAACGAAGATATCCTTACAAACATTTATTCACTATCTCAGTTTGACCATCAAATTGAGGATGATAAGGTGAGCTATGAGCTAGTTGAGTACCCAAACAAGAAAATAATTCCATCCAAAAATTTCCAGTAAAAATGGGATCCCTGTCACTTACAATAATCTTTGGGTTTCCATGTAGCTTTTGAATTGTTTCCATAAATGCATTAGCAACTGTACTTGCTTTACATGGATGAGATAATGCACAAAAGTGTGCATACTTGGTAAGTCTATCAACTACCACCATGATGACACTCTTTCCTTTTGACTTAGGTAAACCTGTGATAAAGTCCATTGAAATCTCCTCCCAACGTTGACTTGGAATGGATAAAGGTTGTAGAAGACCGGGCTCTTAATTGTCTCAAGCTTATTTTGCTGGCAAACCAAACATTCCGCCCTAAACTTTTGAATATAAGATTTAAGGCCATCCAAAAAAAATTCTTTCTTCACCTTGTGGTAAGTTTTTAAGAATCACGAGTGTCCTCCTAAAGGAGAATTGTGCAATTCCAAAAGAGTCTTTTGTTTTAGTTGGGAATTCTTACAAATTTATAAGCGATCTTTGTACCATGAGGAATCATTTTTCCAACTAAATGTATCATATGTACTAGGATCTTGCTACAATTCTTCAATGAGCATCCACACTTCTTCTTCCTTCCTCCATTCATCCCTTTCTTCAGTTATCCAATATGGTTGGATAATAGAAATGGCACAAAGAAATGCTTCCACCTCCTCATCCTTTCTTGAGAGTGCATTTGCAACAACATTTAACTTCCATTTTTTGTAGGTGATTTCAAAGTCATCACCCAACATCTTTGTGACCCAGTTTTGCTGCTCTTCTGAAGATAGACTTTGTTCGAAAAAGTGTTTAAGACTATCATGATCAGTTTTTACCTTGAAGTGTCTTCCCATTAGGTAAGGTCGCCATTTCTTTAGTGCATGTAGTATTTCCAACATTTCCTTCTCATAAATAGCTTTCTGTAAATACTTTCCTTTGATAGGACGACTTTCAAAAGAAATAGATCTTCCTTCTTGCATTAAAACAACACCAATTCCATTTCATGTGGCATCACATTCCACAATAAAGGTTTTCTGAAGTATGGCATAGCTAAGACCGGTGCTAGGCACATTGCCTCTTTAATATGTTCAAAGGCCTTAGTTGCTTCAGGAGCCCATGAAAATGCATCTTTCTTCAATAATGTTGTTAGAGGTGTTGCTATTCTCCCATAATTCTTAACAAAATTGCGATAATACCCTATTAACCCCAGAAATCCTCGCAGCTGCTTTATGGTTGTGGGGACTTTCCATTCCTTAATGGCTTTAATTTTGTTAGGGTCAACCTTAATACCCTCGTGAGATACAATATGACCCAAATATTCCACCTCTTGTACTCCAAATTTGGATCTTTTTGCATATAATTGTTTCTCCTCCAAGAGTTTGAGTACCCTGTCAACATGTTGAACATGACCCTTCCAAGACCTGCTGTAGATTAGTATATCATCAAAAAATACTAGCACAAATTTTCTAAGGAAGGGTTTGAAAATGGAATTCATCAACCCTTGAAATGTGGAAGGTGCATTGGTAAGGCCAAAAGGCATGACCAAAAATTCATAATGACCCTCATGAGTTCGAAATGCTTTTTTCAGAATATCTTCAATCTTCATTCTAATTTGATGATATCCCGAACGAAGATCCAACTTGGTAAAATAAATTTCTCCATGTAATTCATCCAATAATTCATAAATCATAGGAATGGGAAATTTATCTCTAATAGTGAGCTTATTGAGCTCTCTATAATCCGGACACATGCGCCATGATCCATCCTTCTTGTGCACTAATACTAATGGAGCAGAGAAAGAACTTTGACTAGGTTGAATTATACCAGCCTCTAACATTTCGACAATCATAAGTTCAATTTCGCTCTTTTGGACATAAGGATATTTGTAAGGTCTGATGTTTGGAGAGACAATTCCTGGAATCAAATGAATAGCATGATCATGATAACGAATTGGTGGGAGTCCTTTGGGAGTTTCAAACACCTTGGAATGATTGTCTAAGACTTTTTGGAGATCTGGAGAAATAAATGATTTTGATGTTGGAAATTCTAGTGAGCATAATTGTGCAATTATGCCTCGTTGTTCTTTCTTCAGAAGCTTTGTCATGACATTAGACCTTATTATCTTTCCCGGCTTCCCTGCGATACCCCATAATTTGACTTCCTTTCCTTTCGAAAAAAATTTCAAGAAACGTTTTTGAAAATTAAAAGCTACCGTCACCAAAGATTGTAGCCATTGTACTCCTAGTACAACATCAACAACTCCCATTGGAATAGAAAGCAATGGACTATTCAATACATATTCCCCCATGGTTAGCTTGATATTATGGAATTTTCTAGAGAAATTTATAGTTCCTCCATTTGCAACCATCACTTGACATTTTGGTGCTGGGTATAGGAAACAATGCAATTCCTTGGCTACCTTACAATGAATAAAATTATGGGTACTACCCGAATCAATCAACACTATTACCTTTTTCTTCTTGATATGTCCTTCTATCTTGAGAGTTTGAGGAGTGGTAAATTTTGTCAATGCATTACACGATATGGTCGAACTCATTTCTTCTTATTCTAGGGTTGGTTCTTGGTGTGTATCCTCCTCTTTTGAAGCTTCTTGTTCATTTTCTTCCTCCTCTTCACAATCTATGTAAAAAAATTTCTTCTCAGCACACTTATGACCTTTAGTGTATTTTCTATCACAACTATAGCAAATCCCTTTTGATTTTTTTTCTTCCAATTGTTGTGGTGTCAACCTTGTAGGGGACAAATGAGAGTAGCAATACTCTCATCTCTAGAGATGTGAGTAAGGTGCCTTAACACCATTAATATTAACGCTGCCAACCCGAATGCCTTCTCCAATGAATCAGGTAACAAAACGCGAACTTCATGTTGGATGTTATCCTTTAAAGTACCTATGAAGAGAGCAATTCTGTGTTCCTCTGAAATATCGGTTACCCTTATATTCAATTTTTGGAAGTCCTCAATGTGCTCCACCACCGAACCTTTTGTTTTTGGATTTACCAATTTACAAAGAAGGTGTTGCTCTTGTATCCCTATATGTGCGTTATCATTTCCATAAAAATTGACCAAGTGACAATTTTTTTATGGGAGCAAAGCCATCGATACCATACAAATGTATTTTGTTCTAAATGTAAAGTTGCAATGCATACCTTTTGTGTGTTTTGCACATTATTGAGATCAAAATAGTGTTTCATTTGTAGTATCCATGTTACAGGATCCTTGCCATCAAACTTCCTCATATCCATATTTGGAATATGGTGGTTATTCCATCCAACATTAGAGTTTATGAAATCACGATCAACATTTATTTTGTTCTCGTCATGAGTTTCATCTACTATCTTTTTGCCATTAGGAAACATTTCTTGTATCAACATTGTCAAACCTTCCATGTCCGCGTTTAGATCATTATTCATGTTTTCCATGTTGTCTTTCATTTTTTCATCAATCTTAGCTTCCATGTCATCCATCTTAGCTTTCATGTTTTTCTTCAAAACTTTCATTTCATTTTTTGTTGATCTTTGCGAGAGCGAAATTTGGTGCACTTGCTCTTGTAATTTTGATACGTCATGTTGCAGTTCTTCGTCTTCATGAGTCATATTAGAGCCTTATGAAGGCTTAATTGGCATTGAATTCTTTTTAGGAGGCATTTTAGAACCCAATACTGATATCTATTCTACAATAGGCCCTTGGAATCAATTCAAACTGATTTTTCAAACAAGACTTATGCAATTCGAAAAAAAATACACACCTTTTTCTTTCTTTTAAGGAGCTCAATATTGAAACTGAATTATCTTTATGATTTCGGATATTCAATATCTGAAATTCATTATTGTCGTATCCCTCTGAATTATCTTTCAAATGCCACAAGTCTGACCCAATTTGGATTCTTCAAGACCAAGTTATGCCCAATCTCCCACAATGACCTAGTTATAGATTGGTTCAGTAGAGAGAAATTGTACGACGTGCCACGTGTCATTGTTTCCTCCTTCGGCTCTGAAATTGATAGTTATGAAACTATATTCCATTTAATTGTGGCTACTTTTTACAGAATTCCAATCTGATGCTCAGATAGAGAGTTATGATGATTTTACCACGGTCACCTCTTTGAGATGAAATTCGGGAGCCTGAAGAAACACTAACTTACACAGATCATATCTCCGCAATTATTGTGAACCAAGATCTGAAATTTTTACAAGAATTTCCTTAGCATTTCAGATTCGCTCTGTAAAAATTTTAGCTTCTGAACCTTCGTAGAAATTTTTTTATAGTGCAAATGCCACGATGACTCGTTTTTGGTGAAATTCGAGAGCCTGAAAAAGCCCTAGCTTCCACAGATAATATCTCCGAAAATATTGTGAACCAAGATCTGAAATTTTTACACGACGTTCCTTAGGAGTTAAGATTCGCTCTGTAAAAATTTCAACTTCTGAACATTCATATAAAAAATGTTATAGCAAAAATTCCACGATGACCTGTTTAGAGCAGTGAAACCCTAGAATCCAAAGCTCTGATACCAAATGTTATGAAACCAACTCCAAAAATAGAAGAAAAGAGAGATCAACGCCTTAGCAATCAGCCACTTCAAGGGGTAAACCTCCAATACATTACATAAATGAACAATTCTTGGATGATACAAATGACCAAAACTTCCTTCTATATATAGGAGTCCATGGGGTCATAATATAATCCTAGCTGACCTAACAACAATAATGTAAAAGCACAATAATAACAATATTAGGGTTATAGGGGTACAACAATAACAATAAGGGGATTACACTAACGACAATAAGGGACCACACTAGTAATATAGGGACCTAATAAGGTGAGAGTAAGGGGTAGTTGCAGTGTTGGATATGTGGCAAGGAGCATCTCAAGAAGGATATTCCATCATATCAGGGTGGTATGCCTTATATCTATAGTGCATAGGAGGCATAGATAGTTGGGGATGTTGGAAAAACCATTCCTTGTATTTATGCAGTGTTGGATAATAGGCAGGAAGATCACCACACATCTATTATCATGATGGACGGTAAGCTTTGTGATCAAGTTATTTCTGTTTTGATTGAACTTGGACCTAATTATAATTATGTTAATCCTGACTTGGTTGATAAGTGTGGTTTGAGAAAAGAAGTGCATGCGGAATCTTGGCTAGTGCATTTGGCTACAAGTACAAAGAAAAGAGTTCATCATTAGGTAAGAGCTTGTGCATTTGAGATGGATGATTTTCCTACATCAACGCATCTGAATGTGCTTCTATTGGGATCATACAATCTTTTATTGGGTATGGATTGGTTGTATCTTCACAGGAACAAGTTGGATTGTTATGAGAATGCTATTTAGTGTTTCGATGATAATGGTGAACATAAAATCTTACAGGGTAAGAATAATGCAACATCAGTTATAATGGTCACAGCTATGCAGGAAAAGCGCAACTGCATGAAAGGATGTATGTTATTTGCAGTGCATATTTATAGCGATAAAGGTAAGGGTGTTGAGGATGTGGAAGTCTTGAATAGGTACCCAGTTTTACAGCATTTTCAGGATGTATTTCCAACAGAATTATCAGTATTACTGCCTCATAGAGTAGTGTACTTTTCTATTGAGTTGGTACCAAGGGTAGCACCAGCATCGAAGGCACCATACAGGATGAGCACTCCAGAGTTAGTAGAATTGAAGTTGAAACTAAAGGAAATGCTTAACAAGGGGTACATTAAGCCAAGTGTGTCACCTTGGGGTGCACCAGTGTTGTTTGTGAAGAAGAAGGATGGTACTCTTGGCTTGTGTATTGACTATAGGCAGTGGAGCATTAACTGTCAAGAACAGGTATCTATTACCGAGGATTGATGATTTGATTGACACGTTGAAGGGAGAGACCGTGTTCTCTAAGATTGACCTGATATTAGGATACCATCAAGTACACATTAAAGAAAAGGACATCTACAAGACTGCTTTCCGAACCATGTATGGGAATTATGAGTTTGTTGTAGTTCCATTTGGTTAGACTAATACTCCAGCTACTTTTATGTGCTAAATGAATAGTGTGTTGCGTCCTTATCTGGACAAGTTTGTTATTGTGTTCATTTATGTTATATTGATATATTCTAGGAATGAGGAAGATCATGTTGAACACTTAGTAGTAGGATTGAGATTGCTAAGAGAGCATTAGTTGTATGCTAAGCTTAGTAACAATAATTTATTTTAGACAAAGGTACATTACTTGGGGCATGTTGTCTCAAAGAAAGGCATAGTAGCAGATCCAGAAAAATGAGGGTTATCATGGAGTAGGAAGTTCCTAGGAATGTGGATGAGGTAAGTTCATTTATGGGGTTGGCAGGTTACTATAGGAGGTTCATCAGGAACTTCTCATAGATTTCTTGTCTTATTACATCCTTGTAGAGGAAAGTAAATAAATTTGAATGGACATAGGAATGTGCAGCAAGTTTTGAGTGGTTGAAGAATTTGTTGACAAATTCTCTAGATCTCAAGATTTCAAATCCAGATAAAGAGTTTGTGGTGTGGACATATGCTTGCAAGAGAGGGCTTGGAGGATTCCTTATGCAGGAGGGACAAGTGGTCTGTTATGAATCAAGGAAACATAATTAGCGCGAGTAGAATTATGTGACACATGATCTTGAGTTGGCAGCGATCATCCATGAATTGAAGATGTGGAGAAATTATCTTCTTGGCAGGAGGTTTGTATTAATGAGCGACCACAGTGGATTTTGATACATATTTGATCAACCGAATCTGAATTTCAAGAAATCTAGATGGTTGGCCATGATTAGTAAGTTTGACTTCGAGATCAAGTACATTAAGGGAAAAGAGAATAGGTTGTAGATGCTCTTAGAAGAAGAGTATAGGTAAATCATATAGCAACTATGAGTTATTATGGGACATATCTAAAGGATCAGTTCTTACTAGTATGAAAAAAATATGACAAGTACAAGGATATTAGGCACAAGTTACAACAAGGTACAGGTGATCGGGATGTGGACTATCATCTCACAACAGATGGTTTGGTCAGATTTAGGGACAAGATCTATGTGTCGGAAAACAGAGAGCTCAATAATATTATCTTGAGGTAATTTCATGCTAAGCCATATTAAGGTCACCTAGGATATCATAAGACATTGACAACAGTGAAGAAGTTATATTATTGGTCGAATTTGAAGAGGGAAGTGGTAGAGTTTGTGGCTAGATTCTTGCATTGTCAATAGGTAAAAGTAGAGTGTAAGCATATAGGTGGTATACTACATCCGATTTCGATTCTAGAGTGGAAATGGGAGGTCATTTCCATGGATTTCATTACAGTATTGTCGAGGACATCTAGACATCATGATTCCATCATGGTTTTGGTGGACATGTTGACAAAGGTAGCACACTTCATTATGATGAAATCCACATATTCAACTAGTGACATAGCACAAGCATTCATCAGAGATATAGTGAGTTTGCATGTTGTAACAAAGATGATTGTGTCAAATAGGGATGCTAAGTTCACTTCTAGGTTTTGGAAAGAATTATTTGCAGGTTTGGGTACAAATTTGGCCTTCAATACAAGTTATCATCCACATACATAAGGACAAATAGAGAGGGTAACCATGATTTTGGAGGACATGTTAAGAATTTATGTGATGCATTAGCAGTGGAAGTGGGAAGAGTATCTTCCACTGGTTGAGTTTTCTTACAATAATGGGTATCAAGAGTCATTGAGGATGAGTGTGTTTGAGGCACTTTATGGGCAAAGTTGTAATACTCCTATTAGTTGGAGTGATCCAGTGAACAAGGTATTGATAGGGTCGGACATGTCGGTATACATGGAATAGGAAATGCAGGTTATTAAACAGAATCTAAATGCAGCACGGGATAGATAGTAGTTATGCAGATGAGTACATGGAATTTAAGGAGTTTCGGGTTGGGGAGCATATGTACCTGCGCATCAAGCACAAAAAGAACTCCTTGAGGATTGGGTCATGTGCGAAGCTGACACCTCAATATTTTGGGCCTTTCGATATCCTTGAGAGGATTGGACTATTGGCCTGAAGACTTTCACTACCTCCAATAGTGAAAGTCCATGATGTTTTCCATGTTTCGTTTCTTAAAAGATATGTAAAGGATGTTGATCATGTTATTGATTGGTCTGTATTGCAGGTGGAACCAGAAGGATAATTCTAGTCGGAACCTCATTGTATTTTCTAGAGAGATATTATCATGTTTCGGAACCGAGAAATCGAGAAGGTTAAACTACAGTGGAAGCACTTTGGACCCGACAAGGCTACATGGGAGATGGATGATCAAATGTGAGCTATGTATCCTTAATTTTTTCTGGTTGAGGCAAAGAATTTTTCGTATATGTATATATTTATATATGGTTGTTGTTGTGAATACCACAATGAGTTGTGTTATAAAGCTCCAATAAGCGGTATGGTTGTTATGTTGTCATGTTTGTCATGTTGGTTTTTCTTTTCAACAGAATGTTGATTGTAAATACTGCATCAAGCTAAGTTATAAACTCCAGGGGCAGTATGTTTTGGGTTTCAATGGTTTTGCTAGTTGTAGGTGTCATTGAACACCGAGGATGGTATTCCCCTAAGGGGGAGGGGTATGTAAGAGCCTCGGGTTAAAAATCCATGTAATAAAGTTAATAAAGGAAAAATAATACCAAGGTCATGGGACACATATTCCAAGCTAAATGTTGGGAAAAGCATCCTAGTGTAGGTGTTCGTTTGGTTTATTATGACTAAGGAAATTGGAAAAGACATTAAAAAGGCAAGAGGAATTAATTGGCATTTTATTTTTGAAAATAATGGAAATTAGGAGAAAAGTAAGGTGAAAGGTCATAGGTTTCATGTGAGGAGGAAATTGGAGGAAAATAATAGAAAATTAAGAAAATAGAGGCCTCAATGATAAAAAGGCTTATGAGGATCAGTTCACAACCTTTTGTCGGTTTTAGCTTGGAGCTCTCTCTTTGTTCTCTCTCTCTCATACTATTGCACACTTAGAGCATTCTTGGAGCTCTCTAGCATTCGAGCAAGGAAATCAAAGGAAGTACAAAGAAGGCAAAGGGAAGCAAATATCAAGCAAAGAAGATTTGGATCTAGTTGATACATCAGGATTACTTGTAGGTACCGAGTTACATGTATGATTTCCTTACTATTTTTGGCATGCATGATATATGCATGTGTGTATTTGGTTCTCTTATTATCATTGACATGGGTTTTTCCAAGTGTGACATTGGTTTTCAGCCTTGCCTTTCCATTTACTAATAGCCATGGTGTGATGGGGTTATTTTACTTGGTTGAGATGGATTTTCGAATGGTTTCAAAACTGAGTGGGGTGGTCTTAGGAAAATTCCAAAATGCTTAGGAATCCCTTAACTAGAAAATGGTGGGATACGTGGTAAATCCTGAGGGTGGATATGGCCAAATTCCTCACGGTTTAGGTGGACAAACCTGGAGGCATCCATGCTTGTTTAGGGCCTAGTGATCCCTTGACCGATATATGGTGGGATTGCGGTAAAGTATTTATTGTTTGGCCTAGGAATCCCTTGATCGGTAATGGTGGGATACACGGTAAATCCATGATTTACAGACAAGGATTTTGAGCCTAGGAATCCCTTGACTGGTAATGGTGGGGTACATAGTAAAGCTTGAGGAAGCACTTGTTGTTTTTTTGTGAGTCTCTCATTCATTCTTAAAATATGGGATGGGGGTGATTGACTGAAAGAAAGATTTGGTTCAGCCCAATTTATGGTCAGGTGGTACATGGAAGTGCCTAACTTGGTCGGATTTTGCATATGTTAATAAGAGATATTTTCCTCTTGTGTATTATGTGTAAATGTGTTTGTTACTATGTGACCATAATGGTTGTTCTATCATTGTTGATATGTTGGTTATAAGCATGGTTTATGACAGACTTGAGTTATGGCTTTCATCATGTTTTGATTATTGAAAGAATGGTTAATGAATGTAAGGCCTACTGGAAGATTTTGCAGCTATTATGAGAGGGAATTCGACCTTCTTGATGAATCTCAGATAAGTATGAAGTTCCTATGTTAATATGTGTTTTTATGACCTATACATTGCATGTCCATGATGTGTTTGAAAAAATTCCAGTCATGATTAGCATGATTCAGGTCAATTCCTTGTTCAAGTTTTGTGTTAGAGGTTGTGTCTTCATGTTATTTATCATTTTTGGGAATTTCATCAAATTTTGGGAAGAGGCCTGAGTCCTAGCCCTGAAAAATTGCCTCAGAATTTAGGGTCACTGGCACAAAACTGCCTGAAAAAGACTGCAGTCGCATGGATTCCCTTGTTATGGGAGTGACTGGAGGGTTGCAGTCGCATGGAGGGCTTTCCATGGGAGCGACTGGGGGTCTATATCAGTGAAAAAACAGGTTAACTAATTGGGCACCTAGAGTGGTTGGTTAGCCCTTGGGGGTCCTGTAGCTCCTGAGGAAGGTTAGTTTGGTTTTGGTTTGTCGATTATACTTCCTTAAGGTAATCTAGGAGGTTGAATCATATCATAGTAAATCTTTGTCACATGTTTACCCTAGTAGGCCAATTAACTTGGTAAATGTGTGAGGAGGGCATTATAGATTTTAAACAAATTTTAGGATTTATGGTAAAAATCCATTTCAAATTTCATAACGATGTGAAAAAAGAAAAGCCATAGAATATAGAAAATGAAAACATCACATAATATATAATTGTCTACTCTTCATTAAATTCATTGAGTTTGGATGGAGGTTTTGGTAGTAGAGGAGTGTTAGACGCAAAGCAAGCTTGGAGATGTGCGGCAGAGTAGAAGTTCGATTTCTAATTGACTATGGATGCAGGATCCATGGACGCAGAGAAAAGAATAAGTTTTATTTTAGAATTGGGTATGGATGCAAAGAAAAGCCCGAGTTTAGAGTTGATGTTATATGAGGAGACATGTATTTAACATTTTAATGTGGAGTATGTGAATCATATATATAGTGAATAAAGGAAACTTTAGATTAGCATGAAAACGTACTACTGCAATTTACCACTGGGGAAACCAAACCAGTGGTGAAAGTATACTTTCTTAAGACTATAATTTGTAGTATACTCCATTGTAAGGACTATAGGGCTATTTCAAGATGCATAACCATCATAGCTGTCAAAGGAGGCCCAATGATGCCAAAACGACATAATAGTAGCAGGTTCATGGGAAGATATTGGATCAATTGTTAGCCTCACTCTCATATGTTAAAAAATTCTAAGTCCAAATAATTAAAATCATGAAAGTTAGGATTTAATCCTACCTTTCTAGATTGAGTTTGTTCCTCATAGTTAGGAGCCATTTTAGGCCTAGTTGGATGAGAGATTCTCTCCAACTAGTTAGGCTCCTAGATTAGTGTGTTGTTGATATCTTTGCTCAATAAAAGATTCCAAGATAGACGCACTATTTGGAGACTAACTTCCTCATGTATTTATATGTATCATAAACATTATTTTAAAAATGAGAATGTGAGAGTACAAGGAGGCTCTCATGCTTTTTCCGCCATGTCTGGTTATTCATGTCTCTAGTATGTTTTTATGTGTATTTGTTTAATATTCCTTCATGTGGTATTAGAGAAAAGTTATGTGACTGTTGGGATCGTGTGACAAAGCTTGAGTGTTAAAAATTTTGTGTGCAACTAGTCGTGTGACAAAGCTTGAGTGTTAACAATTTTGCATGCAATTGAGGAGAGATAACGTGTGTTTTATATTTTCTAAACGTAAACAAAATTTGAGCTTTGGAAAAAAATTCACTTTATAAAGTGATTTCATAAAATTGTTTTTTAATGGAAGTAAAGTGAATATTTTGTAATGGAGTGATAAGGTATAATTTGTATTTTGGAGTAATAAGTTGTAATTTGGAGAAATAAGGTGTGGAGAGATAATGTGTATTAAAGTTTTGGAGAAATAAGGTATATTTTGTAAATTTTGAGTAATAAGTGAATATTTTTTAAAAGGAGCATTTTGAATTAACATTTTTACTTCTAGGATGTTGAGTCAATTTTGAAGTCGAGTTGTTTCAAAGTGTTTCAAGCGTGGCATTTTCATTGCTTGAAGGTGAAGGTTGAAGTACTGTATACTTAATAAAAACATATATTTTTGGTGGTGATTATGTCCTAGATCCGCTCATAATTGAATAAGGGGATATTAGGTACACCATGAGTGTGTTTGTGATGGCACATGATTCTTGATATTGCTTTTGTTTTGTGTCTAGTTTTGACACTACAATTATCTAATACACCCATAAAGTTCAAAGAAAGAGAATGAAAGCAATCACATAGCTATGAAGAACATTCCAGGAAGAATTATCAGACATAAACAATCACATGCATTAACACTTCATCAAGTTAATAAAGAGGTCATCCACAACCACATTCCACATCATTCAATTAAAACAATCAAGTTAATGAAGCTACATCAACATCAAATTTGTATAACTTGCAGATAAACATTTTTGTAACTAAGTTGAATTGTAAGGGTGCATTCTCGGTTGAAACCGACACTTAAGTTTGAATTGATAAGGTGGTAAAACTAAGGCAATTAAGTCAAGTAATTCTTCAATTGAGTCATCAAGATTATTTGAACTTGTCATTGTAAACATTTTCTCTTGGGTGAATTTTCAACAGTATTCGACACCCTTCTTTTACAAATAAGCACAATCAAGTGAGTAAATTCAAGGAAGTCCAAGTGCTAGTGAAAAAATTCAAAGCATCAAGTGAGTGAGTTTCAAATCTAAAGTAAACAAACAACAAGTTAAAATCTACTGCAAGCAAGTGTGAGTATTCAATTATTCAAATGAGAGTGAAGTAATCAAGCAAGCGATCATAATCAAGCAAGCGTGAGTTCCAGTGTTGAAAGCAAACACAATAAGAAAGCAAACCAATATAAGCGAATGTGTCCTTCAAGCAAAAAATAAAGTGATAAAATTCAATTAAAAAATTTCAAATCAAGTGAGCAAGTTCAAAGAAATACATTCAAATATACGACAAGCGAGCGAGTTCACATGGCGAAACACATTCAGTTGTTCCAAGTTCTCAACAATATGATTCTATCATCAGCTGACGACATGGTGAAAATTAGAAAAACAACTCTTGTTGATATTTAAGTACATCTTCAACAGGCACATGAAAAAATTGAGTTTCTTCAACTAGAGTCACAACTAAAAAGAGATGAGTTGCAACAGAAGAGTAATACTCCCAAGTCATTCAACCATACTTATGAAGTTAAAGATGTTGATTCCAAGTCACTTATCCAAACAACTTCAAGTGTATAAGTTTTCCATGACCACGTTCAACTTACTTCTTCCAAACCAATCATCAAGCCATTGGAAGAAATCCAAAGCAACAAAAATTGACGAGGAATAGGATATGCCAAAGAAGACAAAAAATTGCATATCCCATATTATTCAAATCCAATCAAGTTCATCAATGTAGGATTTCTTGATCAAATAATATAAACTAGCCATGAGAAAGTTGCATACAAACTGAAATTCACACATTGTCAAAGAACAGACCATATGGAATATCGTTGTTATGATCTCCATTCTTGTTTCCATTGTGGCAAGAAAAATAATTAATCAGAGAAATGTTGGAACCAAAACCAACCAGCCAGATTGAAGATCAATTATGCATGGATTGATCCTTGGGAATGGTCATCAACATTCAAAAGATTGTATAAGTTTTACAATCGAATTAAATCACACCTATTGCAGCCAACATTAAAAGGAAGATGGTACTCTCATGAAATTGAGCGGGGGAGTACACCAGTGAAACACTCCTACACCTGAAGGGGGGGAGTTCAAAAATCATTTGTAGATGATTGTCTCTCCTTTCAGCTGATAAATGGGGGGAAATGATATTGAAATTGAAGGTGGTTTTCAGACTATAAGTCTCGACAACATTAGCAAAAGCAACCAGTGGGAATCTTCATCAGCCAGTAGGCATCAACAAATTCGCCAGTGGTTAGTCAACAACAAAAGCAACAGTGAGTAGTTTTCGACACCAGTAGTGAGCGGTTTTCGACAACATCAACAAAAGCATAAATGAGTTATTTTTGACATCATAAACTAGTAGGCGATAATCATCATCTAATGGGAAATCATTAAGTAGCCAGTGGGCAGTTTCTACATCAGCATATTCGCCAGTGGGTGTTCTCAATATCTTGTTAGTGGACAAGCCAATTCGCCAGTGGGCATCTTCAACATTTTGTCAGTGGACAAGAAAATTCGCCAGTGGGTGCCATCAACATTTTGTCAGTGAACTAAGGATGTTGGTTGAAAAGAAAAGACAGATTGATCATTTTTCCACTTGGCATGTGATGGATTTGTCAAGCAATATTCAAAGATGAATCATACTTGCTACTGACTCATGTTATCTTCAGAATGAACTTTTTTCGGCATCTAGCTTTAGCGGTTTTTCAGGCAGTGTTTTTTATGATCAACAGTTTCAACATTAGAACTTGGAAGATGGTTGTTGGTTCTTATTTTTAAATTATCATTGAGGGGGGGAATGTTAGCCTCACTCTCATATGTTAAAAAATTCTAAGTCCAAATAATTAAATTAATTAAAATCATGAAAGTTAGGATTTAATCCTACCTTTCTAGATTGAGTTTGTTCATCATAGTTAGCAGTCATTTTAGGCCTAGTTGGTTGAGAGATTCTCTCCAACTAGTTAGGCTCCTAGATTAGTGTGTTGTTAAGATCTTTGCTCAAACAAAGAGTCCAAGATAGATGCACTATCTTGAGACTAACTTCCTCATGTATTTATATGTATCATAAACATTATTTTAAAAATGATAATGTGAGAAAATAGGGAGGCTCTCATGCCTTTTCTACCATGTTTGTTTATTAATGTCTCTGGTATGTTTTTATGTGTATTTGTTTAATATTCCTTCATATACCATATTATGATAGATACCGAATGAGAACAACCAACTGACTAAAAAATCCATGAAGTATCGACGTAAAGTGGGGAAGCCAATGGGGGTTGAGGGGTCTCCCGGACAGGCTAGACTTGGACCTTTAGTGAGAAAGTGTTTATTACGATCCAAAATATGAGCAAGTTGGTGGTTTTTATCTCGAAAGATATTGAATTGTAGATATGATTTGGTGTTTTTTTCTTGCTTATCCATTAAAATATTGCCGAGTAGGATCTTGGTAAATATTACCGCATAGGATTCGAGATCTGCCATTTTCTGGCACTATCGTCATTTGTAAAGTTGATTTTTTCATTCATGGCTACATGAGGAATGGTATCGATTTCCTGTTGAAAGAGTCCTCCTCGAGTTCGTGGGTCGTAGCTTATGCATGGGAACATGTTCTCACTCGCATGAGTGCTGTGAGAGGTCTCAAATATTTCCTGTTGAGGACGTTTGGCAGCTCTATTAGATTCTAAACATGAGGGGAGTTGTTCTTTATCCTTAGACATAAAACTACACTACAAAAAAAAAGGCCATTGGTGAGGGTCATGCCTATTCCAGAACTTTAAGGTTCGCCACCAATGTTGCATATGGTGATGGTCCTTAAAAAAATGTTGTTGTAAGTGCATATAGTGATGGAACTTTAAGGTTTGTCACCAAATCCATTTTCAATGACACTTTTTGTGAGGGTTGTTAAAGGCTCGTCACTAATTCTCTCTTTGGTGACACTTCTAGTGACGGTCATTTATTGGCCCTCGCAAATGCTATTTTTGGTTACTTTTGGTGACGATCAAAAAACTTTCGTTATCATTGATCATTCCAATGAGTTTTTGATGACGCTATGTGGTTGTTGCTATATTTTTTGTCAAAAGATAACAATTTAATACCATTGTTATGGAGTCTTTTCCATTATGTGTCTAAGGCCATAGTGGTTAGAATCAATCAATTTGTTAAGAAGTAATTAGTGTGTATCATTTCCCTCAAGTAATGAGAATATATTTTTTCTACGAGTCAACATCTGATTCATCATGTTAGGTTTATTATCTAGCAAATTACCTTTAGTTGAAGTTCCACTAGGGCCTACAAGCTGGTTATTGGATGTGTGTAAATCAAGTCAGGCTCAGCTGCATAAACAAGTAGTTTTTGTAGCTCCACAAAAATGAATTTTGATTCTAAGCTAATGCATTCAAATTTTTATTTCTTACAGGTCGCACTATATATTAATTTGTTTATTTTCTTGAAAATGAAAACATAAAAGAGAATTTATTTTCACATTTTCCTTATTCATGAACATGAATATTTTATTTTTTATTTTAAACATTTTTTTTCATTGGGTTAGTAAAAATGCAAAAAAATAAATAAAATCTAAAAAAATGCAATCAAGCTTGATTTTATTCCCCTAGTTTATCCTACTTTAAAAAAAATATATTTTATTTTTTATTTTTTAAGTATATGAATGTTTCCAGTGGAGCCATTTACGGATTAAAATTTCTGAAATGCTCATATCCAAATTTTAAAAATGTACCTGATTGTGTATGAGGACATGAGAAATCATTTTCATCTTCGGATTCGTCGCAAATATTGGTTGAAGGACGAGTAAATGTCGTGACATAGTCACCTGCTGAAACCATTCTTCGATATAGTCCTGCACTCCAAAGAATGTTTGATCTGCATTCTAGATCTTTCGTCCATAAATGGTTGTGTCAAAAAATTTATTCTACAAAAAAAATTATTGAAATGTATGCAGCTGAATGATTTATGCATCTACATGTTTTAACCATGCATCTAGGAATAAAATCAAATAAAAATAAAAACTGAAAATAAACTCTAGATTGAAGGCTAGTTTCTATGCACACTTCCCTGACAACAGCGCCAAAATGTTGAGGCAATTTAATTACCTGTCATTTAATTGTCAACTCGGGGGTTTCGTAAAACTTGCGAAGCGTGCATCCACTATATATGCTAGAAATTAACCTTTAATTTAGATTAATATAACTACGAAATCAAATGATGACAAACCAAAAACATAAGGAAACTAAAATCAATCTACGTAAAGGAAAAACTTAATCTACAAAAGGAAATTCAAATTTTATTCACAAAAGTTGTCTGATATGAATGTGCATACAATCTCTTGAAAATGAATCCTTTAATCTAGGAATGAAAATAAATCTAATCTACTTGCATGAAATGAGAATCTGATCTATCCACATACTTGCATGATTGAAATTAAACTTAATCTAATGAAAAGAAAGTAAATGTGCGCTAATGAAAGAAAATCTAGTCTAAGAAAGCAAGAAATCTTTAATCTATGAAAAATAGGAAATCTAATCTAGGAAAGCAGGAAACTTTAATCTAGGAAAACATTTAAATCTAATCTACCACATATGTATAAGTGGAAATCTAAACTATCACACATGCATAAATAGAAATCTAAACTACGACGCACTTGCATAGAATTGGAAATATAATCTAGGCACACTTCTTGAATTCAAAATCTAAACTTCTTGCAAGAATTGAAAATCATGAATTGAAATCTAAACAATCTTAACTACAATGAAAGCAAAGTGACCAATCTATCTAAACCTACAAGAGCACAAAAACAAAATGAGCATATGAAAACTGAACTTATGAAAGCATGTAAATTAACATAAAGGAAATAATAACAAAGCATGAAATGAAAATTAAACTAAACATAAAGAAATGAATGAAATTATGATACAATCTCACACTCATTTAGGTGGCCAATCCAATGATGCATGAGGATGGAAAGTGAAGAAGCTCCATATGCAAGCAAAACCAAATCAAAGTGAAAGAACACTCATGAGCATGGTTCCAAATCTAATTATTTATTCAAAACATGAGCATAAATCCAAACTTTACACATGTGGCCCTTTGAGAGGAGAAGGCTCTCCTATTTATACAAAAACACAAGAAGCTACCCCATTAATGAGGATCCACTATTCTCTCCCTAGATCCCTAAAAATCTCAACCAATTAGACATAGATCCCTTAATCCATGATTTTTCTCCATGAGATATGGTTGATTCATATCCCAAATCTTCTTCCAATATTGAAGAGAATTGGAAATTTATCCGTGGAGGCCACATAAGAGTGTCTTGGAAGCTTTCAAATGACCTACACTTGTCATGAAACTCAAGCCACTTTTAGGTATTAGCAAGTATATGTAATTTTTCTAATTTTTAATCATTAATTCACTATAAACACTTGAAAAACATAACTTTAGGAACATACAATTATGAACCCATATGATGAGAGAAATGTAGGGTTATATAGTGACAAAGTGATGGAATGAAGGTGATAGAGGTGAAATGATGTGTGAATGAAGTGAAAATATATGTCATTTTAAAGACATTTTAATCATGATTTTTAGTTGATTATGATATGTTGTTAGTCTTGATGAAGATTTATTTTAGTTAATAGATATGTTGTCTTGATGTTGATACATATGGTTGACACGCGTGTGTTTAGTTACAAGGTAGTGTGGTTGGAACAAAAAGGTAAGATAACTAGCTTGTTGTTATGTTTAATTATGCGCCGAAAATTGTGTGGTTATGGCAGTATGATGTAGGGGATTGCATACCAGAAGAGACTGTTATGAAATCTTGAAGAAGGCTCGAGCTGAGATTTACTTTGGAAGTATTGGGAACCATGGGGATTGAGTCATGGTGTTTGTTGCTAAGTCTTGTGCTGTTGCTAAGATTCACTTACTTATAAACTTTCAAGGTTCTCCTCATGAGTGTCATAGATGACCGGTAATGGCTGCTTACTTTTCTCAAATTTATGAAACTGAGCTTCCTCCCAAAAATCAAAAACTGAATCTTCTGCAAAGTTAGCTTCTGTTTGGAAATCATATAAGTCAACATATTGATCAAACATTTGAGAATCATTAACATAAGCAATGTCACCAGACATGTACATTGGATTGCCAGATTTCTTTTCTTCAACTTGATTTACAAATCTATTTTCTGACTTATGATATGCAGGATTAACAGGAGAAAGATCAGAGAAGTTTTGGTTATTAGTTTCTGCATCTAGTAACGGAAAATGTGTTTCTGATGGTTTGAGAGCTTCTTCCTTTTCCATTATCTGCTTGTCTATATCACTTTCATTGTATAAGATAAAAGAATCTAAATTGGAATGAGTGGAATAAATGGGAGTATTGTTTTCCATGACTGCTTGAGTTACCAGAGGTTGAGTTACTTCTAGTCCCAGGTTTTCCATGATTGCTTTAGGCATGAGGTTATGGGAGGTACTCGAATCTAACATGGCATTATGTAATATATTGTCCCGTATGTTCAGGCTCACATAGGAAGGAGAAACAGACCCTTCTTGGTATTGTCCTTCTATTTTCGGGCCGAATAAGAGCTCGGGTTTGTTTTCAGTTAGATTTAAAGTATCTGCTTCGCTCCCTATGTCAAAAAATTTGAAAATTTGAGATCTATACCTATCTACAGTTATTAGCTCAGTAAGGGGTATGGTAATTTTTATTTCGAACACTTCCCCTTCGAAACTAAAAGGAGTTTGTAGTTTGGGCAGATTTGTTTCAGCTTTTTTGGACATGATCTTTTCTATGCTCTTAATTTGCTGACTCTGATTCGGGACTTTGTTTGACACCGTTACTTCGGGGGTTTTTGTAGAGGTGCTAAGAGTATCTGAGCTAAGACTTGTTTGAATAGCTTTATCCTTGTTTTGGTCAATTTTCTGGGCCATAATTTTGTTGATATCCATGGCTTTTTTAGGGATGGTGTCAGAGGTTTTAGCAGTGTCAGGGCTACCCTTCTTGGAGTAGTCTTGGTTTTTTCTACTTCTAAGGTTATACTGCCTATGAGCTTCTATAATGGCATTCTGAAAATCTATGACAGGATCTTCGAGATCTTCATCATTGGTTTCTTCCTGACTTGGATAGCATAACTCTTGCTCTTCTGTTGTGAGGTAAACCTTACTCTCGTTATCAGAACCTATGAGGTTCCAATGATTTTCATCAATGGGTTCAGTATCCTTATCCTCTTTATCAACATAATTCTCACTGAAGGATGGTCTGATTTGCTGATCATTTCCTCTTGGTTTATTTTGAGACTGACCTTTTCTAAAGCCTTGGTTCTGGTTTTTAGGGTTTAGTTGGTTTTCCCTAGGAGGCACTTTTTCACTCATTTTTTCCCACATCTTTGTCATGGATTTGACCAAGCCATCTATTCTAGGATCTAGGGAAGGAGATGAACTGGATACCTCATCTCTATATGGGACTTTTCTTTCTAATCTAGTCCTAGATCTTTTTTCTGCTAAATTGGCTTCTTGTTTTATGGCTACTTGTTGCATTTCCTCTAGGGTAGGGGGATCCTTGTCTCTCAGATGATATGTCATGTCTGGATCAAAACCCTCGGGGAATTTTGCTAAGACTAAACCAAGTGGGGGTTTGAAGTGAGGTGGGAGGGCGTTATACACATTGTTGAACCTAGTGCAGTATGCCCGGACACTTTCCCCATTTTCCTGTTTTAGGTTGTTATATTCTGACAGGATTTGAATAGGGTTCCTTCAGACTTCCCACTTGTTCGCGAAGACTTGGCAGAGTTCTAAGATGTTGTGGATGCTGTTTGGAGGCAAGCTTTTAAACCATGTTTTGGGTTCTCCACCCAGGCTTTGGGCGAATATTCTCATTCTGACAGTCTCGTCTTGTACCTCTAGGTATTCATAAGCATCAGTCATTCTACTTATATGCTGTTGAGGTGTGGTGGTGTCTTCTCCAGTAAAGTGTGGGATCTTGTCTTGATATTTGTTTGGGAGAGGAGCTAAAGGTGGTGGCAACACCAAAGGTGCGTACCAGGCTGCCATGACTGGAGCTAATGGGTGATGTACAAGATGAGGACTAGTAGGCTGAAATGAAGTGGTTTGAACAGTGGTGGTTTGACCAGGTGTGGCGGATGAACTTGGACTAGTGATCTGGTTTTGAGCAGATCTGGGATGATAGGAGCCAAATTGATAAAGAAGCTGGGAATCAGGAAGAGTGGTGGGTGAAGCTTCTCTACTAGGACTTTGTGGTGGGTTTAGGGGTTCAAGATCGTTAAAGTTAATCTTACTATATGATTTACTTCGGGGAAGAGCTTGTGATGACTCTAGTTCTGAAGGTGAATCTAGAAGGATATTGCGAGTTTTAGGTATAGATCTTGTTCTACGGATGGATCTATCGGTAGATAGATGATCAGTTTCAGAAGCTTGCCACAGAATCTTCTCTGGGTCATCTACTATGATAGGGGGATTTGGGTCTGGATGGGATCTGGTATTGATTCTTCGTGAAGCCAGATTTTAGATCCAGAGTTTAGAGAGAATGATATTGGTGAATGTTCTGGATGAGTGGGTTTTCTAAGGTTATACTAAGGCGAAGGATGGTCAAAAATAGAAGGGATGGATTAGTGGAGTCGCCAGGTGGAAATGGATTGTTTTTGTGAAGATAGCTATGGTCCACCACCAAGACTGATCTGAGAATGTTTTGGATTTTCTGAATTTATGTGCAGCCTATGGTTTGTTAAAGTATCCTAGACTTGTTTCAACACTTTGCTAGGGTGATGAGAACAAAAAGAGTTTACTCTAAAAAATGAGTCTATGGACTGCTTGCTTGTTTATGGTACCCAAAGGACCAAAAAGTCTATAAGAGTTTGTTGGACTATTATGAACTCAGTGTCTTACCATCTCCCGCTATGTTAGTGAGTGATGGGAAAGGTCTATCGGATAGTAGCCTAGAGCTTGGTAAAATAGTAAGGCTTACTAGAGTTTAGTGGAGTCGCCAGGTGGAAAATTGGTTGTTATGAGATATGTTTGTATGGTCCACCACCAGTAATGTCAAAACCAATCTAAAGGAGTGTTTTTTGGGGTTTTTCTGAGTTTTATGAAGTTATGAGGTTTGGAAGAGTTTCCTATAACTGACTCATCATTTTGCTAGGATGGTGAGACAACCAGATTCTACTCTCCTAAGTTTGACTGAGATTTTGAGAGTTCCTAAGGGATACCTAGGATGTTTTGACTCAAAGTCCCACCGTGATCGCCATTATGTTAGGGTCCCGTGATTTGGCCGATTGGCTAGCCAAATGACGATGTAACATCAAACCAAGCTTTGGAGCCTAAGGACCTAGCCTTCCTGGACTCAGAGAGGGCTCTCTCTATAAGTGCAAAAGATGTCGGTGTGTTTACTTGCGATATTCTGATATTAGGCTAGTTATGAAGTGTGTTTTTTGGTTTTTTAGTTTTTAAGTTTGTGAGGGATGAAACTGATCAAATACATAAGCTGGATAACAAGATGTAGATAAATTGGGCTATGGGGTCAAACAGGTCAAGGAAGCTATGAAGTGATGATGTAAAGCTGCTGTAGGGCCGATTTGATTCACAGTAGAAGGGATCTCTGGGAAAAATGGATTAAATGAACAATAAGTTGATGAAAGACAAGGGATTTCAAGTGAAAACTAGTTAATAGCAGACATAAACATGTAATAGCAAGCCATTAATCATGCTAGGAATAACTATAAGCTAATCAATACATAGAAATCAAACATTCAAGCCATACATATAGGTATATGACCCTCTAACTTCGGGAAAAGGCTATCAGACTTTGGGGAAAACACATGAGACAAACTAACAACTCATAAACTATGCCGGAACGCCTAAACATAGTCTCTAAGTCATGGGGCACTTGGACAAATAAGTTTTCATAGTTTTAGGCAAAGGGCTAGATCGGGACTAGGCCTCCTTGGTTCAACAAAATGATCAACAAATCAGTCAAAGAGAAAGTTTTATGGACAGAACTATGGGCAGCTGATAGGTAGGTAAGGAAAACCATACATCCTACTCAACATACATGGAACTGATGAATAAAACTTAGCAACAATACCTTAGATTACTAAAGAGCAACTAAGAATTCTTTAGCATAACTAAGGGAGAAGAAAACATCAAGCTATGAAGATTCAGGGATTTTGAGGTGCCTCCATGGGCATGTCTCAAAATCAATCTTTACTGATCTATAGCAACAAGAAAAATGAAATATGAGTGAAAACTAGAAGACAAAACACATTAAGAAGCACTATACCATTCTACCATGTCAAGGAATCCATCAACAAGCCTTCAACATTCCTCAAAAGCATCCAAGAGGCAGTCCAAAAATCATAACTCAAGTGTATTCTTCAAAGCTCATATGACCAATGCATTAATTCTTCTCTCAAGTTCGGCCTCTGATTTACAATGAGAACCATGGGATAAATAGGCTTGAGGGAGGAAAACCTCATGGAGCAACTAGCTATCCCATTGGCCAAGTCAAAATATCTAAACTTGTCCTTGAGGCTTTGCAAAGCCCAAGGCACAAAATATCCCATAAAATATCTAAAAAACTGCTAAAAACGGAAATTATATTGACTTTACATCATTTCCCAATGATAAAAATAGCTTAACGCACATTTGGGAAAAGCAGATTTTTGGAGTTCAAAAATTACAAAAATACTTCATATTTATGCCTGAAAAAGGTCCCCTGGCTTGCTGGATGCAAATGGCAGCCTTCCCGATGTCGAAATGAGGCTCATGATGGCTCGTTGGAAAGCTCTCTGTGTCTGCTTTCCGGCGCAAGTGGAGTCACCTCAATCTGATCTCTGAAAGTCCCTCAAAACTGTACCTGTGCGCGAAAACCCAGAAAATAGCAGACTGCTGATATGGCGGGCAGAATGTGCAAAATGAGGCTGTTTTTCGCCAATTTGAGGGGGCGAATGATCTTCAAATGCCATGAAAATCGTTGGAGAGCTACTCGTGAAATTATGGAATCCATTGGTATCACCCTCTTCCCTTGACGACTCATCAAACTGAAATGGCGCATTTATGAGTTTTTGGCCAAAAACCCAAAAAATGCCAAAAAACAAAAAGTTGTCGAAACAGGCCCAAAATTGGCATGCATGACCCTCAAGGGTCCATAGAAACATGCTCCAAAGCTGAAGCCAAAATATCAAGGGCTGATATGCTTTTCCCTTCCTTCCGCGCTAGGCACTTCCCCTTTACCTTCTTCAATTTCTCTTGTGCTGCCTTTTCTCAGCCTGTTAACTTGTTTGATCATCTTCATGCTGCTAAGAAAAACTCTACCTTCTCTGTCAATCACTGTTTTGATGAAGGTAGCCATGGTTTCAAATGTTGGGTGTGATGCCTTCCCTGGGTATAAGATTCCTGCTCCCTCCAAACCTTGTCCTTTCTCTGTGTGCCATTCCACCAAATAATTTTTAAAGATAAGCCCACAGTTAGTTTAAAATACATAGACAGTTAACTGATTTTCTGAGCTTGGACAAAGGTCACGGAGGCCTTGGTGTTTTTGATGTGAACACAAAAAGACCTGTAGTAATCAAATAATAATACACTCCTTTCAATCAAAACACACTGCCTTTCCTATGTGTCACTGTTTATCATACCCAATTTTGACAATACCTTCGAATTATAGTGGCATATTCCTCACTAAATCTGCTTTATGAAAGGTTAAACACTGTTTGGTGAGGCAAAAAGGATCTTGGATGTTGTTTAAAATGTCCTTGTTTGATACAAGACCCATGTTTCTTCAAAATGTGGCCTTCCCAACCTTTGATATGCAATCAGCCAATATCCACAAGCAGACTTTTAAGGAGAAAAATACAATCAAATGAAGATAGACAGTCAAGTGGATTTGTTGTGTATAGTGACAAGGTCACCCTTCCCTGCGATGTTTGGAGGCCAATCAATATATTCTTGTATCTTTGACCGAGGTAAACTTCTCAACTTCACAATCTTGCCCTTGTCTTAGTATGCTAATCAACCAACAAGGCTCACACCATACACACAGTCACCTTTAGTGTAGACACACAGTCAATTTCACTGTTCATAGAACAAAGGTGACAGATCTTGGAAATGTTTCAAAGGTTTCAACAAAGCCTGCAAGAGTTTTAACTTTCAAACAATCAAGGCTCCCTTTCAATATAGAACCCTGTCTCTCTAGAAAATCGCCCTTTCAACCATCTGAATATCAACTTATAAAATGAACTTGAAGAACAAAAAGACAGTCAAGTAGTATACACAGTGAACAACTATCTTTTCTGTGATTGGTAAAGGTAACCTGCCCTTTGATGCTTTGGAGATATAAGAAACCCTTGTCCTTTGAAGAAGAAGGTGAAAACAAAGTTTTGAGTTCAAAACCTTTTTCCTTGTAGGCACTTCATTAGTATATTCAGCACTTTAACACAATTTTAAACCACGGATATCCACACAGCAAAAACACTGTTTACAGACATGGTGACAGAGTTTGAAAAGTTTTGTATGCTGTGGTATCAAAAATTTGTAGCAGTTCAATGTCGAGAAGCTCCCCTTTGATCAAAACACTAAACCCCTCATATGCAGCTCATCAATATGCAATGATATATAAACTCAGTCAAACAAAGGGGCAAAACATAGTCCAAGGTTACTTGTGCTTAAAGGACAGAGTTTATTGCATTCAATTGATCATCAACTTTACTCCAACAACACACTGTTTTCTTCATAGCATGCAACTTAATCAATTAAACACCATAAATACAGTCAATCAGATTGGATTTACACAGTGAGCAGTCACTGTGTTTTAGGGGGCAAGGCGATAGAGTTTTGAGATGTTTTTATGATATCACAAACACTCTCCTATCATTTAAACTGTAAAAGACTCCTCTTACACAATTGCTCTCTCCATACTCTAATGCTCCTTGCACTAGTCTGACCCACCACCTTCCAACTGTACATGGCAGTTTTCTCACAATTTCAAACAATGCATATGTTTGATAGCTTCAACCTTGTTTCACCAGGGTAGTGGGGCAATATCACAACCTCTCTCTTACTCAATTGGCACTGATATGGTACCTTTGACCTTTATAGGGAACTGCCTTTATTTTGGAAATGGTAACATGCTTGATTTGGTTTTGCATGCTATTCTAGGGCTTTGTAACTGGGGCCATAACCTGTTCATATCCTTGTGAGCTTGTGATGCTATTTGTAGTGCTTTGTTGGGAGAACTAAACTCAAGTTTCCTTTGTCTACCATGATAAGCAACTTGAAAGACACCTTTTTGTGAGCAGAGAGAACAGTTCTCTTTAAAACATAATCATCATCAGCTCTTTCGCCTGTGCACTGACTCACCTCATTAACCACTCTTCAAATTCTGTCTAGTTGGAGCTGCAGACTGTCTTTTGATAGAAAACTTGTTGGGAGATAAGCTTGACCTCTTTGGATTGCAGTGGTACCCCCTGCTTTTCTTTTGGTCTCTTACCTTGTTTTTCTGATCAAACAGACCTTGAAATGAATTAATGTATCTGGCCATATAATTATTTATGAAGGAGGCCCTTTTCTCTTGGAAAAATGTTGAATGATGTTTGATAAGCATTCTTGGCAAGGGCTTTTCTTATAGATGATGGCAAGCACACAAATTTTGATAGAACACTACTGCTTTTATCCTTTTATCACAGAGGAGATTTATGGAAAGTCATCAAGGTTTATATAATGATCACTGTGTAAGAAGAATGACCCACTGTTTTGCCTCTTAAAACACCTTGTCTCTTCTTTCTTTGACACAGTCTGAGGGCAGTTTCATTGGTTTTTTACACTCCTGCAAATTCAATACTCTTTTAAAGTTTCACCTCTCACCACCCTGTCTCTCCTTTTGGACACTGTTTTGTACTTATTTAAAACTGTTTGGAGGGTGGTTCATGGGTTATTTTCAAACATCTAAAATAAAACCACCATTTGGTTGATGTTTGAGCAGTAACCCTCTCTTAAAACAGTTACTAAAAACATCTTATTTCAAACCATACTTTCTTTGCCCCAAACACCATTTAGCACTTTTGAACTGAAAGGGTGCAAGACAAAAATACCTTGAAAAGTGATGCAAATCCTTGCTTGAGAGTTGGAGCAGATATGGAAAGAGTTTTTTAAGGTTTTTAGGCAAATTTTTGACCTTTTCTACAGGAGTGCCGCAGGCTGCTACAGGCACGTCGCGCCTTAGTTATGGCCCTTTGTATTTTTCGCTCCAGGCACGTCGCGCCCTTTTCCAGGCAAGTCGCGCAAGTTTGCAGTTCATTTTGAGGGCCTTCCCGGTGTCGGAATTGGGCGCGAGATGGCTCGTTGGAAAGGTGTGGATGTCTACTTTCCAAAAAAACTTGAATTTTTTAATTTGGTGTCCATTTGATCTTTCAAAAATTTATTTTACCAACACTGGTCAAAACTGGTGAATCCTGGTGCAGAAATGCATCGAGCTGTTTGTAGACCATTTTTGAATGCCTTCCCGGTGTTGGAATTGGGCGCGCGATGGCTCGTTGGAAAGATGTGGAAGTCTTTTTTCCAGAAAAACTTTAATTTTTTCATTTTGTGTCCATTTGAGCCTTCAAAAACTGACTGTCCCATCACTGGTCAAAAATGGTGTATGCTGGTGCAGAAAAACATAGCGTTGATTGCAGGCTACTTTTGGATGCCTTCCTTTTGTCGGAATTTGGCCCGAGATGGCTCATCGGAAAGCTATGGAAGTCTATTTTCCATATAAACTTGAATTTTTTTATTTGGAGTCCAATTGAGCCTTCAAAAACTGACTGTCCCATCACTGGTCAAGAATGGTGTATCCTAGTGCAGAAGTTCTCCCGTGACATCTGTAGTTTTCACGTTTCTCACAAACCGTGATACCTGTGTAGAAAATGAAGAAGGTTTTTCTTCTTGAACCTATGAGGGACAAAAACCTCTCTCACTTTTGTAAGTTTCATCTCTTTTTGGTCAGAAAATAATTTTGAATCAAACTGCCCGGGCGCTCCTTAACCCTAATTTCGCTGTGGCAGAGGTATTATGATTCAACAGCCATGGAAATTTTACTATCCATTTGTATTTGCTGAGATGAGATATTTGAGCCTCTTTTTGACTATGGGTACAGTCTGACAGACATCTCATTTGAATATGAAAACCAATACCTTTGTATCAAAAACACTATTATTTACCTGTGCAATGACTTCTATTCAATTTCTTTGTATCCTTCCACTGCCCTTTTAGATCAATCAGTTTCCAACAACCTGCAATGGCTTGGCCATCTGCTCATACATGGAGGAGGCTCTTCATCAGATAAGGTGTCCGGAGACTTTTTGACCACTATGTTCGACACAGCCTTTCTCTGAATGTGGTGGTAAGAAAACCTCTTGAAAAACACCAATCTTAACATCTTTACTTGCAAGTATCACTGTTTTTTAGAAGAAAACCCTAGCCACAGTGACACTGTTCTAAGGGTGACTGAGAAATTTATCATTTGGATTGTTTATCTCATGACCTGTTACTTGACAAAAACTCTTTGTGACTATGAAGGTCAGTGTGTTTGAAAAAGCTAAGGGCTTTCTTTCTGCTTGTGCAATGGCATTGGCTAATCAGCATCTATTCCATTTGATCTTGAACAAAACAGGCTTCTTATGATTTGGATGTTTACTGATGACAGGTCCTTCTAAAGTTCAACAATTCATATGGTTTGCAAGTTTGAAATGAGCTCCTTTATCAGGCCAAAATCCCTTTTCCTTTGAGCTTATCATATTTCCACTATATTCCTGTTATGGTCATCAATTACATTCATGAAACCTGAAGATATTGTTTCATTGTTTCAGCAAAGGAAAACCTGGACTTTTGCAACCTTCTGAGTCAACACTGGCATGCGCCCTCTGCTTATGTATGAAGGAGGCGCCCTAACCTTCTGCTTGTAAATGAAGGAGGTTCTGGGCCTTGACAATTTACCATTTTGCTGAGATAGTGGCGACCCTCTCTTACTGTGATTTTCATGCTGGAAAGAGCTGTAAGGTCCTGATGAGTGACTTTTGTTTTGCAGCTTCATCTCAGGCTCACAATACATTTAGAAGCAGTTGTTCCTCTAAGTGTAGATCAAGCAATTCCTCTTGAGATGAAGTTATATTTCCTGCCTTTGTAGAAACCATAGAACACTGTGAAAAACCTACTAGTCAGCTTGAGATTGGGCTTTATGCAGTGCTGAGACCTAAGGAATATGAGTGGCGTGACTTAAGGCTGTTTGTCAATTTCATTTGCAAATTAAGGGATCAGTCATGGTAGGTCTGCTGCAGATGGAGGCTTTTTTGGCTTTTTGATGATTGCCAAAGGTGAAAAGTCCTAAACGCCACTTCCTAACATAGGGTAGACTTTTGAAACAGATGAGGATTTGCCTTTTAAGGCTGATGAGCAGACCAATAAGGTTGAAGCTAGACAGGATATGTGATATGAGGTTTTTGATGTTGCTAGGGGTGGACTGAATAGGTAGAAAGGCAAAAGAAGTTTTTGGAGGGTTTTCTGGATGACATTTTGACATAAGGAAATCAGTTTCTAGAAAACTCAGCTGTAGATATAGTCATCACTAACAGGTAAAAAAAATACTGATGGCTAACAGATATGATATGCTTGTACTATTCCTATGTTTATGTTATGGGCAGGGAATGTTGAGGGGTACATCAACAAAGTGAAAATAGTGTGATCTACGACATGCTAGGATAAGCATGGATAGTGGAAACACACTAGAAGCATAATTTCTTATGGGGTCAGTGTGTGGTATATGGATGTACAGTGATATTGTTGTGTATATGTTGTGCATGTTGTATATTCAGTGATTGTATCTATGGTGATGTGTAATGTTTCATATGTACTATTGTGTACATATGATGTTGTATGCATGTTGTATATATGAGGTTGCAAATGCAATGCCAAGTATAGATGGTACTATGTACATCTTGGATATGTAGTGTTGTGTGCATATGGTGTTGTGTGTATGATGTACATATGGTGCTATGTGCATTTGGTGTTGTGTGCATGATTGTACACATGGTGTTGTGTGCAGGTGGTGTTGTGTACAGGTTGTACATGTGGTGTTGTGTGCAGGTGGTGTCGTGTACATGTCGTGCACGTGGTGTTATGTACATATGGTGGCGTGTACATGTCGTGCATGTGGTGTTGTGTACATGTGGTATTGTTTACACATTGTACATGTGGTGCGGTGTATATTTTGCGTTGTGTACACGTTGTGCAGGTGGCTCCGTGTACATGTGATGTTGTGCACACGTTGTGCAGGTAGTGTGTGTACATGTGGTACTGTATACATGTTGTGCACATTGGATTGGTATACATATGGTATTGTG
The DNA here is from genome assembly GCA_034641835.2 of Pinus albicaulis. NCBI lineage: Eukaryota > Viridiplantae > Streptophyta > Pinopsida > Pinales > Pinaceae > Pinus > Pinus albicaulis. Next base: position 613,367,638 of record CM076578.1, on the reverse strand, counting down.
TGCATATCGTATCAGTATACATGTGGTATTGTGTGCATGTCGTACATGTTGCGTTGCGGGCATGCAGTACTATGTATGTGCATGGTTTAGTCATCGTATCATGACGTGTGTATTAGTTGTGTTGCACTCTATGTATGCATATGTATAAGTATATGTATGTGTTATGTTGTGTGCTAGATGTAAGTGTATGTATTGTGTCATGTTGTACACCGTATGTAGGTTATATATATTGTGTTGTATTGTACATTGAGTGTATGTGTATGTGTATTATGTCGATGTATGTATGTATTGTGTTGCAAATGTATGTGTATTTTTATTTTTATTTGTACATTAGGTGTAGGTGTATGTGTTGTGTTGTACACCAGATGTAGGTGTATGTATGGAATTATGTTGTACACTCAGTGTATGTGTATGCATTGTATGATGTTGTAAGTTGTGTGTGGATGTATGTGTCTTGGTGTACATCATGTGTATGTGTACATGAGTGAAGAGAAGCAAGGGCACTGGTTTCTTGTCAGGTGTGGAAACTGATCCAATGTGTGTATAGAAAGAGCAAAGGCAGATGTATGGACCGATGAAGGATAAGTATCGGTATTTTATATTAGTCTTGTTATGCATGTGATCTGTGATTCTAACTTATAATGGTTACATTTGATTTATGATTATGGTTTATGGTTATTTCATGCAATTCATGATTTTAATTTATGATGGTAGTATTTTGAGCTAACTAGATGTGATATGTTTATACATGATGATTTGATCAAACATTTGGTTTGACTTGTTGTGACATGAAGTGAACAGAATTGCAAGTGTATTTTATTGACGAGCTACCAATGAGGTATGATGTGAATTTATTTCAATTTGTTTTGAATCTAATGGTATTTATGTGCTTGGTACAGGAAGCACGAAAATGCTTGGTTGGGTGGTTGAAACTGACTACAAGGATTAGCAACAAAAACAAAAGGAATTGGAACAGGCAGCAGTATGTTGGTAAAGAACTTCTGGAACAGGGCCATTGTGGGACACTGGTGCCTAGTAGTTTCCATTGATTTCCATGAGCATGTTATGACTGGTCTGATGGTTTTAAGGCAGGTATATGCCTTGGTTTTTATATCTTTCAATGTGAGGAGGCCTTGCCAAGGGATGGACTATCCGGGATGGGGGTACCAACGGAACTTGGAAGGTGAGTGACTACATGAAAGGGGTGACAGGATTTCCCGAGGGACTATGTAGCAGAGAAGGGAAGGTCGAGGATGGAATTTTTGTGGTCATTAGCATTTCCAGATGGAATCATATGCACATTGGGAGTGTGCCCTGGAACAATGAGCCGGTAACTATTAACTGAGAGGAAAAGTGGCGCAAGATTGTAGCACTGGAAATTGGATGCAACTTTGAGTTTGGTACTGGATTCTGGACATCCTGCGAAGGAAGTGAATCTTGGTACTAATTTTTAGGGTGGAGGTGTGAGCCTCTGGATTCTTTTGTTGTTGATACGAGAATTGTGTAACACCCCTAGTTTTATGTTCTTTCAAAATTAGATAGTTGAACTTTAATCCAAAGGGGAGTGGACCCCAATGGATAAGTATTTGTGGATGTAATTAAGTAATTGATTATGAAAATTAAATAAAATAAATTTGTGCAGATTGACCAAATGAGAATTATGAGATCACTGGCCAAATCCATGAGGATGGAAAGAGGCAAATACTTTCCCCAAAAATCTTTCAAAAATCCTTGAAAGAATTTATTTCTAATTTAGATTTTTGAGAAAAAATCTAGATTTTCCCCAATGAGGTGGAAAGTAGTTGGGAAGAGGTAAAAAGCTGGAAAAGCAGAAAGCAACTTTAACAGTCCCTAAATAAGGGAAGCCTAAGCAAACAGGAATAAAAGCATCCTGTAATTCTGGATGCAGAATTAGAAACAGGCTTTGGGGAGAAAAAGCTTAAATAAACTATTCCTGAATAGATTAGAGGTTGGTTTGTTCTAGGAGAGGATCTCAGCTCGGGGGTGAGTTCTGGGAGACAGAAGAACTCTAAGGTTGGGAGGTTGGTCAATTGCAACAGTGGTATGTCTCTAAGTTTCTGTATGGTTTTTAGTACATATTTCTGTACAAACAGTTATACATAATTATTGATTAAAGTATTGGATTTGTTAGTTCCTACATTTAACAGAATTGTTTAGAAGGAGTTAACCCTCTTAATTCTGTAGAGTTGTAGGAACAGAAATCTGTGGGGAGAATCCAACAGAGTCTCTAAACCACTGTTGGTTTAAATCTGAGGATGCATGTTACTCCACAGATAAATTAGTGACTTAACTTTAATCTTCTTTTTAGATTAATAAAATATCTGTTGCATATAGGAAGAGAAAGTGCGATAATCTCATAGGAAATAGGTATGACTGAAACAAACATACTCTGAAATTTATTCCCTGTGGGAATTGCATTAATCAAATAAGTGTATACCAGTGCAAGTATAAATTTTATTACAGTATGCAGAACATTAGCACCAAATCAATAATAATATGACTAGGGTTATTATGAGAAAGCAGAATGCACAATGAGAAAACAAGTAGAGCATTCCTCTATAAATCTGCATACAAATGGGCGTATTTAATAAAAATCTACCAGTTACTTGTAAATAGATATATTTTGATCTGCATTATGGATAGAAATAGTGAGAAAAGAAAAATGTCATTTACTACTGTGTCACTGTTATACATATGCATGATAAGCATTTTGACATTTAAAGATAAAACTCATTTAGAGACTGCCAGCTAATAGACCAAAATCCTGTGTCAGGAAGCTGAAATGTAACATGCAACATAAATAGGTGACAAGACAGACACTCTTGTATTATTATAATAGATGTTAATGAAAGACTTTATTGAAAAAACTTGATTTCCTATAATTATGTCAGTGATAATACATCCTGTCAGAATTTCAATAATGGAGGCACAAGCCTGAAAAAATGTGAAGACCCCCGTCCAGTACACATAAACTTTTATCTCTATACTCTGGTAAATACATGTGGGGTATTTGAGACACTGCATGAGTAGGTTATAGAGTAAACAAACAGGAGTGAAGGAAATTATTTAAACTGAAAGTAGACTCTGAAATAAACATAGGATTAGCTAACTGTTAAAAGTAATAATTATTACAGGACGCCAAGCTCTTAAGAAACTGTGCATCATCTAGTGAAAAAAAAAGAGAAGAGAAAAATTTTAATTGCCATGAAAATTAGTATTCAGTTTTAAGGGAGCATTAGTAAAATGTTATGGAAGGAACAGTATTATCACACAGAATTTATATATGGCACGTATACACAGTATGTGTAATTAGTGGCATCATTCTGTAGTCATAAAGAAATACGTCACCACAGTCCCAAAAATAATCATATGAATCAATACTAAAATCAACGCTCCTGGCACAGAGACCCGTGCGAACTCGTCCTCAATAGACAATACATCTGAAACGACTTTGCAAGTCAAAGCAATAACACCATAAGTTAACTTATCAGGCCACTGTCGTAACGACGTCACCAAGTCCTCGCGTAAACGAGCATACTAGCCCTAAAAACAATATTATGACAAACTCATAAAAATTTCCAATAAATCACAGGCGAGGTCTGAATACGAATTGTAAACTCCAAAACCCTCGCTTGACCACAAGGAAGGCCGAGGTCCAAGTATGCCAAAGAAACAAAATATAACTCATTTCACCTACTCGGAGATGGCGAATAGTCGAGAAAAACAAGTGCGTGAACGGAGTCACAACGTGACAATACCTGTATAAGTCACAAGCACAAAAACTAAAATTAAATCATGTATTATGCCAGCTTCCAAGCGGAACCAAGAAATATCCTGAATGTGAGAGAAATTAGTTACCTGGTCCGGTCAATCCTACGCTGAAGAAAACCGAGGCCTGAGACAATCAAAAGGGATGATTTTGCGTTAAACCTTGAGGAAAATTGTTGATATCCAATGCATCTATAGAAAAATGAACCAGAGAGAAATTACATATGAATAGGAATCCTTCGCCACGCCGATGATGGAAATGCCGAGTCCAGAGAATTTGAACGATTTCCTTAATCAAGACGAGAAGGTAGAAGCACAAGGAAATTGGTTAAATCAACGAATCGATCTGGTATGACAAACGCAGAACATAGATAAATCTAACAAACGATATGGAGGAATTATATGAACTTTGAAACCATAGAAATGTTCGAATGTGGATTTCAATGCAAAATCTTCTACCTAGCTATAGGGAAAAAAAAACAACCACATAAACTCAAATGCATTCAGCGCAAAGACACTAGAAAATTTGGCGGAAATTCCGACGGCCAATTCGTCGCTATTCCGACACATAGTCGTCGCAAGAGCGACAGTTCGAGGGCGGACAAACCGTGGTTTGTCCTGCCATCGCAGTTCCGACGCATGTAAAAAGTGTCGCACTATCGACACCTCTTCCGTTGCTTCCGAACAAGCGTCACTCTTCCGACGTCTCACAAACCGTCACGCCTCCGACGTTTGTAAACTATCGCACTTCTGATGAAATGTGGTTCGACGTTTGGAACGTCGCTCTTCCGATGCCTAAAATCTGTCGTAATTCCGACCCAACGTGGTCCGACGTTTTGGACGTCGCTCTTCCGACGTCTGTAAGATGTCGCAATGTCGACGATATGTGGTCCGACGTTTGGAACGTCGCGCTTCCGACGTTTGTAATCTATCGCAACTCCGACGATATGTGGTCCGACGTTTGGAACGTCGCACTTCCGACGTTTTTAATCTGTCGCAATTTCGACGAAATGTGGTCCGACGTTTTCATAATGTCTCTCTTCCGACGTTTCTAGGTTGTCGCAGTTCTGACGTCTACAAGGCGTCGGTAGACCGACGGAGGGTTCAATTTAAAAAAAAATAAAAAATTGAAACTTTAAAAGACGAGAAACGTTGTTTTGAATATATTATATGAAGTAAAACAGTCCATGAAAGTGAAATAGCAGTATGTAGAATAGTAAAGAAACAGATAGAGTACCGACGTCCATTTTTCCAAATACAAATTAAAGTACCCAAAACCCTGAAACAGAGAAAAACGAATATGTCCAAAATATAAAAAGACCATCAGACCATATCAATAAACTAGCAACATAGACCAACATCGCTAGTTTTGAAGGCAGAGTGATAAACATTAATCATTTTTTTTTTCACAAGAGAAAAAACGTTGTTTTGAATATATTATATGAAGTAAAACAGTACATGAAGTCATTACATTTTCACATCTGAAGATTGGAACCCAAATATCCATCCAGAAAAGTGGAAGTCCCACCCCAGACAGTGATAGAAAAATACCCCATGTCACATACAGGGACTTGATATAAAACCCCGTAACGGTCCACATGGAGATTATCGACAATCTGAGAAAGCATCCAAATATGCCCGAGGCATCTATAAGAAAGTGAAATAGCAGTATGTAGAATAGTAAAGCAACAGATAGAGTACCGACGTCCATTGTTCCAAATACAAATTAAAGTACCCAAAATCCTTGAACAGAAAAAAATGCTAATCATGTGAGGAGTGTGATATGTCCAAAATATAAAAAGACCATCAGACCATATCAATAAACCAGCAACATAGACCAGCATCGCTAGTTTTGAAGGCAGAGTGATAAACATTAATCATTTTTTTTTCACAAGAGAAAAAATGCTGTTTTGAATATATTATATGAAGTAAAATAGTCCATGAAGTTATTACATTTTCACATCTGAAGATTGGAACCCAAATATCCATCCAGAAAAGTGGAAGTCCCACCCCAGACAGTGATAGAAAAATACCCCATGTCACATACAGGGACTTGATATAAAACCCAGTAACGTTCCACATGTAGATTATCGACAATCTGAGAAAGCATCCAAATATGCCCGAGGCATCTATAAGAAAGTGAAATAGCAGTATGTAGAATAGTAAAGCAACAGATAGAGTACCGACGTTCATTGTTCTAAATACAAATTAAAGTACCCAAAATCCTGCAACAGAGAAAAACGCTAATCATGTGAGGAGTGTGGTATGTCCAAAATATAAAAATACCATCAGACCATATCAATAAACCAGCAACATAGACCAGCATCGCTAGTTTTGAAGGCAGAGTGATAAACATTAATCATTTTTTTTCACAAGAGAAAAAACGTTGTTTTGAATATATTATATGAAGTAAAAAAGTCCATGAAATCATTACATTTTCACATCTGAAGATTGGAACCCAAATATACATCCAGAAAAGTGGAAGTCCCACCCCAGACAGTGATAGAAAAATACCCCATGTCACATACAGGGACTTGATATAAAACCCAGTAACGGCCCACATGGAGATTATCGACAATCTGAGAAAGCATCCAAATATGCCCGAGGCATCTATAAGAAAGTGAAATAGCAGTATGTAGAATAGTAAAGCAACATATAGAGTACCGACGTCCATTGTTCCAAATACAAATTAAAGTACCCAAAATCATGCAACAGAGAAAAACGCTAATCATGTGAGGAGTGTGATATGTCCAAAATATAAAAAGACCATCAGACCATATCAATAAACCAGCAACATAGACCGGCATCGCTAGTTTTGAAGGCAGAGTGATAAACATTAATCATTTTTTTTTTCACAAGAGAAAAAACGATGTTTTGAATATATTATATGAAGTAAAACAGTCCATGAAGTCATTACATTTTCACATCTGAAGATTGGAACCCAAATATCCATCCAGAAAGTGGAAGTCCCACCCCAGACAATGATAGAAAAATACCCCATGTCACATACAGGGACTTGATATAAAACCCAGTAATGGTCCACATGGAGATTATCGACAAATCTGAGAAAGCATCCAAATATACCCGAGGCATCTATAAGAAAGTGAAATAGCAGTATGTAGAATAGTAAAACAACAGATAGAGTACCGACGTCCATTGTTCCAAATACAAATTAAAGTACCTAAAATCCTTGAACAGAGAAAAACGCTAATCATGTGAGGAGTGTGATATGTCCAAAATATAAAAATACCATCAGACCATATCAATAAACCAGCAACATAGACCAGCATCGCTAGTTTTGAAGGCAGAGTGATAAATATTAATCATTTTTTTTCACAAGAGAAAAAACGTTGTTTTGAATATATTATATGAAGTAAAACAGTCCATGAAGTCATTACATTTTCACATCTGAAGATTGGAACCCAAATATCCATCCACAAAAGTGGAAGTCCCACCCCAGACAGTGATAGAAAAATACCCCATGTCACATACAGGGACTTGATATAAAACCCAGTAACGGTCCACATGGAGATTATCGACAATCCGAGAAAGCATCCAAATATGCCCGAGGCATCTATAAGAAAGTGAAATAGTAGTATGTAGAATAGTAAAGCAACAGATAGAGTACCGACGTCCATTGTTCTAAATACAAATTAAAGTACCCAAAATCCTTGAACAGATCAAGAAAAACTCTAATCATGTGAGAATTCTAAGTAAAGTTAATCTATTAACATTGCGAATAAAATTACACCAAAGTCAAAAACATTGCCTGGCCATACTCATGGAAAATTTGTCATCAAAAAATCAAAAAATTAAGAAGACTGCCCTCATACGGGGAAACCAGTCTTGAACGTTTAATTTACAGAATTCAAAAATATTACAAAGGTCCAGCACAATAAAATAAACTAAAAGCAACCCAATTAAGTGGGCCTGCTAAGCAAGAAAAACAAATTAACCAAACTACTCCTCCGGTGGTTCCTCCACGATTCGGCACCATCCTTCGGAAGGTCCAGGATCGCTAGGTGCTACCTCCACATGCATGCCACGGCTCCCCTCCTAAAGGCCCGAATGCTTGCCGGCTTTTTCCGAGCTCAGACTCGCCGGACAGGTGCATTCTTCCTCCGTTTGGGCCTCCTCGCGGAAGACCACAATGACTAAAGCCGTGATTCTTGGGCGGTTGAGAGAGCAATTAAAGGAAAATTGTGCAATGCGCGTCGTGGGAGAAGGTGAACTAACAGTGGGGAAGCCAGGAGTAGGGGAATCCATACGGTGGCCAGATGCTACAAGCCGACCCCGCCCACTCCTATTATTTGGATATCGACCTAAGTAATAATCACTGGACTGGCCAGAAGTCGACTCTGTTGAGGGGCTGGAGGGAGCGCGCCGGGGTTGACGTCTAGTGCTCCCCATGCGGCAATGCATCCTATGACGCACACGAGGCATGGGTGCAATCTCAGGCGCAGTGGGCACAAGAGGAGACGAAGAAGCAGAATTGCAATTAACAGAGGAATACAGACAGAGACAAAACCGAGAGAAATGCAAATATGCAGCAACGTCTAGGCAGAAGTTCAGCTGGCCACTTTTCCTTATCGTCACAGTTAGCAGGCAGTGTAATCCAGCAACCGGCTTGTCTGAAAAATCATGGCTAAAAGCCATTTTGTCGACCCGTCTGTAATGAAATCAAAGGATGCCCGTCATAATTAATCTCTGATCATTAATAATGAGAGCCGAAGGCCGGATCAAATTGGAGCGTGCGGAATCGCTAAGAGGAGTGGAGGTCCGATCTTGAACAGTGTTAAAAATTAATTAATGCAGATTTGATGTGAAAATTTAATTGAACAGCGTTAAATGTTAATGCGATTGATATGAATCGCCATATCCATGTCCCATCACCTTAAACGCCATCGAATGCACCCGCAGCCGGGAGCAGGGCAAGTTTTTATTGAGGACACGTGGCAGAAATTGATAGGAGCGGATCTTTGTTTGGGCCGCTCGCGCAGTGGAAATTCAGACCCGTAAAATATTAGGGCGAATTTGATAAGAAATTCGCGTCACAAAATTGGCCGACGTCAGCAGGCTATTTTGGAACGCGAATTTGGTTTGAATTATGGTTTATCGCCGTTTGAAGTCCGGTGGGCTCGACTTAAGAACAATTTTGTTTGATCCCATCTTATAAAATTTGTGTTGGTTTTCTTTCATAATACACATATTTATAATAAATCATGGGAATACCACACTAAACATGTGGAAAATTTATATAAATAATTATTGAGAACAATCATTTTTATGTAAAAATATCCAAGGCGAGGTCTGTGTAGAGAACCGGGGTCGTGAAAACTGTTCAAATATAAAAATCCCGCTTAATAAAGAGACAAAATTGTTGTGCTTTCGGAACCTGACCCGGGGATTGGACATGAGTTAACAAACAAAAGGATAGCGGAACCAGACTTGCACCCGTGGTCAAGCCCTCTACCAAAACCACGAGCGGAATCACAAAAGCGGGTTGCCCATATTGGACCGCTTTTGCGGAGTAGGCGGTATTTCCTATTCGTGAGCGATTTCATAGGGAATGCGACACGTGGCGAAGTGACCCCCGGAAAACCACCGTATAACCCGCGCCATCGCACGTTAAAGCCTGACGTTGGAAGCCGAGCGAAATTGCCAAGAGTCGTTGATTTGGAGAAGGGCCATCGGACGGTGGTCGCACGTTGAACTTGCCCGGAGGTTAACTAAGGTGTGCGGAGGATAGCCAGGTACGATACGAGTGTTTGATTGGTTATTGATATATATAGGTGGGGCCGGAGTATAATGAAATTGTTTAATTAAACAATTTGCGGATAATTAGCATAAGTCCGGAGCGTGATTGTTGTAAGGCTGGGTGGTGAAATATAGAGCCGAAAGTTCATTACAAGTTATTTATTTAAAAAGAAACGTGGAGTATAAATACAAAGTGTTGAAAGTTAAACATTGGTTATAAGGATTGGAGATAATATAAAGTCGTGAATATAAATTAAAGTCCAACCATTGTGGATAGTATTTATTTATAAAATTCTACGAATTTGATAAATAAACCCGAAGAAAGAAGAAGTCAATTAAGACTCAGGCTGGAGGAAAAGAACGGGGTACACCAAGGGAAAATGCTAACAGAGCGATTGTAGACACACCAGCTCTCCTTGGGGGTCCAATTTCAATTTTGTTGCGTCACACGATGATCTCTCTTCTCTGGCATTTACTTGTATTGAAGATCACTATTCTAGGAATAAGGAGTTATTTTCTCCAAAAATAACCCTAGCCAAACATTGACAATGCATCAAGGATATCTTTCTATGCTTCATAAGAATATTTGTTCTACTTCTAAATCATGTCTTGGAAGTGGTTGTTGTGCTGGAAATTATTCACCAGTTGGTTTCATACCAAAGTCTTTTTCACATTTTCAGCATCCAATACATGAAAAAGATAATGGTTTAAAACAACATAAATATTTGAAATTTTGCAAGAATTGTCCGGCACACTTTGAATATGAATTTTGAAGTCAAGTGCATGATGCTGTATAGGATCAAGTGTCATTTTGAATACCAAATGTTTCACAAGAAACTTCTCAACATGCTACCCTGCAGTAAGGATTAAATGACAATATTGCATCAACTATTTCCACAATAAAAGTGCACCTCGGCCATAAGACTAAACAACTACAAATGTTGTAGATCTAACAAGACCACACAATCAAATGTATTCCACAAGGCCAATACCGTATGAAAAATGAAAAGGAGTTTGCAACCAAAAATACCTTAGGCAACTAATTCAATTAGATACACCAAACCATCAGCAAAAAGGAAAACCAGCCTACTCAAAAGGCAAGCGTTTACCTCCTTTGACAAAATTTTGAGTTCCCAAACAAGGGCCTTTATTGTCTTGTCAACGCCCCTAGTAATTTGAATGGGGTTTGCACCTGCTGCAACAACCTAAACAAAAAGGTTTCATTTCAAATTATTTTCCACAAATTTAAGATACAACCATTGTCAGTTTTGTATTTCCTAACAAGCTCATAAATTTTGACAAAAGAACCAAAAGTTTTTAATACCTGATAGCAATTTTTTCACTCAAAAACTATCTTAGACTCAATAAACCCAACCCAAAACTAAAAAACCAAACACCATAAGACCCTACAAAAATGAATAGATGATCTTAATCCAGTACTATCGACAAAAAGTTACCTTTACACCTTCACTTATTAAACCCTGTGCTGTTGAATTTTAACTTCAACTGCTGCAGCAGAAGGACGGATGCAGCAGCAACATTTTTTTTTGGAGGTTGCTTGCATGCCATCCAGAAATTTAATTCAGCATTTAAAATTCCTGCAAGTTTTTTTGTAGACGGCCGCAGCCATATTTCTGTACAGGATTGTATTTAAACACAACAACCAGCATTAACTCAATTCACCAACCAGAAATTAAACAAACATAAATTTACCCGACAGTTTTGTAAATTCAAAAGGAGGACACGTGGAGCATTAATATTGGATCGCATGAAATTGAAGGGAATCTGAAAATCTGAAAACCGAACCCGAATTTTTTATAGGGCACATTGGATTGAGAATTCGAGTTAAAATTAGGTAGACGTCAGCATCCCATTTTGGAATGCGAATTTGGTTTGAAATTCAATCTATTCAGACTTTTGAAGTCCGACGGAAAGGGTTCTTTAATGTTTTTATAGTTTAATTTTATGTATGCTTTAATATATACATATGTTTTAAACATATGTTATATATATATCATATGCGAAATGAAAGGTGGGCCATAGAATTTAGTTTTAATTTTTTTTTTTTTTAAAGAGGGTTTATTATAATATGTTTTATATGTTATGACATATAAAAATAAAAAGGACAAAAAAGCTTGGTATTTTTTTTATAGACAGTATGTAAATTTTTTATTACACAACAGTGTGTAAAAAGTGAAAGACTGAGTGTAACTTTTTAAGTGTGTATGCACAGCAGTGCGAAAGTGAAAAACACAGCAGAGTGTTTTAGAGACAGAGTATGTTTGTTTTGAACAGACAGTGAGTTGGTTTTATGCAATGCGTTTTGTAGCAGTCATAATTTTGTAATCCCTCTCAGTGAGGAAGTAGTGTAATAGTTTTTTTTTGAGTTATTGAAGGGAATAGAAGTTTGTTTTCAAAGTATTGAAACTCTGTCTCCTGTCAAAGAAATTTTTATTTTCTCTGTGTTAGAGGAAGGAAGATTTATTCTCCATTCATTGTTCTGGAATTTTTCAATATTCCAACATGTGCAAGAACAACAGATGTTGTGGTTCCATCCCCAGCTAAATCATTTGTCTTTGCCGTAGCTTGCCTTACCAACTTGGCCCTAATATTTTCAACTGGGTCCTCTAATTCAACCAATAAAAAGGCCAAAACCATAGCATTGAGATACATTTCATTACACCGTCAATAACAATAAAATTTGACTCAGCCATAACCCTTTCCTTTTATTGTTGTGAAAAGCTTTATGCATTACTCTAATGTGGCTAGTCCATAGGCCAAGTAGACCACCGGGTAACAAATATGTTTCCTTTCACCTTTGAGTTTTCAAATTATGCCTACCAAATCTAAGACATTTAAGAGGGGGAACTAATACAACGTTAAAAAGAAAACCAGAGCACACATCTACAAATTACCTCCTTAGCTACCGTCACACCATCATTAACTATTTTCGGAGAACCATGCTTGCTCTCCAAGACAACATTTTTCCCTTCGCCCCAAGGGTGACTCCAACAAGATCAGCAAGTTTGTTCACACCGCCTGCAAGACAAATTAACAATGCTTTCAGTAAGTGTGCAATTGAATGCCAGACCATATGCCAAAACAACCCTCCATGAAAAATTAAAATAACACATTAAAATCGAATATAAGTGGACAAGGAAAGATCCACCGCAGTGAAGTTTCACGTGCAGGTGACCTTACTTTAAACATAATTTTTTCTCTGACCTGCAATTTTTTTGTCACTGAGCCATCCTTGTTGAAGTACAACTCCTTTTCCATAGCTCTTGTATTAACTACCTTCTCTCTGTCGCGTAATCTCAGAGTCCCTCTTCTGTTTGAGCGATTAAAGGAAATGGGTGAAAAAACTGAAAGAGAAGACAATTGTCTGCCATAATTATCAAACATTGCACCCAACTTCTTCCCCTTTCCATTGTTACCCAATGAGGCAGATGTGGCAATTGTTGTCATACCGCCCAAAGCAGAGGCCATCTTCTCTTATGCTGAATATAGAATTACAAGATCTTCATATTAGTATGAACCTTAAAAAACATGACTCCCATTGCTAAAAACCACTTTTAAGTTGTAACAGGCAAACTAAACAACTATCGCAAATTTTGGCAACTTCTGGAGCATTAAGAGAGAAACAACCAAAGATAAATACAACCACAATCCTCATTTTAATGAGACTGGACTATATATTTGCATTAAGATAATAGAAAGAAATCACGACTATATTAAGGCCAGCACAAAACAATCTTTAACCAGTGTCTCTCGCGGCCTTCAGGTTGCCATGCTAGAGGTTGCATATTTTTAATTTAAATTCTCGACCTCTCGTGCCCATCTATGAATGCATCCAATGGGATATCTACATCAAATGCTCCTTTATATCCCCAAAAACAAATTCCCTACTACAAGAGCACCAATATTGATGGATCACCCCACACCATCCCACCCACTAGAAACGGTGAAAAAGGAAACCCGAGAAATCTTCTGAAATATCTCAAGATGACTATATGGGTGGTTCTTATGAATCAACCAACCATTCATAACATGCTCATCAATCCAAACCATAAGTATTATGTGACAATATTCAAGCAGGCACTGAATCGGATTTCTGAAGCTATGTTAGAGAAACCCTAAACTCTCACCGAAAATAGGTGAAATGTGGCACCACTCAGAGATTGACATGTGCCAATTGGTACAAGTGGTAGAAAATTGGCATGCTCAAACAACGAGGTGATGCAGGAATGACATGAGGGAGAAAATATCAGAAAAGCCCCAAATCTGGAGAACTAAAGCTCATCACCAACCCGAGATTGACAACTTTACATGATGTAACCTATGAAATCGTAAATGGAGAAATCATAGTAACAATAAAGTAACCTATGTAACAATAAATTCGGATTCATCCCGGGAGTGGTAATGGGAGAAATCATAGTGAACAACAGGAAACATGCATAGTTTCTTACAATCAAATAGATGAAAAAACACATACAAAAAACCTAGATAATAATCGTGCACAAGCTTAATATTGAATTATGAACCGTAAAGGAACTTACAAAATGTGACATTACGAACCTAGTCAAGCGCACAAGCAAAAATATCCTGGACATGACCCTGGTTGACAAGTTGTATTGCTCATGATGCAAGAGGATTTGTACCTGCACTGCCAAGTCAATAAAAATCCATCATTATCTATACAATAAATACAAGTAATTGATGTAGTATTTTTTACTCTAAGATGCATTCTTATGATAATGTTAGAACATATGTTGAAAATGTCAAAACATACCTGAATAAGCTCCTCTTCGTTTCAAGAACAATTTATTTGAGTCGCATGAACTTGGAACAAGCCTCCCACGATCTGAAAGAGTAGCAACTAAGTCAACAGTGACTTTTTTGTTGCTACGCTGGATCAAGGGAGGTTTTCTCCAAGATTAAATCGCTCCAATAAATTATTCTCTACTAAACAGGGCCAACCACGTGAAGGTGGAAGCTCTTATGGCCCCTCCCCCCCCCCTCACATCACTCTCAATTTCCCAATACCCAATCTATATTTCATTTTTTACTTTCATGAGCATAAAAAAAAATATTCAATAACTAATAAAAAAACAATTCAACAAAAAGTACGCAAGGAAACATTGCAATTAATGCTTGACATAAAAATAGTATGATAAATAAGTTTTTTATATAACGCAAAAAACGTTCCAAGTATGGTAACGTTTGTCTTATAATAATACAATATTTTACATTGTCAAATTTTCTTTTTCTTATTCCTATTTTTAAAGGTCCTAATTACATCATCAATATCATCGTGCTTTGCTCCTGTTTCGTGCCTTTCAACCCGCACTGCTAACCTAGTTGCGTATTCACGATGTCTGGGCTCATCCAGTGACGGGGCATCGCCTACAAAAACTGATAATATTAAATTTTAATTGTCAGTTTTTAAATATCATTGAACTAGTTCGGTAATATTAATAAAAAAATTGCAATGAGATTATTTACCTGGTGCACCAGTTGTCGCCGCTGACCTAGTTGCGTTGTCATGATGTCTGGTCTCATCCAGTGACGGGGCATCGCCTCCAAAAACAGATAATATTAAATTTTAATTATCAGTTTTTAAATATCATTGAACTAGTTCGGTAATATTAATAAAAAAAATTGCAATGAGACTATTTACCTGGTGCACCAGTTGTCGCCATTGGGATTGTTGCCCTGTCTTCCTCTCTGGTGGTAAGATCCTCAAGGGAAACATTCTCTGTCATTTAAACAAAAAACGTTATAAGGACAACCATCAAGGTATAATTAGAAAAAATTATAAGTGGAAATTAATTACTATCACGACCCTCACTGATAGTAGCATTGTCGTCCTGGTCCCTACTACAATGATCAGGTTGCACGTGAGGATCATC
This sequence comes from Pinus albicaulis, assembly GCA_034641835.2. Taxonomy (NCBI): domain Eukaryota; kingdom Viridiplantae; phylum Streptophyta; class Pinopsida; order Pinales; family Pinaceae; genus Pinus; species Pinus albicaulis. The sequence goes on along the minus strand of CM076578.1, from coordinate 613,352,180 downwards.
TACATTTGGCTCTAAAACTGGGTTATTTGCGTCGTCGGTAGTGTTTCTCCCCTGATTTAAACAAATTTTTTAGACATTAAATTTATGGATGAAAACAAACATATTGAAAGGTTAATGTTTTACCTTATCAGGCATTCTGGATCTTGGGACCTGCCCCAAGCTTATGCGACGTTCAACTACGGCTTGATAGCCGAAATGGAAAGCGATATTTTTATCTTCCTCCGTAGTTTCTGTTCCGAAGTCATCACCCTACATTACATATGATTGTGTATTTTTAATCATATTTGATAGGATTACAAAAACGTTGGAAGGCGATACAATTAATTATAAGATGTTTAGCTACTTAATTACAATTATTGCAGCTAATTTCAAGTAGCCACCCTGGCCGAGCTTGTGATGGCCCTTTTTCTCAATCCTAGCTTTGGTTGCCTTTGAGGTGTCAGGCAACCTAGCATCAAAAGACTGAAGTCAGATATGACGTAGCACACTTTTATTTTAGACATAAAGAAAATTAAAGCTATTGAATTAAAGTTGTAATTTACCTTGCGGGTCCAGTTGGTATTTTTCCTTCTTTCTTTGCCCTTTTCTCTTTTCCGTCATGGATGAGTGCTCTCCACTCACTCTCTGAAACTGCGAGAGGACGCTCATATCTAGGGTTAAATTGCAATTGCGTCCTAGAGGTGTCCCTGGTATATTTCAAATATTTGCCGGCTACCAGAGCCACCGCTTTTCTGTCAAATGTGCCGACCCCAAAAAGGGCTTCTAGATAATCTAGAAGTTATTTTTTCAGGTTGGAATTCTGGGAATTCCACCCTATACGTATGGTTGGGCCAAAAATTACCAACGCATGGCTCTCCAGAATCCTGTAGAACTCATTGTTTCCTACACAGAATAAAACCAAAAGAAAAAGAAGATATTATCATTAATTTGAAAATAAAAATCATGATAAATATGTTTTAGATAAAGTACATGAAATAGTTAAAATATTAAAATTTACCTGGGAGTTGTACATGCTTTATAGGGACACCCTCATCGTTCACCAACAACGTGCCATTAATGGTCCCTGTGGAGCTGACACGTGTAGCTCCAGAAAACGCAATAATGTAGTTGGCCATATCAGCCTCATCATTGCCAACACGTTCAGCGGTTGGCTGGGTGTCTGCTTGGGCAGGGTGTGTTTCTTGGCTAGCACCTAAAGGAGTAGAAGGTGTACGAGAGGGTTGTTGGGCAATATCTTGCCCTTGTGTCCCACTACCACCAACACCGGGTTTAGCAAATGCTAGAAAACGCTACATACAAAAGAAATTTTTGTTAGTTTAGTCAATGTAAAAATTAAAAATCAAACTATCACAATTCATCTCATGCAGAACAAAAAAAATATCCTTTTGACTTTTTATTATTACCTGATATCTTTCTAGCTGCCTCATAAGATGTTGTATCCTCTCTTCTGTTTCAGGTGTTTGAGGCGCGTCTATCAAAGCATTAAATTCCGACCTTGCATCTCGTGCCTTTTTTTTCAACAAGAACACTGGAGATAGGGATGAAGAAAGCTCTTCCTCAAAGAGGGAATCATCAGGCGTACCATGGCTAGGTGTTTGCATATTTGAACAAAATTAATATTATTTCAATTATGTAAATAACTAAAATACCTGAAGATAGAGCAATGCTGGCACTTTACATGTTCTTCCGCTGGCCTCTTTTCCACGATCATCCCATCTCGGGGTTGTTCCTGCACTGCTCTGATCAGTCTGCCACATTGCAATAAAATTATAAATGTAAAAACTTGAAAAAAATATCTAACTTGAAAACACAAAATGAAAACTGAAATAATTTCTAATAAGACACCAGAAGACATAGTTAGAGTTTCAAATATGCCTTGCATTGAATTCAGTCCTGGAAACATGTCATTGCACATTAAGGCACCCAAACATTCAATCCACAAATGATATATTTAAGTAGGCTTCTCCTATTCTCGGAAAACACCATACCTATAATGCATTCACTTGCATGTATAAAGGGAAAGGAAAACATGTTTTCATACAACGGTGACAAAGGCATCTTGGGGAAAGGTATCTTCACTTTTTATTTATGTTGTTCACCCACACCACTCTCGTGTTTTCACTAATCCCGTTTTGTCATTTTTGGATTCAAATTAAGTTAAGGCCTTAAGTATTTTTTGACCTTTCGGTGTAGTTTTTATAAGTGGCATGTATGGATTTTCCATTAATTTTGCACTTTTTCTCTTCATGTGCATGTTTCCCTGGAAATCAAATGCATGATTTAGTCCCATACATTTAACAAGTTGTTGGATCAACTCCATTGGCAATATCATGTTTCCTATTCAATCAAAATTTATCTCGGTTAGGGTAGGTAGGAAGGTTTTCCCTTTGTATTAATAGGGCACTTCTAGCTTGCATTTTTATTATATATTTCAAATTTAGTGTCGTTTCAATTAGGGCATGAATTTTTGCAACTTTCAAGGTGAGAATGAACAAAGACAAATTTTTGTGATGGATGATTGTATATGACTCCATGGCCAGAGGAAAAGGCACTAATCTACTTCTTCAAATATCTATAGTTCTCATTCACCTCATACGGAGATGGTCCCCGATTTTGAGCCAAATGTTGCAGAAAAAAGTTCCCCCCCCCCATAATTTGATATTCAATGGAAATTTCTTAAATTGATGATGGGGCATGATTATGGAACATTGGCACATACATATGTAATGGAATTCCAAGATCATGATATATGTTTGCATATGTTTATGGCAATGTTCCACCAAGTCCCCCGGAGGTGGGAGCGAGGGGGCGAGGGAGCGCGGGAGCGGCCTATGCAAAAGCTCCCTACCAATTTTCAGGAAACGTGGGGGGACGTCGGGGTCATAAAAATTGTAAAATTTAATATTTATAATGTAACTATATTTTTGCAAGGAATGTATATACAACCATCATACACTTGCATCATGAAAGATAAATCATAAATGATAAAATTACAAATCGATGAATGATGAATCATATAATTGAAACAAATTTAAAAGTTAAAAGTTAAAACATACATCATACAATCATGCATGTAAGTTTGTAGGTTTGTAACTATATAATCATTAATGTAACTACTAACAATGTACAATGAAAATAAAGTTTAAGATATCATATGACATATTATATCAAGATTCAAAATAGAGTTTAAATTGAAGTTTACAACTCAAGTCTGAAACATAAAACTTAAACGCAAATAAGTTATGTCTCAAACATAAAACATAAAACATAACATATGAATATCAAATGATATCATCATAATGATAAATGAGCATAAATGCTCAAGTTAATGCCCCACTAGTCTCTGCATCTAACTTCTGCACGAATATATCAAGATCAACCATGTCACCATCTGAATCAGAATCACTTGGATTCTCAAATATGCTAAGTGGAACATCAAATTTTAACACGAAACCATAAACTAAAAGGGGCGGTGAGGGGACGTGAGGGGGCGTGAGGGAAACATCCCCTAGAAGTCCCCAAGACCCCGGAGCGCGAGGGGGCGAGGAATCTAGACCCCTAGGTGGGGGGGCGAGACCCGTGTAACACTGGTTTATGGAGGTGGTGGAGCAAAAAAGAGCTCAAATAGAGCTGAAATTTTTCACATAAAAAGGACTGTGGGCTTGACTAATGGTTCCATTTAAAAAATGATATCTAGACAAAGAATAAGTGTAGCATGCAAACATGCATTGAAAATCCATCTGAGTTTGCATTATATTACTTATGATGGATTCAAATTTGGGTTTCAAAATGCCAGGTTATGGCATGATTTTGTCGAGAAACCCTTAGTTGGATTCTCATGTTGGTTTAATTTATATTTTAAGTTTGTTTTGCAATCTTTGGGTGATAGTAACTCATGAACTAGGTTACCAATGTGAAACAATCATATTTCAAGAATAAAGTTGTGATTTTTTTATATTATTATTATTATCTATTAGCTACGAGTATTGACACCTAATGCCTGGAATTTTGACATCTTGATAGCATGGATAATTTTGAAAATGTTTCTAGTAATGTTAACATAATAACTATCATTACGTGTCTTCACTTTTGTCACCATAATAGACCTGTGATATGGACTCATCACACAACTTCATATGCTATGTCCCAAAAAGTTCAAACTGGTTGAACCTACCTCATAGTGTGGTTATTAAGGAAAAGTTGCTTGATATATAACTTGATAGCATAGACCACGTTGCAGTTCTAAAAAGAATCCTCAAGTGTCAAAAAAACTTCACAATATGTTCTACTATAAAGCCTTTTGGGATACCTGAAATAATATATGTATCATTGATGACTTTTAAAGTATGACAAGATCCATAGGGAAAGGAAATCAATGGAAGAGTGATCCACCAACGAGAACCTAGAATTTAGCATCAGATGAGTTAGAGTCTAGGAAATTGAAACCCTATAATTTTAATTAGTGATGAAGGACATCACATAGGTAATTATATTTTCATGTAGAATAATCTGTTAATTAAAATTTAAACTACATAATATGAAAGGCATACCATAAATTTTTCCACGTAAGTCCAACCAACCTATAAAAAGGGAAAACCTTCTTTTTTCCATGGGAAATAATTTACCTTTCCTTTTTCAAGATAATCTAAATCACAAAAAATATGAACTATACTGCACACATTCTTGGATAATGTGAAAGTGGAAAAGGAATACCCTACACAAGTGATGCACACATGTACATTTGAACACTAATAGATTTTTGTAGTTGAAATGCAATGCTTGTTTTCATTTAAATGTAGGGTTTTTTAAGCAGGGAGAAATAATGGCTGCCAAATTAATAAGCATTTCTTTGGGAGCCAAATTAATAAGCGTTTCTTTGGGAAAAATTTAAATCTTGTATTGGGTGATGAAGATAATAGAGGGTATTGAATCTTGATTCTTGACATCTAGAGAGAACCATACAGCCTAACACAATCCAATAGAATTGACCCAAAAAACCCAAATAGAGTCAACCCTACTATAGGAGGAAGGGCCTGCAGTAAGAACTTACCATTTTGCAAGAGCTGAGGGCGAATGTTGTTCTGCAAGAGCTGAGGGCGAATGCTGAGGGCAAATGCTATTCTGCAAGAGCTGAGGGTGAATGTAGGGCGAATGTTGTTCTGCAAGAGCTGAGGGCGAATGCAGGGCGAATGATGAGGGCGAATGCTGAGGTCGAATGCTGTTCTGCAAGAGCCGAGGGCGAATGCTGAGGGCGAATGCTATTCTGCAAGAGTGGAGGGCGAATGCGTGCATGATATCAGACGTTAATGTAGCACACATGTACATTTGAACACTAATAGATTTTTGTAGTTGAAATGCAATGCTTGTTTTCATTTAAATGTAGGGTTTTTTAAGCAAGGAGAAATAATGGTTTCCAAATTAATAAGCGTTTCTTTGGGAAAAATTTAAATCTTGTATTGGGTGATGAAGATAATAGAGGGTATTGAATCTTGATTCTCGACATCTAGAGAGAACCCTACAGCCTAACACAATCCAATGGAATTGACCAAAAAAACCCAAATAGAGTCAACCCTACTATAGGAGGAAGGGCCTGCAGTAAGAACTTACCATTTTGCAAGAGCTGAGGGCGAATGTTGTTCTGCAAGAGCCGAGGGCGAACGCTGAGGGCGAATGCTGAGGGCAAATGCTGTTCTGCAAGAGCTGAGCGCGAATGCTGAGGGCAAATGCTGTTCTGCAAGAGCAGAGGGCGAATGCGCGCGTGATATCAAACGTTAATGTAGCTATTGCGACAAATACGAAACAATAAAATCATTTTTATGTAGCGCGCATATAAGTTTCGAATTTTTATGCAGCGCGCATATAAGTTTGGTAATTTTATGTAGCGCAAAAATAACTGTCGTTATACCGACGGCGGAAAAGGCGTCGCTATTACGATGGGTGCCTCCAAACGTCGCAATGGCGACACCTAGACATTGTGTCGTAGTTGCGACGTTTAGAGTCGTCTCAATAGCGACGCTTTGGGCCATGGTGTCGCAATTGCGACGTCTTCCTCTAAACGTCGCAATTGTGACACATTTTTAAGTGTCGGTATTGCGACACTTTTCTATAGACGTCGGTATAGCGACGGTTTCGGGCGGGATGGAAAAAATTTGGGAAAATTTCCGACATTTGGTCAAAAGCGTCGGAACCAAGTGTCGGAATTTCCGCCAAATGTAGTAGTGAGAGAAATAGGTATATAGTTAGCTTAGAGCTTGGCTCTTCAAGAATATATACGCCCTATGACGAAAACCATTATATATCGAAGGAAAAACTTACCACGAGAATAAGAAGCTGTGTAAGTCTACGTCGTGGGAGAGCTCATGAAGAGTTCCATGGACGCCCGATGAACAACCTTGGAACATACGACCAGAGCAAAGACCACGCAACAGAAGAGAAAATGAATCTTGTGCAAAAGTATGTAAACAACAAGAACCGTAAGTCGAAGCGAAACCCTCGTGCATCTTGACCCTACAGATGTCACGCATCGAGACAACGTTCAACGGATCGATGATTCACAGTGAGGAAATCGAAACAATATCAAATGTAGGTCGACGAAGAGTTACACCAGGGAATAAATGCCATAAATGAGGAGGATAGAAACGTAGGTAAAACTGACTACAAAGGACAATCATCAACACGAAAACGTAAAAGTGGAGGCGGGAACCCGAAAGATGAATCCACGCCAACGATACGAGTGGACTACCAAATTAATGTAGCGAATTCAAATGTACCAACAAAATCTGTACACAATCAACTCATACGACGAGTTCCATTACGATGGTATATTATTTAATAACACCAAGATGCCTAAGGTCGTGTAAGACCAAGAGGCAAGTGAGAACGGCCATTGCACATTACCAATTGACAACGTAATGGCTCTAAGGATATAACGAATATTCCTTATAGGGTTTAGACCATACTCACCTATGACTTCTAATATAAATAAAATCATATACACATAAGAAACCTCGTAATAGAAACAAGGAAAGGAAAAAGTTAAGTTAAAGAGAAACAAAGTATATAGTCCTTCTATAAATATGAGGAATATTATATGAGAGCATGTTAGGCAATTTTACCATTGTGTGAAATAAGTGCGTATGAAAAAAAAATTTGTGAAGTGGGAGACATGACAAATTGTATCATTCTATTTATCGGTTGAGAAAATGTGTATATTTTTATATTATTGTAAATAATGTATCGAGCTGGTTTATAAAGCTCCACGCACAATATGTTTATTCGTTGGTTGAAGAAAATGTGCATGAGTATATATGTGGTTCTTATTGTAAATACCATAATGAGATATGTTATAAAGCTCCACTAAACGGTATGTTTGTCATGGTTCAGCAGTGGTCATTGTAAATACTGCAACGAGTTGTGTTATAAATCTCCATAGAGAGTATGTTTTATTTTTAGTAGTTTGCTGGTTTGTAGGTGTCATTGAACACCGAGGACAGTGTTCCCCATGAGGAAGGGTTCTGTAATAGCCCTCGTGAAAACATATGTAAAAATATATATAACATGTTGATGGGACACGTATTCCAAGTTGAATGGTGGGCAAAAAAATACTAGGGGGTGTTCATTTGGTTTATTATGGATAAGGAAATTGGCAAAGGAAAAGGCTTTGGAAAGACATGAGGCATTAATTGGAATTTTATTTATGAAACTAGTGGAAATTAGGAGAAAAGGAATGACGTGAAAGGTCACGGGTTGCATGTGAGGAGGAAAATTAAGGAAAATAATGGAAAATAAAGAAAATAGAGGCCTCGTAAATAAAAAGGCTTATGAGGATCAGTTGGTAAGCTTTTGGTCATCTCAGTTTTGGATTTCTCGTTATTCTCTCTCTCTCTCTCTCTCTCTCTCTCTCATACTCTTGAGCACTTATAGTATTCTTGGAGCACTCTTGGAGAGTGTGGCATACATGGAGATTTGGATCAAGAAAATAAAGGAAAGCAAGAAAGCGGAAGAGGACATCAGAATCAACATCTATAGCAAGTTCTGAGTGAAGGTATCGAGTTTTATGTATGATTTCCTCACTAGATTTGGTATGCATGGTGTCTGCATGTTGATTTTCCTAGCCTTTCAATTTCCTAGATAGCCATGGTGTTATGGGTTTATTTCCGTTGATTATTTTATGGTTGGTTCTCACGATTCCTTTAGTTGTTGGGTTGAGTTATTAGTTACTGGAAGCCTTGGTTGGAAAAATGCTCTGGAAGCCTAGTGGACAACTGTGGGTTGAGTTACTAGTCTTGGAACCCTTGGTTGGACAAACACTCTGGAAGCCCTGGTTGGAACAAACACTATGGAGCCCTGTAGCAGCTTGGATGGAGACCAATCCATGATGGTTAGTGATGATCGATCATGAGGTGGAATCATTGGTTTGGGGTTGAGACAATTTGGTCTCTAGAGCCTTGGTTTGGTGTTGATTAATGTGTTTGATAAAGTCCCACATTCATGCTTGGAATATGGCACAGGGGTGACTGGATGAAGTGAGATTTGGCTCAGCCATGTCTATGGTCAGGTGGAACGTGGAAGTCCCATTCCAAGTTGGTTTTTCCACTCATTAATGAAAGGTTCATTGCCTTGTTATTTTATGTGTATATGCACTGGTATATATGTATATTCTATTGTTGGTATATCCATGGTATTTTTGTTGGTGTTGTGTTGGTTATAAGCATGTATTGTCACAGTGATGAGGTATGGATCTTTCCATGTTTTTACTTGTAAATGAATATCGCATGTATCTATGGTAAAATAGATTATATTGTAGCTTATGATGTAGGGGAGCAATGCTTCTTATCCATTCTCAGATAATTAAGGGACCCCTTTGTTTAAATCAGTTGTCCATACCTGTAGATGCTATGTTTGTGATATGTTTGACGAAATTCCTGTCATGGATGGGTGGGGTCGGATGAGTTCCTAATGATTTGATTACTTCCATATGTTTTCTTAATGTTATTTACCCACTCCTGAATTTATAGGAAGTTTTGGGCAGTGAACTGGGCTTAGGGGCTGAAAATGTGGCACGAATCTCGGAGCTACAAGCAGAAAATTTGTTGTTTGGGCCTGATCGCTACCTTTCCAAGGCTAGCCCACGAATATAGGGTATAGAATCGCTCCCTTTCCTTTACAAACCCATGGCTCAGCGTCAAAGGGGCTAAAAATCAGTCCCCCCTCAGGGAATAGGGCTCTAGAAGGTTAGGTTACCTCCTGTGGATGTCAATGATGTAGTGTAAGGTGTGCTTTTGGTGTTTCTGTCAGTTCCATTTCCTTAAGGTCATCTAGGAGGTTGAATCTAATATTAGTAGCCTCTCGTCACATATTTACATGGGTAGATGTGGGAAGAGGGTGTTACATCATGCAAGACTTGCAAGTCACAGATGCAGATACTATACATGGGATATTTACTTAGAATAATAGAAAAGGTGGACACCCTCAATTCGCTTCCAGACTTGACATATTTTTTTTCTCGAAACGTCGGGATAATGAGATCTTTGTGGAGGCTTTAAGCCTTCCCTGTCACAGGTCAAATCATTGGCCAGTAAGCTTGGAAGTAGATGTCAAAGCAAGCCCCAAAAATAGACCCTTTCACTTTGAAATCTTTTGCCTTAGGGATCCTTCCTTCTTGGAAAAATCCCATTAATGGTGGTAGGAAGCCACTCCTCCACTAGGCTCAATTATGCACCAATTCTAGTAGAAACTCGAGTTCTTAAAAGCTCAAACAAAAAAATGGAATAGAGAATATTTTTGGAACATCCACCAAATCACATGGAATAATTTTAGCAATGCATTATTCTTGAAGTTTGATATAACAAATTAGTTGTGGAAGAAATTGAGTTTCTCGCTCAACTAGAAGAAGGTTTCCTATAGGAATAATTTTGGTTAATTGGCCAAGGTTACTAGTGATATTTACTATGACAAAATGAATGACCAACAAGTATGGCCCCCATGTATGACATAATGAATGTATCAATTGATGGGGAGTTAGGAAAGTGTATGTACAGAATACTTGGTTTTTTTTTTAAATAATAAATTCAATGGTTTCAAAAAGACCTCTACTTACATCGATATCAACTAATATCCTTGCAATTTACCTTTATATTTCATAGACATAGATATCATCCACGATAATACTTTTTCGTAGGTTTTTTTCAAGTGTGCATAAATATTAAATAACCTAGGGTTCCATGGGGAGTCCAAGAAGTTTTACTTTTATCCATACTGGGGTGTCTGACATGGTCTCATCCCTAGCATAAAAAACAAATGGTGGGTTCTTATAGACAAATAAAACCTATCCATAAACCAAACTTCATTTGATATAGAAACAGTGTCTCCTTTCTTGCAAAATACAAAACCAATGGATCCCTCTTGCTACTATGCGACTTGCTAGTATATAGCCTAAAATTGAACTTTGAATCTACTTTATCTATCTCAAAAAGTAGTCCATCCCTACCATCTTGCCAATAAAATTCCATGCCAAAGTGCATCTTGAAAGGTCAAGGATTTGGTTGACTGCAATATATTCCCCCACAACTAAGAACACATATTTCCTCAACTTCTAATGACCTTACATTATTTCTATTTCCAAATAACCAAAAACCTTCCTTAGAGGCCAAGCAAACCACATGTTCCTTATACATTCCTTCAACGTCACCTTTTTTCAGTAAGTATAGAGGTTTCAAGCACACAAGAAGGCGCTTGTTTTTCTAAATATTAAATCTCAAATTAGAAAATTGGTTAGAGACAATACACCTAGAGCCATGGCATACTTAGGAGGGCCCTTATATGTACCACCAATCTTATCATTACTCATGCCATTTGACCAACTCAAAAAACCATTATCTTAACATTGTCTAAAGTGTGTGAAAATGTGCTTAATCATCTGAACGATCATATTATTACATTAATCATGGACCCTTTTCAATAGATCCTCTATTATATATTCACAAACCAATTAAAAACTTATATTATATTATCTTTAAACAACATATCATTATCATTCCCTTTGGAATTTATTTTATAAAATGAGGGAAAAAAAAATTCAAGTGGGGGGAAAAAGGAAGTAAATAATAATTTTAATAAAATAAAAGGCCAAAGAAGGAATTTATAAAAAATGAAATGAGGGTTCTCTCATTCTGGTCATTTGCATATTTGAATATTGAAGAGGAGAAATCTGATAGAGTTTGGAATCCTTTGAGGCTAGGGTTTTAAGAAAACCCTCATTGGGGAAAACTAGTTTTGGTGGTGAGAAACCCACCCTATCTAGATTGGAGTGATATCATACAAGTTTTCCATTGACTACATTGTTGTGGAAGAGAAATTTGACATTGATGCAGATTGGGGAGGATTTTGAACTCGCTAGGGTACTAATCTCTTGATTTTTTCTCCAAATAACTGTGCCATGAGATAAATTTACAATTCCATGTTTGAAGAGTGAAGTTCTAGAGATCTTAGGATACACTTATCCTTCTACTGGTGTCTAAAATTACCTATGGTAAAATAAGGGTCGAAATGCATTGTGGAAAGGGATATTAGAGGCTAAATTAAGGGTGTTTAGTCCCCAAGAATTGTTGAATGAAATCTTGAGAAAAATAATTTATTGTGGGATGGTTCTCATTGGCTTACAGGGCATAATTATTTGATAAATGTCTAGAATTCATTGCAAAGGTTTTACAAGGGTAAAATCCCATCATGAATGGAACTTAAGTTCATTAAAAGAGGCACATTCTATTGGATGTATTGACTTTTGTTGCTAAGAATAAATTGTGGGTTGAGTTTACCCTTTAAGAAAGTTGTAGAAATCAACTTTTAGAGGGTGAATCTATGTGTGTTCTCTAATGAGTGTTAATCGAGTTTATACCTCATATTTGGGTCGATTTGCTATGGCAAGGCACACTTATAGGTTGTAGTTGTCCCTAATTAATAATAGTGAGTTAAAGGGGTTTCCTTAGCATAAAAAGTGGAGCACTTTGAAGAAGAGATAAGGTTGCACCAACTGGTATCATTAATATTTCATGAGATGAGGGCTAAATCAGATTTTGGAGGGGCCTGGAAGTCTGAAATATAGTGGAAATCAGCCCATACTTCTCGCTATTTCCAAATATAACTAAGTTACCTATTGTGGGAGGTATATACTTGTGTTTTAGAGTTGGAAAGCGACAGAGGATAGAGGAACATGGCTTTAGTTTAAGTATGGGGTGTTATTTGGACCAATAGCAATCATCTACAATAGCCCATATTTCCAAATCTATATAAACAAAAAGAAGATAACTTGTAATGCATGGGTTTATAACGAATACTTGGCCATTATCTTGGCACAATTGGTTTTTGTGTTGGTGTATTATTTTTGGAGTTTATTTATCCTGTATTTTCAATGCCATTACATGTGAAAAACACCAAAATATAAGTTGAAACCCACAATTAAAAGAAATAGAAAATTGTCAAATTGTTTGATGAAATGCCAAAACCAACAATTTTACAAAAATAGGTAGAATTTTCAATACCTTGGAGGGATAAGGGGTAGTACACTACAACAATATGAGTGTGGAACCCATTCATTCATTAAAAATGCATTTTAAACAATGAAAATTCACAATTTTGATCAAAATTTTATAGTTGAATTCCAACGAAAAAAGTCAAAATATAGAACAAATATAATTCATTGTTATGAAGCCATCCACCAATGTCCATACATGTGGTACAGGCCACCAGAATGGCATGTCAAAAAGGGATGGGTGAAGTGAAAGCATTGGATGACATTTGCAAAGTACTTACACGTCTAAAACTTGGCATATAAACTATTGTAACTCTATTATGTGGTGCAGCCTTCCACCTCATAGTGTGTTTCCCAAAATAATTTACAAAAAAAGGAAATATTGAGTTCTCGAAATTGTCGACACTTACATAAATCATAATAGAGTGCTTCGTTACAATCTCTGTGAAAGTCTTAACACCTAGGGAGAGAAAATATTTCAAAGTGATAGGTCAAAATTGAGGGATGATATGGAAGGTGAGTTGTTGGTTGTCAATGTCATGTATCTATTGCAAGAGGAAAAGTAAAGTGATTGATTGCTCTGTTTGGTCTAGTGGATGCATTAGAGATTGGTGCTAGTATAATGGTTGGTTTCTCCATACTCTGGCCTTTGTGAAGCCAACTCTATTGTTTTAGGTTCTTAAGATAGTTGAATTTCCCAAAAAAAATTCTTATCTTCCCTAATTAATCTATATTAACGACGTGGCATATGAATTTGAATATTCTTTGTTAGCCCTGCTAATATATATATCAAGAAGGGTTTAGCATACAATTAGGGTAGGGCTTGGGTGGTTTTGAAAGGTCTTATTTGCTGGATTTATCTAGGTGTAATTAGGTTCAATCAATCCCCATAAATTTCAATTAGTTCCCTACCATCTAGCTAGATTTTCCTATTTGAAGAAGATTGAATGGTCTTATAATTTTTTACAATGTGTCTTTCCTGGTAAAATTGTGATAAAATTGATGAAAATTTTAAAGTCACACTAAAGAACCATTGGTAATATCCTAGTGATCTCTACAATTTTTTTGGTTTAATCAATGCATGGATTTCCACAAGCAGCATGAGTTTTCATTCCTTGTATAAATTTCCCAACGTTTTTTAAGGTGCATAGGATGTCTTCATGCTAAAGGTTAAAGCTTAAAATAGTGCAAGTGATATCAAGAGTTAATTCCAATAGACAACTCATATTTACTATCAGATGAAAAATGCATTTTTTTACCTTGGAAGAGAAGAATGGAATCTCTATATATGTCAGAAAGTGTGTTTGAGAGTTGAAAGGAAATCACCACATTATTTATTCTCCAGTGGCTCCGCTCTCTATTTTCTATTGTGTCGTTTGATCTCAGTATCTCTACGTTCGAGGTTATACTATATTGCATAGGGTTTATCCATTATGGATTCACCTCCACTCTATTATGATATTAATTTTTGTATTAACTTGAAGTTTATTCATGCCCTTCCATCATATTGGAGCAACAAGTGACAGACTGGGTTCTAAAGTACTTTCTAATATCGTAGAGTGGTGAGACCTCTCTCCTCTTAGTCTCCCCTGGAAGATTGACCAATGTGTTTGAGATTGGCTTGAAGGTGTAGGACCATACATCCTCATACTTACAGGGTTTAGCTCCAAATGGATCCAAAGCAAGGCACCTCTCACCTGTTGGATTACCTCCCAACCATAGAAAAGCAGTCAAATATTTATTTAGAGTTTCTTTCCTTTAACCTTTGGTGGTAGGAGATCTAAGCTTCCTTACTCATGTATCACCCCTAAGGTCATATAGATGGATTCCCTTATGATACTCGAGGACTCCTACGGTGAACCTATGGAACTCCCATTGCCCCCCTTGTCATTGATCGTCAGATCCATGAGACTTTGATCTCATTGGCTTCATCATCAGATATTTCTCTCTCCTTCTTGAATAGTATTGAGTTGTACAACTCCTACCTTGACTCTCACTTAATATCACTACACCTATGCTATTGTTATATACACTTTATTTTTGGTCTTAGATAGACTTATTGCTTAGCCTTGTCAATTATTTACCTGGAATTTACTTTCGGTTTTCTTGTATCTTTCGTTCTCATGTTATATAGGAGTTGCTTTTGCACTCCCACATTGTATTCACATTGGATGTATGATGTATCCTTTAGTCCCATTGAGTTAATTTTATAGTTATTTGTTGGACATTAATAAAATTATCTTTATCTCTATATTGAATAAATTTATTACTTTGTTGTTATTATTTGATGTATTTTTTTAGTTCCATTGACCTATTATGGTCATTAATTGACATTAATTAAATTTCTTGCTAGTTTAACTATATGGATAATATATCATGTTTTCTTTGAAATATTGTATTTGTTTCTAATATTCTAATGAATATATTTTGCAGACTTGTGAATATGCTAAACTATATCTGCAATCTGAATTACATGATGTCATCTTTTGACTATTTCACATGAATGGTTGTCACATCAACTTTAATAATATGGAAAGGATTGATGTGTGTCACAGGAAGTGAATCACCAGTTGTACTTGTGCTTTTAGGTAGCATGGAACCTGGATTTAAAAGGGTGAGTCTTACGTATGAAAATTTTCAATTGAACATGCAAATTATATTAAATAATGGAACTATATTGTTTGTTGATAAGGTGTAATTATCAATCTAGTCAACACCTTAGAGCATGCTACTCTTTGTTTTTAATTCTAGTTTTCGTACCAAAATGTCCAAATTTACATTGTATAAAGATGTTGTCTATTAAAACATTCTATAGAATATTTATCTATACATACCATAAGTTCTTTATGTCTTCAATGGGAGACTATCTCTTTCTGGTTATTTTGGACATCACTTGCCCAAGCTCCACATTTCACAATTTCACTAGAAACATAGGCATAATTCAAACAAAATTGTATAAAATCACAAATAACCTAGGCACAATTAACTCAAATGCCCAAATCATAAACCACAACATAATCCAACAAACCCATAACTATGTAATATTACCAACAATAGCAATGTATTAATGTCGGATGCATAAATTAAATTTAACACATGGTATGAGCACAGTCAAATCACTAGAATACCAATCCGCATGTAAGTACAGTGGAACCAAATGTGCACATAAACAATTTTAAACATTTATCTGTATGAATTATTGGTTGTTTGCAGACCTCTGACATTACACATAGCCATAGACTGCATTGTTCATTATCTTTGAACAATTGGTCACCCCTGAACCTGGGCCTTGACTCCATGACTATGGTAACTGAATATATCCGCACATCAATGACCAAGATGCCAACCTAGAAGACACACTGCTCCAGGGATCTAAGCACCCTCTTAGCTAATTTCCAAGGTGCCAACCCAATAGCCATGTTTCCCCAGGGGTGCAGGAATCCTCCAAGCCATAAATAGGGCTAACAAACCCTCGGAGCACCAAGCTCTCAGATCCATCATAGGGGCTCACATAATCATATGATGCATCCTCTATAGCATAATTAACTGAATAACCGTGCCTCATTCAGTTACAGAGTCCAATCCTAGGACTCGTCGATTATTTTTTCAATTACAAAGTCCAAGCCAAGGACTTGTTGAGAAATATAGGGCATACAATTAAGTTGTTTTATTAAATGATTTCTCTGCAATATTGGCGTTTTATTGTGAGTTATATTAGAGAATTAGCATTATTATTTAGTTTTTTTCATCATCAAGATAAATTTAAACAAGGATATCACAATGCAAACACAAGAACACTAAATGTAAGCTGCTAGCCAGTGCCAAAACCTCTCCTAGAGAGGAAAACCCACAAAATATCTTCTTATAGAATCTATTCAATGAAGACTTCCAAGACCATGACTTTGACCCAAGACCAAGCCTTCCAAGTGATGAGCCAACCATAACCCAAATCAATTCTTTGAAAAATGGTGACTAAAGAAACTCTAGTTCCTCCAATAGATTTGCACGTGAGAGAAACCCAAATGCGGGTTTCCCTTCTTCTCTTGCCTCTACATAATTTTTTCTTATTTCCTTGAACTTTGTTGGACCAGATATCTTCTTCTTCTTCTTTCTATAGATCATATGAATCTCCACTTGTTGTATGTCTCTTAATGAGGATGGTGAATTCCTTTTATAGGCTTTTAAGGAGGTTAATTAAGCCTCTCTAGACTGACATGAAGAAGTCTGGCTGACCCATCACTTGGAGGCTTCTAGACATGAAATTTTAAATCAAATATTGTTTCCTTTTTGTTACATGGGCCATCTAAGGACTAGTACATCATGACTTTGACTCTTGACTTGTCAACAAGACCCCTAGAGCACACAATGGGTGATTTTACCTAAGACCACAACATGATGGGAAAGAAACCCATTTCAATAAAATAATTTTTCTTTTTATATATATATTCTTCTCATAAGTACATTAATATTTACATCAAGTCTTGGCTCAAGAAAAATTATGAAGACTGATACTAGTTGCATTTCAACATGACCCACTAACTAATAAACCATGAATCGTTCACTGAATGAATGACTGGGTAACCAACTTCTCCCACTTTTATAAACATATTTCTCCTTTATTTTAATATTATAATATTACCTTTTCAACAAGATGCCTTTTTCCATTCAGGGATTCATCCCTACTCCCCCCCCCCCCCATACATATTTCCTCTACATTAGAATCAGACTACATTTGTTTTGGATGATTCTTAAGCAGAACAACATGGCCATCATTTGAAATCTTTTGGTTGTATTCATCAATAGCATGGTCAAGATTGAAATGTGGAACATTAGTCGAATTAATTCTTGTTTCACCCTCCTTTTCCTCCTGAACAAGATTAAATAATTTTTTTATAACCATCACCATTTCTACAACCTTGTCTCATTTCCCTTCATTTTATAGAGAATAAACAACCTGTTGGAATATTTTGGAACTAAGATTTATAATTTTTTCCTCCATATCCAACAAAATATTGCGAGCTTCCTCTATCCACTTAGCTTTATAAATATATTTAATGAATATATAATAGGGTTTCCAAGTAGGGTTTAGTCCCTTGCTTTTTGTGGCATTGAAAAATTCCCACGCTTTAGAAATGTGGCCCTAACTTACTTTTGCAACAATCATTGCTATGATAATTATAGCATCAGGTTCAAAAACACATGCTTACATTTCCCAAAGGTCCTTATTAGGTTATTATCCTATTTTTATTTTATTTCCCTAAAAAGATGTTAAACCAAGGCAGTGTAGCTTAAAACAATAGGAATTGAAATTAGCTCTTTCATGATATGCATTGTATCAAATCTTGTCTTCAACTAGCTTAGTTTTAGATAATCATCGATAAGGATGCCATAAACATTTTCATTAGGCATGAAATTTTTAATTTTCATGACATTGGGAAACTGCATATCATAATCCATTTTTCCATTTTTTACACAATATTTAACTAGCTTATGGAAAATCTTGGGCTTGGAAAAAGGCTTATCTCCTTGATCTCATGAATCAATTCAAGAGCTTCCTCAATTCTTCTTGTTATATATTAACATTTCAAACGACAAGAATAAACTTCTTGTTCGAAAATATGGGAAAACTTAAACATCTCATCTCCAAGAGCTTTAAGAAATTTTCCTATTTCACCCCAACATCTCATGAGAACACTTTATGCGTGAAAATTCGGGATCATATTTTCCAAAAACATCACTGAAGATTTTGCAAGGCTAAATAATGGTTAGCAACAACTTTGCACCTTCCTAGCTCTGCTTTATTGACAAAAAGTAGTAGTAAGAGAACATGTTGTTTCAATCAAAATCTATTTTGATTGTGAATCGAGGAACCTTAAGACTAGTCCAATGTTTTCAATTACAATATTGCTTTCACGTAAATGATTCCTACAGTTAAATAATGTAGCAAGAACTGAAGAAAATTTAGCTCGAGTATTGTCATTAGTATAACAAAGGATTTTAGTCATTGTTTCAACTCTAGTGTTTCCGGTATTAACTCAGTAGAGATATCAAGGCCTCCAAAAGATAAAATTTTGATTATGGTAAGTCAACATTTAGCAAAGTAGTGAGTTGGTTGATAGTCTACTATTTGATTTATGGGTGAGATGGTTCAGTGTCTTTGCAGTAATTTCTTTCCGCTTGGACTACCATTTTTTCAAAAACCCAATAAATGCAAGTACATAATCTTCACTTTCAATGCATTATTGAACATATTCAGTGTGATTATAGATGTTTCCAATAATATTTACAGAGTGCTTTCTCACTTTTGAAGATCCAATCTCTAGAATCTGGACTTGAGGAGGTATGCCACCCGCAACAGTAATTTCCCATTTTCTTTCGTCATTTTCATTCAACAACATACAAAGCAAGGCCACTGCACATTCCTGTTGCCATTTGAAGAAATTCCAAGAATCAAAATCAAGGGTTCTACTTGTTTCCTACCTTGAATGGCATGCAACATATTACTTGCACTATTGTAGAGAATTTTAAAAGATCCTATGAGTTCCTCCTTCAAGGAGATGTGATCCTTCCAAATGGACTGACACCTCCTTAGAAAACACTCCATCATATCTCTAAGCCTCCATATTTTATTAAATAAGAACCAAATTAGAAGGGTGGTTAACCAACTCATAAATATCCTTAGTTTCATAGATATAATAGGTTTCTCGGTTCATGATCCACAACATTATAGGTTGAATGAGAAGGAAAGAGACGTGAGGAGGAATACTATTTTCCTTATGAAAAGATTCTGATGACAATTTAGATTCACCAAGCAAGGGAAAGTTGAGAATGGACTAAGCCAAAAGCTTCTTTTCAAATTTGCCCACAATCCATCTTTGTTGATTCATAAGAGAAAGTTGGATGTTAAAGGGTATGCCCAAATATCAAATGATCACCACAAGTTTGATGCACTACCACACTTCAAGTTCAATAAGTGTAAGGGATCCTATTTTCCAATAAAATACTATTTTGTGATTCTCCTCACTAGCAATTGTTGCAACACCTTTTGCAGAAACTATCCAAGTATAATTTCATACCATCCAAGCACTATTGGGTCAATTTAGGTGTGATATCCTAGTCATTAAAAAAATGGACATCAAGGAGTTGGTTATCGTCTGGTAAGTAGATATGTATGATTTTCCCTTTTACTGTTGCTACTTCCCATTAGGTAACCAATAACATCCATTGCAATCTCATAGAAATACGTTGCGAACATAAAACCTTGTTGGATGGAGTGTTGTAATGCCATAAACTCTAATAATAGCTCATTGTTCACATTGAATCATGTATACTCTCACTAGAAGATTGTCTCCATAGACTAATGGCACACATAGACAAATCCCAACCAATACAACATGTCAAGGATGAAGTCCAATTTGATTCTATGATATACTTTATCAAAATAAATCTTTAAAAGGATGGCATTTTGCCTAGTGTTATGAGCCCATTCAAGGCCTTTCTAGGGAGTGATAAGACTATATAGAATATATTTGGCCTCAATAAATCTTACCCACTACTTGTGAACTATCATGGGGATCAACGACTAGATATTCTTAGAATTTTATAGGAGACATTCAACAAGGTGATTTCATCTCTTTTAATAGCTTTAGGAACGACATCATTAACCAACTCCCTTACACCACCACCCTTGATATATTCATGGCATATTTTCAAAAAATTAGAGCCCACCATAGGCCACATCTATTTATAAAATTCCATTGGAAAACTATTAAGACCTACTGATTTTTCATCCTTGAGTTCCTCCATGGATATATAGCTCCAATTTTGGGTATATAGTTCCTCCCAAGGGCCTCTACTTGTTGGAGAAAAATATTAAGTAAAATCTCCATTGTAGCATCCTCCAATGGGTCAAAGCCTACAAAAGTGGAAATTATTTGAAATTCATCTTCAAATATTTTTTGGTTTCCCATCTCATCTTCTATAAGTTTACTAATGCCACTAGGGTCTCTTAAGGTCAAGATCCTCTTAGATTTTTCTTTACATTTTATATGTTGAGAACAGAGTATGGTGAGCACATCTCTCTTGTCCATCCAGTGCATACATGGGATAATATGACTTCCTTTGTCTTTATATGATTTAAACCCATGTACAAAAAATTCCAACTCATAGACCTCCCATTGACACATGTCTTTAAAGGGACCTCCAATATTTGTTGAGCAACTTGAAGGCTAATCTAAACTTGGTTTTCATTGCCCTTCCAAAGTCTTAACCATCCTACCCAACCTTTGAAGGAATTTGACCATGTGGTGAATGGCTTCCCCACACCAAGAGGCCCACCCAATCTATTCCTACAAGGGTGGGGACAAAAGACTAGACACTAACAACTACATTTCAAAAACTTCATACTCGAGCAAATAGGCATCAATCATGGAGGAGAGTGCCTCATATAGACATTCACTATTGTTTTGTAGTGAATTTGAGATGGGAATGTGATCAAATCTGGTGCTCATCAAGTGAACATGTAGTGAATGTTCATTTGTACAAGAAAAAGTGATGGTATTTGAATTGGCATAAGCTTGTCTAAACTACTTTGTATTTAGTGAGTGCCACTTTCTTAAATAAACCATGTGTACTACCCTTCCTGTGCAATATTTAATATTTCAAAATATTTTCACTTCACTTCACTCTGCCACTTTTCCTGCTTGTGCCTGTGGTGCCCTTCTATGTTGATCAATTGGATCTACCACACCACCCTTATGTTTTGCATGTGTTCACTTCTCATTTGCTTCAAATTTGTTCACATCGTTCACTTCTTTGCTGCTATATGCCTTTTTTTCTTCTTTCATGTCTTCTCTTTGATCATGTTCATGTTATGTTGATCTCCATTATGTTTTCTAATTTTACATTATGTTTTCCATGTAATCTTTCTCTTCTGCATTTATTCTCACATTCTTACTATCTGTTGTCTGCTCTCTTCACACTTATGCAAGTTGTCCTCACATTCTTCGCATTATTCTCTTCTTCATTCAACTATTTTTTATTTTGTCACCCCTAGATCCTCTTGCTTGTTGTATGTTCCTTTTCTTTTGTTTGTCTCAATGTTTACACATATTCAAACACTAATTTCTTTCTTTGCAAAATGTTATATTGTGGAAATAAACTCTCAGTATGCACCTAATGCCTTAAAATATCCAACAAATGTTCTAGCAATAAAAATAATGAGATTTATAGAAACTAAAAATTATTACAGATTGGAATTAATAAAACCTCACTAGTTGGGATCCCCATCTTCATCCTCCAGCATGAGAGTTTTTTGTTTCCTCCCCTAGTCCACTCTAATACCATTCCATGAATTTAAATAAAATAACAGTATAAAACAGCGCAAACTCGGGATGATATTATTAAAGATAATGTCCATACTTAGACCTAGCAATTAGGATTTAGGCATATAATAAAGTCTTACTAATTTAGGGATGTAATAATGGATTGTTTAATGTAATAGTTACATGGTTAGGTATTTGGGAGTTACATAGCTTTCTCTTCTTCTCCTTCTGTGTAATGAGACATGCATTACCTAATAATGAATGAATCAATGCACTATTTCTCATTTTTATGTGTATTCTTGTCCATGATTTGCGTGTGTAAGACTCACAGGTTATCAAAACTACAGTAAGGAGAAGCCAAGGAAGTGGGTGAAGTAGCTGAGGGATTTTTATGATCAGAGAAGGTGTTGAGGGGCTCCAATCACACACACAGTTGGATATAAGTGAGACATCTCGACGATGAAGATAAGTAATTCTTTTGTGTATTGCAATCTGGTATCATATCATATACTGTGTATGTGGAAATAAGAAAAAAAAGAGAGAGAAAAAGGAGTGAATACTTGGGAATAAATAAGGGATTTGTTGTGACTGAGAATAGAAGAAGAGTCGATGTAGAAGTGGTCCATTACAAAGGCAATTTCATCTCAGCAAAATTGTATTCCACTAGTCTAAAGAGCAGATATCTGTGCGGAGTTGTTGGTGTCTCTGAGTGAGTGAATTGTCGATATCCAAAAGGTGAGTAGGCTACAAACATCTTGCTTGTTCAAATATTTTATTTTTTCTTATTGGAACAAAACATGTAAAACAACCATTATGAAAGAGTGTTAGAAATAATGGTCATAGTTAAAAATTAGACCTATTAATTATGATTTAGGCACATCATAAAGTATTACTAATAAAGCAACGTAATGATGAGTTACTTCATTTGTAATGAAAATAGTGCTTAAATGGTCATGTATTTGGAAGTTATGTAATGTACTTTCTTCTCTTACTATGTAATGATACATTGCATCACCGAAAAATGAATGCATCAATTCATTGTTTCTCATTCTTGTGTATTATTATCTGCACTCATGTAAAACTCACAAATCTAAAGCATTAAAGTGTGATGGTATATTACAAAGAATTTTGTAAAGATTATATGTGACACAATCACATACATATAAAAATTATTTTTAAGGCTCATTGCAGTCCTACGATTCTTCATATTTTAACTCTTCAATTAAAACTTACAAAACCTTGTTTATTTCGTACCACATATAATAGTAGATATTATATTATTATAATATATACACAATGGTCCTTAATATTTAGATAGTATTACAATATGATCATCATCTCTAGCAGAACAAGCTGACTTTATTCCAATAAGCAAGGTTTAGCAAAATTACAGGAGGCCACAATTTGAAACTCATTTAAAGAGGACAACCCTATTATCAAATGTAGCAAAATTATAATAATATTGGTAGAAGCAATGAAATACACGATATGTAAATCAGGACTGATTTACTGTGGTGATGCTTTTGAATATCATCATTTTAGTGATATTTGATTCAACTTAGATGTTATTTATAGTGATGGCCTGAAAATAGGATTTATTGGGAATCAGGATACTTGTGTAGCCTTGCCTAAGGTAAATTGCCCTGATTGTGTTTCTTCCCTTCCAACATTTTTGGGTAGGCTGAGGCTCTTCTGTACGGTTTTTTGTCAATGTTTATTCTAGCATTGCAAAACCCATGGAGTAATCAACCCAAAACAAGTTCTTAGGGGTGAGAAATTGAAAAATATTCAAAACTTTCCAGACTCAAGTTTTTTGAGAAAATCATAGGTCACATGAGTTAGTGCTTTAAAAAAAAAATCACCTGACACGGAAAAAAATTGTCTATAAAGTTTGATGTTCAGGCTCTTTTTCTTACACTGATTTGTTGAATGTGATTCTAACTCTAGAAATCATGCCAATTTGTTGTCAGAAGGTTCACATGGTATTTAATCTTATCTTGTTTTAGGTTTATATTCTAAATTAATTGACAAAAATGTATTTTTATGCATTTTTTAATGCTCATTGTCGTTTTGCCAAGCCAAGCCAATCAATTTTGACTTCGACCAACTATTTCAACATTGGTTTATAAATTTATTCCATGCTTCTCGGCATGGACATTTCTTGCTCATAGAGGTGATAACTTGAATTAGCTACCAATTTATTTTATAAGTTGAGATTGATTGTTTACCTTTCAAATTACGGATGGCATGATTGCTTTCATCTTGATTCTTAACCTAGTAATGATAACTTGATGCATGGATGAGGTCTTGTTGTGAGTCCATTGTGCAAAATGTTCACAATTTGTGATTAAGAAGATTATGCACTTCCAGGATCAGTTTTCTCGGTACAATTATCTTCAAGTTACACCAAGGGCAATATATATGTAGTGGCTTCCCTATTTCTTTCACAAACTCCACGCTTTCTCGTTGGATTTATGCTTTAACTAAATGCAAAAGAGTGCTCATACAATCAAATATTGATTTACACATTGCTTATCAATCTCAATATAATTGGATTATCTAAAAATATGTATTTTGACTAAAGGGAGGTCAATTTTAGGAGTACATGCGATTGTTTACTTTTTTATGACTTTTGCTTCACACGTAGCCTAGGTTTCCATGTCTAGAAGTACTTTGATGAGACACATTTTTGAATAAATACATTTTGATAAAATAGTCAATGCAACGATCAGATACATTTTGTAGAATACATCATGACTCAAAACGAAGCCTATAGGCTCTCCAAGAAGTACAAAAGAGAATACAAAATATGGTAAGTAATAAAAAAATAATTTCATAGTAAACCTTGAGAAAAAATAGTTTTGGTTTGGGTTAAATATATTTTTCTTTGTTAGTGCTATCTTATTTTCAAGATTTGAAAAGGAGATATTTGGAATCCCATAAAGTGGATTCCCAATGCTTGAATCTGAACTTTGAATAACAACAAGTTGTTTAATCAGCTACATGCCAATACTCGAACTTTATTGTGTTTCTCAACAATGTCATTTATGGTTGCTTGAGAAAAAGAAGCAATTGTAAACATATTGTCAACAATGTGCCACTTCAAAAAATAGTTTTCAAGTTCACTGGGCATGGAAGATTGTCTCCTATAAGTTTCAATGCCTAATGGAACTAGAAATGATGGTAAATTTGTAACGACAATCCAACAATTTTTTTCCAACATTAGATTATGATGTCAGCTACTTCAATTCTACATGATGCATTTTGGTAGAATAACTGTGTTTTTTGAAATGAGATAAAACCAATTGACAATGTCACAGTTGTAACAATACTTCCCCCTAGACAAAATAATAGTATAATGGTTGTATTTATAGTTTTCTCAGTTGAAATTGAAGCAACAAAGTGGACTTGATAATGTTGAATTCTATGGTCACTTGTTAGATTTTGTCCATGATTTTATCACTAACCTAACGTAGAGACCAAGACATAGGTGATTGGACTCCAAAAAAAATTAAAGTTGTAGTTCTTAAGTGCCTTAGTAACTTGTGGTAGGACTGGGAATGGAATTTTATTTCTTTGATGATGGCTAGTGGCATTTTTGGTTTGAAGTTACTATGAACAATGCTTATATGAATCATACTATTTGAGATTGCTACTTTTGCATGTGTTTAAGTCCATTTCATGTTTTTTTACAATGAAGTATTAGCAGAATGATTGGAAGCCTTGGATTACTTGGAAAACTTATGAAATAAAGAACGTTTTACTGAGAAGATGATGTAATCACCTTGAGTCTGAGGTATGCTAAAGCACATACATGAAGATATTTGGCACTTGTTGTTATGAATCTATTTTTGGCATAGTTAATGAAACAGTTGAACCTCTTAATTGAATATGATTTTTTCATGGAAGAAGGTGGATGAAATCTATCTTAGCACCCCAACAAAAATTGCAATCATTGACCATGAGAAGAAGAGGAAATTTGTATTGAAAATTGACATTTTACAGGTTGTTGGTTTGTCTACGAAGGGGATTTCATTACAATAACTTTTTATTAACATGCACGGCAGAGAATAGCATCGTATTCAATTAAAGTATTTGGTCTTAAACATGCTCATTTGAATTTTTGAAGCATCCACCAAATTTTCCATGGTACTTATCTCATTACTTTTATGCTAAATTAGACTGCTTGAGTGAAGTTTCTCTAATTTACATTGCTTGATGCAACAAACATGAAACTTGATAGAATATTGTACTTGATATTTAGTATTTAGTATTTGCAAAAGTTACAATTTTCTTGAACATATGCCAAATTTTAAAAATTGATTTAGCATTGCTTGATTTACATGCCAAAAACATTATCTTTCAGTGTTAAATGAACTAAAATGTATTTCCTATGAATTCAAATTGGGACTTGTTGAAGCCCCAGAATTCTGTTGCAACAACACGGGGTATAACCACCCGGTCCAGACCTTAAATCAGCTCCTTTTCCATTTGGTGTAGTGGCTCCAACTGGGGATAATAGGACCAGTTTCCCAATAAAGAGATTGATATGGTAATGGTAGGTTTTGATACAATGTGAAATGATAAATGAATTTAAACTAATGAAAGTAATCTATCTAAATAACAAAACATATGCATCTACTTAATATATTTATTTAACTTAATCTATAACCTGTGAAAAATTACCATTGATGTGATCAAGAAAGATTTCTTACAACAAAAGGTAATAAAGATCATTCAATTGTTGAAAGAGATGAAAATTATGTAAAATGATTATCTTGACTAAATAGTTAATTAAAACAATTAAGTGAAATATATTGCATATATCAATGTCTTTATGTATATAATAAGGAATTACAGTTGAAACATTGTACAGAAGTGCATGAATGATAAATTGTAAGTCAAATTGCATACATATCACAATATACAAAGAGATTACTGCAGATTCACAATCAAGACTTAATCATAAGATAAAAGTACCATATATGATAAGTTTTTCTCATGAAATCCACAATATTGATCTGCTTCCCTTCAATTCAAATATACTTTAAGAGTACAGAAGTGCAATTTCAGTAAAGCATATTCAATTTTCCAAAAATTATATCCTTCTGATTTCAGAATTTTGTGATCTCTATTTTGTAATAATATTATTTCTGGATCCATCGCATTGGGTAGGTTTTTTCCTTCATCGTTGTTTCAAACCAGCTACCGAGGTTCATCATCAAGATAAGATTGAATGAGAGAAGCTGATCTCAAGTATGGTGAATAATTAGATATTGTTCCATATATTTTATCAAAGGCATTTATAAAACTACATAAGTGAAATCTTTCACAAATTGTTCTTTGATAAAATTCTGGACCCTTCTCTAAATGCATGAGAAGGGTTTAAATACTAAACTAAATATGTCAAAAATATATTATTACATAAAAAATTGAGGAGGTTTCAAACAACCTTCCTCATAATAAGTAAACTAAACTACGATCTAGAAATAAAGATAACAATATTGCTTAAGTGGGTTGATCTTCTTTCATCATTTGATCTCTAAGCTGGCAGATATCCATCATCGGCTTTAACTAAGTTGCTTGTGTGATCCCAGATCTGACTTGGCCTTTAAACACAACATTTGAGAAAGTTGGAAACACTTTTCTAATGGAATCGGTTAAAGATTGCAGAGTCATGCACTGGTGATGTGGTTTGATCAAGAAGTTCCAGTACTTTTCTTGATCTAATTTTGTTATCTGCTCGATAGATTATGCCTGTGTTTCAATGCTTTCTTTCCACTGTGTTTCCAATAATTTGACCTCTGGGATTGCTTTGGTTGTATATTATTTAATAAGCTTAGTGTTCTGCAGCTGTCCATTTATAGACTCAATGATCTCATTTGCTAAGTTTGTTGCCTTTGACGTAGCTTTCTCTGCTTGTCTCAATTGCATCTCCCAGTCTTTAAATAAAATATCTTTATGAATCTTGTCAACTTTCAGGAGATCAACCTTCTTTCCTTTGTCTAATTCTTTCCATAAAATGAATTCAGAAATTTTCTTGTGAATCTTTTCACATTCCAATCTTCTATTTGCCACTTGTTGAGATAATATTTTACTTGTTTCACAATATGAATTTGTAGCCGAGATTTGCTGACAAAAATTATCCTGTTGTTGTTTTAACTTTGTATTCCATTCCAGTGCCTCTTTTATGAACTGTTCTATTTGAGTTTGTCTTTTAAGCTTATCCATTACTGCCTCAATCTGTGTGTCCTTCTCAAAGATTTGTACTTGATGTTGTAACTTCAATCTTTCAAATTCCTTTTGGAACTGTGTCATTTTCATCTCAACTTGTTTATTGGCACTATGTTTTTCTTGTTCCAGTTGTCTTTCCAGCTCTTGAACTCTATCTTCTCTCTGTCTAAGCAGAAGTTTCACTTCTGCTGCTTTATCCATCGTGGCGTTTTTATATGCCCCTGCAAATTGTGACAGTTTGGTAAGATGTTATATTGGATTAACAAAAGTGTCTTTCCAGACAACATCTATTGATTCATTATTGAGAGTTGTTGCAGTTTCATCAACTCTTCTTCTTTTCCTCCTCTTTACTACAGCTTTGTGACTTGGACTATATAAAATGTCCAGTGGAGGTACTTTCTCAACATTTAAAATGATTTCTTCTGTTGGGTAGGCCGAGATGATCTCTTGTTCTTGAACTTCTGGGATTTGCTGAAGTGCCACTATTTTTTCTGCTAGTTTATGAGTTTGATCAAGAGTTTGAAAACTTGTTGATCCTTCTAGATTAAGATTAAGTGATGTTTGAAGTACTTGATTAAACTTTTTTCATTCTTTTCCCAAATTCTCTACTTGAGATTTCACTGTCTGTTCAGGTGTAGTTTGAAGTTGTTGAAGTTCTTTTGAAGATGCTTTTAATAGTTCAACTTCACCAGTTCCTTCCTCAGTATGTATATCAATTCCTTTGATTAAATCTTCAATTATCTTATCAGGGCTCTCATTTTTACTTTCATATTCATTATCAGAATGATCTGAACTTTGAGAATTGTGTTGTGAATGCTCTGAATCTTGAATTGATTTTTCCTGTCTCATCCTCTGACATATCTTTTGCTTCATCATCAAAATTGATACTAGGCTTTGGCTCTTCGACATCTTCTATTAGTAATAAGTCTAATGGGACTGTTTCCAACCTCTTGTTTCTATATTCATGAAAAGCTTTAATGTCTGCTACATTGAGCTTATTAGATGCCATTTTTAATAAATCTATAAATTTATCTCTTCCTTCAGATAAATCATCAAAAACATCATTTTCATGCATGAAAGGTCTAACTTTAAGAGCAGTGGTAAAATTTTGGACCACATTATTAGGATCATACTGTTTCCCTGGCATTAAATCCAAATTCAAAGAAGTAATGTTAGGAATTTCCTTCGTTGTATGACCTACATCAAAACGGGAGAAGGTGCCACATTGTAATGGAAATGTAGGCCAAATGGCTTTCTTAGAATCTTTGAGTTGCTTGGTTATACCATTTACAAGTGTTTGATATGTAATTTCTCTAGCCAAGAGTTTATCTGGAACATAATAGGGCACAACATGAGGGGGAGAAAGACTCCCGAAAAAATCTGACATAAGTAAAGTTCTCTTCTCCGAACCATTTGGCCACAAGAAAAGTATCTACACTGACCTCTTTGGAAATTCTTGGAGCTTTCTCATTAAAAATGGTTTGATGAATGGGAAACACGACTCCATGACAAATCTTACAGAAATGGGAACGAAATTCAAAATCCCACAGGGCTTTATGATAAATATGAATAGGGTTAGGGTCTTGGTTGGTCCATTTCCAACCCATAATAGGAAAGTTCGAGCAGAAACATATGGCATCCATGATATATGCACTCATATAAAAAGGAGGGATTGTCCTAGTCGAAAAGACCCTATTTTTCTATAATCCATAATGGTTTTGGCCAAATTATTGGATAAAATGTTTGCCCAATTCATGATAGTAGAAAATTTAGTGGTATCAGGTCTAGAAAACAATATACACAACATTGTTGCTACAAAACAATAGGGTGAAGGCAATTGCGCTATTGGGTACATACTGAATTTTTCCTGCTTTAATTTTCCTTGATCTACTGTCCATTCTTTCACCACCTTCATTGGGTCTTGATTCTCCTTTGCAAATTTCTCCAAGAAAGCTTTATCATAAGCTTTCTGTGGCATTGGAAAATGATACATTATATGCAAATCCTTTGGTGTGAATGAACCCATGTTTTCCTATTTGGAATTCTTGAACGTCCTTTCTGCAATATTGAGATTGTCGATGACCCATTTTACCATCCCAATGTATGGTAAGATATTTGGCCTAGCATCTATCCTATGTAAGAATGAACATGCAACTTTGAAGTAGGAAGGTTATGATGAAGGAGTCATGTTTGTCATTGCTAATTTCTTTATTTCCCTTGGATTTTCTCCTTCAAATAGATTATACATGGCTTCCCATGAAAAAATTCCACTGTCCTTATTGCATGCAGTGTCTGAAAATAGTGGGGGCATGTTTGTAACATCAGAGGTGGATGAATAGGCAACTGATTTTCCTTTCTTTGTCATTTTTGTTGATATCTCTTTCTCAGATAGTTTCCTGAATTCAAGCAAGACAAGGAAATTCAGAGTTGAGATGAAGAGTGAAGAGGAACAGAGAATCAAAGTTAAATCATCATAAATAAAAAAGACAACATTTTTATTTGAAACATTCTTTAGAAAGGTATCAATCTTTTTGAGCCACGTAACCATTGATTGTCGTTAATAATCCTTTAAAAGATTATCAAATCTTTTACGTATTTTACACTATATGTCCAATCAAAATATTTAAATCATTAGATCTTATTAACGGACCAATTTATTAAGTATCACTTCAAGCACTTTAGTAATAAATGTTGTATCACAAATCGCAAATCTTACGAGCTTCCATGTTATGTATTTCGACGGTGAGTGCATGCGACATGCGATCTGCGCAAATCGCATATCGCACTTTATCAAGGCGGACGTAAATTTCATTTGCGATGATGTTGTGGGTTGCGATATGTGCTAAAACTCAAATCTTTTCACTTAATCGGATTTTACGGATATGTTTCAATGTTCGTTTATTGTTCTATCAGGTCCGAACTCATCACAATTTTCTTTTCGTATGATATCGCTATTTTTTTTGTCTTTTAAGGAGGTGCGATGCGATTTATAGTTATAAGGGTTTCTAAGCTTTTTAAAGAGGAATTACATATAACTCAAAAATGTCTTAGTGTGTATTGCAATTCGCAGATTTTACATGTGTTCTAATTTTTTTGTCTTGTGATTTTTTCGATTTGTGCTAAGCGCAATGAAATCAAAGCGAAAAAAGGTTCATGCCTTTTATTCCTAAAGTTTTGAAACTTAACGCTAAGTGAAATAATGTTTTCTAAACTCTTTTTTTTTTTAAAGTCCCCATTTATTATTCATAACCTTAATAGATATTCAAATAGATGGGGGGATTGTTTTATAGCACAACAGGACCATCATTTAAAAGGATGCTCAATTATTGCAAACTCTATGGCCAGTCCTAGTTAACATGTACAACTTCATATCTGGGCGAAAATGTTTAGAGGAATATTCAATTAGGGTAATCTCCAAATTGGATGACACGAGTTTTATATTATGGTACAAGTTTTTGATTCAAAGAGATGAGTTTTTAAAATTTTATATCTCGGTGGAGAGCACAGTCACAAGACATGGACCCCGGAAACATTGGGCAAAGTCTAAAAAATAAATTTGATTTGGATTCCCCAATAGAAATTTGGCATAAAACTCCACAATTAAAATAAATTCTGAAATAGTGGCTTGCCTAGTTGGTAAAATTGAAGTGTTGAAATTTCCCATATCAATGTTCAAGACTTTTTTATGAAAAAATTGTGTTTGTGCTTATGGATGCAACAACAGAAAAACCAATGGTTGAACTCGGATGCAAGCTCTGAGCATCTTTTGGCATAATAAATGCCCCTCACTTGCAATATCTTAGTGGATATTATTAGTTTTGATTTGTCTTGCTTATCTAGCCACATGGTGGTAAGAGGAGGCTAGTTCAATTTCTCTTTTTGAGACATACAGAAAGGAAAAATTTTCAAAATATGTCAGAGCAGTCATCTCTATCAAACTTCCTTTTCAAAATCCTAGGTCAAGCTTGTTGACTAGCTTAGGAAAACATAATTAATCTCATTGCATCTTGGCCAAACTTGACAATATTTGACTAGGTTTGGCCCAAACTCAAACCAATCAATCATATTTAGAAATAAATTTGGAAAATCCGTTTTAATGTTGGAGAGTAAGCATAGAGTGTAGCACAAAACTTCAATGCCATACATAGAGGATTTATTCTAGAGGACAATAAAAAAGGGGTTGGGATTTTTTCCCTTTTCACTAAAAAAGTAAATTTCATTTTATTAAGTGAATAATCAATCATGTTGGGCTCTTTCGTTTCCTCTAATATTTGAGTACATGTGGACACATGTTCAAATTAGTAGAATTCATTGCTGGTTATTTTTTTTCTTATCATCTTTATTTTTCCCACTATAACCCTATCTCTACGGATATTTATGTTATTCCCCTAGATCTATTCTATAAAGGTAGAGGGGATATGAAGTATATTTTTGTATTGTGTAGTTATTTTTGCTTTGAGGCTCTTGTTTGCACACCCCTTTGCTAGTTGAAGTACTTGTGGGAGGACATAGTTATCATTGAGAGGAAGAGAGTGTTTTTCTTGTATCCATGCAATTGCATCTTTGGATACTCGTGCTTGTTGTGGATTTGGAAGTGTTTGAATGCCCCTTGGATATATTTTTGGTGTAACAGACATTAGCCAAACTTTGTGCTTACAATTTTAACATATGTTTAGTGGTTACATTTCAGGATTGAATTAATTAAAAACGAGAAGCACTCCCAATTAGTTTTCTAGACCCCATAGCCAATAGGATTCAAACATGTAGCTCATTATTCATAATTGCATCAAATATACTCACTATTTTTTACTTTTTAGCATGCAAATCAATCTTTTAGAGACAAATTTGTATGTCGTCACAACATATTTACATGATTCAAAAGGTGAGAAATCAATCTTTGGTGTAATTGTAGATTTTAGGTTTGATAATTATAGGCTATAAACGTTTTCAAAGTTTCATTTCTAATTGAGCATTCAATTGAACATATTGAGAATCTTATACACAACTATTTTTTCCTCCACCACTTTTCATAACTTCCATAACCATTAGGTAGGGACCTGCAACTTCAATGTTATTATGCTTGTTTAGTAAAATATTTTCTAGGACTTTACAAATTTTTATAATTGTTGAAAGTTGTAAAATTTAAAATTTATAAAGTTTCAAGATATAATTCTTTAAAGGGTGCTAGCTCAATGGAAGAGCACCTTCTTTACAAGCAAGAGGTTGGTGGTTCGATTCCATCGTGCCCTGATATCCTTATCTAATCAAGATGATCAGTTTTTGGTGATGGAGGCTCTTTTGACCATCGTCAATGAGCTTATGGTGACATTTTTGGACCCACACCACAATATGAAATGGTGATGGTCAATGAACGCCATCATATGTATGCATTAATGTGATGGCCATGAAAGGTCTATCACTATTTTTTCATATGAAATGGTGACGGTCACCATGTGTCATTATAATCATTATTTGTGATATACCTTGAATGCCACCACAACATTTATCTTTTGGTGATGCAGCCTTTGGTGACTTTCAATTTGACGGAGGCTCTTTTGACCATCACCAATGAACTTATGCTGAAATTTTTTGACCCTCACCAAAATATGAAATGGTGATGGTCAACGAACGTCACAATATATATGCATCAATAGTGATGGCCATGAAAGGTCCATCGCAATAAATCATTGGTAATATGAAATGGTGATGGTCACTATCCATCATTATAATCATTATTCGTGATGAGCCTTGAATGTCACCCCAACATCTGTACTTTTGGTGACGCCACCTTTGGTGACATTCAGTTTTTTGGTGACGAAGGCTAAGGTCGGTCATCATTGCTCATATGAAATGGTGAAGGTCACTATCCATCATTATAAATCATTATTGGTGATGGACCTTGAATGTCACCGCAACACCTATAATTTTTTCAATGCCACCTTTGGTGGCATTCAGTTTTTGGTGACAGAGGCTCTTTTGACTGTCACCAATGAGCTTATGGTGACATTTTTCGACCCTCACCAATGTCTTTTTTTCTTGTAGTGATAATACAATATGGGGTAAAAGGAGAGTTGTGGAAATGTGCTTAGGGCACCATAATGTTTATATTGGGATCTCATGAGCCAAATTGGAAAGGAAATATGCTACTTTATTACTATTTCTTCTCACATGCATCAAAATGACAACTTGAAATTGTTTGAGAAGCTCAGCTATTCTCAATATGTAGTTTCCTAGTCTCCAATAGCTTGAGACTTTGTTCAACTTAGAGCCATTTTAAATCTGGATACTAGTTCAAATGACCAAATGGGAGTCCCCTTTGTAACAACCCTGGGTTAAAAATCCATGTAATAAAGTTAATAAAGAAGAAAAAATAACCAAGGTCATGGGACACGTATTCCAAGACGAATGTTGGGAAAAAAAACATAGTGATGGGGATTACTTGTGATTATTAATGGCTATGGAAATTGGCAAAGGAAATGGAAAATTATTTAGAAACGCATGAGGCATTTATTATCATTTTATTTATGAAACTAATGGAAATTAGGACAAAAGGAAGGTGAAAGGTCACATAATTGCATGTGAGTAAAATGAAGGAAAAATAATGGAAAATGAAGAAAATGGAGGCCTCATTGATAAAAAGGCTTATGAGGATCAGTTCATATCTTTTTGTCACTATTATCTTTTTGTCATTTTTAGCTTGGAGCTCTCTCTTCTATTCTCTCTCTCATACTCTTGGAAACTTAGAGTTTTCTTGGATCACTCTTGGAGGAGTGTGGCATACTTGGGATTTAGATCAAGAAAGCAAAGGAAAAAAGTAGGAAAGTGAAAGAGAATAGCAGGATCAACAGCTACAACGGGTTTTTCTTGCACGTATTGAATTTAATGTATGATTTCCTTGCTAATTTGGCATGTGTGGCACATGCATGTGGTTTCTTGGTTATGATCTATCATTGGCATGGAGGATTGCTTAGATTGAAAGTGGTTTTTCCTAGCCTTTCCATTTCCTAGATAGCCATGTTGTTGTGGGTTTTCCCTCTTGTTTTCTGATTGGTGCTCGTATTCCATATGGTTGTAGGTTGAGCTACTAGTTCCTGGAGCCATGTTTTGACAAAGGCTCTAGAATCCATGTAACAACTTGGGTTGAGCTACTAGTCCTGGAAGCCTTGGTTGGAAAATTTCTCTAGACCCCTTGGTGGGTTGAGTTACTAGTCCTGGAAGCCTTGGTTGGACAAACACTCTAGAGCCCAACGAGAGCTATGGGTTGAGTTAGTGGTCCTAGAAGTAGGGTTGGAACAAATCTCTGGAGCCTTAGACAGCTTGTATGGATGCCGATCTGGTGATGGTTAGTGATGTCCAACCGTGAGGAGGAATCACTAGTTTAGGGTTGGGGTGGTTTGGCCTCTGGAAGCCCTGGTTTCGTTTTCTTGGTTTATTCTATGATATCCCACATTCTTTCTTGGAATATAACACGAGGGTGATTCGTTGAAAGAGAGATTTGGTTTAGCTCAATCTATGGTTGGGTGGTACATGGAAGTCCCTAACTTGGTTGGTTTTGCATATGTTAATAAAATATCTTTACCTCTTACGTTTTATGTGTAAATGTGATTGTTACTATGTGATTTGATGGTTGTTCTATCATTGTTATGATTTTGGTTATATGTTGGTTATAAGCATGGTTTATGATAGACTTGAGTCATGGCTCTCATCATGTTTGATTAGTAAATGAATGACTAATGAATGTATGGCCTAATATATGGTATTGCAGCTATTGTGAGAGGGCATAAAACCTTCTTAATGATTCTTAAATAAGTATGAGACACCTATGTTCAGATGTGTATGTTATGACCTGTAAATTTCATGTATATGATGTGTTTGAAAAAATTCCTGTCATGGTTAGGATGAGTCAAGTAAGATCCTTGTTCAAGTTTTGCATTAGAGGCCTTATATTCTTGTTATTTATCATTTATAAGACTTTCATTAAGTTATGGGTAGAGGCTTGAGTCTTAGCCCTGAAAAATTGGCTCATAATTTGGGGTCGCTAACACACAACTACTTGAAAAAAGTTTGCAGTAGCATGGATTCCCTTGTTATGGGAGTGACTGGAGGGTTACAGTCATATGGAGGGCTTTTCATGGGAGCGACGGGTGTCTAGCTCAGTAAAAAAGCAGGTTATCTCAGGGGTTGGGGACCTTGAGTGGTTGGTTAGCCCCTGGGGGTCCTGTAGCTCCTCATGAAGGTCAGTTTGGTTTGGGATTTCTGATTCCACTTCCTTAATTGTACTTGGGGATTTGAATCATATCATAGTAACTCTTCGTCACATGTTTGCCCCAGTGGACCAGTTAGCTTGGGTAAATGTGGGAGGAGGGTGTTACACAATGGTATGAGATCATGGTTCAACCCTTGGACTGGATGGGAGTGATGTGTTTGTTGTGCATACATATTATTTGCATATGTGTTTATTATGCTTGTGGTATATGTGCTTGTTATGTATGCATCGTGGTGGTCATTGTTATAGTTGCATTGTCACGTGGAAGTTGTGGAAGTTGGTGATGTTGTTATTGGGATGTGTTTGTCGTGAATGTGTGTCAGTTGTATATGCATGTTAGTGTCTATGTGTTATTGTGCATGCAGTGTCATGGTTATGGTTGTCATGCATGAGGTAATGGTATGTAGTTGGTATTGTCATGCATGGTAACTGGATGATGATTGAGATGATGTTTATATATTGTTATGATTATGTTTAGATATGTATTGTGCTAATCTAGTTGATCTTACTGATGAAATATCCTCCCCTGAACTATACTGAGGTATGTTGGTTATGTTTTTGTTTTTGTTTAACTGACATGATATACTTGCATGAAGAAGAATATCAAATATGAGTAGCAAAATGGTGGACTATAGTTCATGAGATTATCCCTAAAGATTAGATGAGCAACATGGTGATGGGTATTATCCTGATAGAGCAAACACCTTGAGAAGTTTGAAGGAAAAATAAGGATTTGCAAAGAAGATAATGACAGAATCATTCAGTCACAAGAGATACTTGTTAGGGCACAGGAGAAACAAACATAAGTTAATGCAATCATCCTTCAGAGGTTGTCAGACCTATACAGATAGGGACAATTTAGGATCATTCATGGACATGAGGACAAGACTAATGGAGCTTATGGTAGTAGGTCCCATCGTGGGAACAGGTCGGACAGAGATGACACGGTCAAAGATGGCAGATTCTTGGATACACATGATAGACAAGGCAGTGGACATTGGCTTTACTCTAGTTCTGGTTCAGAAAAGTATCACAGTCATCATGGATATCATCCTTACAGGAGGAGTGACAGGGGATGTTTAACAGATGAGTTCAAGAAAGAAAAGGCACCTACATTTTATGGAGAAATGAAGAAGTCATAAGATGCAAAATTTTGGTTACTTGGGATGAATAAGTTCTTTCAGTTGCATGATTACTCATAGAACATGAAGGTCGGAATAGCTACATTCATTCTTAAAGATAAAGAAAAAATTTGGTGGGAAGATGTAAAGAATTCCAGAGGTATTCACGAAGAGGAGTTGACTAGGAGAAAGTTTGAGGGACTTTTCAGGAAGAAGTATCTATCATAGCGATACTATGATGATAGGGCAAAGGAATTCTATGAGCTAAAGAAGGGATATATGATCGATGAGGAGTACACCAGCAAATTCTTGGATTTATTGAGGTATGTGCCTTATCTTAAGGAAGAGAAAGCGAAGATTCAGAGATTCATCAGTGGGTTTCTAGTAGCATTCAAGGAAATAATCGATTTTGATGAGTCTATATCATTGGAGGAAACCATTAGAAAGTTGAAACAATGTTATGAGAAATCGAAGTGCAGGTCTGAGACAAAGCAATATTGTAAGGGTAATGTAAATAATAAAGGAAAATGGTATAAGAAGAGAATAAGACCTCAGGACATAGGAAAAAAAGAGAATGCAACACCACCTAAGAAGTTCAATGCATATAATAATGGACAGGTATTTCAATCTAAGGGGAAAAACAAGGGTAATGGAAGGAAGCCTTTACAGTGTTATACTAGCAAAGATCATCGCAAGAGAGATTGTCCACAACATCACAGTGGCAGACCGCAGATCTATAATGCTTAGGAGGCACAAACAGTGGGGGATATTGGACAGAGTACTCCTCAGGTTTATGCAGCATTGGATAATAGGCAGGCGGATCACCAGGCATATATTACCGAGATGGATGATAAGCTTTGTGATCAAGTTGTTTCTGTAACAACCCTGGTGAAAATTCCATGTAATAAAGTTAATAAAGGAAAATTAATAACCACAGTTATGGAGCACTTATTCCAAACTGAATGTTTGGAAAAAAACATCCTAGTGTGGGTGTTCATTTGGTTTATTATGGCTAAGGAAATTGGCAACGACAATGGCAAAGGCCTTGGAAAGGAAAATATAATTTTTGGCAAATTATTTATGAAAATAAATGAAAAT
Organism: Pinus albicaulis; assembly: GCA_034641835.2. Lineage (NCBI taxonomy): Eukaryota > Viridiplantae > Streptophyta > Pinopsida > Pinales > Pinaceae > Pinus > Pinus albicaulis. The sequence continues at coordinate 613,313,609 of CM076578.1, read as the reverse complement.
AGGAGAAAATGAAGGTGAAGGGTCACATGTTGCATTTAAGGAGGAGAATGAAGGAAAATAATGGAAACTTAATAAAATAGAGGCCTAATTGATAATAAAAAAAATTGAGGATCAATTGGTACCTTTTGTTTAGTGTAAACTTTTGTCGGTTCAGTTTTGGAGCTCTCTCTTTATTCTCTCTCTCGCACACTCTTGGACACTTAGAGTTTTCTTGGAGCACTTAAACATTAGATCAAGAAAGGAAAGAAGGCAAAGAGGAAGCAAAGATCAAGCAAGGAAAAGCAGGATCAAGCAGCCGCGGTGGTTTTACTTGCAGGTATTGATTTGCATGTATGATTTCCTTGCTAGATTTGGAATGCATGGTTATGCATGTGTGTTCTTGGTTCTCTTGTTGTCAATGGCATGGGTTTTGTTAGGTTTGATAGTGTTCTTCAACCTTTGATTTCCATTTCTGGATAGCCATGTTGTGATGTGGCTTTCATATTTTGGTTGAGCTGGATTTTCGGATGGACTCAAATTTGAGTGGGGTGGTTCAGGATTATTCACAAGGCTTAGGAATCCTGGGATGGGATACATGGTAAAGCCTGGATGTGAACACATTGATTAAGCCTAGGAATCCATTGACCAATGATGGTGGGATACACGGTAAATCTCAATGGTGGTACCCTTGATTGGGCATAGGAATCTCGGGTTGGGATACACGATGAATCCCAAAGGGTGGAGACCTCATAGGCATAGGAATCCCTTGACTGGTAATGGTGGGATACACGGTAAAGAAGAGAGGTTGAGACAAACAAATTCCTCATGGTTTAGGTGGAGAGATCCATTGGCATCCATGCTTTTTTATGGCCTAATGATCCGATGAGCATTGTGGTAAAACCTGGTTCTATTGACAAGGGTGAGGTGGTTTAGCCTCGGGAAGCCTTGGTTGGTTCCTTTGGTTTTGAATCCCACATTCATGCTTGGAATATGGAACGGGGGTGATTGGATGAAGAGATATTTGGCTCAACCAATCTATGGTTGGGTGGAACGTGATAGTCCCATACTGGGTTGGCTTTTGCATTCATAAATAAGAGTTTATCCTCCTTGGGATTTTATGTTCAAATGTACTGGTTTATATGTGGATTATATGGTTGTTGTATCCTTATTATTTCTATTGGTTATATGTTGATGATGAGCATGTTTTATTACAATAATGATGTATGGCTCTTGTCATGACTTGATTTGTAAATGAATGAATGATGAATATATGACCTAATAGATGATAATGAAGCTAATGATATAAGGAATCAATGCTTCTTAGCGATTCTCAGATAAGTATGAGACCCTTATGCTCAGATTTGTTGTCTAAACTTGTAGAATGCATATTTGTGACATGTTTGACGAAATGCACGATATGGATAGTAGGGGTCCAGTCAAGTCCTTGTTCAAGTAATTACATTTGTATCATTATTTAGTTGTTATATTTCATATCTGGAAGTGTCATGGAGTTATGGGCAATGACCTAGGTCCTAGCCCTGATATTTAGCCTTAAATCTTATAGTTTTTGGCACAAAAATGGCAGAAAAAGGTTGTATTCGCACTCATGCATACTCATGGGAGTGACTGGGGCTCTCCAACGCTTAGAGGGCTTAGTAAGGGAGTGACTGGGGGATTAATGCAGAAAATAGTTAGTTTGTCTTAGGGGCTAGTCACCTGGAAGGTTTGGATGGCTCTTGGGGGTTTTTTTGTAGGTGTAGAAGGTTTGTGTTGTTGTGTTCCATCGGTTCCACTTCCTTAACTGACACATAGGGACTTGAATCCTATCATAGTAATTTTTCGTCACATGTTTACCCCGGTTGACCGATTACTTGGGTAGATGTGGGAGGAGGGTGTTACAGAGTGGTATCAGAGCATGGTTCACCCCTCCCACTGGATGGGTGGTGTGTTGGTCATGCATTCATGTCGTTTACATATGTTTCCCTTATACTTATGGTCCATGTGCTTGTTGCATATGCATGGTGTTGGTCATGGTTGCAGCGAAGTCGTCATGTGGAGGTTGATGGGGTTGTTGTGGAATGTGTCGTCACAAGCGTATGATTGGTTATGCATTGTTTATTCATGTCAAGTGCTCACATGTTGGCAAGTGTTCATTGATATGGTTGTAGTTGTCATGCCCGAGGTCATGATGTGTGGTTGATATGGTCATGCATTGATGATTGGACTGTGGTTGGAATGAGGTTTATATGTTGTTTTATCTATATGTTACATATTTACATGTTTTTATTATTATATGTGTGTGTGTGTGTGTGTGTGTGTGTGTGTTGTGTTATTTTGGTCGATCTTGCAGATGAGATATCCTCCCTAAATTATACCGAGGTACGTTGGATTTTTTATGATTTGGTTTAGCTGGCATAAGATGCCTTGTGGGAAAGAAATCAAGATGACTAGGAAGATGGTAGACTACAAATATTCTCCCTGTGAATCAGATGATCAGCATGGTGTTAGGCACTCTTCTGACTTAGCAGACACATTGAGGAGTTTTAAAGAAGAAATAAGGAGTTGCAAAGCAAATAATGGTAGAATCATGCAAGCACGGGAAAAAAAAGAAGAATTTAATGCAGTAATTATTTAGAGTTTGTCAGAGTTGTAGAGGCAAGGACCACTTTGGATCAAATATGGACATGAGGATGGGACTAATGGGGCATATGGCAATATGTCTCATGGTGTTCATAGGTCATATAGAGATGACACGGTCAGGGATGGTAGATTTTTGGATACTCCAGATAGGAGAGGTGATGGACATAGGCACCATTCTAGCTCTAGTTCTAACAGATACTATGATCATCATTGTTATCACCCTTACAATAGGAGTGATAAGGGGTACTTGTAAGATGAGTTTAAGAAAGCTAAGCCACCTACTTTTGATGGAGAGTTGAAGAAGCCTGAGGATGCATAGGTTTGGTTACTTGGCATGAACAGATTTTTTGAGTTGCATAATTACACAGATAATATGAAGGCCAAAGTAGTTATCTTCAGCATGAAAGGTAAATAAGATATATGGTGGGAAGATGTGAAGCAGGTCAGATACATCAGGACAGAAGAGTTGAGTTGGCATGAATTCAAGAGAGTTTTCAAATTGAAGTACTTGTCAAAAAGGTATTACGAGAGCAAAGTCAAGGAATTCTATGCGTTTAAAATGGGATCAATGACATATGAGGAGTATAAGGCTAAGTTCAAGGAGCTATTGAGGTATGTACCATATCTTATGGACAAAAATACTAAATTTTAGAGGTTTTTCAGTGGATTGCCATTAGCATTTAGAGATCGGATTGAGTATGATGAGCCTCGGTCACTTGAGGAAGTTTTTGGGAAATTAAAGCATTTTTATGAACTGTCAAAGTGTAAGACATAATCTCAACAAGGATGGAAAGGGAAAGATAAGGTAAAGGTAAATGGAAGATGAAAATAATAAGGCCTCAAAATGAAAAAGAGAAATAAAATGTTGCACCTTAGAATAATTTCAACGTAGCTAGACAGGGACATGGGTCACAACCTGGAGCGCAGCAGAATATAGGTGATGGTACCAGATGGTTGGAATGTTGGATATGTGGTAAGGGGCATCTCAAGAGATATTTTACGTAGCATCAGGGTGGTAGGCCTTAGATCTATAGTGCACATGAGGCATAAACTATTGGGGATGTTGGGAAGAGCATTCCTCGTATCTATACAATGTTGGATAATAGGCAGGCATATCATTAGGGATCTATCATTGAGATGGAAGGTAAGCTTTATGATCAATTTGTTTCTATTTTGATTGACCCTAGATATAATTATAGTTATGTTAAACCTGACTTGGTGGATAAGTGTGGTTTTAATAAAGACGTACATGCAAAATTTTGGTTAGTGCAGCTGCCTACAGGTACAAAAAAGAGAATTCATCATTGTGTAAAAGCTTGCGCATTTGAACTGCATAGTATGCTTACATCAACACATTTGAATGTATTATCGTTGGGATCGTATAATATTTTGTTGGGTATGGACTGGTTGTATCTTAATAGGACTAAGGTAGATTTTTATGACAAATCCATTGAGTGTTTGAATGACAATGGAGAGCAGAGAATCTTACAGGGTAAGAAAAAATCAACATCAATTAGGATGGTGATAGTTATGCAGGCAAAGTCCAGTCATAGAAAAGCATGTGTGTTATTTGCAGTGCACATTTATAGCGATAAAGGTAAGGAGGATGACGATGTAGAGATATTGAGAAATTTCCCGATCTTGCAACAATTTCAGGATGTGTTTCCAATAGAGATCTCAGAGTTTTTGCCTCACAGAGAAGTAGATTTCTCCATTGAGTTGGTACCAGGGGCAGCACCAGCATCAAAGGTACCCTACAGGATTAGCACTACAGAGTTAGTAGAGTTGAATTTTCAGTTGAAGGAAATGCTTGACAAGGGATACATTAGGCCAAGCATATCACCATGGGGTGCACCGGTCTTGGTTGTGAAGAAGAAGGATGGTACTCTCAAGTTATGCATCGATTACAGGCAGTTGAACAAGGTGACCATCAAGAACAAGTATTTATTGTCAAGGATTGATGACTTATTTGATCAGCTAAAGGGAGTAGCAGTGTTCTCAAAGATTGATTTAAGATATGTATATAATCAGGCTTGCATCAAGGAAGAGGATATTTACAAGAAAAAATTTTGAACCAGGTATGGGCATTATGAGTTTGTTGTAGATCAATTTGGTTTGACTAATGCTCTAGATATATTTATGTGTTTGATGAATAGCATGTTGTGTCATTATCTGGACAAGTTTTTTATTGTATTCACTGTTGACATCTTGATATATTCAAGGAATGAGGAAGAACAAGCCGAGCATTTAGCAGTAGTGTTGAGATTTCTAAGAGAGCATCAGTTGTATGCTAAGCTTAAAAAATGCAGTTTCTTTCAGACATAGGTACATTAATTGGGGCATGTGGTCTCCAAGGATGGCATAGCAGTGGATCCATAATATATAAGGGTTATCATGGAGTGGGCATCTCCTAGGAATGTGGATGAGTTAAGATCATTTATGGGGTTTGCAGGCTATTATAGGAGGTTCATCAGGAACTTCTACTTGATTTCATATCCTATTACGTCATTACAGAGGAAAGGTAAGAAATTTGAATGGAAAAAGTAATGTGAAACAAATTTTGAGCAGTTGAAATAATTGTTGACAAATGCTCTAGTGTTAAAGATCGCAGACCCGAAAAAAGAGTTTGTAGTGTGCACAGATGCTTGCAAGAGAGGGCTTGGCGGAGTCCTTACGCAGGAGGGACAAGTAGTATGCTACGAGTCACAAAAATTGAATGAGCATGAGAAGAACTATCTAACACATGATCTTGAGTTAGAAGCGATCATTCATGCGTTGAAGATGTGGAGGCACTATCTTCTTGGCAGGAGGTTTGTATTGATGAGTGATCACAATGGGTTGAGATATTTGTTTGACCAACCAAATCTGAATGTTAGGCAAGATAGATGGTTTTCCACGATCAGTGAGTTTGACTTTGAGATCATATACATCAAGGGAAAAGAGAACACGGTTGCAGATGCTCTTAGCAAGTGGGTATAGGTGAATCATATAGCAGCTATGAATTCTTATGGAACATACTTACAAGATCGTGTTTTACAGGCAGCTCAGTAGGATGACATGTATAGAGGGCTAATGCATAGGTTACATCAGAGTACAGGTACAGGCATAGGTAGTGGTACAAGTGCAGGGATAGGTGCACAAGATGTGGACTATCATCTATGAGCATATGGCTTGATTAGATTTAGGGAGATGATATATGTGCCAGATAGTAATGAGCTTAAGAAGATTATCTTGAGGCAGTTTCATGCGAAACCATATTCAGGTTGTCCAGGATACCAGAGGACATTGAAAACAATGAAGAAATTTTATTATTGGTTGAATCTGAAGAAATATGTGGTAGAGTTTGTGGCTAGATGTTTAGATTGTCAACAGGTAAAGGAATAGTGTAAAAATAAAGGTGGATTACTATAATTGAATGCAATTCCAGTGTGAAAATAGGAGGTCATTTCCAAAGATTTCATTACAGGTTTGTCGAGGACATCTCAACATCATGATTCCATCATGGTTGTGGTAGATAGGTTGACTAAGGTAGCACACTTCGTTCCATTGAATACTATATATTCAGCTAGTGATGTGGCACAGGTTGTTCATCAGAGATGTGTTCAGATTGCATGGTGTTCCAAATAATATTGTGTCAAACAGGGATGCAAAGTTCACTTCCAAGTTTTTGAAGGAGTTGTTTGCAGGTTTAGGTACAAAGCTAGCCTTCAGTACAACTTATCATCCGCAGACAAATGGACATACTAAGAGGGTCAACAAGATATTGGAGGACATGTTGAGGATGTATGTGATTCATCAGAAGATCATATGGGAGTAACTTATTTTGGTCGAGTTTGCTTACAACAATGATTACCATGAGTCATTGAAGATGAGTATGTTTGAGGCATTGTATGGGTGGAGTTGTAATACTCCCAAGTGATCGAGTTAACAATTTGTTGATTGGACCAAACATGTTGGCAGAAATGGAACATGAAATGCATGTAATCAAGAAGAATATAAAAGCATCAAAGGATGGGTAGAAAATTTATGCATATCATAACAATGTGTTTAAGGATTTTCAGGTTGGGGAACAGGTGTACTTGCGCATCAAGCCCAAGAAGATATCCTTGTGGATTGGGTCATGTGCCAAGTTGACACCTCAATTTTGTGGACCGTTCAAGATTCTTGAAAGGATTGGGTCAGTAGTCTATCAAATTGCATTGCCTCCGACAGTGAAAGTCTGTGATGTTTCCCATGTGTCATTGCTTAATAAGTATGTTAAATATGATGCTCATGTGATTGACTGGTCTGTATTGTAGGTGGAGCTAGAAGGAGAATTCCAGTCGAAACCACAATGTATATTGCAAAGAAAAACGTTCATGCTCCAGAACCGAGAAATCAACCAGGTTAAAGTGCAGTGGAAGCACTTTGGGCCTGATGAAGCTACATGGGAGATGGCATATCAAATGTGGGCTATGTATCCTTCCTTATTCGATGGTTGAGAGATTATTTTGGCATATTTTTTTGTATATTCTTGGTATGATGTTTTGGTATATCTCCATATGTATGTGGATGTAAATACCTCCATAAACTGTGTTATAAAGCTCCAATAAGCAGTATGGTGTCATGTTGCTATTTTTTTCATGTTGCTTTGCTTCTCAGTAGGATGATCCTTGTAAATACTGCAACGAGCTAAGTTATAAAGCTCCATGGGCAGTATTTCAACAGTCTTGTTGGTTATAGGTGTCGTTGAACACCGAGGATGGTATTCCCCCAAGGGGGAGGGTTCTGTAACAACCTTGGTGAAAATTCCATGTAATAAAGTTAATAAAGGAAAATTAATAACCACGGTCATGGGACACTTATTCCAAGTTGTTTGGAAAAAACATCCTAGTGTGGGTGTTCATTTGGTTTATTATGGCTAACGAAATTGGAAAAGGCAATGACAAAGGCTTTGGAAAGGAAAAATGGCATTTTTGGCAATTTATTTATGAAAATAAAGGAAAGTAGGAGAAAATGAAGGTGAAAGGTCATAGGTTGCATGTGAGGATTAAAATGAAGGAAAATAATGGAAAATGAAGAAAATAGAGGCCTAATTGATAAAAAAGCTTATGAGGATCAGTTGGTACCTTTTGGCTAGTGTAACCTTTTGTCAGTTCAATTTTGGAGCTCTCTCTCTATTCTCTCTCTCTCTCACTCTTAGACACTTACAGTTTTCTTGGAGCACTTCAACATTGGACCAATAAAGGAAAAGAAGGCAAAGAGGAAGCAAATATCAAGCAAGGAAGAGCAGGATCAAGCAACTACAATGGTTTTACTTGCAAGTATCGATTTGCATGTATGATTTCCTTGCTATTTTTGGCATGCATGGCTATGCATGTGTGTTCTTGGTTCTATTTCATTCATTGGCATGGGTTTTGTCAGGTGTGACAATGTTATTTAGCCTTGAATTTCCATTTCTGGATAGCCATGGTGTGATGTGGTTTTTATGTTTTGGTTGAGCTGGATTTTCATGTGGAATCAAAGCTAAGTGGGGTGGTCTCAGGATTATTCACAAGGCCTAGGAATCCTGGGATGGGATACACGGTAAAGCCTAGATGTGAACTCCTCAATTGAGCCTAGGAATCTCTTGACCAGTGACGACGGGATACTCGGTAAAGCTCAGCGGTGGTACCCTTTATTGGGCTTAGGAATCTTGGGTTGGGATACACGGTAAAGCCCAGAGGGTGGAGACCTCATAGGCCTAAAAATCCCTTGACTAGTAATGGCATGATACACGATAAATCCAAGTGGTTGAGAAGGACAAATTCCTAATGGTTTAGCTGGAGATATCCAGTGGCATCCATGCTTGTTTATGGCCTAGTGATCCAGTGAGGATTGCGGTAAAGCCTGGTTTTATTGATGAGGGTGAGGTGTTTTAGTATCAGGAAACCCTGGTTGGTTTTAAGTACCACATTCATGCTTTGAACATGGCACGGGGGTGATTGGTTGAAGATATGGTCGGGTGGAATGTGGTAGTCCCATACCGAGTTGGATGCTGCATTCATCAATAAGGGTTTATCCTCCTTGGTATTTTATGTGCAAATGTATTAGTTTATATGTGGATTCTATGGTTGTTGTATCCTTATTATTTTTATTGGTAATATTCTCATTATGAGCATGTTTTATGATAGTGAAGATATATGGATCTCGTCATGTTTTGATTTGTAAATGGATGAATAATGAATATATGACCTAATAGATGATAATGCAACTAATGATATAAGGCAGCAATGCTTCTTAGTGATTCTCAGATAAGTATGAGACCCCTATTCTCATATATATTTTTCAAACCTATATAATGCATATTTGTGACATATTTGACGAAATTCCTCTCATGGCTAGTAGGGGTCTAGTTAAGTCCTTGTTCAAGTAATTACATTTGTATCATTATTCCCCATTTATCTTTCATACCTAGAAGTGTCATGGAGTTCTTTGCAGTGACTTGGGTCCTAGCCCTGAAATTTATCCTTAAATCCTATAGTCGTTGGCACAGCACTGGCAGAAAAAGGTTGTAATCGCACTCATGCAGGTTCATGGGAGCGATTCAGGCTCTCAGTCGCTTGGTGGGCTTGGAAAGGGAGCGACTGGGGGATTAATGCAGCAAAAATTTAGTTTGTCTCAGAGGCTAGTCACCTGGAAGGTTTGGATGGCTCCTTGGGGTTCTGTTGCAAGTGTAGAAAGTTTGCGTTGTTGTGTTCTATCGGTTCCACTTCCTTAATTGACACATAGGGAGTTGAATCATATCATAGTAACTCTTTGTCACGTGTTTACCCCGGTTGGCCAATTACTTGGGTATAAGTGGGAGGAGGGTGTTATAGTTTCTATTTTGATTGACCTTAGATCTAATTATAGTTATGTTAACCCTGACTTGGTGTATAAGTGTGGTTTGAATAAATAAGTACACGCAGAATCTTGGTTAGTGCAGTTAGCTACAGGTACAAAGAAAAGAGTTCATTATTGGGTCAGAGCTTGTGCATTTGAGTTGAATGGTATGCCTACATCAGCGCATATGAATGTGCTTCCGTTGGGATCATACAATATGTTTTTGGGTATGGACTAATTGTATCTTCATAGGACAAAGGTGGATTGTTATGACAAGTTTATTGAGTGTTTGGATGACAATGGGGAACATAGAATCTTGCACGGTAAGAATAGGGCAACATCAACTAGAATGGTGACAAATATGTGTGAAAATTTCTAAATTCAACAATACAAAAATCCTACTGCAGTATCTTGATTTATTTCTCCTACTTTTGTTTTAGTTATACAAGTTATTTTCAGAAAATATTCATAAAATACCGAAGTAAACACAACTAACAGCCTACACACATACATATCATTTACTGAATATTATGCTCATTCGACAAAGTGACACACATATTTTTTGAACAATTGTCCCCGGAAAAACCCAATGCGAGAAAACCAGTGCAGTAGATATGAGGGTTTATTATTATTAAGTAGAATCTGAGTACAACAAATTTTGGCACCTTACTGGTTAACCCAATAAAGAAAATAAGATCTGCAACAATACCTGTTGTTCTGGAGACTAAAGACTGGATTGACTCACACCCTCAAACAGGATTTACAAAACTCAGCCTTGTTTTGCCTCTAGAAACCCCAACGCTACCCTGAAGCTACCTGCGTCACCCCTGCTAGCCTCTCTGTGCTCCTACATTGCTTAGAAGGGGGCTGTGTAACCCCAGACTGGGTGACGCAGTCCTTAAACTGACCTGGATGGCCTCCTGAAGCTCCAGCGCTGCCTTTTATGGACCTCTGTAGTGGCTGAAACCCTCTACATTTCGCAACTACTGCGTAGCTTCAATTTCCTCTCTGCTGCTGTTGATTGTTATTCCTCTGCCTCTTGCTTACTCTTGGCTCCGGGATCATATCGTCCCCTTAGCCAATACTACTCCTCGCTGCAGCTAAAACTCTTCTAGAAATTCTTAGCAAACCGGCCCTATAATTCCAGCTTAATCTCAGTGCTCTGCCTCCGTGTTTATGTCTCCAACTAACCCCCAAGCCTTTCTCATATACTTTTTCGTTGACACATCAACGACCGTGATTTAATCTCTTATCGACGACTAATATTAAAATACTACTTGATCCGCATCACTTAAAACATTTCATCACACGTGTTTAATTAATTCACTTTAATTTTTCTAATTCCCTAAGTTAGACTTAGGGTCCTGTTGAAGCCTCGAAAATCGCTGCTACAACATTGGGGGATAACCACCCGGTCCGGACTTTAATACAGCTCCTATTCCGTTTATGATAGTGGCTCCGACTGGTTTAACTAGGTCCAGTTACCTTTTCCCTATCGCTATTGGTTTACATTGTATCGTTAACTACCAATAGACAGGGATATCAGATCAGTTCTTCTTGCTGATCAGGCAAGAGAATGACCCTTAAGCTGATTTGGGTTCAGCCAAACCACAACTAAGATTTTTCCTCTTCGAGAAGAGGACTTAAAAGAATGTAAATTTAATCTAATTGCAAACTTATTCTATAATGCAAGCAAAAAGAAACTAATCTAAATCCTATCTCAATCAGGTAGATGAAAATCTAACCCAACTAAGAGCAAGATAATTAAGTAATGAGGAAAAAAATATATGCGGTTTAAATTACCAATTAACTATGAAGAAATTCAAGCAACTCCCACATTTGTAGCTAAAGATTATTGAACATTTGACTAAAATAATAAATGTCGCCATTAAAATTTACCAAATGATGGCAGTTGCATATCAATTGTTCGTAAATTAAAACAATAACATATGGAAAAATTCACAACGCATTGCTATTTAATAAATCGGTCTACTATTTAATAAATCAGTTTTATAAGACAGATTGGTAAGTAATGGTTACTCGGAAATCAGAGTGTAATTCATAAGAGCAGAGATACATAACAATTTGAGACAAATTATCCATATCAACAAAACATGAATAAAATGAAACAACAATTTTATTAACATAAAAATGAAACTGGTATTTGATACAGAAATGCCAAAAATATTAGTTAATTGAATCTGTTTCTCTGATCCTGGTCTCTAACAGTACTTCACATTACTTGAATTTCTGCTTTTAAGACTAGAGCTGCAGAAATGCAAACTCTGCCCATTATGCATAATTCAAGACATAAAGAAAAACCCTCAATAATGTTCATATATGAAATTCTCTCCTCCCCATCTACAACTCTAAATTCCTATTACATAAATGCTTTTAGAAGTCTGGAATTGTAGAGGAGAGCAACTCCTTTTACATTTTGCAAACTGCAATTTATAATCCTTCCAAAAGTATTTTTAGAAGAGAGTTTGTTGAAGAAAAATCTGCCCAATCCAATTTTATTTGCTCAAAAATTTCAATCTTTAGTTGCTGGAGCTTTTTCATTGATTGAGATATTTTTCTCCATATCCCTTCTATTGTTTTTCCTGTAAAAAAGAAATTAAAATGAATTAAGATGCAACAATAAAATCAAAATATTATCTCTAACATTAAAACAAATCCAATCAAATTTTATTTAAATAAATAAATAAAAAGGAAATTTGAGCTTCTTATTGATGCTCATAACGATTTTAATTAACCAAAGATAATATTGATGCATGAATCTACAATTAGAAGAAGCTTGGGCAAATGAAAATGAAGAAAACAAAACTCAAAAAATTGATTTTATTTTAGAAATTCGGAGCTAAGTCTTGCCTAATTTTGGCCAATAAATAATCAAAATTTTGTTATCAAAACCTCACCGAAATGTTCTACAAGGTTTTTTGTCTTTCAATGAGCAAGTCACGAGCCTCATTGATAGTATAACTTCAATCTATAAACTGGAATTGATAAATCAAATCAAAGCCTTAAATCTGGAAATTCTGTTTGCTGGGCTAAAAATCAGAATTTTTAATTAGAAATTTAATCCTAAATTAGATTCTAATTATCTAATAATCAATTCTAAATTAATTATTAACTAACAATTAATTCAGTTACAAAATTAAATTAATATACAAATGATTTGAAAACGTTAATTTAAATATGATTAATATTATAGTTTAAATCATATTAAAATTATAATAAATATTATAATTATAATATAATTATTATAATATAAAAAATATAAAAATTAATTTACAAACCATTCGAATCAATCCAAACCTAAAACCCATAAAACAAACCATTGAAATCAATTTAAACCCATTAATTCATCCACGTGAGATTATGGAGGGATATGGTGAGTGGAGCAGGAGGTGGAGATACGGGAGGCATAAGGGATGAAACAAAAAAAGAAAAAAAACAAACTTTATATTAAAAAAAATTTAACACATCGCATATCGCAAGAACCTTGGATCAGGGTTTTTTAGATGTGTATGTTCTATAAATTGCGATGGATCGGGGGTGCGGGGAGTGCGATCTGCGCGATTTAAATGGATGCGAAATTTAAATCTACCCCGTCTACGTAGTTACGGGAGTGCGTGCGTCTGCGTGAGATAAATTTGCGTCTGCGTCTGCCGGCAGTCGGAAAAATAAAATAAAATAATTTATTTATTTTAATTTTTTTCTTATATATTTTTTAATATTAAGTTTCTAAACTATTTCTCACGAAAAATAAATAAAAAAAAATAAAAATATTTTTTAATTTACAACGGACACCGATAAATAAATGGGGCACCCCAAGGTACCATTTTTAGCTTGATTGACTAAATAGTAAGTATAAAAACAAGCGTCGATGGGAAGCTTATTAAAAATCGATTTTAACAAAGCAATCAAAACAAGAATACAAAGAAAATGAAAAATTAACAATCGTGTAGGATAATCAAAATAAAATAAAAATCCTAAAAGGCATTTAGCCAAAAATTTATAGAAAGGGTCCCCATTATTTGAAGTGAACAAGTCAAAAATGGGGGGGGGTTGTGTTTTATAACAACAATGGCGACACACGGGAGAAGAACCAGTTATCTCTGTTTGATATGAATAAGATTTTTCTAAAATCAAACTAAAACTAATTTAAAGAAGAGAGAATTATGTTTGAAATGATTGACTAGGTTCATTAGTATGAATAAAAGCAAGAATCATCTAACTGTAATTTTTCTTAAAATTCCTCATAAATTAAAATATTTCAAAACTCTATATCAGTCCTTAATTAGTTGTAGAGATAAAGCAGGGGTCACTTTACAGCTTAGCTTTTAAAATATACTCATTTGTCACAGGTAGAGCCACTGTTTCTAGTTGTAGAGATAAAGCAGGGGTCACTTTACAACTTAGCTTTTTTTAAAATATACTCATTTGTCACAGGTAGAGCCACTGTTGCCAGCAAACATCTATAGTCTCGACAGGGTTACCTTTTAATCACCAATGATTCAGAATCCCATCTCTTTAAGAATTATTGACCTAGAGATAAATCCATTTATATTATTATTATTATTATTATTATTATTATTTTAAATATTATAAATCTTAAAAGTCATTGTCCTGGTTTGGTAGCCAGATAGTTGACAATGCCATTCACTGGTTATAATTGGACTGAACAAGCTGGCTCGTGATGAGACCCCTTGTCTTATAATTGTTTGCAATCATAAGCCATTACCCTGGTTTGTTTGGCAGTGTTGGTAATGTCAGCCTATTTTTCCCCTATGATCATGGTTAAGCAGGCTCATGATGAGACCTCTTATCTTTTAAGTTTAAATATATCTCTGGATTATACTCTAGAAAAATAAGACTCTTTGGGACAAGGAGAATCATTGACTCCTTAAGAGTTAAGAATGACAATTTTAGAGTTAAAAGGTGCTTTGCTGTAAAGTGTCTTTACTTGGTTAAAAATAAATTTTCTTGACTGATAATAGAACTTTGAAAGATCTTAATAAAATATTGAAATCTCAAAATGATTACAATTTTGATGAAAAAGAAATTTCTCCAGATTTTATGATACTTTGTCAACTTCTCTAAATCGGTAATCTCTTCCTTAAGTATGTCTACCTTTATAATAAGAAAATCAAACTTTACTAAGAGATTTAAGAAAAAGTTAATAGATGACTATTAACAATTTTTTCTCCGTGTATGCCAACCATAGTTAGGTAATAAGAAGGCCTTCCATATAAATCATGGAAAATTCACCAAAATCAAAACTGAAAACCAAAGGAAAAAGAATTCTTATGCTAAAATGAGAAAGAAATCAACAAAAATTAAAGATGAAGAAAATTTAAAAATGGAAAGGAAAATCCAAGTTTCGCAAGATAAACTCAAACAATAATGTTTATACTAATGTCTCAACAATATGAAGAAAGAAAATAATCGTGTAATCAATCCTTCTTATGTCGAGATTTAGAAAATTCATACCTTGCATGGTTGTAAGTGTTTTAGGCTTTTTAGATAGCAGTGACGATAAAATTCAACCACAATGAATACTTTCTGTCTGATATCAATATTTTTTGTTTCCAAGCATCATCTTAATCATTTTCTAATAAAAAGGAATGCTTAAAAAAAAACAGATTAAAGGTTCAGAAACTTCCTAGCGTAGCTGTTTCAACGAGGATTATCGTTGCTTCTTGAAATTAAGCCAGGAGAAGAGTATGGACTTCGAAAATATGATCTGGCGGAAGATTGGAAGCTTTTATGAAGAGCTGCAAAACAGATTTATATATCACCAAAATCAAAACTGAAACTAAAGTAACGAAATGGAAATCAATGAAAGTGGGTACATGAATCTTACCATTGGATAATTGCTTTTGATCTTACCTGAAAGGTATCAGTTTCTCCAAACTAGCTGACTTCTTATTTTAATTAACATTAAAAACTTGAAGAAGTCAAACTAACCAAAATTCTATAACCCAAAAATCATTATTTATTTTATTTACACTAAAGCAAGCAGTAAAATGTAAAAATGGAATGCTTAGTGCTCAAGGGAATTGAAATTAAAAGAAATGCATCAAAAATGAAAATGTGAATTTGCAGTAACGAATGTTTCTCAAAATATTATAAGTTTCATATAAACTCCATGATTTTATAAATTGTCCAGAATCAAGACCAAATCCAAAATAATAAATTAAAATATGAAAATAGAGATGTCTTGAATTCCTTTTTAATTATGGAATTATATATTTAAAACTGAAATACATGAAAAATCGGAATGATTTGAATATACTACAAATTGTTCATTATTTGCTTTCTTACCATAGTGGTTACCCAAGCTTGCTTTTAAAATAACACATCGCCATATTGGATGATTCGCATCACATGTTTCTTCATCATGCAAGATTTCACCTTTGTTGCTATGCCATATATCGATTAAATGTTAATGACTCAGAGACATGCATTGAAAAATATCACACCGGAGATTGCAATGGCATATGAGTGAGGTAATACATCAAAGATCTTTTATGACCAATTTTTTATCAAAACTGCTAAGAGCTACTTCCGATGAAATCTTATGATATTGTTTTTAATTTCGATTGGGTTTCCCAAATGAATAAAAACAAAGTTAAAGAATGATCAAATTCTAATGAATCTCAAATAAAATTTCCTTGATCTTGTTGCAAATTTTGAAATGGGTTTGCTGCTTACTTCAAGTTTTGAAAACAAATGAAAACCTGCAAACAAAATAGAAAAAGTATCAAAAATAAACTAAAGAAAAGATAAACTAATAATAGATGAAAATGAACTTGTAAATGCATACCTGGAAGGAAATTGTCTGTAGATTTTACCTCATGAATCTTCAAATTATTCCTTCGATTTATCAAAATTTTGACTTTGTTCAAAATCATCTCATCATTTATTCTAAGTCAGGGTGAGCAATCAGCCTAAATAAAATCTGCTTGTTCATGTTCAGGAAATATAAAATTTACCAGAAATAAATATGAATTTATGCTTCCTTTTTGAATTGCAACAACAATTTATTACCTCTGCACATTCCGAATTAACTTGAGAAAAATATGTATTGTTATAGTGATTGTTCAATAATGCCTTTAGTAAATGAATATGATGCATATTGCAGCATCAAATAATAAACGAAAGGTTTGAATGGGATAAAGCCACTAAGTGTGAAAAAAATGTCAAAACAGATTTGAATGTGTGCACACAGCAAAATGGACATCCTAAAAGTCGGCTTAATAAATTTCGAGGAAGATAGTATGAACTTCATATGATTACCACGAAAGGTTAGACTGACTAATAATGATTGAGTCAGAATTAAGCTTATCATAGACAGTCATACATTTCATGGGATAATGAGATCATGAAGCTTTTATATCCTCAAAACCTTTATCATATAAATTTCAAAAGAAAATCTTAGAAGGAAATCATAAAATTAAGAAAAGTGGCTTTGAGGTGATTGATGCCAAGTGCAACCTTAATTGAATTTAATCAAGACATTATTCAAAATAGACAGAGTAGAGGTATTGTTGTAAGAAATTTAAAAAGGAAAGCAAGAATTAAAATTTTCTGATTGGGAGAAAATGTTTTCACTGAACATGTATGAAAATGGTTGATTGCTTTGTTTTATTTTTAATCTACAGAACTGTTGAAAATAAATTAACTACATTAACTCTACTCCTATTCTAACCATATTCTTGAAAAATGACTAGGTATAGTCATATTTCCAATGTAACCATTTTCTCATTTTAATCCCTGCATGTATGTACAATTCAAATGTTAGTAATAAAAATACAAATCTAATTGAACTAAGAAAATTAAACCTAAAATCAGAATGTACAACTATTGTTAGAAGCTTATCTAAAATCTCCTTCTCATGAAGTTTTCTTTCCAATTGAATACCAATTGGATCATAGAAATCTGGATGGATTTCTATTAAAAATTGGGAAATGTTCAAAAGAGGAGATGAAAGGCCAGATCGTGAATATGATCTTTTAGATTCAAAGGCCTGGAAGAAACTGTTAGTGTTATGTGTAAATGTTAAGCTATTGGCAATCTTCCATGAAGGAAAAATTTCCAAATATTTTTCAAATGAATCGATGAAAAATGGATGGAAATCTTTCAAATGAAATGGAAAATTATTAATTAAATTGGATTGCTGGCGTACTTCTAAAAATACATTCTCTTGTTGATATTGCCTTTGAGAAGATAGAAGCTTTTGATAAAACATTAGTATTGATTGAAATTGAAATTGAAATAGCTTTTGATGCTCTTGATTATAATATAAAATTTCAATTTTCCAACAGGGCAATGCATCAATTGAATGTTTGATAGTAAAGTGCTCAATATGCCAGCGTAATGTATCAAAAATCTGAAAAATAAAATCTGAAAATAAATCTGATTTAATACAAAATAAGTGAGGAAACAAAAATAAAATGAAATCACTATTAGTACAACTAATGTTACAGCACAATTGGGATCGTTTTGAAATAATTTCTTTTTCACAAGGATTGGCCAGAATTATGGAATTTGAGTAATTTTGAATTCCAACTTGTGAATTAGAAAGAGATTTATGATTATGAACATGAATGAAAGCTTGATCATGATATGAATCATAAATTGGAATATTTTCTTGAATAGTGAAATCATGAAGATGATTATCTGCTTTAAAATGAGGATTAGTTGAAATAATTTCTAAATTGAAGTGTTCCTCATTCCCAGATGTTATTTGAATTTTCTTATGAGAATTCTCTTGAGAAAAATAGAAATCAACATCTTCTATGTCAGAGTAATTATCATAAATGACTTCACAAGATTCTTTAGAATTCCCTTCAATCTCATCCAATATATCGAAACAAGGAGGAACAAGAATTTCATGTTCATTAATGGCAAAATAATGATCATTAATTGCTTCTCTATCTTGATAAAAATTTAATGGTAATTCATTTAGATCAGCCTCTGTATTTTCTGAAATATCATTAACACCAAGAGGGGAAAAATTACCATCATTAAAAATATCAGGATAAAGGGAAAAATGTGAATCTGAAATAATGCATTTAAAAATGTTTCGGTTTGAGAACTCTTGTGCATTGTGATCATTGTAAATTTCAGATTCTAAATTATTCCTTTGCATACTCATGCTATTTTGAAGAATATTGCTTTGCTGCTCTGATTTCAACATTTGCTCATCATGAAAAGATTCAGAAATTTGTATAACAGTTTGCATGCTATTATTTACTTTGATTGTTGCTTGCACTTGCTGATTTGCAATCTGATTTTCTGAATTTAATAGAGAGTAAATTTCTGATTGCAATGCAGTTCTTTCTCCAAAATTGCTGTTGTCTTCTTGCATTTGATTAGAAATATTTTCCAAGCTTTGTGAAACCTCTTCATCACAATTTATTTGCACACCCAAATTGGGTTTCACATCTATATTGGAAGGGGATGGAACAAAGCTTGAACTAATTCCATATGGATCGGGAATAGGAGGAAGAGAATAATTATGTTCAAACCAATCTAATGATTCTTCTTTCATAGGTTCATCTTCGACATTAAATTTTAAACAATTCAAATGAAATCGAATATTAAAATCTCTAACAGACTCATTTTCATTTCGTAGATATTCAATTTCATCACATAACTGATCATAATCATAGTGGTCAAATTTACAAACGAAAATTGTAACAAATTGATCCCAACTGTGAATTGAGGCAACCGGAAGAGTTCTACACCAGTTTCTGGCTTTTGCCGCAAATGTGAGAGTAAAAATTCTGCATAAAATGCCTTCATCAATTCCTTGAAAATCATAATTTGAAACATTTTGAATAAATTGAAGGACATGATTAAAAGCAGAAGAATTTCTCTCACCATTAAACTTTACCTGAGACAAGAGTCTTACCACTTCGGGAGGAGTATTGGAAGATGCACGTCCATGGATACAACTCCAAATTGGAAGTTTAAGAGGAGCCATCATGATTAAATAAAATGTTAAAATTGAAAAGACTCCAACAAACAACAAGTTTCAGGCCCTCCTTCTAGCGCCAAAAATGTTGAAGCCTCGAAAATTGCTGCTACAACATTGGGGGATAACCACCCGGTCCGGACCTTAATACAACTCCTTTTCCGTTTATGATAGTGGCTCCGACTGGTTTAACTAGGTCCAGTTACCTTTTCCCTATCGCTATTGGTTTATGATGTTTCCTTAAATACCAATAGACAGGGATATCAGATCAATTCTTCTTGCTGATTAGGCAAGAGAATGACCCTTAAGCTGATTTGGGTTCAGCCAAACCACAACTAAGATTTTGCCTCTTTGAGAAGAGGACTTAAAAGAATGTAAATTTAATCTAATTGCAAACTTATTCTATAATGCAAGCAAAAAGAAACTAATCTAAATCCTATCTCAATCGGGTAGATGAAAATCTAACCCAATTAAGAGCAAGATAATTAAGTGATGAGAATTAAAATATGTCTGGCTTTTAATTAATGTCAAACTAACGAAGAAATTCAATTAGCTCACATTTGTGAGTACCAAAACACATTCTATTGAGACCATTTGACTAAAATAATAAATCAACAACACTCCGAAAGAAATTCACAAAAATGATATTGATTATCATATCAGTCAAACTAATAATTAAACAATAACATGTGGAAGAAATTCACAACACATTACTATTTAATAAATCAGTGTTATAAGACAGATTTCTGAGTAATGGTTACTCAGAAATCAAAGTTTAATTCATAAGAGCAGAGATACTTAACAATTTGAGACAAATTATCCATATCAACAAAAATGCCAAAACATGAATAAAATGAAACAACAATTTTATTAAAATAAAAATGAAACTGGTATTTGATACAGAAATGCCAAAAATACCATTTAATTGAATCCGCTTCTCTGATCCTGGTCTCTAACAGTACTTTACATTACTTGAATTTCTGCTTTCAAGACTAGAGCTGCAGAAATGCAAACTCTGCTCATCATGCATAATTCAAGACATAAAGAAAAACCCTCAATAATTTTCAGATCTGAAATTTTTCTCTCCTCCCCATCTACAACTCTAAATTCCTATTACATAAATGCTTTTAGAAGTCTGGAATTGCAGAGGAGAGCCCCCCTTGTTTACATTTTGCAATCTGCAATTTATAATTCTCCCAAAAGTATTTTTAGAAGAGAGTTTGTTTGAAGAAAAATCTACCCAATCCAACTTTAATTGCTCAAAAATTCCAATCTTTAATTGCTGGAGTCTTCTCATTGATTGAAATCTTTTTCCTCAATATCCCTTCTATTGTTTTTCCTGCAAAAAGAAATTAAAAATCATTTAAGAAGCAACAATAAAATCCAAATATTATTTATATCATTAAAACAAATCCAATCAAATTCTATTTAAATAAATAAAAAGGAAATTTGAGCTTCTTATTGATACTCATAACGATCTTAATTAACCAAGGATAATATTGATGCATAAATATGCAATTAGAAGAGGCTAGGCAATTGAAAATGAAGAAAACAAAACTCAGAAAATTGATTTTATTTTTAGAAATTCGGAGCTTGATCTTCTGCCTGATTTTTGACCCAATAAATCATCAAATCTGTTAGTGAAACCTCCTCAGAAATGTTCTCCTTGATTTTATCTTTCCAATGAGCCATCATGGGCCTCATTTGGTCAAGTATAACTCAATCTATGAGCTTCCAAAGTTAATGAGTCAAATCTGGCATAAATCTGGAAATTCTGTTTGCTGGGCTAAAAATCAGAATTTTTAATTAGAAATTTAATCCTAAATTAGATTCTAATTATCTAATAATTAATTCTAAATTAATTATTAACTAACTAACAATTAATTCAGTTACAAAATTAAATTAATATACAAATGATTTGAAAACGTTAATTTAAATATGATTAATATTATAGTTCAAATTATATTAAAATTATAATAAATATTATAATTATAATATAATTATTATAATATAAAAAATATAAAATTAATTTAAAAACCATTGGAATCAATCCAAACCTAAAACCCATAAAACAAACCATTGAAATCAATCTAAACCCATTAATTCATCCACGTGAGATTATGGAGGGATATGGTGAGGTGAGGGTGACGTGAGGGTGAGTGAGGTGGAGATATAGGAGGCATAAGGGATGAAACAAAAAAAAAGAAAAAAAAAACAAACTTTATATTAAAATTTTTTTTTAACACATCACATATCGCAAGATCCTTGGATCAGGATTTTTTAAATGTGCATGTTCTAAAAATTGGGATGGATCCAAAATTAAGATATTGCGATATCGCGATATGCGATGGATCCAAAATTGTGAAATTGCGATCTTACGATATGCGATGGATCCGAAATTTGCGATCTGCAATCAATCCGAAATTTGCGATCTGCGATCTGCGACGGATTTGAATTTGCGATTTGTGATCTGCGATGGATCTGAAATTTGCGATCTGCGATCTGTGACGAATCTGAAATTTGCGATCTACGATCTGCGACGGATCCGATGATGTAATAATTTTTTTTTTTTTTGGTTTTATTTTAATGATGTTTAGTTTAGCTATGAAATTTTCTAAGCTACAGCCACTCCGAAAAAGAATAAAAAAAAATAGCATTTTTAACCCAGACTAGAAAAATGATGGTACTTCAAAGGAGTACCATTTTTAAACCAGTTGACGAAATGAGGTGAAACAAGCGTCAATGGGAGGCTTATAAAAAATCGATTCAATCAAAACAAGAATCCAAAGAAAATGAAAAATTAACAAAAGCGTAGGATAATCATTAAAATAAAATCCTAAAAGGTGCTTAGCCAAAAATTTATAAAAAGGGTCCCCATTATTTGAAGTGAACAAGTCAAAAATGGGGGGGTTGTGTTTTACCACAACACTTCCCTAGGTTGACAATTTATGTAGCACTTGATTGTTTGAATTAATAAGCAATTAAAGTGACCAACATTTTGGCACCGTTTCCAGGGAAGGTAATTATAAGTTTCAAAAGCATTGATGTTTTTCTTTCAGATGTGCAGATTGCATGAGAGGACGCGGAGCCCATAAGAAAACTAACCCTACAGGTGGCAAGGGCAAAGGAAGGGGAGGAAGAAAGACCTTTATTGATGAGATCGTATCAAAAGCTGAATCTTCTCAGAGGCTAAGCTCTCGAAGGCCAAAGCCTCAACATTCCCTCAATCGAACTACGAAATAGAAGAAATTGTGAGCCCTAAAAACATTGAGGAGCTAGCAGAAAATGTTGAAGAACCAGTGGGAAACATTGAAGAGCCAGTAGAAAGTGTTGAAGAGCCAGCTAGAAAACGTTGAAGAACTAGTAGAAAACATTGAGGAGCCAGTAGAAAACATTGAGGATCTAGCAAGTGCAGTAGGAGATCAAGCAATGGAGGGGAACAATGAAGGATTCTTTGGCGAAGGACAAGTAGATCCTGAAGGATAAGGAAAAGATGATAATTCTCTCTCTACCTTGGGGTTCCCTATTGGTGATCTCCCTAGAGGAGCAACCCCCATGAAGAATATCCCACTTTCAGCTTTACCTAACTTTCATGGTTTATCTTCTAAAGATCCTGATGAATTTCTTTTCGAGTTTGATATATTATGCAGGAGTTACGATTGCATTAGAAATTCCCAAAAGTTGAAGCTATTTCCAGCAACATTAAAAGGAAATTCACTAAGGTGGTTCATGAGTCTTGGAGGCCATGTAATCACAACTTGGGATCAGATAAAACATAAATTTCTGCTCAAATATCAAGACTACTGCCAGATGAGAGAAAAAAGAAAGGAACTATATAAGATGGTATAGAAGGAGGATGAAAATCTGGAGGACTTTGTGGAAAGACTACAATATAATTTGCAGAGATCCAATCATCCCGATGTAAGTAAAGATATTCTTAAAACAATATTATTAAAAGGAGTAAGGGATGACTGTCTAGATATGCTAAATATGCTTGGTAAAGGGGACATATCTAAAGAATCATATGATTAAATTGTTGACCTTTGTAAAAGATGTTCAAGAGGAGTTGCAAGAAACAGGTCAAACAGTAGGGATACCACATATTCAAGAGTTGAAAAATCAGCCAGTGGAGGAGAAACAAGAGCTGAAATAGGTAATTTACATGAGGAATTTAAAACTAAAATGTTAATTTCTTTTGCTTTACAGATTGACACCTTGCAGGTTAAGAAGAAACAAGCCGAAGCATAAGTGTCTTTGTCTGTCTTTTGCCCCAAATGCAGAGATAAACACCCACTAAGGGAATTCCCATTGGAAAAGGTGCCAATTGCACCCTTTGTGAGAAGGATCATGAAACACAACAATGCCCTTCTTTACTAGGAATAAAAGCAGCATTGCAACCAAATAAAGAAGAAGCTGAAGCAGTCTATCTATTGACACAGAGAAGGTAATGGCAACCGTGAGGACAAGGTATGAACTCTAATATGCCATTTACATCTTCTAATTGTTGGAACAATTATCCTTGTTTTAGTCAGGAAAATTACCCTCCCTTTAATCAAATGCAATACCTACCCTTCAATCAAATGAATTACCCACCCATGCAACAAACAAACCTCCCTTTGTAGACCCAACAATGTGGACTCCTTGGCCTCCACAACAACAATATTACTTTCAACCAATGGAATCCAAATTGGAGGGGTCAACAACTCCCATTTCCAAATCAATTTCCTCAATTTCAGCAACCACTCCCTCTACCATCAGGTGCTCCACCGAATAATAAAATGATGAGACCCAAGGTACCTATAAAACCAAACCCTAACCCCAATAATAAAGTTGTGCAAGTTACTGATATTCAGAACCATCCTATACTTCCTTTTTTCCCTACACAATGCCATGATATTCAATTACGATTTGGAAAAATAGTTGAACCCATTATTGATGACGTTACCTCTTCTGATTCTGATAAGGAAGAGATAGAAAAACGTGACTCACATGAAGAGGTACCACCACCCTCTAATAAGGGTACTAGAACAGCAGAACCACCATTCCCTGAGCATTTAGCTTTAACTAGAACGCCTGAGCCACCTGCTTTCAATCTTCTAGGGGAATTACAGAACCTTTATGTTAAAATTCCAACAAAACCTTTATGTTAAAATTCCACTCTTACAGGCACTGAGAGATGTACCAATTTATGCCAGAACTATGAGAGATATTTGTGTTAAGAAACTTGGTAGGAAAGCTAAAGATCCTCTTACAGTTCATGTTATGGGTGATCTATCTGCATTAATGTCCGATAAAGCTCCCCTAGTTAAATATGGTGATCTCGGCCATCCTACTGTCATAGTGCAAATTGGAAAAACAATAATTCCTTGAGTTTTGGTAGATTTAGGTGCTGCTATAAATATTATGACCCTTGAAACTTCACAATTGTTACAGCTGAAGAACGTAATCATAGATACACCAACCATTCTAGAGTTATCTCACCGTTCTACAATCAAACCGGAAGGAGTTATTGAATACCTAATCATCTCAGTTGAATCTTGGAATTACCCAGCTGACTTTGTGGTGTTACAAAATAAAAAAAAAGTTGGGGGTACATCCTCTAATTTTGGGAAGGCCCTGGTTAGCCACAGCCGATGCCTTTATCAACTGTAGATCGGGTTCAATGACAATTTCCAATGGATATGAAACTAAGTAGCTTACTCTCTACCCTCATGCTACACCCATGATTAATAATGATAATTCTGTATGGATGGAATATGATGATCATGTTACTCAACCTATTTTGACTGTCGGACAAGCTTTAAGCCTTAAAGATACCACTGAGGATGAGGTAACTAATAATTTTATTTGTGAACCCTCCTCTGTGATTCCAGAAACACATAATCAGTTGGCTGTAATTTTGAAATCAGATACCCAGGAAAAGCTTAAACCTGAAGATCTTCCTCAAACATCAACCACCATCTCTTCTAAAAGTATACCAGTAGAAATTGAACCTGGCAAAACACTGAACATAAACCCCAACTTGACAATTGTTGAAACACATCAATTAATGAAGTTACTTCTTGAAAATAAAGAAGCATTCACATGGGACTATACACATATGAATGGAATCCATCCTGAATTATGTACTCATCGTATCTATATCAAGGAAGGTTTTCGACCAATCTGTCAACCTCAATGACGAATGAACCCTAATTTAGGGGAAATTGTTAAAGAGGAACTTCAAAAATTGCTTAATGTGGGGTTTATATATCCTATATCTAACAGTGAATGGGTTTCCCCGTTGGTAATAGTTCCTAAGAAAAACAGGAAATGGAGAGTGTGTGTAGATTATAGAGCCTTAAATAAAGCCACTCAAAAAGATCACTTTCCTTTACAATTCATTGATCAGGTATTAGATAGCTTGTCAGGGAAGAAATTCTTCTCCTTTTTAGATGGGTTTAGTGGGTATAATCAGATCAAAATTGCACCCCAAGACCAAGATAAGACCACTTTTCAGAATACAAGTCATTCAGAACCTTCCTATTCCTCGAACACAAACAGATGTGAGAAGTTTCTTAGGACATGCAGGATATTACAGGAGATTTATTAAAAAAATTTCCAAAATAGCTTCTCCTTTGTTTGTGTTACTTGTGAAAAATGCTGAATTCAAGTGGACTAATCTTAGCCAGGAACCATTTGTTAAACTCAAGCATCAACTATCTACATCCCCTATTTTAAGGGGACCTAATTGGGCACTTCCCTTTCATATATCTTCTGATGCTTCGAATACTGCAATTGGAGTTGTCTTGGGACAAGAGGAAAACCATCTTCCTTATGATATCTACTTCATTTGAAAGAATATGACTCCTCCTGAGCTTAATTACACAGTTACCAAAAAGGAATTTTTAGCAGTAATTTATGCTATTAATATATTTCGACATTACATTACTGGTTACTCTACTTTTCTCCATACCGACCACTCAGATATTAAGTATTTAATGAACAAATCTGTCACAAATGCTCGAGTCACCAGATGGTTATTGTTATTACAAGAATTTGATATTACAATTGTAGATCGACTAGGAAAAGAAAATGTAGTTTCTGATTTCCTTTCTCGGTTAAAAGTTGATTATAATAATCCAGTAGATGATTCCTTTCCTGATGAATATTTATTTGCAGTATCTGCTCACTCACCAGGTTATGCAGACATTGCCAATTATCTGGTTGCACGGAAGTTACCATCACACCTATCCCATCGAGAGAAAAGAAAAATCATTCAACAAAGTGCTCGATATAGCTAGATAAGTGGGTGTCGTTTCTACACAGGACTTGATCATGAAATTCGAAGATGCATTAGAGAAGATGAGGCTTATGATTTACTAAAAGTTTGTCATGATGGCCCTTGTGGAGGGCATTTTGCTAATAAGAGAACGACACATAAAATTCTTAGGATGGGTTATTATTGGCCCTCACTCTTTAAAGATGCAAAGAAATACGTCCGGGCTTGTGATAGCTGTCAGAGAATGGGTCAACCTAATCATAGAGATGAAATGCCATTAAACCCCCAGGTAATACTTGAACCATTTGAAAGATGGGCCTTAGACTTTGTAGGACCCATTAATCCTCCATCCAACCAAAGAGTTTATATATTGGTCTGCACAGATTATATGAATAAATGGGTGGAGGCTAAAGCACTCCTTAGAGCTAATGAAGAAGATGTCCTAGCTTTCCTATTTGAAGAGATCTTTGTTATATTTGGAGTGCCTAGAGGGCTAGTTACATATGGTGGACCTCCTTTCACTTCTCATGGCTTTAAAGCCACCCTTCGGAAATATCATATTCATCATAGAATGACTACACCATACCACCCCCAAGTCAATGGGTAGCTGGAAAGTACAAACAAAGTAATAGAAGCCATTATAACAAAAACAATGAAAGAAAACCTGAAGGATTGGTCTTAAAGGCTCCCTGAAGCACTATGGGCTTACAGAACTACCTGGAGAAATACTACAGGATTTCCCCCCTATGAATTGGTTTATGGTAAAAGTGTTGTTTTTCCTGTGTAATTTGAAATTAAAACCTTAGGGACTTCTTTAGCTGTTAACCTTGATTTGACTGATGCAGAGACAACCAGGTTGTAGCAGCTTCATGAATTGGATGAAAAAATATTAGATGCCATTCATCAGACAACTATGATCCAACAACAGAGAACAAAATGGCATGATAAAATCATCAAGCATAAGCAATTCCAAAAAGGTAATTGGGCTTTATTGTATGACTCTCGGTTTGAAAACTTTCAAAGGAAGCTACGTACAAGATGGCTAGGACCGTACGAAATAGATACTATTTTTCCCAATGGAATAGTAAGGCTCTTAACAATTGATGACTCTAAAACACCGTTATTAGTAAATGGTCATCGACTCCATCTGTACCAGCGCCCCATTTCCAATGAAGATTTTAAGGCTACTTGCATGGCAGATTCACATTATCTATTTTTACGAGAGTCTTCTGCCCCTCATTGCATTTAATTTTTCTAAATTGTATTTTTAGCACTAGAATTAGATTTCTTAACTAATAATCCCTGTCAAGGGCTAGCATGTTACATTTGGTTATTTTGCATATTCTCCATTCAGGAAAGGTACTAAGAAAGGACAATTTCACTACAAGCAGATCTAAGCTTCAAGCATTGCTCCTCTTACTTCAACCCATTCACAGTTCCTCCCCCATATTCTAGTTTTCTTTCAACATTCCATCATTCATCCCCCCTCATTTATTTTTCCCTTTTCATGTCATTCTTCCCTTTTTCCCATTATTGAAACAACACTCTTCAGCAATATTTTTCCTATTTTTCCCATTGCTGAAACATCACTCTTCAGCAACATCTTCCCCATATTTCCCATTGATGAAACATCACTCTTCATCAACATTTTTCCTATTTTTCCCATTGCTAAAACACCACTCTTTAGCAACACTTTACCCACTTTTCCTGTTTCTGAAACACCATTTTTTTTCAAAGACATGATTGTGCAACATTTCCCGTCATGAAATCATCTTCTTCAGTTCTTTTATTTTCACTACTCTTATTTCTCATGATAATCCTATCCTTTCACTGCCTTCTCCTATGATTAAACAGACCTCTAATATAATCTCCCTCATGTTTCAAAAAACTTCCAAAATTTCTTCCATGACTATTGTCGATCTATTATGAGCAAGCACTATATTTTTCGAGGTACGAATTAAAGGTAAACATGAGGTATGTAAATTTTATATGTAAGTACAATTAAACTATGGTTAAATGAGAAGATTTCATTTATTATCACCACAATCCCCACACACTTAAAGACATCATTTCAGCTGTAGTTGGGCGGGGGGGGAATATCGAAACTTTACGCCATCATTTCACAATAAGTCAATTACCATCATTTTTCTTACCCATTACCTCGTCTCTTCACCATCATTTCGTGTTCTCATTCATAAAACTTAGCTTGTTCGAGTGCGGTAACTTAACTCTTTGACTGTGCATTTTACCAAAGCTGATTAGCTATGGGAGGACCTGCTATTCGACATGAACCTACTACGATAGCCCTGCTCAAATTATACCCAGAAGCATATTAGATTTTTCAGCAGGTAGGCTGGGTAGGTTATTTTTAGAGGCTTCAGGAATTTGACCCACAACAGGTTCTTGAATTTGCATGGAATCTTAAGGAAGATCATTCTATTGTTCAAAGAGTTCAAATTCTAGTCTCATAGGATGATATAGCACAGGTTTCAGG
Source organism: Pinus albicaulis (assembly GCA_034641835.2). Classification (NCBI taxonomy): domain Eukaryota; kingdom Viridiplantae; phylum Streptophyta; class Pinopsida; order Pinales; family Pinaceae; genus Pinus; species Pinus albicaulis. The sequence continues at coordinate 613,284,404 of CM076578.1, read as the reverse complement.
CCTCCCTATCACTAGCATTCGATGGTTTATCCAGAAACATATCATTCTTAATGCACAACAGGATTTTCTCCTGCCAAGAGAACAAGTTGATCCTAAAGGCCGAGGTGTTCGACTCAACTCGTTGCTGCCTCCTTGGCCAAAAATTGCAGATTTTGTTAAACATTACCTCACCTATGAAGGCCGCTACCAGGTAGTTTACCAGCATGATTTTGTCTTGTTAAATCATTTATGACATGGTATAATATTGAACATTCCTTATTATTTACTTGGATGTCTTAGAAACATGTTGCATTATTGTAGACAAATAAAATTCCCTCTCCTTTCCCTTACCCATCACCGTCTCGTCCAGTTATTAATATGAAAAGGCTTTGCTCAACAAAACCCTCCCTTAAACAATTTACCTGTAGACCCTCAGCAAGCTGCCGAAAATCCTTAGGAAATTGTTGAAAATACCCAAGAACAGCAACCACAGAACACCCTTGACCCTCCAGAAATTCCACCCACAGAACCAATTGATCCAATTAACTCTCCTGCCATACCAAGTCCATCCCACAATTTAGAAGAATCATTTGATCCTACTGTTCATATCTCTAGTGATGATTCTCAAGCAGATAACCCCCCCTCCTCTATTTGAAAAAGGAAAAGGTGAACCATGACCGCCTTTCTACCAAAAAGACAAATGAGGGCCTCAACCCAAGCAGCCACCACTTCTGATACCCCTCCCCCTCGGAGAAAACCCACTCATAAAAGAAAAAATAAAACTACTACTTTCCCTGCCTTTTTACCTAGAAGACGAATGAGGGCGTCAACTGAAGCAGCCACCATTGCCACTACCCTACACTCTCAAGCCATTCTTCTAAAAACCCATACACCACCACAACCCCAAATCCTGGAATCTTTACATGTCTCACCCAGGGGCACTGAAACAAAAGAACCAGATGCCTAGGGTACTGCGACATTATTTTCTTTAGAACAAGTACCTCTCACACAAGAACCAACTACTCATTTAGTAGCTGCCACACAAGAACCAACTGCTGACGAACAAGAACTAGATTCCCAGGACGTTGCACATCACGTAGCTGTTACACAATAACCAACTACTCATTCAGTAACTACTACACAAGAACTAGTTATTGAGACTGTGACTATTACACAAAGCCCAGTCACCCTGGCCTCCCTCTTACAAGAAAATGAGTTTTTAAGATTAGAATTGGAAGCCTCCAAGCAAGAATTGGTAATGGAAAGGGAAGCCTATGACAAGGAGCTTAATTTGTATACCTTAGCTCATGCAGCATCCATGGCAGAGAAAAAAAAGGAAAATGATCAGTATAGAGAATACATGTGCAGCCAATGTGGGAATATTTATGATCAAGCGGGATATAAAGTAGTTCAAATTCCAATGCCAGGTGCATCTACATCTTGTGCAGTCAAAGAGGAAAGCCCTATTGTTAGACAAGAACCAGTAGGGCCTTCAAAAATTTTAGAAAAAGAAACTAATTCACAAGTACCTTGGCCTACTGTAACTGTTAAATCTGAAGTTCCTATTTTTTCTACTCAGACGATACCTCAGCTTACCACTTGCAATGCTAAAAGACAAACTGAACCTTGGGATGAGCTGGAAATAATGAACAAGTGGAGGAAAGAGTATGCCATTTTGTAAGGAAAAATCTTGCAGGAGCTTAAATTACTTTGGCAGAACCACATATATTCAAACTGGGAGGCTTTGGAGCAAATACTCCAGCAATCTCACGCTTATAATAACCAGAATAAAGAGTTAAAAAGAAAATTTCTCCTGATTTTTTATTTGGTACAGAAACTATTGGCTCCCAGAAAACCATATTTAAATTACTCTCTTTTCCTTGCAGAACGCCTTGCATTCTTTCAGATAAAAGAAATCAAAGATGGACGGCCCTATAAGGTGTTTAAATCTGAAGATTTTGTGCAAAATTTTGCAGAGGCCTCTACTAGTGACCAGCATTTACTATGTGAATTATATATTCATAATGAATCCATTCCTGAAAACATGAACCTTAATCTTAACCCTCTTGTTGGCGATATCCAGATTCAGGCATTTTCCTTTTTCCTTGCCAACCAGATTACGTGGTAGACTGCTTTTCTAGTGGCCAGGCATAATGAAGATAATCGTCTCCTCTAGATACGGCCAAAACCACAGAACCCTGCCACCTTTGTTACATAATATTATCAATTTTTGTAGAAACTGGGGATGACTCAACACATGCAGCAACTACAGGAAACAGTACTCCAGGACTGTCAACACTTTATTAAGGCCAAAGAAACTGCTGCCTTAAGAGAAAATAACATGTTTTGGCAAAAATATTCTAAGGAAAAGCAGGAGTATAATCATTTCAGTCCTACTAATCTTGAAACAACAATCTCCAGGGTTCCCGACTACATCAAGTGTGTTCAGCAATGCACTAAAAAGTGGATAGGGTATCACTTTCATTTTCCTATTCTGTGGATGCCAACAGAGGGATATCATGCTCATCATAGGTTGGACAAGAAGGATGAAGAAACAGCCTGGAAAAAGCTGGAAAATGTGCAAGGGTTCAAGGCTTCAACATATAGTACCTTCTATAGCTACTGCATAAGTAACTTGCATGTCGAGAGCCAGTATCCAGATTTTGATTCAAATTGAAGTTGCCTGAGGACATGCAACCTTTTTAGTTGGGGGGGATGTTAGGATCCTGTAATGTACCTTTTTTCTCACATATTTTGCTATCATGCCATCCTTTTCCAGTTCATATTTAAAGCCTATATCATCACTTTAATCTATTCTTCCAAAGGTATATAACGTTTCTTCTCTTTACTATATGTTTAACTTGTTTTAAATGTAATTTTACATTACTTTCATACTTAGCCATTAATCATAAATGTATAGTTGCTAAGACAGTTTGAAGACTGCAGTTAATTCATTGTTGCTATCTAAAGATAGCGTTGCTGAAACAGTCCAAACAGTACGCAAATCCTGTTGCTGAAACAGTCTGTGATTTGCGATGCTGAAAAAATATTTCAGGTATGACAGCAACAAGAAAGGATAATTAAGGGATTTGTTACACTGGCTGCAACAACTGCACCTCAAAGGCAGCACCATAATAACCATTGTAACAACATTTTTGCTATGGAAGAATAGAATATCCTATTCCAGCATAGAAGATCATATCGGGTTAAGAAAAGGATTTGTATGATGTAATCAAATGTGTAATAGATGTCTCCTCTTTAAAAGGAGGAGACATCAACAATAGAAGGGGGATTACGGAAGGTTTAGCTGAAAGGGAATTATAGAGAAGGAACGTAGATCATTATGTAATATGTTACATTTGATAGATGAATAAAATATTGTTCTGAGCATTTCTTCTTAATTCCTTTTTCTAGGGAATCTTGTGAGAAGGAAAGGGCCCACCTTCCTCACAATATTCACCCATTAATTTCTATAGTGTGTTGATCATTATTTTCCTTTATGCCTTGTTAAAACTCTGTTTTGCTAAAATCATTTATGAAATATTGGAGCTCTATTATCTATTGTTGAAACTCTGTTTCCATTGATTGTCACATTGTTTTCATATAATTCATTCCTAGGTAATCGTTGATTAATTCAATTGGTAATCTTGTTTACAGAATGAGTTTGTGAAAGTGTGGTAGTCAGAAACAGGTGCTGAAGATTCCTACTTGGGGAATAGGGTCTTGTTATCTGTTATAGCATAATCGGTCTTTTCTTCTGTAGATTGGTTTCTTTTCCTAGATTGTTGTTTTTTTAATGTAATCTAGGATTCTTTTGATAATTGTATGCAATAGAAAGATTTCTTTTGCTATAACTCAAAGTAGAACTTCAGTTTGTTTGAAGCAAGGTGTGATTAGTGTAATTTTTACTACAACCTTTCATAGATTTTGAGATTGAGCATATACAGTGTGTGATTTCCTTTGAAATAAACAGACTTCCCTGGATTGACAATTTATGTAGCACTTGATTGTTTAGATTAATAAGCAATTAAAGTGACCTGGGGGGTACTGAGTAGCGGGTTGATGACTTCCCTTGTTAGAGCATAAAGGGCATGGATGACCTGGCAGCTATTGACTTGAATCTGGAGGGGATAGGGGACAGTATGACTAGAGGCCAAAATGTATGACATGAGACAGGCACAAAGAAATGAAGGATGGAAGACTGTGATGGGAAACAAAGGGAACCCGTGACAAAATACATGGATGCGATGATGACTCAACTCGAATGATTTAAACAAGGGTGACTCAATGATTCTGCCACACAGAACAAAACAGGCCTGGCAGGGACCATAAAAACATGAGTACAAGATGGTTACTCATGATGAAAATCGACATAAGCATTGAAAAGTATGAAAGCAAGGTGGTGCCCCAAGTACAAGTGTTGCAAGTGAAGAAATTCGATTTTGAGGAGTGCTGAAGTGACCCTTCTTGGAAAAAAACTATCTCGGTGAGGTATCAAATCACCAAAAACGAAAGGATACCCATTTGAGAGCTTAGTGAGAGCTTTATAATGGTGTTGATTGTTTGTCAAATTGAGCTACGGTTTGGTCGTATTTGGTGAAAGAAAAATCTGGGGTTTCTCTTCTAATAAGGCATTTCCCCTCCAATTTGACACATTTGCAAGTGTAGCTGTGGTGAATGTAGAGAGGAGAAAAGACCCTAAATCTTGCAGCGATAGTAGCAGACAAACCGATCATTGGAATTGAGATTCGTAAGTTGCAGGTAAGAGGCCTAACTATACTCTTTCAATTCAATGGATTAAAATTTTAGTTTAGGCACCTAGAGCTCAGGAAGAAACCCCTGCTCCTCTTCAAGGCTGGGTCACACTTTTTGGGGCCTTTTATGTGACCTGAGTTGGAGGTATTAGGTATAAAATTGTGACATGTCCCAGGAATGGCAAGAAAATTGAGACCTGTCAGGGAAGGGGGTTTTAGTTCTATTTTTTGGCTGTGAGATAGGATTTTATGGTTATGATGTAGTCTTTCCTTTTTGTACACTGACAATCATGATGGTTTTGTGTAGGTATGGTAGATTTGAGGATCACCTGGAGAGAGAGAGACCTGGACACATTACGTTCTGAGATCCAAGAGGATCATGTAGTCCGCGTTGCATTGGCCAGGTTTGGGGTCCTGAATTTTGTGGAGAACCCTTTAATTAGAGCAAGAGAGCCCTTATTGGCCCGAATCGTCAGCTATTGGGATCCAGATCATGAGATCCTCATAGTGCAAGGGCACTGGATCGCGCTGACTATCAAGGATATATATTTCTTAACCGATCTCCTGCCATTGGGGATGGTGGGGAACACATAGCCAATGTTACCACGAGGGAGTAACATCATGTAGTTTGTAGAAAGCCACTGTCGATTGGATGTCCATGTGAAAGGACACGGATATTGATCGAAGATCTAGAGAGGCTAGAGACTCATGCTGTGGTCGCAGCTGTGCTACGAATCCTGGGCAACTAGGTGCTCCACCACATCACTAAGGATCAGATGATGCCTGTTGAGAGTGTATTGAGTGGGACCTACTATGGGTGGGCCTAGATGATGCTGTCGTCATTGAAATGAAATTTTTCACTATGTAAGTGGCAGGTGAATCATGATTGTGGATATGTCATAGTGATTTTATCACACTTCTTTGAGAATATCTCAACACTTCAGCCTTGTATACATATCTAGGATGGGGGCCCACGAGAGCCCAAGATGCACCACTGGGGGCGGTGAATGTGTAGAGGGGGAGGTGGGGCAGTCGAACGAGATTTCCGACCCAAGTTTTTTGTGCATTGGGATCAGGTGCCACTCTACATAGATGAATATCCCTATAGTGTGATGAACTATCATGGGGACCCAGACTTGCCACCTCTGCGAGGTCAAGCATGGGGTCAGATGGTAAGTGACAAGTTTGTTATATTTTATGTGCAGTTTAAAGTTTCAGAATATTTTATATGGTACTGATTCATTCACTTTTGGTATGCAGATATATCATAGGTGAAAGGGATCGGGTATATGGGACGACCTGCAGTATCAAGGGCTGCAACACCTAGTGGATCGAGGGGACCACAAAAGGATGATATAGTGGCCCTCCTCGAGGATATCTGTCGTAGATGTGAGAGACTATTGATTGGTGTTTCAAAGTGTGACTGACAGGACCTTAATGACCAGTACATAGAGCCATGTATTGGTTTACTCTCAAAGTGGAGAGGAGTCATGCGTGGCATGGAGATTGTTGGATAGGAGATGCATGATCTACGGGCTATAGGAGCCAAGCCATTGGCCCAGGACACTCCAGATAGTGATTAGATGTAGGGGCATGAGGTGCCCCCAGTTTTGGTTTTTTGTAACATGCTATGGTCATGTCGTATGTATCATAGTCGATGGACTCTAGAACATTTTGAATGACACATATTATGGATATTCATCGTTTTATGGTTTATTGTTATTGTCTTGTGTGAAATGTGTGTGATAAATGCCAATATATAATATTGTTTGCAATGTTATCTACATAGTGATTTTGTGCTCTAGGTACATGAATGAATGTAATGATTTCAAATTCATGCATTAAAATCTTCACTCATAAATATCTTCTAAAAACTACAGGATTATGCACATGATAAACACCATTCAATCGCATGACAAGAAACAAAGAATCTAAACGAACATGAAGGTGAAGGATGCGAAGGTAAATGGCATCGACTAATAAACCTATCACTACATCATATTCGGCCTGGTTATTGGTGGCAGTACCAATGAATATGCCATTAGAGAGGACAAGTGAATGCAAGGGGGTAAAAATGGCATAGGCTGTTGAGGCTAGATTCCAAGAGTAGTGACTTGAACCATCGGCATAGCCAATTTATGATGTGGACGAGGGGTCCATATGAAAAGTGTCACAAGACAAAAAATGAGAGGATGATGAACAATGTTGGCAACTTGAACACAAGGCCAAAATCAAACAAGCACTGCTAGAGGGATTGCTATGGATAGAATTTCTACCCCCCACACACTAAAAAGTGGACAGTGTGGGGGAAATTCCTTGGGGGAAGTTTGTGATCAGGTCGTGAAAGTCACCATAGACACAGATGGTTTCATTTTTCTTATGGGTTGGATAGATGAAGTCAGGGGTGGAAAAGGCTTCCATGATTTCTTCATCATAGTAGAATATGGGGTGACTAGTGGAAGGATAACCACATGACGTGGCGAAGCTACCTAACTCATCATCATGAGAAGAGAGGTTCACATGCGCATCCATTAGGGGAATGTTGAGGTCTAAAATGGGCCTCCTAAGAAAAATGTACAACCAAATTTTTTTTTATAAGAACCAATAGGATTCAAGATGATGATGTCAACCATAGGGGATGATTCACCATTTTTTAAGTAAAAGGTTGAAAAGATTAAAAAATAATAAAATAATAAAACTACTTTTTGAACTCATATTTTCAACTTATCTCATAAATTTTTTACTCAAATTTCAAGCGAGAGTACTCATTGGATGTGAAATTTAATTCCTCATCCAAGGATTACTCATGTTGCATACATTTGATGGACCCCGCTACACGACTAATTATAAATACATGAAAAAATGTGATTGTAATCATGTTTTCCATGTATTTATCATTTTTCGTATAGCATGATCCATCAAAAGTATGCAAGATGAGTACTCCTTGGATGAGGAATTAAATTTTTCATCCAATGAGTACTCCTACTCGAAATTTGAGTAAATACTTTGGGAGACAAGTTGAAAATATGAATTGAAAAAGTAGTTTTTTCTTTTTTCCCTCTAAAATTTGATGATGTAATCAAATCTTATTTTATTTTTTATATTATTGTTTTATAATTTCCTTAGGAGGCCCATTTTAGACCTCAAAATTCCCCTAATGATCACGGAGGGTAAATGAAAATCAAGTAGATGAAGGATCTACTAATCTTGAGGGCAGGGTGATCGTTGAAGGGTGGTCAGGCTTAACAGAAGGGAAAGCCCGAGAGGGGTCTTCCACTATGGATTTCATAGATGATGATAGGTAGAGGATAATAAAAGAATAATATTTCATATTGACATCGCGAGGGGTAATGTCAATGGGAGTGGATGTTTCATCTGGCGTTGTCAAAGTATAATGCTCAAGTAAAGGAGAGGCAGAGTCATTTTGGTTGGCCTCGTACTAGCGAACTACCTCCGAAGAGGTGCGGTAGTCTGCAAGGTGGGGATAGAGGTAGGTATAGTGGCCACGGAGATCACACAAAGAACAGGGGTGGTTTTATTGCATTTTATTGAGTTTCTTGGCTGCAGTCGGTAAAGTAATAGGGACTTCTGGGACCTTAGACTCAGGAAATGCTGCATTGACCATGGGTTTGATATGAGGCAATTCAAGACAATTATGGGTAGCATGACTAGAAAAATAACACAAAGCACACAAGGGGATATGCTTCAGAGGCTAAGGAGGAGTAGGGTTTGTCTATGCAGCCTTGTCCTTAGGTGCCTTTTTGTGACCTTTGCCCCCCTCACCTGAGGCTTTCACAATAGGAGTAGGTTCTTGTTCAGGCGGTTGAGGAAAAAAAGCAAGGGAAGGGGTCATGGTGATCAGTTGGACTGGGATCAAAGTAGTGTAAGGTTTTGGATGACTAGGCAGGGTATTTGCTACGAGATCAATGTACCAGACTGCGATCCCCAGGGTCATGTTGGGAAGAGACAAGGTAGACAAAACAGATACCGAAAATAATCCAGTAGGGGGAGTAAGAAATAGTATTTGACTGGAGGGGTAAAGGCCATGCGGGACAGCTCCAAGATGGTTAAGACTAGGGAGAAATATTCCAAGAGGATAGATAGGATCATGAACACCAGCTACAGATGGAGGGCCTTGAGGAGGAGGTCATGAAGGCTGAGTCAAAGTAATAGGAGAAGGTTGCAAAGGGAGGGGCTGTTGGCTATTTGAAACAGACCGTTTGAGGTCGAACCAAGACGGTTGCATCATGAAAACATTTGAAAATCTAGTGTTAGATATGGGAGGAGGGAGACTAGGGAATGAACCAAGAAAAGAGTAATATTTAAAGACTTCGGGTGAGACACTGGTTGGACGTTCGAATATTTGTATATTTTCCAGCAAAGAAATAATGGACTTTTGAGAGGTTTGAGACGTTGGTTCGTAATATGTCAACTGATCAATGGTGATGATGTTTCCATTATGGGGAAATCACATCTTATGGTGAACCACATATGGGACAATAGACATCGCATAAGTGTAGCTGCGACCCAATAGAATGTTGTAGTATAAGGGGGAATCAATGACTTCAATGTCAGCACAAACAGTCTTGCCCGCAAGTGTAATAGGACAATTGCAGAAAATGCCAAGGGGCTGAGAAGTGTTGTCATATCATGCACAAAGGGTGATAGTGGAAGGGGCTAAATGAGGGAATCCAAGCTTCTTCCAAACAGAAGCGAACATCACACAGGTGGATGCCCCCTCGTCAATTGGGAGACGTTGGAATTCTGTATCTTGACAGGGATTTGGAAGGAGACCGATGCAAGAAGGGGTGATGCTCTGACTTGTCAACATCAAAGACAATCAAATGATGACCTGAAGGATCCATAGTGCCCATAAAAGTTAGTAGATCTTTTCATTGTGAAGGGCATGAATGGAGGACTTCGAGCATTAACATGGTGGCAGGGGATTGCGCCAAGTCATCTACTCTACTGTAGGAGTGGGCGGCTTTATCAAAAGTATCATTTCGATGTAATGGTCCCTTGGGGATCTTGGTATGAACCTCTGCCTTAGGATGAGGGACAGGGAAAATTTTAGGGGTGAACTTTAGCCCAAAGGCGAATTTTAAGGGGTTTTAAATTTTGATAGGGCGAATTTTTTATATAAAACCCATTTTCTATAGTTTTATAAAGTTAGCCCTATAATTATTTTAAAAATAATTAATTATTAAATATTAGCCCACCAAAATAAATGCCCATAAAACTAGAAAAATGGAATTCGCTCCTGATCCTTTGTTTAGAGTAGATTTCAATGGAATTCGCTCCTCATTTTCTTTTTTTGGAGCAGATTTCAATGGCATTCGCCTGGATTTACTGGGTGGGAGGGAGGGGTTGGAGTGATTTGTCACATTTTTTCACTGGTTCGGGGGCGCATACCTCAAGGAATTAGACTAAAACAAGTGAACTTCGTTGGGTTTAGGTGCCAGGTTTGAGAAATCATTGTTACATGAAAAAAATCGAGGATTTGCACCGAACCTTATCCCTTTAAAACTCATTCCATACAGTGAGGGCAGACCACACAAGAATGCGACAATCTTGGATAGTTAAACAGTCAGTAATGTTTACACCTAAGATTGTTGGCACAGAACCTTACCTGATTGCTTCAGGTCTGATTAAGTCAGGACCAGCACATTAAAGGCATCGAGGACATTACTTTTGAAAAATCTACCTTGAAGTACAAGCCCTTTGTAACCACTAGGGTTGATCAGGATTTTACCGACTTGAGCACGATTTTATGTCTTGATGACATCCCATTGGTTTATATTTTTTTTGGTGTTCTAGCATTAAAGAATGGATAATTTAGTATCTTTATCAATGTTTTCCAGTGGATTCATGAAAATTTCGATGGACACAGGAAGATTTTTCTATACATTTAGGTGAATTGAACCCATGTTTAAAAGGACAATAGGGTTTGAAAATGATTGTTCCTTTTTTCTTTAATCTCATGCATGGAATCCTACTAATAAATGCTACATGAGATGGATTGTTACAGGGATTTATTTTGGTCACTTTGTCTGCCTCTTTGACGAGTCTGAAATAGGCTGGGATTTTCTTCGTCTCAATCTATTTGGTTGCTTTGGGGAAAGGAGGCTTCAAACCTTGTTTACAAGCATTTGGTGCCGATCTGTTTGATGAGGATGACCCGAAAGAGAATAAGTGTAAGATTTCATTCTTTAATTGGTGGTATTTCAGTATTTGCATTGGTACTCTTACAGGATTTGATGTACTCACATATATTCAGGACGACATAGGATGGGGCCTAGGATTTGGCATTCCTATTGTGACTATGGTAATAGCACTGCTTATCTTCTTGTGTGGGAAAAAAAATTTCTGGCATAAACTGCTTGGTGGTAGTCCTCTTACTCAAATTGTCCATGTCTTTTTTGCAACATTTTACAAATGGAACATTTCCACCTATCAGGAAGAAAATAATGTAGATCAAATTGAAGAAAAAGAAGTTCCGATTTTTGGACCAAGAAGACAACAATTGCGTATTGATCATTTTAGGTAATTCCTCTCTAGTCTTGCTCAGTTTACATCTAGTTATATTGTATTTATTAATACAAACCTATGGGAAATAATTGCCACAAAATTTGTCGTACATTGCTAAAAGTGACGAATGCTTCGACTCCATTTGTTGGAGTCACAGTGGTTTTTCCATTTGACATGGAAAATATTGAAATTCTTGGTAATTGAAATAATATTTTGTAGGAAGACGGTGGACTGAAAATTTAGTTTTCAGGATATACTATAGGATATAGCTACTTCCTAACCATGGGTAAGGTATAATCTATCCTTAAGTCATATTTATATTTTATTTCAGTCTTGTCCTTATTGCTTCTTGTGGGTTGCACACTGTTATGTTCAATTTTAGATGAACTGAGATATTTGTGATGCATATTGTCATTCTCATTTTTCATGTTTCTTGACAAAGCTATAGTTGAAGATGAGTTGGACGATGAGTGTAAAACAATGTTCAATTGGTGACTATGCACAATCCAAGAGGTTGAAGAGGTGAAAGATCTTCTTGGGATGTTACCAATTTGGATGGCATGTTTGATGTATGGGGTTGTATTTGCAAAATATTCAACATTTTTCACAAAACAGAGGAGCACAATGGATAGAAAGATTGGAACACATTTTGAGATCCTTGCTGCAAGATTACAGTGTCTTACTAGCCTATCTATTCTCGTATTGGTGCCTATTTATGACCACATCTTTGTTCCAATCGCAAGGTGCTTGACAGGGAATGAACGAGGGATTACTATGCTGCAAAGGATAGGCACTGGCATGTTTTCCTCCCTTATATCAATGATTGTTTCTGCATTGATAGAGAGTATAAGAATCGAGGTAGCAAAGGACAATGGATTGATAGACCTGCCCAATGCAACAATTCACTCGATCATTTTTCTATTGCTTCCATAATATGTGCTATTTGGCATAGCGGATGTATTTGCAATGGTAAGAATGCAAGAATAATTTTATGATCAGATGCCAGACACTATGAAAACCCTAGGTGTTTCCATGAATCTGAGTGTTGTAGGAGTTTCTAGTTTCATTAGCAGCTTCCTTATTTCAGTTACTGAGAAGGTTAGTTGCAGAAGCAAGGGGGTTTGCTTGTTCACAAACAACTTGAAAAAATCTCATTTAGAATACTTTTATTGGCTTCTAGCCTCTCTGAGTGTGACACTACGATCAATCTCTACATTTACAAGTTCTTACCCAGTTTCTATTAGTATAAAAATTCCCAAAAGAATATTTCTTATGAGGATGAGGAATCCTTGAGAGGAAGGCCACTTCTTCCTTCAAGAGCATATGTTGAGATATTTAAAGGAATTGTTAAGGTATCTCTATTCCGGAAGAGTGACATTACTCTTAGGCAACACAAATTGCAGAGCTAGGTAGAGTACATGATATGCTTGATTTCTATGTTGAAAGTGTCCCATCATAAATGACTGTTTATTTTCAAATGCCTTAGTTATAAGTGGTGCATTTGTATCTTGGAGCCATTCTTAAGATGATTAGGTAACCCTATATACAAATATCACAGTTACTTGCGTAAAGAGAGCGGCCTTCACTATTTAAAGAGAATGAGATTAATAGGAATTATGTTAAACATTGGAGTTTTAATACAAAGTTAGTTGAGATTATGCTCTTTGATTCACTAGAGCAAGTTTGGTGTCTAGCTCACTTAAAAGAACCATTCAACATTTCTCACTTGGCTCCACTTCTAGCCAGTATCAAAGATTGATATTGAAGAAATGAGATATCTAAAATATATATTGTTACAAGCGAAGCTATTGTGCAAAATAACGTAATGGTAGATGCATCATTAGTTGACATGCATTTTAAAATAATTAATGATGATTTTAATGAAGGTAAAGAAGGTTAGGTTAATCTAAGAAGGCACTCTTCACTACTTGTGTTTGTTATGAAAGCACCATCTTAGTTGGTTCTGATTGGGTGAGTTAAATCACATGGTTCAATAATAGCCATGAGCTTGTTCAATTTAAAGAACTACAATATATAACTCTCATTTATTGATTTTGTCAACATGCTCATTATCTATTAGTATTTATTGTGTTATACCTGGGTCTTTGGTCTCCATAACCGGAGTAACATGCAATATTGCTAGGTTTCACTTGGGATGAAAGGATGATTATGAGTTATGATTGTTAAACTTTGAGTGCAACCTATAACAAATTGACAAATAATTTACAATGTAAATATCTTCCACATAAATATGAAATTTAGTTAATATAACAACCATAGAAAAGAAGCACATACAACAACCAATATTTTTTTATCGTGAGGAACAAATTATTGCTCACCTTGTTGATTTGTCTTCTTTTATAAGGAATGTGCAAACATAGAAATGATGTTGCTTCTAAAACTCTAAATTCGATTTTATGGGTTGATGACATCCCATTGGTTTATACTTTTTTTGGTGTTCCAACTTTAAACAATGAATAATTTAGTAT